>JBBBDQ010000354.1:1955000-2617500 GCA_037127315.1 Ascarosepion bandense
ATATATATACATATATATGTGTTTGTGTATGTGCATATATGTGTATGTGTGTAAAAATATATATATGTGTTTGTGTATGTGCATATATGTGTATGTGTGTAAAAATATATATATATGTGTGTTTGTGTATGTGTGTATATATATATACAAATATATATGTGTGTTTGCGTATGTGTGTAAATATATATACAAATATATGTGTGTGTGTATGTGTATGTGTGTAAATATATATATATATATATATATATATACGTATGTGTATGTGCATATATGTGTGTAAATATATATAGGTGTATCTGCATATATGTGAATGTGTGTAAATATATATATATATATATATATATATACACATATATATGTGCATGTGTGTAAATTTATATATATATATATATATATATATATATACATATATATGCATGTGTGTAAATTTATATATACATATATATGTATGTGTGTAAATTTATATATACATATATATATATGTATGTGTGTAAATTTATATATACATATATATATATATGTATGTGTGTAAATTTATATATACATGTGTATGTGTGTAGTTATAAATATATATATATATATATTTGTGTATGTGTGCATATATATATATACATATATATATATATATATATATATATGTGTGTGTATGTGCGCATATATATATATATATATATGTGTGTATGTGCATGTATGTGTGTAAATATATATATATATATATATATATATATACCTATATATATGTGCATGTGCATATATGTGTGTGTAAATATACATATACATACATATATGTGTGTCTATTGGCGTATGTGTGTAAATATATATACATCCATATATGTGTGTGTATGGGCGTATGTGTGTAAATATATATACATCCATATATGTGTGTGTATGTGCATATATGTATATATATATATATATGTGTGTATGTGTGTAAATATATATATATACATATATATGTGTGTGTATGTGCATATATGTGTGTGTAAATATATATATATATACATATATGTGTGTGTATGTGCATATATATGTGTATGTGCATATATGTTTGTGTGTATGTGCATATATATGTGTGTGTTTTTGCATATATGTGTGTGTAAATATATATATATATATATATGTGTGTATATGTGCATATATATGTGTGTAAATATGTGTGTGTGCATGTATGTGTATGTGTGTAAATATATATATATATACATATGTGTGTGTGCATGTATGTGTATGTGTGTAAATATACATACATATATGTGTGTGTGTGTGTGCATGTATGTGTGTAAATATACATACATATATGTGTGTGTGTGCATGTATGTAAATATACATATGTGTGCGTGTGCATGCATGTGTATGTGTGTAAATATACATATGTGTGCATGCATGTGTATGTGTGTAAATATACATATGTGTGTGTGTGCATGCATGTGTATGTGTGTAAATATACATATGTGTGTGCATGTATGTGTGTAAATATACATATGTGTGTGTGTAAATATACATACATATATGTGTGTGTGTGTGCATGTATGTGTATGTGTGTAAATATACATATATGTGTGTGTGCATGAATGTGTATATGTGTAAATATACATACACATATGTGTGTGTATGTGCATATATATGTATGTGTGTAAATATATATGTGCATGTGTATATATACATATGTGTATAAATATACATATATATATATGTGTGTGTGTATCTCTGTTAATATATATATATATATATATATATATATATATATGTGTGTGTGTGTGTATGTATGTGCATATGTGTGTGTAAATATGTGTTTATATATGTGTATATGTATGGGCTTATATGTGTATGAGTGTAAATATGTTTGTGTATATATGTGTATGTGCATAAATGTGTGTATCTATATATATATGTGTGTGTATGTGCATATGTGTAAATATGTGTGTATGTGTATGTAAATATGTGTGTGTGAGTGTGTAAATATGTGTATGTGCGTGTATATATGTATGTGTATGTATGTATTTTTGTTTGTTCTTTTCATATATACAAATGTACGTTTGTGTATATATGTATGCATGTATTTTTTGTGTTTCTATATGTAGATGTACGTTTGTGTGTATGTATATATATCTATATATAAAGTATGAGTGAGTATGTATATGGTTTTGTATATATGTGCATAGATATATGGGTGTATGTGAGTGTGTGTATGTATATATATATATATATATATATGTATGGATGTGTGTATTCATGTATGCACATGGGTGAGCATATATATATGTGTGTGTGTGTATATGTATGTACATAGATTTGTGCGGATAGCTATATATATATGTGTATGTTTATGTTTTTGGTTTATATGTAAGTGTTTTGTATATATCTGTATGTATTTTTGTATATATGTGTGTTAAGATATATTTGTGAATGTGTGTGGGTGCCCATATTTGTGTATATATGTGTGAGGTTGTGTGTGCGTGCATATATCTGAGTATATACACTACTAGCCATTATTATTAGGCCACCCCAGTGTTTTAAAAAAATATATATTCATACAATTGTTTAGTATTTATTGCCAAGTGAATTATTTTAAATGAAAATAGAATGACTCTCTTGACTCGCAATAATGTGCATCAAATAAATTTAGAAATTTTTCAATGAATACCTATATTGTAGTTTTATCAATGAAAGAATGAAGATTTAGGGCGATTCAGACAAGTATTTAGTAATAAATACTAAAAAGAGTATAAAATACTTAATTTCTTTAAAAAAAATTAAGGTGGCCTAATAATTATGACCGGTAGTGTATGTGTGAGAGCATATATTTGTATACCTATGTGTCTGCATATATTGTGTGGGTAGATATGTGTATGTGTGTGTGTATATCTGTGTGCATATATAGGTGCGTGTATGTATTTATGTATCTGTATGTATACATATGCATGTTTATATATGCATACATATGTGTGCCTGAATATATTTATGTGTGTGTATATATTAATGCATGTGTTCATGTACATAAATTCATTTGTATATCTGTATACAAGTGTGTGTGTGTATATATATATATTCATGTGTGTATGTGTATATATACGCTAAAAAGTCTGCTCACTTCCACCTAACGACCATAGCCCAGGGGTAGAGTCGCTGACTGAAGTCATTTCGTTCGGGTTTCAGTCTTGGGTAAAAAAGCAATCGGAGTCTAACCGTACTGATACAGCGAAACAGATCTGTCTGCAGATGGCTATATATATATATATATATATATATATATATATATATATATATATATGTGTATATACCTATATATTTGAGCTTGTGTATATATATATATATATACCTATATATGTGACCTTGTATATATTGTGTGTATATATACCTATATATGTGACCTTGTATATATTGTGTGTATATATACCTATATATGTGACCTTGTATATATTGTGTGTATATATACCTATATATGTGACCTTGTATATATTGTGTGTATATATACCTATATATGTGACCTTGTATATATTGTGTGTATATATACATATATATGTGAACTTGTGTATATTTGTATGTGTGTGTATATATAAATATATGAGCTTGTATATATTTGTGTGTGTATAGATATACGTATATATGTGAGCTTGTATATATTTGTGTGTGTGTGTGTGTGTGTATACATATATATGTGAGCTTGTATATATTTGTGTGTATATATATACATATATATGTGAGCTTGTATATATTTGTGTGTGTATATATACATATATATGTGAGCGTGTATATATTTGTGTGTGTGTATATATGTGAGCATGTATATATTTGTGTATATATATAGATATACATATATATGTGAGCGTGCATATATATATATATACATATGTGAGTGTGTATATATATATACATATGTGAGTGTGTATATATATATATATACATACATATACATGTTAGTGTGTGTATATATATATATATATATACATATATCTGTGAGCGTGTATATATTTGTGCGTGTATATATATATATATATATATATATGAGAGCGTGTATGTATTTGTGTATATGTATATATACATATATATGTGAGCATGTATATATTTGTATGTGTATATATATATATACATATATATGTGAGCGAGTATATATTTGTGCGTGTATATAAATACATATGTGAGCATGTATATATTTGTGTGTGTATATATACATAAATGTGAGTGTGTATATATGTACATATATATGTGAGTTTGTATATGTGAGCGTGTATATGTGTGTGTGTATATAAATGTATATATATGTGAGCGTGTATTTGTGTGTGTATATATACATAAATGTGAGTGTGTATATATGTACATATATATGTGAGTTTGTATATGTGAGCGTGTATATGTGTGTGTGTATATAAATGTATATATATGTGAGCGTGTATTTGTGTGTCTATATATACATATATATGTGAGCGTGTATATGTGTATATATACATATATATGTGAGTGTGCATGTGTGTGTATATATATATATACACATATGTGAGAGTGTATATGTGTGTGTATATATATATATATATATATGAATGTATATATGTGTGTGTATATATATATATATACATCTATACATATGTGAGCGTGTATATATTTGTGTGTGTATATATATATATATATATATACATATGTGAGCGTGTATATATATACATATGTGAGCGTGTATATATTTGCGTGTGTGTGTGTATATATATATATATATATACATATGTGAGGCAACAAGAACAACCCATTTCTCGACTGGGTTGTGACTTGCAATGAAAAGAGGGTTCTTTACGACAACCGTTGACGCTCAGCTCGGTGGTTAGATGCCGATGAAGCTCCAGGACACTTCCTGAAGCCAGAGTTGCACTAAAAGAAGGTCATGCTGACTGTTTGGTGGTCTGCGACTGGTCTCATCCATTACAGTTTTTTGAATGCAGGTAAAACCATTACAGCAAAGTACTGTCAACAAATGGATTAAATGCATCAGAAACTTTGACAACAACCCTAGCATTAGTCAACAGAAAAAGCCCAATTCCCCTCCAATGCCTGACCACACGTTGCTAAACCAACCCTGCAGAAATTGAACAAATTGGGCAATGAAACTCTGCCTCATCCGCTATGCTCTCCAGACCTCTCACCTACTGACTACCACTTTTTCAAGTATCTCAACTTTCTGCGTGAGAAATGCTTTAAAAATCTAAGCGATATCTAAAATGTCTTCATCACCACCAGAACGCAAGATTTTTAGGTTACTGGCATAAATACACTTGTTTTGCGTTGGCAAAAGTGTGTTGATTCTGATGGTGCTTATTTCGATCAATAAATTTTTGTTTGAGCTGAGATATGTTCATCTGAATTTAAAAGTTAAAAACAGCAAGAACTTTTTTGTCAAACTTATATATATATATATATATATATATATATATATATACTTGTATATATTTGTGAGTTTATATATTTATATGTGCATATATGTATACATATAAATATATATAAGTGTGTGAGTTTATTTATGTGTGCATATATATATATATGTGTGTGTGTGTGTGAGTTTATTTATGTGAGCATATACGCATACTTATATATGTGTGAATTTATATATTTAGGTGTGCATATATATATATATATATATATATATATATTTTTGTGTGTATTTATGTATACCTATATATTTGTGTGTGAGTGTATATATTTATGTGTGTATTTATGTATACCTATATATTTGTGTGTGAGTATATATTTATATGTGTATTTATGTATACATATATATTTGTGTGTGACTGTGTCTGTTTATGTGTGTATTTATGTATACCTATATATTTATGTGTGAGTGTATATATTTCGGTATGAGTATATATTTGTGTATTTATGTTTATGTATACATATATATTTGTGTGTGCATATATGTAAACATGTCAGTGCTTGTGTATATAATATATATATATGTGTGTGTGTGTGTGTGTATATATGAGTATATATTTATGTGTGCATATGTTGATATGTGTGCTTGAGCATATATTTTTGTGTGTGTGTGTGTGTATATATTCCTGTGTGCATATATGTATACTTATATATATATATATATATATATATATATATATATATATATGCATGTGTGAGAATATATTTATGTGGGTATACATATGTTCATATATATGTTTGTGTGTTTTTATATACACATACATATATAACTATTATTTGTGTTATTCTCAACCACAAATGAGTTACTGAATGAAAGATTATAAATTGTAAGTGTAACCATATCATATAATACCTATTTGGTCTATACAACCATGCTATGATTTCTTCTAATTTTGAAAATTGCATGTTCAAAAAATCCCTAAATTCCCATTATGTTAAATGTCTTAAAAAATGGTAATATTAGTTATTGCAAATTTCCTTAAGACACCACATGATAGAAACCTAGGTTGTGTAATAACTCATTTACAAATGAAAAATATTTAAAAGTCCTACAACATAATACAACTGTGTAGTGGTCTAATTTTATTATGACCAAAAACTAAGTAATTAAATAATATATATATATATATATATATATATATAGTAACATAAATTAATAAATATACGTATGAGGAGGTTGTACAATATATATAGTACTATTGTTCAGGTCTTAGTAAAGCAGTGCTCAATGTATGGACAGATTAATAAATATACATATTATCCTCTGTCTATGAATAAAAATACCGGGAGAAGAAATCAAAATGGCGTAAATTATTAGTCTTAAAAATGTAACACTGTTTACATTATTCAAACAATTGTCCTCATCTTTGATTCCCCTTTCAGTCAGTTAAGTGCCATACGTGATACACGCCTTGGGCAATCATGGCTCTTTCCAGACATGACTGACTGGGAAGATTATCCCACAGCAGGTTTCCATTACTTTCTGCAGTAGACTGGTTGCCAGCCAAGGCTATAGAACCCAATCTGTCCTGTTATTTAACCCATAACTGGAGGGAAGAGATGGATTAATACTCTTTCCCAAGGATATTTGTGCGCAAGTGAATGCAAGGAATTCAACTGGATTTCGAACTCAGCTCTCCGATTTGTCGTTCCAAGCCAATATCCATTGCACCACAGCACACATCCACATTCCCCTATATTATTTCTTTTTTTTCTTTCTCCTGCAATATTAATTTTAACAATTATGAATTAGACCTCTTTTATTTTTGCTCCTTACATTGTTTTATTTTTAATTCTGAATTTTTATTTTATCTTATTTTTATTTCAAATTTTAATTTTTAAGAATCATGATTTATGCCCCTTTGATTTCTTCTCCCTACATATCTAATTTTAAATTTTTATCCACATGTAACAGTAGAATATTTAAATTTTTAATCTTATTAAAAAAGCAGTAACTTAACTTTATAAGATTTAATTCCCATGACCGCCAAGTGAACTTTTCAAATCTATTAAACTGCCAGTTTGAAATATGCACCTGATGATTGCATGAAACTCTGAGATATATATAAACTATTAACAAGGGAGATCATATTCATTTTTTTATTCAGTTTTTCGTGTATTCTTACTTGTTTCTTTTTTGCTGGAGATAAGTAATGTAAAAAATGTTCCATAACTGTTGATTTTCCAAGCACTTTTGGTCACTTCACTGGCCATTTTCAAGGATGTTATTTTTCCAGTGTTATTTTATCCTCATGTTTTGACAGTAACGTAATTTTTGTTTTTGAAGGAGCATGCTTTAAAAGTTACATGACTGGAGCTGTTGTCATGTACCCCAGGTAGTTGTTAGTTATAGGTTACTGCTTATTCTGACAATTTCTTGCTCAAAAAAATCCCCAAAATTCATACCTCGCAACAGATGTGAGGGACAAATAAGTTTAGTTGAATTAATGGGAGTTTATAGTGGGTATCTCTTATTCCTTTACTAGTTGTAGTAGGATTCCGTAGCAGGTTAACGGAATTTGGCCTTGTAGGAAGATAACCCACTATAATTCATAAAATGATTATAAATTCAAGAAAGGCAATTAGAGTATAGAATAACATTTATACATATATACATTTCAATTCATGTTTTACAAAATAAGTAATGCTTGAAATAAAGGTCCAATGGAGGTAAAAGAGTTCATGGCAAAAATAATAAGCTGAAAGAGATAAAAGAATGTTCATGGAAGATAATGATGAGCTGAAAGAGATTAAAGAATGTTCATTTAGAAGTTGCCATTTCTAAGGTCAGTAGGTCAGCAAGTTGGTATGTGAAATGTCTTTGAAAAGGTTGGTTAGTACTTTATGAGAACAGGGAGAAAGTAAAAGGTCATGATAGTACTTATGAGACCGGGAAGGAAGAAAGAGGCAAGCATAGTAGCCGCTCAACTTAGGTCAAGGGAGAAACTAATTACACTCTTTTCCTCAAGTCCTGACTGTCTGAAGAAGCGTTTGTGTCTTCGCTTTTTATATCTGCATTTTGGATCAAATGCAGCTAGTTTCGAATTTCATCCTTGTATTTGATTCCAGGCTTCTCATTGGCTGGTAAATAAAAAAAATGGTAATTTGATATTTGATTAATTTTTATTTTTCAACATCTGCGCGAATCCACTTGCGCAGGGGTGATTTTTATTCATTCGCTTTCTGGTCAGCATAGAGCCAACATCTGGTTTGCTCGCTTTTGCTTGGTTGGTGGTATCACCACAAGTTAACTAAGACACCCGGAACCCCCATGATGAAAATAGAGAGTTCAGTTTGAAATTCCAATGAATAGCTGAAACATTGTGAATATGACAAAAATCAGGACAACAATTCAAACAATAATATCTTCCATTTTCTTGCCTTTCTTTCCTCTACAATGTTCATAAATTTAAATGCAACATCAATTACCATCTTTTTCATTCTCATATGTTCTTTCATTGTTCTTAGTAATATTTCTTTCATTTTCTTTCAGTTTCACTAATGTAGTTTTATCTTAGTGGTCATATCACTTTGTGTGGGGGCGAAATGATATACATTTTTAAATATTTATTTAACTGTATTTTAATTGAAAAGAAAAATCTGTTGAAAGCACAACTAAAAACATATTCAAGGATTATATAAATAATTCATGAAGATGTTCTTTTAGTTTTAATAAATATGAAACATTTTCAATGAACAGTATTTCTATTGAAACTTGTCTTTGACATCAAAATGACAAGCTGCATAAATATTCCAAGATTCATTATTGCCATTTGTATTACGAGGCTTCCACATGTGCTAATAGCTTCTAAATAATATTACGAAATATACAAAAATACGGAGAGCAATTATTTTTTTAAAGATTCTTTTATTTCTCAGTTATTAAAATAGAGTTTATTTTATTTTTATTTAATATGTCACTATTTCAGATCAGGAGCTGAAAGAATAAAAAATCTTTAATTTTTTTACAATTCAATTAATCTTTGAAAATCTTTTCAAAAATTTCTTTTTTTGCAAATAAATAAATAAATCTTTCTTTTTACCCAGAATTTGGCAAATACAATTTCTTTTAATGTAAGTTTTTAACTTATGAAATTATCTAAAAGAAAATTTTTTTCTTTTCAGTTTTTTAAAATAAAAATTTTCTCATGTGATTTCAAGCCAACGATTCAATTTTCATAAAAAAGAAAAACTAAAAGCATTACTTTTCTTTTTAGATACATTTAGTAAATCGGTAAGTTCATAGCCTAGTGAGTAAAGATGCATTTATTTTTACAGGTATTTTTATTTTTTCAACATAATTTTCCTTGCGTCTTACTCAGTGTCTTACATGCTGTCAAATACAGAAGAAACCATACCCAGCGGAAAAAGACACACACACAAAAACAGTCTCATATTCCATAAGTTGACAAAATCTTAATCTCTTCTGATAAAAAGAAACAAATTTAAAAATTTTGCATTGAAAATTCAAGCAAAGTTTAATTTAAGTTTTAATGTCACATTAAGACAAATATGCAGAAAAGATCTATTTCTGTCAGGTACTTAATGAGTTTTGGTCCTCTGTTTGCAAAAGAATTACATAAAAAATTTGATCCAACATTATAAAAACGTTTTCTTACAATATTCTCACATATTTGATAACTAGTTGTTCCAAGTAAGTGAAAAAATTAAGGATGTATTATTTTTTTTTTTTTAAGTTTTCAATAAAACGTAACCAAAGTATGGAGAGGAGATCATACTGAATTAAGGGCTTAAAAACTAAGTTTTTATTTGCGAAATAACTTTCTTGGATATCTGTTTCAACTGTAGCAGATAAGAAATTAATTAAAATCAACCTTCACTTTTAAAAAATTTCACAATGACGTGTGAAATCCTTGTTTTTCCGAAATAGAAAAAGGTTGACCATGTGCTTAAAGAAAAAGTTGAAACTAGATTCCGCAAGTAGGTGTTAAATTGATTTTTGACCAATGGGATCAACTTTCAAGACCAAAAGAACTTTGAGTAAATGCAGAAAAAATCTAGATTACAATAAAATGACTTCACCAGCATCAGTCAGTCAGTCAGATGGGAGCTTCAAAATGAAACATCTAAAATGTAACTTCAAGCAACTTGGACATTGTCCTCTTTCTCTTTTCTTCTGCTGATTCCTTTTACTTTTACTTCTCCATCCAAAGACATTCCTACTGAATACATACATACGTACACACACACACATACTCTTTCAACAGTTACTACTGTTATATATCGCCGTACGACGACAAAACAACAAACACGCATATATAAAAATATAAGGTTATATTTTTATTAATGACGACGAACCGTGTGGAATAGAGAACGGAAGGGTGAGAGCGCGCACAGAATGGGTCGACGGGAGTGTAGTCTTGCCTGTGGTGTTTCTCTGCTTCCACTGGCCGTTCTCTGCTAGCGAATCCATGTGTCGAGGTCTTTATATAGTCTTCTAGAACGGGGACTTTCCTTCCGGTTTTGCCTCGCCCACGCAATTCCCAGAGACACCTGTTCTGTTTGCCTCCGTAGTCATTTCCGCCGCTGTCGGAAATAAGGTCAAACGACATCCGCTCCGGCCTTGACAGGATGTATTTCACAAACACCTGTCTTGTCGTTTCGCCGCCCCCTTCACCGACGGGAAACACCATCGCTTGCATCACTTCCTCGGGTGGGGCCAGATTGTTATATTACACTACTATGAACATTTTCTACAAACCTTGATACCCATAACTTTATCAGTGGACACGAACTCTAACCTTAACTTAATGCTTCCAATTGCACATTAACTCTTACAACTTATGTTATTCTTTCCTTTTAATAAATCTCTATTTTAAAATGAAAAATGTATATTTTATTCTTACACTATTCTACACATTCTAACCTGCCAACAACCAACCTTCTGATGATAATTCTGGATAAAAACTTGTATGTTGTAGGGAGTTCAGTTAAGTCTGACACAAGGCCGAATTAAAGAAAAATTAAGCAGCTCCCTAAGCTACAGAACCTGACATTATTAAAAATAAAATGGACATTGATCAAAATTACACAAATTAAATGAAAACTGTTAGAAAGATGAGTTAGTTTGTTCAAAGTTCATAAAAAGAAACATTTCTCATGATTTTTTAAATTTTAGTTTTTTTTCTCCTTTTGTACCCCCTCCAATAAAAAGAAATTCCAAAGTTCTCAGTATAAAGTGTTTTTTTGTTTTGTTTTTTTTTAAAGGTGGATTCAAGTAGATTTTTAAAATGCAGTTGTATCAAGATTATTTTTTCAGATTTAAATTAAATAAACTGTACAGAAAAAAATACCTTCATTTTCTTATATACTGAAATGATTGTTACAATATATTTTTATAGTGTTAAATTAACACTAAAATAACAAAAGAATTAAGTGTTAATTCTTTTTTAGTAAAATTCAAGGAAAAAGGAATTCGCAAAGTGTCGATCCGGCAAGATTATAAAAGTTCAGGTTGTGAATATGTCACTTTCTAGTAGTCTACCATTTTCTTTTTTTCAAAACAGTATTTCTCTTTTTTGGTAAGATGACACAACACAATCTTCCTAACTCCAAGTAATCCAGCATTTGGCCTTGGAAGAATTTAATTTGGCTGTTTTCTTGATAAAAGAATAAAGCTTGTAAGATCAGGATATCATGATTTTTTACCAGAAGTTTTGTAATGAAGACCTAAACGGCTTTTACGCTCATTCCATAAACTCTAGCTTGAATGGCTTTTAGTCTTAAACCTTGTATTATTAGTAAAAAAAAAAAATGCGATTTTGCATTCAGACAGGTTCACTTCTCTTGAGTGTCAGACTTTTTACATTGTGTCTACTGTTGCAGCCTCCTGCCTTCTGGTGTTTTTGTTTGTTTACCTTGGTAACCTTCACAAAATTTCAAACTTAATTCTACCATTCGGGTGGAGAGTGTTTCTCGTTTCATTATTCACGCTTTGGGAATATTTCATGACTGGTAAATGCTAACAAAACCTTCGGTTCAGTGTCAGAGGCGGATAATCGGCACAAAACTGAATAATTGGAGAGTATTATTGAATTATTAACTGATCTGAAACATCACCTAAGCGTAGAAAGCAAAATGAGAATATCAACTCTCGTTGATTGAATAAATAAAAAGGATTAGATTTGAAATTCCAATAAGATTTACTGAGTACGAAGACTGACAAAGTCAGATAGTACGACGGCTGAAACGTTGAGAGGAATTTAAAAACCAAAACGAGCATGCTGGTCTGAATAGCAAAGAGCATGATAGGGAAGGGATGATATATACACCCAAAAAACTGAGAAAGTAATCATATTATTTACGAGGTTGATGATATAATAATTATTAAATGACGGTTTTAAACACAAAATCTGTTGTTAAAAAAAAAAAAGTTAAAAAAAAAACATCTCTAACTCAAGAAAACCATAGAAAAACTTGAAGACAACTGCAAAAACAGTTTTTCTCTCATTAAGCAACTATTGTCAGAATTTACACTTACCATCATAACAACAATTTTGTCTGGGTTCATTTAAAAAAAAAAAGAAATGGTGACCATAATGATAAAAACAATGAAAGAACAAAAAATAATCACAACACAAAAAGTGTCATCTTAAGTGACTTTAACGATATTTTGAAGTATTTTTTATTCTGTTATGTTTAACAAAAAATATTTCTTCCTTTCCTTTAAAGAATTTTCAATGAATATTTTATTAAAAATAATAATAATAAAAAATTTGATGACGGAATTAACCGGAAAGATCCGAAGTATAAAAAGGATTTTAAAAAAATGTCGGTATTTGTGAGTTTGTTTAATGTTTAGTTCTTTTTATTTATTAATTATTTCAATGTCGTATCCACGGCATTTTTGGAATGCATAAATATTTGGTGAGCGCACTCAGAAATGAAGTTTTTCCCTTCATTTTTTTTCTTTCTAAAAGATAATGTTACACTATACAGTGTTAATGTTTTTAAATCGTTTTACTAAACTTTTTTGTTTTGGGTTGTTCTCTGTATTTTTTTATGTTTTCTTTTGTAATTGACTGGACTTTAAAACTTCTTACCTTAGAAAAAAGAATCCATTTTGATGAAAATATTTTCTAACATTTTCTTTGCATATAATTTTTTTTTTTTAGGTTTGTATCATTTTTAAATGATAAAAGAAAAATATCCTTACATTCCGTTTAATCGCAAGCACATTTTTTAAATCCTTTTTTTTTTCTAACCCATTTAATGTAAAAAAGCAAAATAAAAAAAGCACCTTGTAAAACCTGAATATTTTTGCTTTAAAAATTTAAAAAGTAATTTCCATACACCTAAATTTTATCTTACATATTTTACTTATAAAAAAAATTAAAATTAAAAAATATTAAAAAAAAATTATATAGTAAATATATTTTTTTTTTTGGTTCACATTCAAATTGATTGGATGAATTTTTAAAAATCTTTTTTTTTTTAACCCCACCCCACAAAAAAAAAGTGTTCAGATTTATTTTTGAGTTGCCTTTTCAAATTATTTTCCTCCACAAAGGTCTACATTTTTAAAATTTTCATCACATTTTATCAATGGATTTTTTGGCTTCCTTTTTTTGTGCATAAATTGAAATGCATCTGAAAATTAGAAGCAACTAATTAAATTATGTAAATAAGGGTAAGGAGGAATAATGGAAACCTACTTGGATTGAGAAATTTGATAGCCGAGTTCAAATTCCAACCAAGTTCATGAGATTCACTTAGGTGCTAATACTCTTGGGAAAAGGTATCAGTCCATGTTTTCTCTCCCCCACACCCCGCAACTATGGATAAATTGGACTGACTGGGTCTTATAACCTTGGCTGGTGACTAGTCTAGGAGAAAGAAAGACTCTGAATTCAAGCCATCCTGGTAATGCTATCCTGTCCAAGAAACATGTCTACAGTACATGTTCCGTATCTATGACCCTAAAGGGTTATAGGTTGTGTTATCGTAAACTAATAATGTCTAACCTAAATAATGGTATCTGTGTGATGTCACGTGAAGTTTTTTGCATTGGTACATTTAAAAATTTCTATTCTTGATATTAACTTTATTGAGCAGTATATTGTCGAGCTCTCTACGATACCCTCGTATCACCAATATTTTATAGAAAGTTCGAGAAGGAAAATTGTAAAATAAATCAAACCATCTTCTTTTTGTAACCAAACTTTTCATTGGTTTGTTCTGCATCAGCAGCAGCATTTTGCCTCTCTTTCGAAAAAGCGGGAATCTTCCCGCTCTTCAAGCTCCAGTTGGAAAGTATCCTTTGAAGGTACCAGACCTATTGTTTCCAGCTCACTTTTCTTTTAAGGCAATATATGTTTTCGCCTACTCTTTTAAAAGAAAATAAGCCGGTTTCATCTTTACCTGACTGAGAAGTTAAGTTAAATATTCAAAACTTTGCAATACCAGCTTTTTGCATTCAACATTTTCTCCTGGTATAATAATTTATTATTGTTTCAACTTCTCAGCTAAACCGCAAGTATTTTTGACATTTTTTATTCACACACACTTTGCTTGCAGATTATCTTCCAACTCATAACTTTGAACTGTATCAAATTATTTGAACATACAAACTGTTTTCCAACTCACAAATTTCCAGCTCACAATTTGAACTGTTTCAATTATTTGTCTACATACAAACTTTTGAACATTGGCTTTGGGCCATTTACAATTCAAAAATATTTTATTGTTTAAACACATATCTCTAAAAAAAAAAAAGGTGTTTCATTCATTTTTGCAAATATCTGCAGTAAAAGGGAGATAACTTATTTTTACCCCTTTTCTATAATTCACAGTTGTTGTTATAATTAAAATTTATTTACCTCTGTCTTGTGTCTTGTTTGTTCACTTATTTGTACATACATAAAATTGAGAAGCTCTCATTACCCAACAAACAAAAAAAAAGTAGTTAGGCCGCTACAATATTTATCATTTTTGTTTCATCGTTTGCTATATTTCAGTCAGCTTCATAATTCCATCCTTCAAAAACTTTATCTTTCTTCTAAAAGCCTTTTACAGTCTTTCAGGGAATTGATTTTTTTAATTGATTTTTTATTATTTTATTTATTTATTTTTTCAAAGAAAATTTTGTAAAAAAATGGTATAAATAATGAACTGAAGATGCAATATTTGGTGAATACATCAGATGAGTAGAAAATTTTCAGCTAAAATATACTTTTTCCCTTGTCACCAAAGAAATATTCAATCTAGCTTTATTCTAATTAAATATTATATCCTATAGCCTTTCTCCTAATTCTAGAAACCTTTCTACAATTGCTGCCTTTACTTGATGCAACTGAGGGCTGACTTGATTTGCATCAGTTGTTTTGTTCTGTGAGATATATATCTCTATCCTCTCCTGATTCCCTGGCTGTTTTTTATTTTTTTATGTTTTTTTAAAGATTGTGCACACAACTTACATCTTTGTCTTCAATTGGCTTTGAAGAGCGAAGCTCAAAAACCAGTTAGCCACTTGTTAATTTTTGTTTGTTGTCGTTATAGCTTTGATTCAACTATTTGTGATTTATTTTATTACCCTTGCTCTCCTTTTTGTTATTTTTTTTTGTTTTAGTTTTCCTATTTATTGTTGTATATAGCTATTTCTATATGTAGCAACAAATTCCAGTTGAATTTGTTGCATTCACTTACATGCAAATACCCTTAGAAAAGATATTAATTTGTCTCTTCTCCCTTCAGCTATGGGTTAAATAATAGGACAGATTGGATTCTAGAGCCTTGGTTGACAACCAGTTTACTGCTGAAAGTAATTTCAATCTACTGTGAGAAAACTTCTTCCTGGTCAGAAGCATGTATCATATATAGCACTTAACTGACTGATATAGCTATATATATTTTCAATACATCTATTTGTATGGTCATTATAAAATAAGCCCTTTCCTTACAGGAAATGTTTGGCATTTATTTATAGCAAATGCTACACCTGATTTTGCCAGACATGCATGCTTATTTCCAGCATTGACCCATTACAGCTTTGGAAGCATAGTGTGAATCCCAAGAGTAGCACTCTGAGAACAAAGACTTAGACATGAAACATCAATCACTCTTTAACCCACCAACATCATAAATTCAACCATTTTTTTTCATCTTCACAGGGACTAACATAGAAACCTTCCTTGAATTTACACTCTCTTTCAGGAACATTTTCTATCCTAAAAGTTCCTGATAGAATAAGAATTTCTATCTCATTTTATTTATTTTCTTGTTTGTCTATTTTCTCAACTAATTCAACTCTTGTAGTTTTTGTTTGTCAATACATGACACCTTCTCAATTTCAAACAATGACTCCAAAACAAACAACACATTGATCAAACAGTGTTACTGTTGGTTGAAATTTAAAAATCCTTTTAACATAGTTTTTCTGGAAATTAGATTTCTGATGTTCAACTAATGTTGTAAATGTTGACGGGGTTTTTGTGTTAGGCAGTTGGAAATTAACAGCTTGATTATATCCTTTTTTTATCAAGTGACTTTTGCACAATACTGAGAGCAGTATTTACTTGAATCACTTGTTTGGTTCTCTGGAAATGAGTTTGTAAAAATCACCTTTCATATTTCGTCATCTATGCAATATCACTTTTGGATGAATGGTAATGGTAAAATTAGTTACTTCTATACAGAAAATACACACTTGTATTGGTTAAAATTTATTAAATTCTTTTCTTAAAGCACCTTTTCAGGAAATTAGACTCTTTAAGTTCACTGTCTTTCTTTACAAACTGTTTGTTTTAGCTTATGTGGGAAGTTAACTGCTTGTTTATATCATTATTTTCTCTTCTGGAAACTTGTTGACAATTGCTGCCTTCAGTTGGTGTAACTGAAAGTAGAATTTATTTGTATTAGTTGTTTGCTTCTCTGCAACTGATTTTTGATCTTTTTTTTTTTCCTCTTTTTTTATTTTCTTTAAAGTTCACCCTTACCGTCTCTGAAGCTTGTGGAATCTTTTAGTCGTGATGAAGATTGACAGGTGTCCTGCTCCTGCTTTGTGTGTCATGTTTGTTCAGTCAATTTTAAACTCCTTGATCCACTCATACACACTTCTACATGGCAGTGCACTGTCACCACATTGTGTTAAGAGCCTCCGAACAGAGAAATCATGTCACTGCTCTTTGTTCTTTCTTGATGCATACTGTTAGCAGAGTGGCCATATTTACACTGTAACAACAGCAAGAAAACTGGTGCAGTCAAGCTCAAACTTCAATGACATGAGCAAAACAGTACCAACTATAAGCATGTGTGATAAAAAGGTATGTTATGACAAAAATGTGGATAATTTTTTACTTACTTTCATAATTTTCTGCACCAGTGACAACTTACTCACAAATGAAAAATTTTCACTATATTTACATAATAAATCCCACATGCAATTACAGTTTGGTCAATTATTATTCTTTTTCTATTTTATATATATATATATATAAGCTACACATCAAAGTGGTTATGCAAATGATTTTCATTGACTGTTTCATGTCAGTTATTTTTTCAATTATTCTCTTGATTTGAATGCTATCAACTTCAATTGGAGCAACATTTTACAAGATATTTCCAAGTGAAAAATTTGTAAACTAACTTTGAAACCTAAAATAATGTTTTATTTTATCTACAGTATTAGAACCATTAAAAAAAAAAATTGTTTTAGAATGCACACTGAGAGAACAGTTATCGAAAAACAAAAATGGTTTTATTCAGTTTGAATTAAAGCTTAACACTATAATTTCAGTTAATGACAAAGATAGGACAAATGCTTGAGCCAGATCAATATATTAGTCAAACTGTTATCTTCATTTTTGTTGTTTAAAAATTACCAAATTATTTCAAAGGAATATAAAATGCTACATAACTTTGGGGAATATATCAGCTAAAAAATGACACATACAAATATATAGAATTATTTATGACTTGTTTAATTTCCCTGTTCATTCTTTGGAACAAATTTTGGTTAATAGGGACACAACGGAACAACACAAAGTATATTAAAGTAAAAAACGCTACTGTCAGTAAATAGCATAGAAAAAATAAAAGATGAAAAACAACTTATGACAAATACATCTACTGTCTGTTTTTTAGCAGGAATAATGAAAATGAAGAGGGAATGTTGATTAGAACTTAGAAATTTTCAGTTAATCATCTCTTAATAGCATCTTCAACTTCCAGATCATTGCACATAAATTAGAAATGTATCAACTTGGCATCTTGTTTCTTGGGAAAATCACAAAATGTCAAATATCCATAAAAAGAAACTACACAAAATTCACTCCTGCTTTCAGATTGTCATTAGGGTATTGTACAAAAGAAAAAAGTAATCTTCAATTAAGTCTAATTGTTCTAAAGGAGAGTTAATCCATTTAGCAATATGTCTTAATATCAAAACAACTATCTTACTATTTCTTTCCAAAGATCTGAGATTAAGTGTAATTCTGTATATTCTTTGGAATCATGGTTTCTTTTTTGTTCTTTTTATTAAAATAGTTTGGCTCATATATTCTTCAGGTTTCCTGAAGTGCATATTGTCATATAGGTAATGTTAATATAATAATCATGTATATGTAATTTGTTTAAAAAACAGTATCTACTCAATTATAAGTATCCATCAAAAATAACTTTTAAGAAAATAAATTAAAAATATGTTAGAGTTAACACATTTTCTAAATATATATTTGTGTATATACGTAAAAACCAAAAGCATAGCAATCTAATCGTCACTAAAAATTGTCCAAAAATATGCAATTCCCATTGACTTAAAAAAACATTAACTCAATTATCTATTATGCAAAATTTAAAACCGCTAACCTCATAGTCTAAAATAACATTTTACCTGCAAGATCTAAACTACTGTGAACTAATATTATTTATGAATTTACATGTCCTTTGAAGAACTTTGTTCTTTATCCACCCAATTTTGTAAATTATAGCAGCCATACAATCACAAAACTGACTTGAAGACACATGTTGCATCTCTTAGAACAGAGCACAATTTGATCTCACTTAAGCACACATAGAGACCTACCAAACTCTATTGGTATCATACTTGTTGACAACAAAAATATCTTAGCATTATCCACATGCAAAAAAAGGCTAAAAATAATGGAAGCATTATTAATAAAGAAAAACCTAACAATCAATAATATCAACTATGAACATGCTAACAACATGCTTACTGTGTTTGGAACAAAACATGCACACTGCACTACAAACATACATAACTCTACATACATTCTGTGACATGTAAAATAAAGTCCATCCTCGATAATAGCTTAAAGTATAGCTGAAAGCACTTGGATAAACAAAACATTTGGACAATTTTTATATAATTTATGTGCTCAAAAGAAAAAGTCACATGAAAAATTACATAAAAAATTTAACCATGATAACTTGTAAGTAATTTTTAATGAAACAACACACACACACACACACACACACACATATATATATATATATATATATATATATAGCAGTATATCCCAGCGTTGCTCGGGTGTAATGAAAGCTTTTATATATATATATATATTTTATCGATTTTCTGCACTGTTGTAAGAACTGCAACCTTGAAACTTCTGAATATTGTTTCTTATGTCTTTGTCTATGAGTGTATCAAATTTGTTTAAAATTGGACCACTCTTTCTATAACCCAATATTTTTTTTTTTTTTCAATTATCGATTTTCGATAGTTATTGGGGGGTACCTCGACACAGAAACTTGCTAAGAACACTCGCAGGCACTTATAGTACAACTGTGTAAATTTTCAAGAAAATCGGTTCAGCCATTTTGGAGTCTATAGGTAACACACACACACACATACCCATGTGTATGTATATATTTGTACCTTGAATAAGTTCTCACTATTTTCTAACAGAATGCATTCTCAGAACTGTTTGTGGTTTTAGATGATAAAGCATCTATAAAGAAGTACTATAAGCAAGCTTGAAATTTAGTGTATGTCATTTTGCCAAAGTGTAAACAACTTTGTTTTTAATAGCATTAAACATGTCGGATTCCATGCCAAAATGTATTTGCAGAGAATTTTACTGCACTAAAAGTAATCTGCAGCTGAAGTACACAGAATTCTTGTTGAGACTTACAGCAACCATGCTCTATCAGGAACAAGATGCAGAGATTGGCTCAGACAATTGAAAAATAAGGATTTTGATGTTGAAGATAATGAATACACTTGCACACTAAAAATAAGTTTGAAGACAAAAAATTAGAGGCATTACTTCATATCAGGTGCAAGCTGAACTCACAGAATCATTGGTTGATCACTAGTTTTGAAATGTCTGAAAGCATTAGAAATGATTCGAGAGCAAGGACATTGGGTGCCATATGTGTTGAAGATGAGTGATATTGAAGGGTGTCTTGTCACATGTGAACAACTGCTTCAATGGCAAAAAATAAAAGGTTTTTTGTATCGTATTGTGACTGGTGATGAAAGGTGGATGCCTTTGGTGAGATCAGCTAGATGCAGTTTATTACGAGCTGCTCAAACCAACCATAATTATTAGCTAATGTGTTTGAGACAAACATTAAAGAAAATACTGAGACATGACAAAGTGGTTTTACAACATGTCAATGCTAGGCCACATGTTGCAAAACAGGTGAAAACCTACTAGGAAATGCTTAAATGGGAAGTCCTCACCTACCTCTGAATGCACCAGACATTGCCATATCACTTGTTCCAATCGATGGCACATGGCCAAGCTGTGCAACACTTTCATTCTCACAAAGATGCCAAAAAATGGGTTGACTCAGAGTTAGACTGAAATAGCATGTAGTTTAATTCAATGCTGCCAGATAGATCGGAAACAGCAGTAGCTAGTGATAGACAATACTTTCAGTGACATGGTTCTTACAAATTTTTTTAAATAAAACATTACTTTTCATGAAAAATCAAAGGGAACTTATACAAAGTCCTTATACATATATATATATATAAAACAATCGGAGTCTAACCGTACTGATGAGCTGTGATACAGCGAAACAGATCTGTCTGCGGATGACTATATATATATGTATATATGTGTGTGTGTGTGTGCGTACATATGTATGTACATGCATGTGTATAGGGGTGTGTATGTATGGACATATGTGCATGTGTGTATGAATACACGTGTGTGTGTGTGTGTATATATATATATATATATATATATATATATATATATGAGAGAGAGAGCGCATGCTTCAAATATATATGACATAATTTTAGGACTCTTCCTTTTATCTAAATAATGAAAAAACACTCTGTAAACATGTCTGTAAATGCATGGTTTCCAAGTTATAGGCTTTTTAAACAAATATTCAATATGTGCATCTTTTACCTTGATGCATGTGTCACATCAACCTCTCATGAACACACTTCCAAATTCCTGGTGTGTCTTGTATTGTCTCACACCCTGCTACAATTCAGTTGCAGAGAGTGTCCACATCATCAGCTGGAGACAAATACACCAGTCCTTTCTAATGGTCCCACATGTAGAAATTCAAGGGATGTAGGTCATGCAGGTTCACTTTTTCCTCTCCATTGACCAATAAACCTTTGATCTAGGTACCTGCAGGCTGTGTGACTGAAGTGTATGGGAGCACCATCCTGTATGAAGTGCAGTTGTCAATGAGTTATCAGTAGAATGTTCTCTAACAAATCAGGCATGTTGTTTTCCAGGATGTACTGTTGGGAAGTAGATGAGGTCCTAATAACCTATCACCAACAACAGCAGCCCAGATGTTGACTGGGAACCGCTGTCGGTGACATGATAGAACAATTGCATGTGTATTTTCCTTTGCCCATACATGCTGGTGGTGGAAGTTGATTATTCCATCCCATGTAAACTGTGCTTCATTTGTGAAGATAATGAAATTTGAAACTGTACTGCATTGCTGTAAGAATGTGCGGTCTTAGATGAATAGTCTTTCATCAAAAATTGTTTGGATGATGACTGTTCCTTTTCTGCTCAGGTGGACACTAATGGCTAATCTTTTAGTAATTTAGTCAGCATGTGTATGAAGTGTTTTTTTTTTTTTTTTTTTTTTTTCAAGATGGCACGTGGACAAGGGCGTGGATTTGCATTTTTAGAATTTAACAATTGCAATGACAATGGTAATAATAATGGATAAGTAATATAAAGGTCTCCTCTTTGACCTACTGCATCTAGTCAATTTGAGGATTGAGGTCTTTCTCTTCCAGCTCTTATATTTTGCACTCCTTCACCTCCACCTCCACGCTATTGGACATACTGGAGAATGAGAAATAAATACGTGAACCCATGTTTTTCCCTGAGATGAGACAAGAATTTTGATGTATAAACTTGTGACACGGCCATTTTGAACTTTTTTTACTCGGTCTCTCCTTATCTCTCGATAACTGGATTACAAACATCAAGGATACTTTGAGGCGGGTCTCTTTTTTTCATCACACGCCCACTTGATCTTTAAGATCACACTTGATAATTGCTCAACCACAGTGGCAGTCGTTGATTCTGGGTTCTTTGTTGTGGGCCTCCTTGAACACTGTTCTTTAGTTCCCCATCCTCCACCTCATCCTTCGACGTTAGACCTTTGACTGGGCTTATGTCGAGTGTATGTCTCGGCACCCCGGATACATTGTTGTTGGAGTGACTTTCTTTAACTGTTCCTCTATCCCACTGCGTCGTACATCGTGCCCCTGGAGGCTTTACCCAAACCTTGTCTTCACTCATTATGGTACTCTGTGCCTCTCCCTGCTGCTTGACTAGTACAACTTTCGGATGCTGCCACGCATACCTGTACACCAACTTTTGTAGTGCAGTCTCCTTCTCCTGTCCCATTATAGGCATCATGTTGTACTAAAAAAGCACCTCTTCAGGCGATGTCTCTCCTCTCTCTGCCAGTTCTTTGATGGTCCTATGGTTCCTTTCTATGATACCGTTGCCTCCTGGCCTGTACGCAGCCCTGAAGTACCGTCTGGTGTCCCATTCCTCTATCATCTTTCTCAACGTCTCCAACCGGAATGCCGTCCCATTATCCATCAAAACTTCATCAACTGGGACATGCTCCAAAAACACTCCATGTAATGTCTTTGCCATCTCGGTTGCGGTCTCCGTACTCATTTCCCTCTAGATTACAAATCTGCTGGGTCTGTAATCAATCATTGTCAGATATTGCACCCCTTGATAGTGGGTGACATTAACAGCTAGCCTCCTCCAGTTCTCACTCCCTTGTAGCTCTCCTGGTTGATGTGCAATTGGCGCTGGGTTGATAAGCTGACACCACATGCATCGCCTGACAACTTTCTGCACGATCTCTTTGGTAACATTTGGGTCTACATTGTGAACCAAATATAGGGTTCTGTCGATTCCCATGTAATGCGTGGAGTGTTCTCTCACCTCATCATGCAGCATGTCATAGCTACGCTCTTTTTCGGATCATTCAACATTTTCATCCACTTTTTCTGAAATCTTGTCAAAACATCGGCTGTGTTCTTTGTGGATAGTACGTCACACTCAGGCTTAGCTCGAACTCATTTGTAAGCTCCTTCAAGATGCTCACTCGTCGCAGGATGATCATCATGCAGCACCGTTCGTCTTTACCCTCTGTTTCTCTGTGATTGCTGCCCTTATTCATTTCAAAGCGGTTGCTGAATCTGTTGATCATTTTTAGCCCCCACTTTAATGCTAGGTTAATACCCTTTATCACTGTGTCCAACTCCGCAATGTTAATGTGGATTTCTTCCTCAACCAAACTGCATCCTCTACCATTTCGTCATCAATTTCTACCGCAACACCAGCAACAATGGTGCTCACATCACACCATACAATTCCCGTAGTTGTCTTTAGAACATGCCATCTTCCCCTATACTGGGTCCTCTTTCTTCATCTCCTCCAAGATTTCGCACAACATCGCAACTGTCTTTTTACCCACTTTATCCTCCCAGTGTGTTCCTTTTGCTTGTCTTTTTATATAACTGCGGGCAATCTGAAGCCATCCAGCAACAGGGTAATAGCCTACCAACTTTCTACAAATAGAGAACAATTGCTGTTTATTTAACCCCTCTTCGACGACTTCCAGAAACATGTTCCCTCTCCTAAATTTAAATTCTTCAGCCTCACCCTTGTCTAACCAGAGGCCTAATGCTGCTCCTCTATCCAATATCTCTGGGCTTTTTGTGGTCAGTCCAAACCTTTCAAGCTGCTCCACCACTCTTTGCATTTGTACTGTCAACTGATCCACCAGAATGTCATCAATGTAAGAATCGGTGGAATCACTTATCTCTTTCTCCTTTTCCAAAACTGTTTTTAGTATTGCTGCCATGATTTTTGGAGCAACGTTCAATCTGAACCCTAATCAGGTCAAGCAGTATGTTTTTTCCTTGTAGCAAATCAACTGGTACTTCCACAAATGTGGCGACACATAGATCTGTAAGTACGCAGATTTTAGATCCACAATCGTTGATGCTGCACTCTTCTGCCTCCATATCCACAACGTATTTCCACACACATCAATGATTTCACCTTCTGTATGACAAGATATATGCTTATTCAATTCCTGATAATCTGGTACCAGTCTGACTTTGTTTTTCATTGGTTGGACAACTACCATGAGTGGCAGCAATCCTTCTCTCATGTCCTCCTTCCAAGGTGCCGAAATTCCTTCCTCAATCCACCTCTGCATTTCCTCTTCAAATGCTGCTTTCTCTGCCTCTTGTAAATTTGCCTTATATATGTCCACCTTATTTTCTAAGCATGGAGGCTCTGTCGTTCATTTCTATTCAGTGGTTCAATTTCCATCTTTGAATTCTGCAAATAAATCCTTATCATCAATTTGACATTGCTCCATTTCTCCTCTTTCTCGGGTCATATTTTCCAAGGTTGTACTCATCGCACAATGTTCATCTGCAAACTTCACAACGTCAAGTTCGTCAACAGTGGCACCCCCCCCATCTGGCGAATCACATTCATTCCTATTATGGCCTCGATGCCAGGCACAAGGTGATCTATCACTATTGCTTCAGCTGTCTCCCTCTTATGTTCAGATCAATCTCCTTTACTCCGCAACACTTCACATCCCTTCCGTTGAATGCCTTCATGCTGGTTCCCTCGATCCATATATGCACCTTATCTGCTCGTTCAATGGTGGTGGTGCAGCCTGTGTCGATCAGAGCTCTGACCCTTCTTCCTTCAATTGTGACATAAATTATTGGTGTCTGCTGCGATTACGCCACCGATCCTGTGCCGGGGCACCTACTGGTGCTTAGGTACCCCTTCATTTATTTTCTCTGGCAGTTTCTGGCCATGTGTCCAAACTGGTTGCACTTATAGCATTTTAACTTCCTCAAGTACTTTTCACATTCTCATAACACTTTCTAGGTGCCCGCTCGCCTCACCTCTCTTCAGCTCCTGAGAACACTGTGAACACTGATTTTATCTCCAGGGGTGGCTGAGTGTGAGTCAATATCTTTGCTCTGGGTATTAATTGACAGACAACCATCCTCTCAAATCCCTCTACTTGTAACTTGCTCGAGCTCTGTTTGGGAAACCCTGTAGTAAAGCCCATCCTTGCCAAAACATTGCTGCTTCTTCCCGCGTGACCTATAAGGCCGATCAACTTCTGGATCTTGTTAGCATAGATGTCCATGAACTCACCAGTCCATCTTATTCTTTTCAACTTCTCGTATGCCTTGCGTGGGCTTTCTGCGAATACCCTCCTCAATCTTATTCTTATCATCTCTGCATCCTTCTTGTCATTGTCACTCATCTCCAGGTACAGAGATAATGCGTCGCCTTCTAGGAACATCAATATCAGCAGTGCAACATCTGGTATTCTTTGCAAGTCAATTTTTGCCAACCATGCAATCACGTCACCCTCACTACTGAATGGATGAATCATATTGCTGATGTTAATCGACACCATGTTTTTGCCGAAATAGCTTGTGGTCTTAAATAAATAGTCTTTCATCAAAATTTGTTGGGATGATGATTGTTCCTCTTCTGCTCAGATGGACGCTAATAGCTAATCTTTTAGTAAGTCAGTCAGCACATGTAAGAAGTGTTTTTTTCAAAATGGCACATGGATGAGGGTGTGGAATTGCATTTTCAGAATTTAACAATTGCAATGACAATGGTAATAATAATGGATAAGTAATATAAAGGTCTCCTCTTCGACTTACTGTATCTAGTCAATTTGAGGATTGTGGTCTTTCTCTTCCAGCTCTGACATTTGCACACCTTCACCTCCACGCTCCCCAGACACATTAGGGAACGAGAAATAAATACGTGAACCCACGTTATTCCCTGAGATGAGAATTTTGATGTATAAACTTGTGACGCAGCCATTTTGAACCTTTTTACTCAGTGGCTCCTTTCTTATCTCTCTGTACCTGGATTACAAACATAAAGGATACTTTGAGGTGGGTCTCTTTTTTTCACCATCAAACCATTGACAGAAAACAACTCGTGCAGGATAATCTCCAGTGACAATGTCTGTACACATTGTAGATGTGTACAACTGTTGTTCTCACAATGCTCTCCAGACATTTGAATAGTGAATAGCCACTTACCTATCTAACAGTTATGTGTTGATTTCAGGAGTATCATGTACAATATCCAGTATCTACTCTTCTTTTTCAAGCATTATAGACCTTAGTCATCCTCTGCCACTAGCATGAAATTTTGAAGGCCCCATGTTCACAAAGGTAACAATGGATATTCACAAATGTTTTCCTATTGAGACATTGTCAGTGTGGGAACGTTTCCTTGTAGAGACGAGCTTGTACAGTGTTACTGTCTGCCAAACCATGCATGAAGTGTATATCTGCCTTCTCTTGATTTGGGTCCATATGTCCAATCAACATGCACCTCTAACAGTCAACCAGCAACACTTCACACATGAGAAAAAACTGGGAAGTACTGTCTGGTTGGCAGCAAAAAAAATCATCTGACTGGTTGTTTGGCCCACTGCTTAGTGATTTAAGTGCCACCTGTGAGAGATAAGGGTATTCTGGTTAACACATGTATGAAATGTCTATAACTTGGAAACAAAGCATTTCAAGACAGGTTTATGGGGAGTTTTTGTCATTATTTTGACATAGGGAACACAGTCCTGTAGTTATGCCATCTATTTTTAAGCACCCTTTATATATATGCGTGTTTAAATATTTGTGTGTATATAAATATATATACATACATATATGTGTATATGTATGTATTTATATGTGTTTATCTGTGCGTATGTGTGTGTGTGTGTATATTTAAGCAGCAATTTTTCATTTAAAAAATTCATTAAAAGCGACCAACAAGGAAGATTTTAATTTTTAATTGAATTTTTACAGTATTCTAATGTTTTCTTTTTAATGGAGATAAAGTGTATAAAAATGTTTCATAATTTTGTTTATCATGTGATGGTAGCATGTAATGGCTATGTATAATGACATAATTTTTGTTTTTAAACAAAATGTGTATACTTTTTAAGATGTATAAATTTCATAATGAAGCCTACATACCTTTCAATAAATTTTATTATAACAAAAAAGAAAATTGCATAAATTTTCTTTCCATATGCTTTGAAATATGGATGGGTTCCTTTGTTTTCTTAAAAATTTCATAAACTCAATCAGTGTTTCATATCTTGGTGATATGCTTGATACCTGTGAAATGCTTAATTATTAACAGTCAGGTTGCCTTACTATCCTCTTGGGGTACAAAATGGCTCAAAAAGCGACAGCTGCCATTAATTCTGCTTTTACCATAATGTTATTAGTGACAATCATTTTCATTCACACCACATATGTCACCTTTTAATGTTTTAAATACACCTTCTTAAAAAAATCTCTCTCTTTCCATGTTTCTCTCTAAATAAATTATAATTTTTGGGGGTTGGTTTTAAATTTCTTTTTGATAGTGGTAATAACAACATAATTCATCTTCCCATATGAATAAAGAAAAGTTAAAGCAAAAAAGGAAAATAAAGTAGAAAAACAATTTAGTAATTATGTTTTTCATTCATCTGCATGTTTACATTATATTTCTATTTGCTAATTTATTGACAGACAGTAAATCACTGTATTTCCATCTCACTCAGTATTTTTGATAATACTGACCTTATTTTGCCATTTAAAATTTTTCCTTAAATCTCTAATTCCTCTATCATCCTTATTCCCAGTTATTATGGGCATGACTTTTATCCTCATATTCTGCTGTATCTTCAGTTCCTGATATTTTTCAGGCTTAAAGCCATGTCATGTTGAAACACCAGTCGTTATATGACCACTAAAGTTAAGCAATTTTGAACCTGGTCAGTAACTAGATAGATGATTGCCTGGGAATACCAGGTGTTGTAAGTTTGGATGTGCAGATTGTGTAATGGATAATGGCATGGAATTGAAAATTGGAGAGTTTGGTTCCAGTTTCAGCCAGGTTTGTGATATTCACTTATATAAAAATAACTTTGGAAAGGTATGAATCCACCTCTTCCATGAGTTAATTAGGACTTGTATTATTAAATCTTTATCTTCAAAAAAATAAGAAAATCTAAAAGTATTTTCTGGCTTAAAATAACCTGTGAATGTTTGATAAACTGTAAAAATCAAATCCATAACTTAAGTCATATATTTTACTCTTTTTTTTATTTTTATTTCAATAGTCTGATAGAACACAAGCATGCATGATCTGACCTTGCAGACTTTCTTATTCATGACAATCCAGTTTGGTCTTCTTGCTCAGATGGGAAATTTATTTGCACACCAACTCAAATGGAATATGGCAGAAGGCTAGGTTTAACATTGGAGTCCAACATGTACATGGGGCCAAGGGAAAAAATTGCTCTATCTCCCTTACCCTTGTGAGTATGCCCTCTGGTTATGAAGGATTAAATCTAGCCCTCTTCTACAGGAGAGGTACTACCCCCAAGCAGTACTACTTGTCTTCCAGTTGTGTTATAAAATTGGTCTTAGGATGCTTGTGAGGTGTCATTAAGTATTAAAAAAAGTAACAAACATAAGAACTCTTGCTTTTTTTCCAGTTCTGAAATACAGTAGTGGTAACATGGGACTTATCCCATTCAAACAAACCATGTGGATGACATACACACACGCACACACCCTCTCTTTTTGCTGCACTGATACAGTGAAACAGGTCTGTATGCAGATTATACATATATGTGTGTGTGTGTGTGTGTGTGCACACAAATATTTTCTTTTCATTTTTATTTTTAATATTGTAAGATTCCTCCATGTGTTGAATGCTATTTTCTTTCAAACTGTTTAATTCATTTATTATTAGCCCTCTACCTTAAAACGAAATCGTAACATTTCCTACTAGAAACTAGTGATCAACAGCAACATTTTCCATTAAGATACTGCAGCACCTTGATGCTCAAATGTCTTCAACTTTGTTATTTTTATGTTTTGCCCTCCTAAATTCTTGGAGAATCTGTTGCTCTGCAACAAGTCAATACAGTTGTCTATATCAGAGTAGATTACTTGACTGAGTCAGTCATACTACAAGGTCAAATTTATGGTTTATTGACCAAGGATTTCATGACTTGTATGACTGTCAAGTGTTCGCAGATGTATAAAAAGAAAAAATTTTCTCACAAGCTTAAATTTTTAAAAACCCTTTAGCAAGGACAGAACAAACTGTAAGTGGCTTGTGAGACACTTTTCAGACATCTACAGGTGTTTCCTTCAGTCTTTCTAATATAAACTGTTTACATATATTTAGGATAAAGCAATTTATACACACATTCATGTGTGTGTGTTTATATATATACACACACACACACACACATATATAAATACACACACAAATATCCAAATGAAGAATAAAGTAGCAAAAGTTCAAAACTTTTATTTAAAACGGTGCTCAATATAAAAATAGACCAATGAATAGTTATTATTGCATAAGAACATGTGAAAAACTACTATGAAACTGTCAATTTTGTAGTAGTTTTTCACATGTTTTAACGTAATACTTAATAAATACTCACACACACATATATATATATATGTATATATACACCTCTATAATACACACATATAGATATGTGTACACACATACGTGTATATTTAGGTAGTATATCTTCATTTATGTGTGTTTGATTAAATAATGTAGACATATATCTATTTTTAGTTTAACCTTCTTGTCCCAGACAAGTCTCCTAGTATGGTGATTTAAAACAGCCAGAATGGCACTTTGTATTTTAATTTTTTTTTTTCATTTTTATTGTCCCAAGTACTTTCAATCTTAACACTCAGCCCTCTAAGACTTAATGTAGTTGCTCATTATGAAAAGTTGTCTGTTATAAATATCTTGTTGTTTTAACTGTTATGAGTTTTAAGCTCACATGTAAGAACATGACGTTGATTTCAAAATTATGTTACAAGAGAGGTAACTTAATTCTAATATCTATAAAAATTGCTACGTACATGTTTTACACTATTGTGTTTTTCTTCAAAAAATTACAATTTAGATATTTTAAATAGTATTATAGACATTTTAGAACCTTGTTACTATACTCGTAATTAATATTGTTAATGTCGGTTTTAATTTTTTGATAAAGATTCCTTCAAGAATTTGAAGTTTTTGTTTATTCTTTTCATAGTAGAATATGCATGTATTGTCAATTAATATTTCCCTAAATCATGAATGTGGACAGGAATGTTCATTTAAATGTTGTGCAGTGCAATCAATGAATTCAATGTATGTAATGTGAGTCTTCTTGATAGTTGGTGTCTGACCAGATATTTGCTTTTATGTCAGAGATACAATCTCCCAAAGCACATATAAAGTGATAAAATGCTAGTTGGTGGAGAGGAGTTATTGTGGATGATTAAGTTGATTGTTTTAAGTTAATATAGTATATGATTAGTTTTATTTTTTTTTTTAACTAGGATCTATGGGGAATATATTAGTACTTATGATTTTTTTTTCGTATTTTTTATGTTGTTCATGGTTAGAATGCATTTGATTATAATATAAAAGGTTAATCTGTTTAATGTTAATTTGAGGAAGTATTATGTTCTTTTTGATTTATACTAATATTTATAATATTTTATCTAATTTGCTACACACACACACACATATATATATATATATATATATATATATATATATATATATATATATATATAAAAATGTAATAGATGAATTATTTTATAAATTATGCAAAATGAAAATAACACTGACATCTCATTTTAACAGATATATTTATAAAAATTTCACAAAACATCTTGAAATACTAAAGGGTAATATTATTCAACAAAATTGCCATTGGATTCAACCATGGCCTCCAGATGACTTGGCAATCTCTTTTAACAATTCTGTACAGTCTCCTTGTCTAAGTTGGTGAATGCTGCAATAATTCTTTTGTTGTTCTCTTGCACAACTGTGTCAAACACCAAGGAGGTTGCAGTCTGGAGAGTTAAGTGGCCAGATGTAAATTGTGATATTGTTGCAGAAATTGTCTGACAGCCATGACTAGAGTCTCCTGTTTGTGTGGCTTGGTGCAGAGTACCGTTGCCAGACATAGGTTCTTCCAGCAGTCATCCTCTTGAGCCAAGGTAGCCTTACTTTCTTAAGGCACATGATGTAAGTCTGTGTCTGAAGCCCTGTGGGAAAGTAAATGGAGGCATATTGTTGCCATCTCTAGTGATCACTTCAAATACCATGATGTTAACTGGATATATCATCCAAATCTTTCCAAATTCTTTGCACTGTCTTCCAATTAACTTCTAAACCCTCTGAAATGTTTATATTGCAGCTGCTAGTATGAATACCAAGCAGTACAGCATGTTTCCAAATTTCTGGTGAAGTAAATGGAATCATTGTGCCCTTTTTCTCACAGATGGTGCACAACTGACCCAACTATACTGTGCAGTCAACAAAATAAAATAAAACCGTGTGTATGTGCAAAATCAAAAACATAGAGTGGCAACAATTCACCCATTGCACTTTATACACACACATACACACACACACACACACACACATGTATCGTGTCTCTTTATTACTGAAGTTATTGTTTCGTATTGCCATATAGGAGATTGTATATTACATAGTGGTTCAGCACTTTTTTGTTTATAATGAACATTTACTGTTTATTAATACTTTACTTTCTGTAAAGCATCTTTTGCTATTACTATACACCTTAGATTTGTATGTCACATTTTCCATTGTCTGTTATTACCCTTCCCAGCTTTCTGTGCCTACTTGATCCTAATGTTTCCAATATATGGTTTACACCTTGGATCTTATTTTTTTTTTCACTGCCATTCTGTTTTCTTACTTAGTAATTAGTTTATTCTTCTTGCTTCTCTTTAGTAACTTACCTAAGAGTTCATTCAGATATGGTTGAGTGCTTTGCTCAGATGTTCTCTTCTAACTCTACACTCTTAGATTCATCTGGAGTACCCACTCCTCTTAGAACAGGGCTCTGCTGACTGATATGTGAATAGTCCTGTCACTGTTTTTAGATATCATTTCTGAACTGTATTCCTATGAAGTAAGTGGAGTTGACAGAATCCCAGCTGTCAACCTAAAGAAATACGCTCACAAGCTGGTTCTTGTTCTCTCCAAACTCTACAACAATTACCTCACTGCTTCCTGCTTGTTTAAAGTCCTCTATAGTTCTTGAATTTAAGAACTCTGGAGAACCCTCTGGCACTTCAAATTATTGCCATATTAGTCACTTACCATTTTTCAACAAAGTATTCAAAAGCCTAATCAATGCTTATGTGGTTAAGCATATCACTTCTCATGACCTCCTCTCAGACAAACAATATAGTTTCTGCTTCAGCAGTTCTACCATTGATGTGTTAACAGCCATCACTGACTATTTATATCTAACTCTTGATAACGATGGCTAAGCTTTAGCTGTGGCTCTAGATATTTTTAAGGTGTTTGACAGGGTTTGGCATGCTGGTCTTCTATGCAACCTCCAGGGCTACAGTGTTATAGAATGATTGTTTGATTTAATGCAATTGTTCTTAAAAATTGTTAAATGAAGGTTGTTTTGAATGGGCTCACTTGCAGAACCTTTCATATGAATGCAGGTGACTCCAAGGGTCGATCCTTGGTCCTACAGTATTTCTGATCTTCATCAATGATTTTCCTGGTGTCATCAGTTTCCAAGTAGTTGTTTATGTAGATTACATTACCATTAACACCAGACTCAATGGCAAGTCTGTCAGAGCTGATGTGATCCTGGCTGCTGCTCTTGGAAAAGACCTTCACTCAGTGGTTAACTGGGGCAGGAAATGGCTTATGAATTTTAAGACCTCCATAACAAAACTACTTTCATTTAACCGTCACAGAGAATATTCTTTGCCCGGGTAATGCTAGGCTCCTGGGAAGCAACACACTATGCCTTCTTGGCCTCACATTTTCAATTGAATTTTTGTGGAGTGACTGCATGAAGTCAATAGCTGCATCTACTGCAAGGAAAGCTGGGTCACTGTGTTATGCCAGGAAATGTTTTTTTTCTTTTTTTTTTTTTGTTAGAGTCCATCATCCACAGTTATAAATCTACTATTCATTTGTGCATTGCATACTGCTGCCATACCTGATCTGTGCTTCTGCTATTCATTTCAAGACAAAATCCAAAGGCGGATCTGTAATATAATCAGCCCTGACTTGGCATCTTAGTCACTTTCTTATTCAAGTGACATGGCTTCATTCTGCAAATGTTTTGGTGGCACTTTGACAAGCTTTTTGTCTCTGGTGCCTCGTCTAAATCAATTTAAGCATGCTACTAGATTGACTGGATGTGTGTTGTGATGCAATGGAAATCAAGGGGACAATTTTGAATTCCACTTGAATTCCTTGCATTCACTTACGCACAAATACCCTCGGCAAAAGTATTAATCTGTCTCTTCTCTTCATTTATGGCTTAAATAACAGGACAGACATTCTATAGGCTTAGCTGGCAACCATTCGCCCACAGAAAGTAATGGCAACCTACTGCAGGATAATCTTCTGCCTAAAGAGACATAATCACTCAAGTGTGTATCACATATGGCAGTTAACTGACTGACATCTAAACTGCATATAGAGATTATATGCAAAAGAGGTATTGTCAAATATTTTATGTAAAATTCATAGATATGTGTTATCTAATGAAATAATTTGTACTATTATTTATAGCGAGTAAGCATGAAAGCAATTAAGTCCCAATTTTTAATTTCAGATTGATATTTAGTATTTTTTCAGTAATTATACCAATTTGCAGTGTCAAGAGATTATTTGCAAGAACTAGAATTTAGTATTATGGCTTGAAAAAAAAAACTAACAATGAATGAAAAGAACTGTATAATCAAAGAGATTAGCAAAGGAAAGTCTTCACTTCAAATTTCTAAGGATTTGAAAAGGCATTATCGAACAATCAAGAAAATATATCAAATGGGAATTCAACCAAGGGAAAAAAAGTCTCAGGCTGAATTCAGGAATTTAACAAAGTGAGATCTATCACATATCCGAAGAGAATTAATAAGAAACCCAAATGTGTCAAGTGCATTCATATTTGAGGCCGCTGGAGCTCCTTTGGTGTCAAGGGAAACAAGGTTTAAAGCTTTAAGTAAGATTGTTGATGTAAAAAATCAAATAAAGAAACCCATTTTAACAAAAAACATAAGGAAAGAAGATTGCAGTGGGCAATATTTCTTTGAATGGCTTGATAACCAGTTTTTGCCAAGTGTAGATCTATGATCTTTATGCAAGACAACACACCAAGTCATGCATCAGTTTACCAAATCCTGGTTGAAAGAAAAGGGATTTGTTGAAGATTCTCTTATGGACTGGCCTTCAAATAGCTGTGACTTGAATCCCATTGAGAACCTGTGGAGCATCCTCAAGAGAGATATTTATTCTAATGGAAGGCAATTCAACAGCAAGTGTGATCTCTGGGAGGCATTTAAAGTTGCTGCAAACAACTTACCAGCCGCTAAAATTGTAAATCTAACATCAGATGTTGACAGTAGGCTGCTAAGAGCTATTGAAAAGAAAGGAGCATTTGTGCAATAAATTTTCAAAGGTTCTTATTTTTTATTAAAATATATATCTTTTATTTTTTAAAATAAAATGTTTTTTTTTTTAAGAAATTGACGAATTTGTTCTAAAATCTTTTTATATTATTTTTTACATTAGTTTTACAATGTATAGTAATGTAAAAGTATCAAAATAAACAGTTGCAAATAAACTACTGACAGTTAAATTAGTCTGTTTTGTTAACTTTGTAAAAATTTTTCCAACCAAAAACAATAGTTTTCTCTATCACTTTATATCTAAGTTAATAATATTGAGTAAAGTCTAAACATCATAATAGGACTTTTAAGATTAAAGACGCAACTTTTTATACAAATTCATAACTTGCATATAATCTCTAGATGCAGTTTAGGTCCCACCTGTTTACTGTTGAAATAGCTAAATACAAGTGCCACTTCTACTCCAAAAGTTTATTTTCTTGCATTTCTGTTTACTTGCTTCCTTGATAACTACTATCTTCTTGAATCTCATTCATTTTTTTGTCCTTTTCTCAATCCTCCCTATTGTCAGTCTTTTCTCTAACTTTCACTCTCAGTAAACTCACTAGTGGCATTTCCACCTTGCTTAGGTGAAAGGAACAAAAAAAGTTTTTTACTTCTAGGGTCATGTTGCTGTATAGGTTAAATAAATTGTGTAAGAAAAACATCTTTCTATTTTTATTTTTGTGTAATCACTAAACATGTTCTTTTTCTCTATACAGTTATCTCATGACTTATGCAAAGATCTTTCCCATATGAATTGAGCATTTTTCTTGTTCTTTTTCTTTTTTGAATAGGCCATTTTTGTTGTCTTACATGCAAATGCTTCTCTCTTCACTTTTCTATTTGCTACTCACTGGGCACTAATCAACCAAGCTTTTGCATAATCTGTTATTCCTTTCTTCTTTCTAATTGAAGAAAATGGTACTGAACTGTTATGTGATATTTGTTCTATATGGCAGTGAATGCTGGACAATCTCCTCAAAGATGAAGAAGAGACTTAAAGAAACGGGAATGTGGTTCTACCAGAAGATGCCAGTGTTGAAGCATGGGAACAACAATGAGGTTTTAGAGAAAAAAGAAAACATATTAATATCAGGTAGAGGCAGCTGAAATTTCTAGAATACATAATGAGGAAGGAGTGCATGTAAAATCTGATACTCACAAGACAGATTAAAGGAATTAGAAATAGGGGAATGCAGTACGTAATATACTGATGGGCTTGAGTAATTGTGCGGTAAATCAGGGTTTTTAAGAGAAATAATAAAAAAGACAAAAACTTAAGAGCTACAAAGGATAGGAAAATGTGGAGGACCATGATCTTTATGTCCTGAAGGGACACGGTATATAAAAGAATTTGTCTGCTCATCTCCATTTTTGTCTTTTAATCACTTTTGTTGCCTCTATAATTTTGATCAGTTCTCACATAGATGTTGATATATTTCTTTCGCAGTTATCCTTGGTATTGCTGTTAGTTGTGATATTTGTTTTTAAGTTTGTTTTTTAAATGACTTTGTTAAAATGGAAAGGTTTCCTGTTTGGCATTATATATTATTCATACCCATTATATCTAAAGAATATAACTAAAGTGTTTTGAATTGTCTCTATTTTTATAAAATGCTTTTCACTTAAGAATGATATATTTTCAGTCTTTCTTTACTATTATCACCTGCATTAAGTAGATGTATTCATGGACTTCTCTTTATTTGTATTTTCAGAATGTTCTTTGCAGCATTACAATTAAAATGTTAATTTTTCAATCTACTTTGAGACTTTCCCTATTCAGAATGTTTAACATTTCTTGTAAGTCACTCCATGATTTTGATGCCTTATGGCCTTATCACATTGAAACACTAGTTATTGTATGATCACTGAAGTTAAATACATTGAATTTAATCAGTGTCTAGGTTGGTGACACTTTGCGAATACCAGTTGCCGTAAGCTTTGACGTATAATGGATAACAGCTAAGGATTAGAAATTGCAGAGTAGAGTTTCAATTCCATTCGGATTCATTATATTCACTTATGTGCAGATACCTTTAAGAAAGGTTTGAATCCACCTTTTCTCTCTCAACTAGTGACTAATTATTAGGACTTGTATCAGTAGATAATTATTATCTCCAATAAATTCTTACAATCTACAAAATATTTTCTAAAATATTTGAAATAACCTGGAAAGTGTTGATAAGCCATAAAAACAAATCAGCCAATCTATGATGTTATTAATAAAATCTCCTCAAGAAAGCGTAAGTGACTCACATATTTTCTATTTATGTTTACTCCCATTCTATCCAAATTCATTTTGAAGAAGTTTATTTCAAGTTATTTTGTAAATTGTTCCTTTGTTTTCTTATTCATTTCACTCCAAGTGAAGCAGTAAAGTCACTAAGACCTAAAAAGTTACTGTGAGAGAATTTGAAAGAAAAACACTATTAAGGCAAGAGTAAAATAAAGAAACAGAAATCAAAGTGTCAGAAGATAATGACTGACATCACATTTAAACTTTTAAATATCAAACTTGACTGAGAAGCAAGAAGTCAGAAGAGATCACCTCAAGTGAGAAGTGTGAGATAAGAAGCTGTTAGCATAAGAATCTAATACTGCATTTAAATTTATAAAGTCTATGTACCATAGAGGAAAGTTCCTCAGAACAATTACCATGAAAGTATTTATAGAAAAGTCACAGGGAAGCTACATTATGGTGGTGGGAAAGTAATTAAAGCTGAGGTGCCAGGTCAGGATTAGTATCTTGCAGATTCTTTTTGTGGATTTTATCAAGGGTCTCTAAGTACATATGAGGAGCACCAGGCAATACATGGCAGCAATATTCAATGAAAAAGGATGAATAGTAGACTTATAAATATGTAAGATTTGTCTAGCATGACACAGGAAATCAACCTTTCTAGCAGCCAACCTAGCAATTTATTCATTCTCATCTTTCCACTTCATGTTTGTGGAAAACATTAATCCGAGAAGACACAATAAGTTACTGCCTTGGAGTTAAGATCAGCTATCTGTACAGTTATTGAATATACTCACACTAGCCTTTATATATTTTCAATAATTTTCTTCTTTCATAGGGAGTTATGTAATGCCAAGTGTTCTGCTGATTCAAATATTTTCATAGTTATTTCTTTCCTCCACCTCTTTCTCTCTCTCTTTTAATAAAGTAAACATTTTCCTTTTGCAGTTTAAATATTTGATGTTACAGCATTGATATACATGAATTTTTATTTATTTAAATCAAATTAATCAAAAACATTTCACAATTGTACGTTATACATTTTTGTAAGTTTAAATTCTTTTGTGAGTTAGATTATATATTTTTAATAAATTATTTACAACTCAATAATTCATCTTTCACCAAAGTTAATTATCCTAATTAATAAATCACCAGTTTCTGGATTGTAATTAATTATCAGAATTAATTTATAAAATAATTGTTGAACACTTGGAAAATCCTTTTTTTTTTTTTTTTTTTTTTGTTTACATCTCTGGGAAAATCACTTTGTAATATAAAAAGTTAAATAATATCTGTAATCAACAGAATTTCAAATTCTGTTTAACATTTTGATTAATATAATTTCATTAATACAATTTTTGATTTAGTATAGTTAATCTTGAAGGACAATCTTAATTATTGAATGCTCAAATCCTTTTTTAATAGTTTTATGAAATGGTAAGGATATTTGTAACAAATATGTGCAAAAGTTATTAATTTATACATATTTCTGACTCCTGAAAATCCTTTTCTTCCTAAATTTGAATGTTGGTCTTACTGTTGACCTCACTGTCTACCTTTATATTTACATATGAGCTCTCTCTGTTGTTGAGCACTTCGACTTGTAAATATAGCATAACTTAACACTGTTTTTATCATATATAAGTAGAGAGACAAATATTAAGTTTACAAATTTTAAATTTAAAAATGTTCCAAAATATTCATAAAGCCAATAGTATAAGGAAAGATCTTAAAGTCTCTCAGGGGATGAAATGTGTTGATAAAGAAAAGTTTTCTTTTTCTCTTTATATTGTCTTTACCACAGTATTTTATTTATATTCTAAACACACACACATATATATTCCATTTACTTGTTTCCCTGATAGCTACAATGTCCAAAGATTTAAATGCAACATCAGTTATCATCAGTCTTTTTTAATCTCATTCCTCTTTTATCATTTCCTCAATTCCCCCTGTACTCAGTCTTTTCTCTCACAGTAACTCCCTGTGCTCTAGTCGTGGTTTCACTTTACTTGGGGTGAAATAATTAAATTTTAAAAAAAGCTCTAAAAATGCATGAAAAATACTACATTAATGTCTAACTAATAATTATTTATAAAGAAATAACCTTGTCGACCTTTTTACATATTTTTTTAATGTTGAACACATTCTCTTCATAAATATAAAAATCTTAAACAATTTGTGTCCACAAGGGTTCAGGAAAACTGGTTGTAGACTTTTGACACTGTTCACTTTAGCTGTATTTTTCATGTGATTGTTGTGTACACTTTTAAATGGTCTTCTTCAAATATGTTGAAAACTCGGTGAAAGTAAAATATTTTTCATGGTCAGATTTATAAATTTTGTGTATCATTTCTGTGTGTGTAGGCATGCACCAAAAAGAATTCCTATTTTGCATTTCTTGAAAAGTTTATGATGCCTCCCAGTGATATTCTTTATTTCTCTTTCTTACTATGTACCACAAATGCTTTGAAAGCAATTTAACTTATTTCTACACAAGATCCAACACATACAATAAACTCAATAACACTGTTGGATAGAGCAAGCCTCCACATAAGCTATACATTTTATCCAGTAATGAAAACTGTCTGTATTTTTTGTACTCTTAAAAATCTTCCTCAATGGAAGTTGTAGATAACAGACCAGCTAAATTTGCAATGTAATTCATAATCTTCAAACTACTCTGGGTTTTGGTATTAGCATGTTATAAGATAATATAAAAGATTTTTTCTGGGCTAGATCTGGAAATTCAGACTTTCAGCTTAGCATCATGATGTAACTGTTAAAGTTATGAATTAGTTGCTAGGTTTCATCACTTTACAATTGAAATTACTAGATGTAACTGTAAGTTTTATGCTGACAGTTTCTTGTGTTACATTTATCTCTTATGAAACTTTCTTCTGGTTTCCTGATATCCAGTCAACTTTGATCTTCAAAAATTTAAATGCAATATCAATCATTATCTTGTCCTAATTACTGTTTGTTTGTTCTTTCTCCTTAATGCTTTTTCTTTTTTTTATATTTTTACACACTTGCTAACCACTTGAGTCTTGGTGACTTTATTGATTGCTTAGGATGAAATGATTAAAAAAAAAATGTTGGTTTGTTCTCATTTCAGGAAATCCACTAGTATCATATCTTTCTCATCTCAAAATGTAATGCATATTACTTTGCTCAATGATGACTATTTTTTTTTTATGATGGGGTACTTGCATGTCTGCACTCCATGGACAGTCATTGTAATTTCCAACTCATGGGATGACACTCTTTTCACTGGTGATAATGTAGTGTTGGAAACTCACTTTCAACCTTATAGAAGCTAAACAAGCTCTAACAGATTTACATTTACTGGTCGTTCTGTTCTTCTGTGAGCATCTGTATGACCCAGCTGGCACAAACCTTGCAATATCCCAACTTTGTTTCTAATACATTGAAGCTGGCATTCAATTGTGTATATCAATTCTGGGTTGTATTACACTGATTCATAGAGATGAAGTTATAGAGGTGTTGTTTATTTCATGGTTTTGATGGCTGTGTAGGGCTGCTAAGAATATCACACATATTAGTGCTGGCATTGCTGAAATGCATTATTGAGGGCCTAACTTTGCTCACATCTTTTGTTTGATTTCCATAAATGCTCAGTAAGGAGGTTAGGGTGTACAATTTTTTTTTTTTTTTTTAATGGAGGAATTTAGTGAGAGACTTCTTTGTGCACACTCCGTGTCAGGTGTCATTTGCTAAACTACCATTCAGCTGCTTTGTAATAAAACAAAACATGAGTTGCTGGAGGAAAGCTTCAACCCTGACTACTATACCACCAACATCCACTTATGATATCATGGACCAACATAATGAAATAATAGACATTTCTTTGAGAGCAACTCATCTATTTGTGTGTGTATGGGCAGTGATTGAGAAATAGCTGAGTTGGTATCCAGGCATGCTGTTAGCCCACTGAAAGTGATTCAACCCCAAGCTTTTGATGAGGTATCCATCTATGAAAAGGAAATATGATGTGCATGTTAATGCTAATATGGATATCTCACATTTGTTTGTCTCTTGGATTCTTAGCATGTTGGTGTGAGTCATTGTGATATTGGGTAATCTCAGTACAGAAATTGTTGAAATCATAATATCTATTGTTGTATAGATGTGTGGGTGATAGTGGCTTGAAACAAGAATGGCTTGGAGTTAAAATGCCTTGAATATTGTTGAATTCTGTTCTGGGTGAGCCATTATTTTTATTTTTTTTATTTTTTGTTCGTTTTGCCTAATTTTTGCTTGATTTTAAAACTTTTCATGCTTAATTGAAGGATTTATTTTGTTTTCTTAGAAATTTCATTGCCTGGACTTTAAGTTAAACTTAGCAATTCAACAATGTTTTTTTTTTTTCTCATCCCTTTTTTCCTCTTTAGGATGCAGTTTCTGGTTTTCTCTTTTCCAATCTTTTCACTCTTTTCTTTTTTTCTTTTTTTTTTCAATTGGAGTAGATAGACTAAACTGTCGCCCAGTTCACACTCCACCCATATCTCTTGAACAGGTGAAGAGGCTCATCCCTTGTTTCCGGTTTTCTCTTTTCCATTCTTTTTACCCTTACGTAGCCCCCTGCGCATCAGTGGCGTTACCGTCTTGCTTGGGGTGATATGATTAAAAAAAAAAATCTGCAAGTAAAGTTTGAATTCCACTCATTCATTACATTCACTTTCATGCAAATATTGTGCAAGGTAGGAATCCATCTCTTCTCCCATCATTTATAGGTGGAGTGGGCTCTTTGGTTTTGTTTTTTGGCAACTTGTCTAGGAGAAGGAAAACTCTTCATTCCTGTAATTCCTAAACCTGTCAGCAACTTGTGTAATGAGTCAACAAGTACCTCCTATATATGATGACTCATCGGAGTTAAAATATGAGTGTAAAACATGAATTTCAGCCAGTTTATCCACACACGACATCCACATTTGTGAAAAGATATTTATACATTGGAAATAAAAGATTAAATATAACAGACTCAAAATGTTTTTGGGTTTTTTTATGTATGCGCACACACACACACACACACACACACACACACACACACACACATAATGGGTGCATGGCTGAGTGGTTAGAATGTTTGCTTTCTGACCATGAATCCCAGTTTTTAATCTCACCATGGTCAATTTGTCAAGAAGGTGACTTCTTGATGTTATTGATCTGGAGGAAGTGATCCCAGTGTGCAGCACCTTTAGAAAGTACCTGAAAATCATGCCATGGATTGACTAAAGCCTTGTGAGTGAAATTTGGTAGACGGCTTTCTTTGAGAAGTATTTCGATGATTGTGCTAGCTTAAAATCACAAGTCAGTGTGACTAAGGTTTTGAGCTTTCTGGCGTTGTTCAGACTGTTGTTCACACTAGATAACATGCTCTCTCCTAGAAACTGACACTATATATGTTAATGATAAATGTATATACTAAAATTTGAATCATATAATCAGTCTTAATTCTGCATCTAAAGATTGTGCTGTGCATAAAACTTAGTTGTGTTACTGGTGAAGAAAAAATGTATATTTATTATTAATACATAATTTTCAGCTGTTATTTTACATTGAGCACTATTTTAACTCCAGCACTTAATGTGCATTAATATATATATATATATATATATATATAAATGAATATTTGGACAGTAATCTTTCATTTAAACCTGTTTCATTAAAAATGACCAACAAGGAAGATTTTATTAATTTTTGATTTAATTTTTCCAGTATTCTTACATGTTTACTTTTTGCTGAAGATAAGGAATGCAAAAATGTTATATAATTTTTAACTTTTCAAGTGCTTTCAGCCTCTTCACAGACCATTTTCAATGATTTTATTTTTCCGTTGTTGTTATGTTTGATTGTAATGTAATTTTTTTCTGTTTTTAGTGTTTTTTTCTGTTTTTTGAAAAGGAGAGTTCTTTAAAGCTGTCACATGATGTGCATGGTCTCTCTTTTTCTTTTTTTCTTTTTTTAACTTTTGAAACTATTCCCACTGTTAAATAATGTCAAGTTGATGGTAGGAGAAAATTGTTTGATATACTGTGACTCTATTATAGTGAAATGCCTTTGATATTGTGATTTAAATAGTATTTTTGTATTTTCAACTAAAATTTTCTTAAGGGTTCTTGAAAGTTATGGGTTAATAAATGTTTTTTTTATTGCACTATTATTACTAGATAGGTGGCATGTAAGGCATCAACTCAGAGAAGTGGTGGCATGGCAAATAAAGGTAATTGATTTATGAAAAGAAACAGTCTTGTACCGGGCATTGAAATTCATACTTTATATTAGTCATCACTAGTTAAGATTTGATAGGGTTATTATTATCAGAAGCAACAAGGTTTGCTGTCTTCCATTTTTCTATAATATATAAATTTTACATGTTTTTGGGGATTTACGGCAGGAGTATAATGTTTAATAGTTTTGCATATAGAAAATTTGTCCTGCTTATAATTAATGTGCATTTGGCTGCAATAAAATATATTGATGTTTTCTTGTGTGTTATTTTTAATGCTAGTATCATGTATTTTTTGTAAGAATAATTTTTTGTTTATCAACAATGCAGTTGGGAAAGTTATTATTGACTAATATTTGTTTTTGTTTGCTCAAAAATATTCTTTGGGAGGAGGAATTTTGATGTGCTCTATTTAAGAATTATTACTGCTATTCTATATCTTTCTGGGCATTGGCTATTATAATGAAGAAGACGAGTTCTTACTGGTGGTTTTTTTAATACAGATAGTGATAAATTTGTTGGTTTTTAGCTCTATACTGATGTCAAGAAATAAGATTTTGTAATTGTCCATGAGTTCGTAAGTAAATTTCAGCAAGGAGTTATTTTTAAAATTTAATTTTAGATTTACAATTTTGTCTATATTTTTTTTATTAAAACAAAAATGTTGTTGATATACCTTGCATAAATCTCCAGTTTGTCAGTTGTTCTGAACACTTTGTTTTCGATATGAGACATGTAAAAAAATATATATATTCAAATAATAATAAAAAATATAAACCTAAACTCCTACAATTAACAATTGAGATACCACCAGACCAATTAAGAAAACAAAATAATAGCCAAGCAAAGAATATTTATCATTTAAGCATTAATATTAATAATTTATATATAAAAAACATAGAATACAACATTCTTAGCTCAAGAACAAACTAGAAAGCACATGAATTAAGAACAATAACATGTCTAGAAAAAACCATAATGTTTAAGTGATAAATAACAAAATCTATCTGATTAATAAATTAAAAAAATTAATTACTTTAGACCTCACACATATTTATTGTGAATCCAGAACTTGAGCAATTGTATTTTTCCATAACATCCTATCTTGCTATTCTAAGTAATTCTTGCTTTTTATTACCCAATTTGGTTTCTTTTATTCATTTAATGATTATTTTTCCCTGTTTTTCATCTCCCATATGCCTAATATCTTAAATTTCTCAAGTTTTCTTTCCTTGTTATGTGCTTCAAAAATTTCAGCTGTCAATTTTTGATTGTAAATGATGTTTGTTGTTGCTCTTATATTCTATACATGATATTCTCAACATTCATTAGCAGATGCACATATCAGTTGCTTCACCTATCTATTTTTAATCTGTGAAGAATTGTCCAGTATTTTACTGCTATGCAGTTAAAGTATTGCATAGTATTCCAGAAGCCTTTTCATTGACATTTTTTAATCTTTTAATAATAGTTTCTGAAAAGCATTCTCACCATGCTTATTCTTGATTTCTTGCCACACTTTCTGTTTTCTGTCACTGTTATATAATTCACTCATTGGGCTGACCTTTTTACTGATAACCATTCATTGTCTTTTTACAATTAATGTCTAGCCCTTTTTTCTTGCATTCATTGACTAATACTTGTTTAAATTTTTAAAAAATTTAACCTCAATGTGGTTTCATCTGCATTCTGTATGCACTTTACACCAACAATAAATCTTTTAGTTCGTTTAGAAGCATCTCATTGTACAGGTTGAATAATTTCAGAAAAAAAAAAATTCTTGACATATGCCTCCTTCTGTTTTTGTGTAGTCATTTAACTCATTTTTTTTATCTGTATGCAAGATGTTTGTTTTCAATACAGATTACAGATTATAAATATCTTTTCTGTGTAAATCCAATTTTCCAAACATTTCAATGAGTTCTATGGGTTTTACTTTATAATGTGCTTTTATGTAATCTATGGAACACAGGTGTAAATCTTTCTATATTTATATTGTTCATTATGATAGCATTCTGATTATACAAAAATTAATTTCTTTTTCTACTATCTTGAAGAAAGTCACATTGATTTTTTTTTTTTAATATATCAACTTTAATTTTGCTATTCATTAAAATCCTAACTCATGAAGCTGTTCGATGCAGTTCATATTCATTTATTTGTGGTTACTTTGACAGCGCTCTGAATATTACCCCCTATGGTTCTTTGGAATTCTTCTGCTGTGAAATATTTTGTTTATCACTTTGATAACCTTATCAAGTATCAAAAGCTGTCAGTATTTCTATTAAAATCTTATCTGATTTTGCCAATTTTTTTCTTTTTCATTTTGGTCACTGCTGACCTAACCTCACATTTTAGCATCATAGTTCCTGCTATACTTTATTATATGTTTTCACAATCATCCAAGAGACTCAAGGTTTTTCTTCCCTTGTCATAGAAGAATTCCCTAATGTATTTCTTTCTATCTTTGTAATAACCTTTTCTTTTTCAATTATGATTTTCTTTTTTAGATTTTATACATTCTGCTGGAGAGCTTGTTTTCTGTCCTGTTTTTTATTGATCTTTTTTGCCAATGCCTGTTGCATTTGTATTCAAGTTTTTCAATCATTGCACAATTTTCAGTAATTTACACTTCCTTTCTTGCTTTCATTTATTTCTCTTGTTTTTGTTTAACCCCCATATATTTCGCATCATTTCTTGAATTTGTCAACTGTCACCTTTTCATTAGATCAAGAATTTTTCTTATTGTCAACTTTTCTTGTTATGATTACTGCTGCTGCTGTTATGTGTGCTTCTCTTAAGGGGACCCAACTTTAAATACCTAACCTGTTCAAAAGTCTGATGTTTGTTCATAACTGTGACTATATATGCTTGTTTGCAAATGGAGTTTTTTATCTTGTATTTTGCTCATTCCTATAAACCTCTTTAATTTTTGCAATTTTACTCATATTTTGCATATAACTGGGAGGTATACACTCCTGCAGTCACGGCCTGTGTTTTTTATCTAAAAAAGGGAACATCAAAAAATGCTTTTCAGTTATTAAAAGATGAAAAATTATTCTTAGAATTAAAGAATTTTTTCTGAACTGAATAATGTTTACTATAACAATGCATGCAAGGGAATTTCCTTATAGATGAAGAAAAGACTTGAAGTCATAGAAATCAGGTTTTACTCCACCCACTTTGTTATTAGTGTAGTATCCTATGCAAATGAGCAGAGTCATATTTAAGTGTGAAGCTACTGTTAGGACTCCATTACGTCACATGTATCAAGTACCAAAACTGCGAGATACAACAGATGGCATCATCGGTAAGATGCTTGGGTCTCATGGATGATTGTGAATACATTGAGATTTAGATAAAAGCCTTTGCCGCTACAGTGCACTACGCCTGCTTGGCCTGACACTCTCAGCAGACCTCAAGTGGAATGACTACATCAAATCCATTGCTAAATCCACTGCTATGAAAGTCGGCTCTCTGTGCAAGGCCCGGAAGTTCTTTCTGTCTGAATCTATCCTGTACATATATAAATCTACCATCCGCCCGTATATTGAATACTGCTGTCATATCTGGTCGGGTGCCCCTGCTATTCTCCTAAATCAATAAAAAGGAATTGGAATCCTTTTTAGGGTTGATAAATTTTTACAGTAGATACATCCCGAAATATAGTGAACTAATTGAACCATTATCAGAAATGCGTAAAAGAACACAGTTTGAATGGACACAAAGATGAAATAACACTATTATGGTACTGAAAGCAAGTATAAAAAAAACCTATAACAAAGGTGTTTGATCCTAAGGAAGAGATAACATTAACCATGGATGCAAGTGAGAAACAGATTGCTGCCATCTTATCGCAGGAAGATCATCTGATAATGTACTTATCTAGGAGATTGACAACAGCAGAGATAAATTACTCAAACATTGAAAAAAAGACCCTAGCAATTATTTGGAGTATGGAGAGGGCACAAAAATTTTTACTAGGTAAGAAATTTTTGCTAAAATCAGACCACAAGGCCATTGGAGTTTATTTTTAACCCAAGAAAGGAGTTGCCGAAGGTTAAGTCATCAAGAATTTTACACTGGGACATTAAAATTATGGCATTTTATTTTGACATTGTAAATGTTAAGGGAAATATCATCCCTCATGTAGATGCTTTGTCGAGGTTATGGTTTGTAAAAAGAACAGACGATGAACATGGAATTGAGGACAATGGAATAATTCAGTGGATAGAGACTGACGTACTTCCAGTTGACAGGTTAAAAAATGAGACCGAGCAAGATCCAGTTTTGAGCAAAATAATTGAAAGAATAAGGAATGATAAGTAGAACAATTGTTCAATAGCAAAGCGGCCATTTAAGGAGATAAGGCCCAAATTAACAATTGAAAAAGGAATTATATGCAATGGTGAAGTGGTAGTAGCTCTGCAGATGTTAAAGACAGACATATTGAGAAGAGTACACAAAGTACATTGTGGTGTCATGGTGATATGCAGAAGATTAAAATTACAAGCATAGTAACCAGGTTATGCAAAGACTATTAAAGAATTTATTTAAAAAAAAATATCCAAAATACGATGGAATTAGAAGATTCAAGCAAAAAGAGCTTCATTCATGGCCTAAAGAGACACAACCATGCACATGTCAGTAGCATAGGATCATTTCTTATAATGGTGGATGCGTACTTTGGTTGGTCAGAAGTAAGCATTTTAAAAACCGGAGAGCATCCACTGTCAAACAGATTTTGAAAGATGTATTTGCAAGGAATAGCATATCACAAACTTTAATGCCAGGTAATGCTTCTGAATTTTGGGATGAAAATTTGTGTACATGGTTGAGGCAGATAGGCTGTGGGCTATATAAAACTCCTCTGTACCATCCTCAATCCAACAGAACTGCAGAGTGGATGGTACAGACAGTTAAAATGTTATTGAAGGCATTCTCGTTTGTCACAAAATATTAAGGCATTTCTATTAAAAATATTCTTCAGTTACAGGTCAATACCACATGGAGAGGAAGTTGAGCCCATTTACCCTCATGAGTAGACAGATAAGAGCCCCATTGCCACAAGGAAGAGATTATGATACAAGAAAGACAAAAATGCAAATCCTGAAGAAGCTAACTTCTTTTGCAGAAAGGCAACAATACGGCTTTGATCAAGAAAGGGTAGTATGTTTTGGCTCATGCGGATCAGTTTAGAAAAAGGATTGTGTCAGACGATGTGGAGATGGAAGACCAAATTTGGGAGAGGAAGATAACTACAATGAGGAGGTAGAGCAGAGAATATAAATGCAGGAGCAAGAAGAGAGAGAAAACTACAGTGATGAAGATGAACATGAAATGGTCATAAGTGAAGAAAAAACTGAGAATGAATAAAAGACCAAGATTGCCAATAAAAAGTAGAAGAGAGGAGCAAAAGCAAGAACTATAAAAAATCAAGAGAAGTTAGATGTATCAAAAGGAAAAACATGGGTATATGACCATGCCGGTTCAGGTGGGGTGTGGTATTCTATGCAAATGAGCTTGGTTGTATTTAAGTGCTAAGGCTCTAACTGTTGTGACTCCATTACATCACGAGTAACAGTGTCCCACATATCAAGTACTGAAACTGCAAGATATAACAGATATAACAATTAGCATTTTCATTAGATCAGGAATTTCTCTTGTCAACTTCTATTGCTTTTTTATTTAATGATTCTGCTACTGTTGTGATGATTGCTTTCTATAAAGGGTTCCTCTTTGAATAACTTACATGTTCCAAAGTCTTATGTTTGTTTCTAGCAGTCGCTACATATGTTCGTCTGTCTGCAAATAGAATTTCTATAATTTGTTGTATTGGGTTGTCTGGAAAGTTTATGCCAATTTTTAAAGAAAATTAATACAGAAAACAAAATTAAGCCATTAAATATTTATTCAACAATATATGAACTATTTTGTTGCACAATCTTTCTCAATTTTTTCGTTCAATTTAAATATTCTATATTAGAATTTCTGTGATTTTTTTTGGCAAAGTTTCAAAAAGGGTGCATTTTATTGTGTTTATACAGCAAATAAAAGACAGTAATATGACCAAAAAGATTCTTTCACTCAGATCATGTGGTACCCAAACATCATAGCAATTTGAGTACTCAAGCTTCACTAATTGTTCATAAATGGTAGATTTTGATAAATTTAGTATTTCTGTCAATTTCGCTGTTGTGTAATGTGGATTATTTTCAATTAATATCTTGATTTAGTCATCATGTGGTGGTGAGGGGGCTTGTCTGACTGTTCTTCATTAATAAGGTTACACTCAACAACTCTGAACTTAGTGAACAACTTCTGTACATTCTGCCAGCTAAAGAACCTTCACTGTAAACAGCACATATCTTTTTGTTGCTTGCAAAGTATTTTTGCCTTTACTGTAAGCATCCAGTGTCTAAAATGCACCTTATAATCTCCCGTTTGAATAGAGATGCAAACTGACACAAACTAACTGATTTTAAACTTTATTTCTCTAGAGATAGTTTAACTTGTGCCCTAATTAGAACTGTAAGTATAGTATATATGTTGATAACTTTCATGTGTTCTAACAATTTGAAACATGAACAATTAAAAATTAGCATGGACTTTCTGAATGTCCCAATAATTTAGGTAATGCTTTGGGTTTCTTAAATATTTTGTATAGTTTTACTCTTAGTTTGTTTAGAGTAATTGACTATGGTTAAATGTACTCGTCAGAAATGCCCAACAAATATACTGGACAAAGTTTTCAATAAGCAAAAGAAAAGAACAGCCAAAACTAATATGAAGCAAACAATATATGCAAGACAAAAATAAGCAAAGTAACAAAAATAAAGCAAAAAATTTCAAACTAAGAATAATGTTAACACACAGACAAGTGATTGCAGTGTTCTGACTTCAAGACAAAAAAAAAGAGTAGAAATGTATGAAAAGTGACCTATCTTATTGGCTAGTAGGAAGAAATCCTGGCCTGCTTTTTATCTAGAACTTTTAGATAAAATCCCAAAAAGAAACAGCAATATTATTGGCTCTATTCTAGTAACTCAGCTTTAGTCTCTTACCCATGGCTGTAAGGTTGACTCACAGTACCTTTTCTAAAATTACTTTCATGATAAGTGTTTGGATGAGCTCTTTGCTATCATGCCTAAACTCTTTGAATTTAAGTGCTGCACTAGACTGGTGATGAGGTTTCATCAATTTACATTTGAGTTGTCAATCACTATCTATTGTCATCCTCTTCTTTTATTCTCATCATTTAGCAATGTTTTTGTTTCTAACTCTTCCACACCCAGTAACTACTTGTGCTTCAGTGGCTTTATTGCCTTATTTGGAATGAACTTGATTTTTAAAAAAATTAAAGAAAAAAAACAAATTGCATCTGTATGTTTTCTCTATAAATTTGACAAGGGGGTATGGTTTTTCAGTCATTCCTATGAAATGGAACCAAAAGCCTGTATAGACTTGGGAGATGTTTACCCCTACAGTCAATGCTTGGCTATGTTTATAGAGTGCAAAACTGCATTTCTGAATCATTTGTTGATGCTTAAGTAGTCTATTTTTAATGTTTCCTAATCTTTTCTATATACACAAATATCTTAGGGGAACTTCAAAGCAACTGTTAGTTATTAGTTGTCCATTCACCAATGAACTAATTTTTCTTCATGTCTTGCATTGATATTTTTTTCAGTAGGAATGAAATTGTTTTAACTTTACTCAGCTCTTTATTGCTTGTGCAGTCAGTCAACTGTCGCAGAATGTTTACAAGCGTTAGACATAAGTATCTTTGAAGTTTACTTAATTGATTCTGCAACCAGTCAACTGTTGTATGCCATTTATACACCCCCCAAAAATTTCAGAAGTCAGTCAAATGACTTTCGCACAAATGTTAATAAATGAACAATGATCAGTGTTTAAATATTTTTCTTTCTCTTTTTGTTTGACACAGAAAGCATCATTTTGCAGTAAGATAATCCCTAGAAATATGTGGGTGGCATAATGGTTGTTGATGCAGAAAGTAGATTCAGTGAACTGTGTTCACATCTCCATCTAGTCATATTCACTTTTATACTAATATTCTTGGGAAATCCATCTTGTCCATTTCCCATCAGCTCTGAGTTAAACAGTAAGCTAGATTGGATTTTTTAGCCTTAGGTGGGAGTCAGTTTAAAAGAAATACTACACTGAATTCAATATCATGGTGAAGGCAGTGGAAAACCACTTCACTCTCTTTACCAAATAAATCATGGCAATTCAGAAATAATGGTAAAACAAACCTGAGAGCCAAGATTGCATAAATCCTGATGAGACAATGCATTAAAAAAAAATTAATTGTAAACATTCAAAACTATGTGTAAACATTCATGTATATATATTGTCACATACACACACGAGTTGCCAAACTTGTCTATTGTAGGCGGTAAAAGCAATAAACTTCAGTAATTTGATATTATTTTGTTATTTACATTTTTATTATTACAGACGTTTTACTACTAAATATTTGATGTAATTAACAGTAATAATTATTCATGTACATATTTTTAAAACTGCTAGTTTGGATTAGTTTCAGTAATCACAAATTACACAAATAAAGAAAATGCCTTCAGAATCTTTATTATTTCATTTTTTAAAAATCTTTTCACCCCAAGAAAGACAACAAAGCCACTAAGGCACAAGAGGGTTGCCAAGTGAAAAATATGAGGAGGAGAAAAGCATTGAGAGAAAACAATAAAAGAACTGGTATTAATAAGATTGCAGATAATGTTTGACATTATATTTAACTTTTTGAAGGTTACAGTTTACTCGAAAGTTAGAAGCAATAAGTGCAAGAAAAGAAAAACTGTTAGCATAGACCTGAAGGTTACATTTAGCTATTTCTACAGTAGAATGATGTGACTTGCCACCAATCTAGTACTACAGAAAAAGTCTAGGTATTATAAAGGAAAGGTCATCAGGACAATTACCATGAAAGTATTTATAGAAAAGGTACAAGGGAGCTATGTTGCAGCAGTGGAAAAGTGCTTGAAGCTGAAATGCCAGGTCAGAACTGTTAGTATTGCAGATTCTTCACTGGATTTTATTAAGGATCTCTGAACATATAGCAAGAACACCAGACCATATGTATTCTAAGCATGGCAGACTTATAAGTATACATGATAGATAATGCAAAATATATTGTGTGTATTTAATTTTATTATAGTAATAAGTAAGATGAACAATGCAAAAAAAAAAAAAGTAAAAATGATAAATATAAAAAATATTTATTTTTATAAATATTTTCAATTATATACTTTGAAAATTGGAAGAACAGGTAAACAGATACATACTACAATTGTTCTGTCATCATAGTTGTGAACAGGTAATTTAAACTTCAGAATACTGTTTACTGTTGTCTGGTATTAGAATTAGGGAAAGTAAGGTACTAGTTGTATCTTCAATATAACCAATAGCTAAAATAAAGTATAATTTTAATATCTTTAGGTATTCCAGTATTCTTTATTATTTCACAACTTTATTTAATCTTGGGAACATGTCAGTTTTAATTTTGTATGATATCTGGCTTTCTTCAACTTGTAATAATTCAGCTCAATTTGTGAGTTCTTCACATTTTCTAAATACGATGTCAGTAAAGGCAGCACTGAACAGAAAACTTTTGCATCTATCATTGATAGTATTTTACCGGTTGCTGTAATCCAAAATATCTCAACTATAGTATTGCATTTGGCTGTAGGTGATCATCATTATTTGAATACAATTTAATAACAATAATGGCAACAATTAAGTAGAAAAAAACAGTCTTTTCAGAATTGTTAAAGAGTGCATAAAGAAATGTTTTGAAAAATCAAATCTCTGTGTAAATATAAATTTGTAAGTGTGTGCATTTTATATGTAATTTTAGAAGAATTAATGAATTTTTATTTGTAATCTGACATTTTTATTACTTCAAACATTATTTTTAGTGGATGCTCATATTTTAATAGAATGCCCAACATTTTAAATGGGGTTTATTTCATCTATCAGTCTTTTCCTCAAATGTGCATACCAGTAGACAAAATACATCTTTTAAAAGAACAGGGACTCAAATATGGGTATTTTTTTTTTTTTAATCATTTCACCCCGAGCAAGGTGGAAATGCCACTGATGTGCAGGGGGCTACATAACTGTAAAAAAATTAGAAAAGAGTGAGGAGTACAAACTAGTTAGAAAGAAGCAATAGAAAGCTGAGAATGCAGGTGCGATGACAGATGCATAGGTGGAGAGAAAGGGAAGGTTATACGTGGGTGGGGAGAGAGCTAGAGTCCAGTGGTTAGTAGATGAGTATTGACTTTGCATTTAAATTTTTGGAGGTTGTAGCCGTCAGGAAAGCAAGAATATGGGAGCGAGTTCCACAGGCAGGAAGTGCGAGAGAAGAAGCTGCAGGAGTAGAATTATCGTCTGCATTTGGCTAACCTGACTGTGAATGGGTGGGACCCAGTTGCCAGTCTGGTTACACAAGTAAACACCTGTTGAGGAGGCACCAGTGACTTAAGTTCGTCCGAGCAGAAGCCATGAAAGTATTTATAGAACAGACAAAAGGAGGCCACATTTCGACGATGGGGAAGTGGCTGCAGTCGAGCCGCCAGATCAGTAACTATCACATTACAGACTCTCCTTTGGAGCCTGTCAAGAACACTGAGGAGAACGGCAGGGGCGCCTGACCATAGATGGCAGCAGTACTCCATGCACGGACGGATGGTTGACTTATATATATGCAGGATGGATTCAGGCGGAAAAACATTCTGGATCGGCATAGTGACCCAACCTTCTTAGCAGTAGATTTTGCTATGGATTCAATATAGTGGTTCCATTTGAGGTCTGAGGACGGGGTAAGTCCGAGGAGGCATAGTGTATTGCTCTCTGGGAGAATCGCTTGGTCCATGCTTATGGGAGGCAAGAGAGGTTGCCTGTAATGGTTGACAGACAACAGCTTGGTCTTAGACAAATTGAAGTTGACAAGCCACTTCTTGCCCCAGTTCACCACAGAGTGTAAATCCCATTCAAGGTCAGCAGCGAGATTATGTCTGTCCGCCATGACAGGTTTCTTGCTGGTGCGGAAGTATATTGTAGTGTCATCTGCGTAGATGCCTACTTGGGACTTGATCTCATCTGAGAGGTCATTGATGAAAATAAGGAAGAGCGTCGAGCCCAGGATAGAGCCCTTTGGGACACCAGCATTCATGCTGTAGGATGAAGAGGCACGACCTTCATTTTGCGGTTATTTAGAAAAGATTGGATTAGGTCAAGCAGGCGACCAGTAATACCGTAACCCCGTAGTTTGCATAGGAGGCCAGAGTGCCAAACCCCGTCGAAAGCTTTGGAGATCTCCAGAGCAACTGCGTGAGCCTCATCAGATTCATCAAGGGCCTGTAGCATGTACTCCATTACAGTTGTTAGCAGGTCGGCCATGGACCTGGCAAAGCGGAAGCCATATTGCTTGTCAGAGAAGAGTTTGTGGGCAGTGAGATGATGAACTAATTCAGCATTGATTATGTCCTCGAATACTTTCCAGAATATTGGTAGAAGACTGATAGGGTGATAGTTGGATGGGTCTGAGGGTTCACCACAATTCTTAAATACAGGAACGACTGAAGAGAACTTCCAGCATGCAGGAAGGCAGGAAGCAGAAAAGCAGTAGTTAAATAGTTTAGAGAGGACAGGGGAAAGTTCAGGAGCACACCTCTTAAGGACTATATGTGAGTATTTGTGTGTATATATTTGTAGATAGAAGTAACATTCTTAAGTAGTTCCTTTTTTTCGTGGTTGATGTATTTGGGTGTTCAGGCAAGTTTTTTTGCTCTTTGTGTTGTAAGTGCCTGAATAAGAAAGGCTTTTTTCTGCATAGTGTAAGTAAATGTGCAATGTGTGCTTGCTGTGATCTTGTCACAAGTGGCTTTTTGTCAAAGATAGGCTCTGAATGAAAGCAAAAATGTAATATTTCTAGTATTCTCATTGGTTGAGAAGAGTCATGTAATCTGCTAACTATAATGCCCATGTAGGATGACACTAAATCTACTTTTATCTTCAAACTTGATGAAACTGTAGTTGTAGAGAAAATTAAAAAAATTAATTTTTATTTATTCATTTTTATGTCTTTTCAAACACAGGAATAGAAAAGAATAGATTGAATAAGGTTCTGAACATACATGGTACACTTCATTGTTCACTTTTCAAATACCAACAGCAAGTGTTTTAACTTATGGTTTCCTGCACCAAATTGATAGTGATTAAGTCTGCGTATCTATCATAGGTGAATATACTCTAGAAGATGTTGCTCTTCAGGTTTGTATCTGACATGAAAATTGCTATTACTGAATGTTGCAGTACACTGTTAAATTTTTCTAGTGATAGTATTCAACACCACTAGAGTTGTTACAAACAATGCTGTGGTGTAAGTGCAAGTCTGGCTAGAGCCATTCGTATCTATAGTTGTGCTGCAATAGTGAATGATCTGTATTGACTGTATGCAGCTATATTTACTGTAGATTTGGTGCAGTCTGTCACTGCCCTTTTCTTTTCTTTTTTTTTTAAGTCTTTTCACTCCAAGCAAAGTTATAAAGGAACTAAAATGCAACAATGTGAGAGAATATAAGAAAAATTTAAAATAAATCATTAATGATAGAGAACAACTAAAGAACAGGAATTAAAATCAAAGATATCAATTGGAATTGCATTTAAAATTTTGAAGATCAAGTTTGGCTGGATAACAAGAAAGCAGAAGAGTTCCACAAATGAGAAGTGCAATGGAAGAAACTGTTAGCATAGAACTGATGATAACATCTATCCATTCCAACTGCAAAATGAGACCTTCTTGCAAATCTAATAATGCACTTAAATTCAGTCTAGGTAACATAAAGGAAAATTCATCTGAACATTTATGAAAGTATTTTTAGAAATAGCACAGGGAAGCTACATTACATTAGTGGGAAAGTGATGATATTTTTTTATAACGCATCGATTTTGGTAGATGTCTGTATTACATGGCTGTCCAGAACCTTTTCTAATAGTGTCAGTCAGTTAAGTGCCATACGTAAAACACATTTGGGCGATCATGTCTTGAAAGCGACATGACTGACTGGGCAGAAGATTATCCCGCAGAAGGATGCCATTGCTTTCTGCGGTAGACTGGTTGCCAGCCAAGGCTATAGAACCCAATCTGTCCTGTTATTTAACCCATAACTGGAAGGAAGAGATGAATTAATACCTTTCCCAAGGGTATTTGCGCATAAGTGAATGCAAGGAATTCAACTGAAATTCGAACTCAGCTCCTCGGATTTCTCGTTCCGAGCCGATATCCACTGCACCACAACACACATGAATGTTTATTCGACTACTGTTATCAACATCAAAACACTTCTGATGTATCACATCCAACATGTGAAATACTCCTCTGATATGGCCATCCATCATCTTAAAGTCCCAGTCCAGCAAATGAACAAAAGGACTGTGTGTGCATCTCTGGAGCATGAAACCCGTTTACATTAGGCTTTTCTATCATACTAAACCTTATTGTAGCAAGCGTCACCATGTACTATTAAAAAATGAATGGTATAGTAGTAGTATAGATATTACCATATCACAAGATGACTGAAAATACTTCTATTAGCCTGTATATACTCTCTCCAGGTCAAAATTGGTATTGTCCTTTAGGATGTTACAATTTTTGTTTTAATCAATATAAGTATGGCTACCATATTGAGCCACTCAGTGAATACCAAACAAATCATGCTAGCTATTTTGTCACTAAATTGAGATTAATGACCATTTCCCTATGGTAAGTATCTTAAATCCTTAGTTCATAAGTTTACTAAAGTTAAATATAGAAAAGAATGATTAAAGACAAAAGGAAAACTTATGTTAGCTGATGTGTTTATGCTCTGATAGATTTTAGCAAGGCAAATGTAAGGATTTTATTTTGCAACAAGTATTTATGCATAGAAGTTTTTTTTAATGCTCATCAATATATTCCAGGCAACCTGAAAGTCAACATAAATTATGAAGGATGCTAACTGATATAATTTTATAATTTAATCTCTGATAAATGAAAGTGAGTAAATGTTTTTGAATAATTTTTTATGTAATTATTATTTATATTATTTAAGTTTGAGAAATTAATTTATGTATTATATATTTTAAATAATAGGTTTTGAATTTAAGTTTTTTTTTTTTAATTTAAAAAAAAATTTAGTCATGTCTGTTGACTTTAAAAAGGAGTATTTCTTTTAAGAATGAATATGAAAATTGTGTTGCATCATTTTTTCCAGACAGCAGAACTTGGCTGTCTTGGAAATTGTGTTTAAGCATTGTGTTTAAACATGAATCAGAAGAGAAAATACACAATTATCTCAAACACACAACTCAAACCAAAATAACACTTCTACTGTTACTTTATTTATAACATTCAATTAGTTTTCTAGAGCCACAATCACACCAACATCCTGAAGAGGATAAAGGAAAGATTACTGTTCATTTTTACTGCATATTTTCATCGTATTGCAGCTTTTTTCTCTCAAGTCTTGGGCAGTATATCCTTATTTCTTATTTTTTTAAACAATATTCACCCTGTGCAAAGCCCAAGAGCCACTTGAGGTAGAAGGTTAGAGAGTAAGAGGTATAATTTATGGAGATATGTTGGAAAGATAATGGTTAAATCTAGACTTGAATTGGTTAAGATTGTAGCCATGAAGGTTAAAACTTATGGAAATAAGTATTGTTGGTTTGTCTGAACATTTTCTATGGAAATAGCAATAGAGTAGTGAGAGGCTTGAAATGTTTCATCTGTTAGAGCAAGTAATGATAAGAATAAAGTAAATTTTAATTGGACTTATAATTATCTCATATTTGGGGGAGTTTATCTATCATAAACAAAGCCTTAACTAATTTGACCATAAAAACCTATGACTAAAATCTGCAGTCAAACTGCCACATCACTATTTTTACTATGTAGTATAATAATTTTCAATTATTTGTATTTCGATATTACTAATAGTTTTTTTTTTTCCATTTTATTGCACCTTCCTGTGCTGGATTGATTCAGACAATTAAGTGAAGTGATATATAAACAAAATAAAAATTAAAGGTAAAAATCTTAGCATTTATTATTTTATTATTATTGTTTTGTTTAATTTTGAAATGTTTTATGACATCTTTTTTCTTTGTATTTTCTTGCTGGTTTCTTATATCTTGCAAAACATTTTTTTTATTCAGAAGTTCTTGTGTTATATTTGATAATTTTTGTTTTTCCTGCATCGATTCTTATTTACAAATATCTTATTGCAGAGTTTCCTCTTCCCTGTAACATACATTCTCTAATGTTTTGTCAAGAGAGAAAATAAGAAACCTGTGCTACATATTCAAAATGTTTTACTCTCTCTCTCACACACACACACACACATATAAACACAGCTTCTGGCTACTGATGAAGTTTGATAAAGTGACAATGAAGCTATTTAATGCAATATATTCCTACACATATATATACATGTACCAAGAGATGCTTATATGTACATGAATAAATTTGTATATTGATGTACAAATTTTAGAGAGGGAGACAGGGCACATATGCAGAAAAAAAAACATTCATTAATGTGTGTGTGTATATATATATATAAAACAGAAAAATTTCCTAATGAATGTCAATGTATATTTCTAAAAACACATATTTAAATAGGAATCTTTGCTAATATATATATATATATATATATATTTCCAGAAACATTCTCTCATCTAAAATCATTCTTATAGATACTTGACATGTCAAGATAAAGAAATTTGAAAAGGATTATTGATGATTTCTTAGCATTGGAGAGCTTCTTGTATATTTGAAATAAGTATTTATGAATTATGCCACTGCATTAAGGATTTTATTTAAAGATATTTTTCTTTCAGATAATGAAACTAACTTAAGTAGGAAACCTGCATGACCTTGACTGATATTGTTTGTCAAACAGCAAAGATTACTTTTGGGCAATTTATCTAATTTATTTCAATGTTTTCCTCCTGTCAACAAATATAAGGGTTGTCTTTATTTCTATCTTTTTATTTTTCCCACTTATTCATTTATACTTTTCAATTTATTTTTGTTTAATAGTTCCAGTATCTGTTACAAAAGAGAAGACACATATCATGAGGACTGTGTTTTTTATTTTTGTTATTGGTAATCGCTTTAAGCTACAATTCTTTGTTTATTTAGTTCTTGGATTAGTGCTTTTTATTTTCTTTATAAAATATAGAAAAAAAAACAAACTGTTAAACACTTGAGATTAACTTTTGTAATTCTCCTAGAAGAAAATCAATGTACAGGGCAAAATGAATTGTTTCCCCAAAACATTTACAACGATTGGATTTTTTCAGATATGAAATATATTTATAACATTGAATCTGCTTATATATATACAGGATGCAATGGGTAAATTGTCGCCATTTTATATTTTTTTAAATTTTTCACATGCATGTTTTTGATTTTGTTGACTGCAGAGTATAGTAGGCACAGTTGAGCACCATAACACAATTCAGTCTCCCAGAAATTTGACATTTGTAATGGAAGCTTCAATATGAACATTTCAGAGTGTTTGGGCGTCAGTCATTCTGCGGACAGTGCAGAGGAATCAGAAAGAGTTGGATAAGTCTAATGGTGATTATGAAAAACTCACTCTGATCAATCTGATAAGAAAAGAACTGAATATTTTGGTGAGGGCCTGAGACTCAACACAAAGGCTTATATCAAGTGCTTTGAGGAGGTATTACTGCCCTGGGGCAAGATAGTGGCTGCTGGATGACAATATATATCAAACAACAGGACATTGCATCATGCCACACAAGCAGAAGAACCCAGTCATGGCTGTCAGACAATTTCTGTAACCACATCACCCCTTACATCTGGTCATCTAACACCCCCCAAAAACTCCTTGTAACCCAAAGATGAACTGAAGACAAAGGTTATGGCAGCTTTTGCTAACTTAAAAAAGAGACCACCCAGAAAAATTACTGGATATTTTGAAGTCATCTGGAGGCCATGGTTGAAGCCAATGAGGATTTTATTTAATAAATTTAATCTTTAGTATTTAAAATATTTTTGTATAATTTTGGTAAGTATATCTATTAAAATGAGATGTCAGTGTTTCATTTTTGTGCAATTTAGATGACAATTTATTCATCTTGCTCTGTGTATGTATGTGTGTGTGTATATATATATATATATATATATATATATATATTTTAATTCAGATACTTCAATCCAAGGGAAAAAAGCAGGAAGGTAAATTCCAAAAAACCCGATCCTAATTAATATTAAAAATTTATTTTAATATTAAAAAATGATACAGGAAGAGAGCTCCATGTAATAAGATATTACAGAGCAAATATATATATTAAAAAAGGATTAATTCAAAGATGTTGAATGGCCATTTCGATATGACGATCCCCACGGGGAGCGACACATCACCTCAGCAACAGAAAAAAACCTTTCAGAAACTGGAGAAAAATTAGTCTACTTTTCCTTTTTAAATAGATTGCAAAGAAATTAAAAAATAAAGGGAAAGAAAAAGAAAAGGAAAAAGAAAAAGAAAAGGATAGAATAAAATCAAATAAATAAGAAAAGAAAAAAATTGACATCGTCTGGGTTCGCAAAAAAAAGGGGAGAATGTAACTAAAAATTAACAGACAGCCGTGTTGAATCGACGTCATTTAAAGCAACACGGAAAAAAGTTGGTAAGAGAGATAAAAGAAGGAAGGGAGGGAAAAAGAAAGAAACTAAAGAAAAAATTTTTTTTAAATATATATATATATATTCAGAAATTATAACATGGATATTTTATGATATCACTACAAAAGTAGCTATTTTGTTTCAACACTTTCTGTGTCTTGTCAAGTGATGTGGTTTATTTTAAATTGAATGATTTTAAAGGGTTAAAAACAAGCAAAACTCCTTTAATCAGGGAGGCATTGTTGTATGTACAATGTAAAGTGTACATCTGTTCTTTTGTACTGGTAGACATATTAATATTTGCTTTACTTACTGATATGTATGTATTTGTATGCTTTTACTTGTATGTGTATGTCTGTATACTTTTGTATAGGTATATGTGCATATATATATATATGTATGTGTGTATGTTCAGATGTCCATGTATACGTCTATATATATATATATATATATATATATATATATATATATATATACATACACTCACGATCAAAAATTTAAGACCACTTAAAAATCTTTAATAAGACTTTTTTCTTTTAGGATAGATTTTAAACTCCTCCCACTTAAGGTTACCAATACTACAATCTAAAAGGTTATGGAAACAAAAAGCTACATTCCAAACATTTTATTTAGAAATTTATATTTTTATAAAATGAGGCGATTTACACTTCTATCCCCTCTTCAGAGCTGTTCGTTCCTGGTTACCTTCCCCTCTTCAGGAAGGACTCCAATGTCCATATGCATGGGCTTGGTGTATATATCAGTGAACAACTCCCCCTAGCCAGGGTCACATCTCTTGAATCCCTGGATCATTCCTTCATGAGCTTCCGTCTCTCACTTCTAAGCTCGGTTACCTATCTCTTCTTCCTCTACCGCTCCCCCTCCTCCTCTGACTGTACGGTACTTGATAGCATCTCTACTAATATCGACAGGGCCATTTCTTCTCACCCATCTACCCATATATTTGTGTTTGGCGATTTTAACGCCCACCACACCAAGTGGCTTGAAAACTCAGCCACCGACCTTGCTGGGATCCGCACCATGTATTTTTCAATAACCCAAGCTCTAACGCAAGTGGTGGACTTTGCCACGCATTTCTCTAATAACCCTAACAGAAGGGACTCTTTACTTGACCTTTGCTTTACCTCCATTCCAGACTCCTGCACTACCAGGCAACTCTGCTCCCTCGGAAACTCTGACCACACCGTAGTCTCCGTCAACATCTCAATCCACGCTAACTCTACCCAAGAAAACCAGACCAGCAGAATATCATACTGATACCAGAGAGCAGACTGGGATTCGTTCCGAGACTTCCTCTGTGACGTCCCCTGGAACAACATCTTCAATCTTCCTGTCGAAGACTGTGCCTCCGAGGTCTCCTCTTGGGTTAAGGCTGGCATCGATGCTTTTATCCCGGCCAGGAAATTCCAACTAAAATCAAATTCATCCCCCTGGTTCTCACCTGCTTGCTCGGCCGCCATTGCCCACCGGAACCATTTCTTCCAGCTCCATCGAAGCTGCTTATCGAACCAAAACAGGCGCCTTTTTGCCTCAGCACGGAACAAGTGTAAAAAAGTACTGAATGAAGCTAAGAGGAAGTTTGCTACTAGAATGAGTCAATGCATAGCATCCTCTAAGTTTGGCTCCAAAGATTACTGGCGACTCTGCAAAAGCATGCTCAACAAGAGCAAGACTTCAATACCCCAACTAATCAATGAATTTGAAGTTCTCACCTCCACAGCGAACAAGGCTGAATGCTTTGCCTGTAGATTCTCCACCAATTTGACACTGGACTCGTTAGGAATACCTACACCCGACTTCCCACCCAGAACTAAGGCTCAACTAAATAACGTCCACATTACACCCTCGCTGGTTGCCAAGATAATTGCACAACTTGACCCACACAAAGCGAGCGGCAGTGACAGAATCCCAGTCATAGTACTGAAGAAATGTGCCCCAGAACTCTCCTCTGTCCTCTCTAAACTCTATAACCTCTGCCTATCTGCTTCCTGTTTTCCTGCCTGTTGGAAGTCCTCCTGTGTAGTTCCTATATTTAAGAATCCTGGCGACCCCTCAGACCCCGCCAATTACCGTCCTATTAGTCTCCTTCCGATCTTTGGCAAAGTTTTTGAAGCCATTATCAACGCCGAGGTGATTCAGTATATCACGGCCCACAGGCTTCTTTCTGACAAACAGTACGGATTTCGCTTCATCAGGTCTACTGCTGATATGCTAACGACCATTACCGAGTACATATACCGGGCACTTGACAAGAATGGCGAAGCCTGAACCGTTGCCTTGGATATCTCCAAAGTGTTCGACAGGGTCTGGCATGCTGGCCTCTTGCGCAAAATGCGGAGCTACGGGATAACTGGACATCTGTTTGACCTCATCCAGTCATTCCTCTCTAACCGCACATTGAAGGTGGTATTAAATGCCTCCCAAAACTACTATACGAACGCGGGCGTCCCTCAAGGTTCTGTCCTAGGTCCCATGCTCTTTCTGATCTACATTAATGATCTCCCTGACGCCATTAGATCCCAAGTTGGCATGTATGCCGATGACACAACAATCTACTCTCGCATCAACCAAAAACCAGGTGTGGACGACAAAGCGAACCTCGCTGCTGTACTTGAAAAGGACCTCCAATTCGTAGTGGCCTGGGGTAGGAAATGGCTAGTAAATTTCAATGCTTCTAAAATGAAGCTGTTATCAACTAACCACCATAGACAATCACATCTACCTCCCATTAGCATGGGACAGGCTAGCCTCCCAGAGAGTAAAATACTACGCCTTTTTGGCCTTACACTTTCGGTGGACCTCAAATGGAATGACTATATCAAATCCATTGCCAAATCTGCTGCTATGGAAGTCAGCTCTCTGTGCAGGGCCTGGAAGTTTTTCCCACCTGAATCTATTCTGCACATATACAAATCTACCATCCGCCCATGTATTGAAGATTGCTGCCATATCTGGTCGGTTGCCCCTGCTGCTCTCCTTGGGCTTCTTGACAAAATACAAAGGAGGATCTGTAACGTGGTTGATACTGACTTGGCAGACCGGCTGCAACCACTCTCTCACCGGCATGATGCGGCTTCCCTGTGCCTCTTCTACAAGTACTTTCATGGCTTCTGCTCCAATGAACTTAGATCACTGGTGCCGCCTAAGCATGAATTTACATGAGATGCTAGATTAGCAACTAGGTCCCACCCTTTTACAGTTAAACAGATAAGATGTAACCGTAAATTCTACTCCAACAGCTTCTTTTCTCATGCTTCCCGCCTGTGGAACTCCCTTCCACAAGTCTGCTTTCCCAACAGCTACAATCTCCAGGTGTTTAAATGTAGGGTCAATAGACACCTCCTAACTCCCAATTATTCTCAGAACACTCATCTACCCAACCCTCATTCTTGGTATCCTTACCCGACTATCACCCACCCTCTGACATTTCCTATATTTAACTATTCTTGGTAACCCTATCCGCCTATCACCCACCCTCTGACATTTTCTATATTTAATCATCCTTTCTCCACTCTATGTAGCCCCCTGCACAGTAGTGGCAGTGACATGCCTTGCTTGGGGTGAAACACTTATTAAAAAAAAAAACAAAAAAAAAACACATGATCAAAATTATAAGACCAGAGACAAAAGTTCTACGAAATTGTACAAAGAGTGTATGAATACATTCAACAACCAAATTTAATAATGAGTTCTACCTCCACTGCTTTTGATGACTTCAAAGATTCTGCCGGGCATGCTAGAAATAAGCGTTTCCATTAAGGTGCAGGGGATGTTGCTCCAGCTTCTGAAGATGGCTTTACAAAGTTCATTTTTTGTTGAATATTGTTTGCCATTTCGATAAACATCTCTTATAATCCATCCCCAAACATTTTCAATTGGGTTCAAGTTCAGTGAGCATGCAGGATGTCCCAAGAGATGGACCCCATTTTCTTGTAGAAAGGTCAAGGTCCATCTTGCAGCATGGATTGCAGCATTATCCTGTTGGAATAACCATCCATCCCCCACAAATGATGGTCCTCCATCATCAAAGATGCTTTTTGTAGCATGCTAACATAACCAGCCGCCGTCTGACGACCCAGCACCACCTGGAGCTCCATCGTCCCTCTGTAAGAAAAAACACCCCATACCATTAGGGACCCTCCACTACTATGACGTGTGGAGAAAATTTCAGGAGGTATGTTTTTGTTATGCCAATATCGTTGGAAGCCATCAGGACCATCTAGAGTGAATATTTTCTAATCAGTAAACAGAACTTTCTTCTACTTCTCAACGTCCCATGTTTGGTATTCACGACCAAACTTTAAGCGGCCCACCTTGTGACATGGAAGCATCTGAGGAATTCATTTACACTTTTTATTTACCATGCCTTTTTGTCATAAGTGTCATCTGATGGTTACTGGACTGCAATCAGCGTCTGTGACTGCCTTAATTTGACTAGAAGAAAGTCCCCCGTCTTTCATAACAACCCATCTTATTCTCCTACTCAATGCAGGAGAAATTTTTTGGGGCCTACCAGAGGATTTTGCTTTTACATAATTCTCACTGTTCTTTAGAAAGTTGCAAATCACAGTTTTACTGCAATTTACCTTAGCTGCAATCGCCCGCTGTGACAAATCTTGCTTATGGAATTCTAGAATTCGAGAACGCTCAACTTCGGTAAGTTTGCTTGCTTTAGGCATGGTAACACCTTTATGCAGTGATTGCTAATCTCTAACTGAACTAAAAACATAGGAATTACCATAGATCTAACAATTTATACCCCTGGTCTTATAATTTTGATCATGTGTAAATCGCCTCATTTTATAAAAATGTAAATTTCTAAATAAAATGTTTGAAACATAACTTTTTGTTTCCATAACCTTTTAGATTATAGTATTGGTAACGTTAAGTGGTAGGAGTTTAAAATCTATTCGTAAAAAAAAAATTTTTTTAAAGATTTTTAAGTGGTCTTAAATTTTTGATCAGGTGTGTATATACATATGTTTGCATATATATATATATATATATATATATTTAGTTAGTTGGATGTAAGTTTGTTGTCCTGGATTTCACACTTTTTTGATCATCAAAGAAACTGTTTTAATTTTTTATTTAAAATATTGGATATATGTAGAGATGCATATATTGAAGAATTTTTGTGAAGGTGAGATGAATTTTGGGAGGAATATTTGTTGTTGTGACGCCTTTTATACACAGACATAAATTAACACTTGTGCAACCATTGATGTGCGCAGAGATACACGCATACATGACCTAGACAACTAGGGCACACACAGGCATAACTTCATATGAACGATATGGGGCTTAGCATATATATGTATATGTGTGATGTTTTGCACATGCATACACATTTAATTTTAGCTTGTTTATTTGCGTAAGTATATATCTAATTCTGTTTATATGTTCATGCATTGAAATATGATTATGTCTGTCCCAACCTCATTCATTCAGGGCTGGTCATGTTATGAAATCGCCTTGACTGTATCCAGTATGTAGCAGTTTAGTCTGTGTACAGATAGAGCTTTAAAATTTAACAGACAAATTGACAAGTCGATAAAAGCTAAATTTTGTAATTTGTGTATGTATATATGTGTGGATATATTAATCAGTATATGTGTCTCTTTGCCAGCATCTGTGAATATACTCATCTATTTTTTCATGTGTGGATGTTTGCAGGTTTATTTATGTATGCATTCTTTCTCTTCCTCATTTAATATATGAATAACTTTCTAAATCTAATAAATTGTGAAACTTAGAAAATCTTTTAAAAATTTCGCAACAATAATAAAGTAGATATAATAGTTAATTAATAATGCTGATCTCAGTTTAATCAAATATTAATACCAATGCCACACAAGATTATTTTTACGTCTACCCACATGTTCTCCAAATTAGAAGTTGCTTTACTCTGATTGATCCACATTGTACATATAACAGTGCCTCCCTGATTAAAGGGGTTTTGCTTGTTTTTAACCTTTTAAAACCATTCAATTTAAAATAAACCACATTACTTGACAAGACACAAGAAGTGTCAAAACAAAATAGCTACTTTTGTAGTGATATCATAATATATCCATGTTATAATTTCTGATTAAATATTATTAGCTCTACTTTGTATTGAGCACTTTTTTAAGAATAGGGTTTCTTTGGACAAGGAATATTATTCCATCCATATGTACCCTATACTCGTGTATTTATTTAACTATGATGTAAATGATATCAGATTTTATCTAACAGTTCAATGTTTCACAAAAATTGGTATTAACCAATGGATGTTGCTAATTTTTTTAGGTTATACATATATTACTTGAGTAATATACCATGTGAGATTTGATTCATAAAAATATTGATAATGACTTGTTTTAAAGGTGTCATTTTTTTTAATAAAGGAGCCAACCTTTGGCCCAGCCAGCCATGTCTCTGTAATTTAGCAGTACATTCAATAAATGCATAGATTTTCATTTTTCAACTCCTTCTTTGACTAATTTACATGTTTCTCTTTGTGATTTTTAATTAAAAGGTGCTAGTTTGCTTGCTTCCATTTCTTTTGTCATAGTCATCTTTTTTGTTTACATTTCCAACACAACTTTGTTCAAATATTTCCTTGGCAGTCAGTCTACTTTCATTGTTTAGTATCCTTCTGTCTAAATAGGTTCTTTACTATCAAGCAGTAGTTAAGTCTATTTTCAGGTAACTATGGTTGCAGCAAATCAGTTGCACCTTGTATCAGACAAAACTAAGCTTAAGACAAAGATTCTTTCTATGATGCAATTGTTAACAAGCTTTTCTCATAGACTATTATAAGTATAGTAAGTTTAATTCTCACTTAATGTTCCATATAAGTGGCTTTGTGATATTTTACTAAACTTTATAAATACCTGTAAGAGTTTGAAAGTTAAAATGTTTGAAGAATTTGGTAACGTTTAATTACTAACTGAGCATTTAAAGAGAGGCACATTGGTTAAAATAATTTGTAAGCATTAGTGATCTTTGAGGGTCATTCAAATAATTCACCAAATACCATTTGGGAATACTTAAATATTTGTGTAATTTTGGTATGAGTAGAATTAAGTGGAATATAGAGCCACAGTCTCTTCACACTAGTTGTTGCTGCTGTTGTTTCTGTTGCAAGTAAGCTTTTATGAGGTAGAGTTGCCAGCCTCATGCTCAACTGGTTTTAGAATTCAGAGTTGTTCTTATCCTAGACTGGTTGTCAATTAAGGATTCTGAACCTAGTTTGTCATGCTATTTAACACATAGTGAAATTGTACATAAGAATTGGAGTAGATAGACTAAACTATCGCCCAGTTCACACTCCACCCACGTCTATTGAACAGGTGAAGAGGCTCATCCCTTGTTTCCTGTTTAGGATGTGGTTTCCGGTTTTCTCTTTTCTAATCTTCTCACTCTTATGTAGCCCCCTGTACATCAGTGGCGTTACCGCCTTGCTTGGGGTGATATGATTAAAAAAAAAAAAAAAAAAAAAAAGAAATGAAGTCATATTTTTTCCCAAAGGTATTTGTTCAAAAGTGAACACAATGATCTCGGATGTTATTTGAATCTGTATTAAGAGCTACAAGAGATGGAGCCAAGTGGAAGTCCATGATTGCCTACAACTTGAAGGGACACGGCACATAAAATAAAAGTATCCTGATTCAATTTTTTTTGTCAATAACTAACATTGCGTGTATATCCATAAAAGATTTATGATCCCCAATTTCAATTTTTATGCTCTTTTTACTTTCTTAATGTTGTTGAAACAGAAGTTAATATTTCATCATCCATTTCAATATGAATTCTGATCATTCTATGCTTTCAAGGTTTTTTATGAATAATGGAATGATTTTCTCATTTTGCACACAATTATCTTCGTTTTTGAAATCCTTATCTTCTAATTAAACATTTTTCTAATTCTAATTTCTTTTGAAGTCCTCACATATTTTGACATTGAGCTTTGATGAATAATTTATCAGTATGCTCTATCTAGAGGCTGTGTGAACACACACTGTAAGAAATGCTATAGATATTTATTGAACTATTTTTTCTTTCACAGATATTAAAGATAAGTTTGATTTGTACTGTATGTACCAAACAAGCTGCTACCAGAGATCTGATATAAATAAAAACAAAATCAGAAAAGTGATTTGAAAAAAAAAATTAAATTTAAAATGCGAACATGTAAAAAGAGCATATGTGTTTATATTCATTGCTTTTTTAAAAGGATATTTTAATCCAACTTTATTTATTACTATAAATGATAATTTTAGTGAGTAAACATATTTGAGTTTGCATCCATTTTTATCTATTTTTCTTTAACAGGAAAGTTAATAAATAATTTAGACCAAGAAGTCTTACTAAACCAAAATTGTGCCTCTTGACCAGAATCAGGCTTTTATTCCTTCTTCCATCAAGGAAACCATACTTCACCTGTAGAAGATTCTCCGCCCTGCAATCCTTATCTAATACCCTTTACACATTCCTTCCAATTATTGCTATAAACAATGGAAGCAAGTGAAAATTTTATAATTTAATGTGCAGGGTCAGTTTTTGCCAAATAGTTTTATTCTGTGTAATTTAACTCAACCAGTCTACCGCAGAAAGCAATGGCAACCTGCTTGGGGATAATCTTCTGCCTAGTCAGTCATGTCTCTTTCAAGACATGATCACCCAAAGCCTGTATCACATGGCACTTAACTGACTGACTGGCCATAGAAATAGTACCTATTCTTTTTGATCGGAACATGGACGAGATATATATATATATATATATATATAATCCTACATCTATATCACATCTCGTTTCATGCATTATGTAATTTATATTACATTGAGCACCATTTTATTAACCCCAGAAAAAATATCTATATATGTGCATGTACTTGAATATATATCCATATGCATATTTATTGATATATATATATATATATATATATATATATATATATATATATATATGGTGGGCTGAAAACTTCATCGGCTGACTATGGAGAAGGGATGCTAGAACTGTGAAATCTTGTATGCATTCATTTCAGCTCTTATTAAGAACTTAATTCTTTATTCCCAGGCAAACTGACATGTGACTTCAAAGAATATAGAGTGTAATCAACCAGTTCAAAGTCACTCTTGTAAAAAATAAAGGATACATATATATCATGAAGGAGATATACACGGTGTGGCTGAATACATCTCCGAAATACCTCCCACATAATGGTAAGGCATTAGTTAAATGAATTCGACATGTCCACTAATGTCTTACCATTATAGGAGAGCTATTTCTGCCACACTCTGTGTATTGTCAAGTATACATATGTACTATAAAGGATATATATATATAAAGGATATTTTAAGGATGTTGTTAATCATTGATTGACAAAAAGAACCCCATTTATCATTATTTTTTTCATATATTTTCCAAAATTACTTTTATCAGTAAAGTTACTACATAGTTAATATCTTTTTAAAATCCTAAATATGGCACAAACCAAATTTGGAATGATTTAGTCAAACCATTGTTTTTCTTTGATGTTTTCAAAACCCTCTCATGATCTAATTTATTTTGGTCATGTAGATTGAAACAGACAGGTTGCTACGAAATAATTGTTTTTTTTTCAGTTTTTTTCTTAGAATCTTTTATTTTTTTCGTTTGTTTTATGGAAGCTGAAAGTGAACACGTGTTGACTAAGGTTGCTGCTCTAGCCATTATTTGTTGATTAACCCCCTTTGGTACTCCTCATGTTTCTGGTTGTCAACTGCAGCTGGTCTATTGCAAATCCTACACCCTCTTCATCCCTGCCCTGCCTTCTTTTTATCATGCCACTCATCCATAGATTCAATATATAATTGTCCACAGAAACCTTCTTGATTTTCTTCTCACCATTTTTCAGTGAGAATCTAAATATTTGATATTGTCTAAAGCTTGCTTTTACTTGACTAATGACATTTAAATCTATGCAGTTTTGGCAAATGCATTTTTTAGTCTTTTTGAACAACTTCAGGCTCTCCTACATTTACTGGCTATATCTCTCCAGGACATAAGCAATCATGGTTCTCCACAATTTCCTGTCCTTTATAGCTCTTAAATAACCTAGAAAGGGTTAATAAGTTACACAAATCAATTCAATCGATCTTCCTTTGGTGATCCCTTTAGCCCTGTGATCTCACTTTTCTACAAAATAAATCTAAAATGTAGCATTCCTCAAAATCACAGGATGCAGCTAATATATATATATATATATATATATATATATATATATATTTTGACATGAACAATATTCCTGATAATAGCCAGAGATTCTTGAAAGTAAATTATTATAAATATGAACTTTGGACAGTTTTTTTCACAAATTTCATCCAGCTGTACGGTAACAATTGTGCAAAAACAGTCATGCTGGCAGATTTTATTGATCAAATCTAATGAAATTTTTTTGTCTAACTGTACTGATGAGCTAGGATACAGCAAAACAGCTCTGTCTGCAGATGACTAATATAAATATATAGGACCTTGAATAAGTTCTGGCTGATTTTCCATGAAAAGTAATGTTTTATTTACAAAAATTAGTAAGAAACATGTCACTGAAAGTATTGTCCATTGCTAGCCACTACTTTTTCCTAGCTTTCTGGCAGCATTTAATTCTATGGAAAAATGACACGACTTTGAGGCTAAGTTGACCCAATTTTTGATATCTTCATAAGAATGAATGTGCCGCTTAGCTAGGCAATGTGCCAGTGATTGGAACAAGTGATAAGTGGATGGAGTAATGTTTGGTGAATACGGTGGGTGGGATTGGACTTTCTATTCAAGTGTCTCCAAGTAGGTTTTCACTTGTTTTGCACAAGTGGCTTAGCATTGTCATGTAAAATCACTTTTCATGTCTCTACTCAGATAGCAGCCTTATTTTTTATCAATGCTTGGCTCAAACCCATCAATTGGAGTTGATAGCAATCTCCCGTGATGGTTGTGGCTGGTGTTAGTGGCTCATAATAAACTAAAACCAGCTGATTGCACCAAATGCAAAGCAGATGATTCAAACCATGCATATTGATTTTTGCTGCCAATGTTAATGCATGGCTGGGCTTACCTCATGATCTTCTGCACTTAGGGTTATCGTAGTATATTCACTTTTCATCTCTGGTCACAATACAATGCAAAAACCTTCCCTTTTCTGCTGTTGAAGTAGCTGTTCACACATGACAAGACTCTGTTCAAGGTCTCTGAGTATCAACTCGTATGCCACTCATTGTCTTTGTTTTTGTATAATTTCTAATGCTTTCAAACATTTCAAAACTGTTGTGTGAGCAACTTTTAGTGATTTCATAAGTTCAGCTTGCACCTGATGTGAGTTTTCAGGAAGTAAAGCATCCAATTCTTCCTCTTAAAACTTTGTCAGTGTGCCAGAGCGTTCTTTATCTTCAACATCAAAATCATTATTTTTGAAGTATTGAAACCAGTTTCTGCATGTTGTTTCTGACAGAGCATGGTAGCCATAAATATCAACAAGAATTCTGTATGTTTCAGATGCAGATTTCTTTTGAATAAAGTAGTGCAGTAAAATTCCCTGCAAATACACTTTTTTTGCACAAAATCTGACATGTTTAACATTATGAAAAAAAGTTGTTTACATTTTGGTTAAATGAGATACACAGAATTTCAAGCTTGCTTGTCATACTCTCTTATAGATGTGTTACCATTTGAAACCACACACACACACACACACACACACACACAGTTCTGGGAATGCCATCTGTTGGAAAACAGCAGGAACTTAATTAAGGTCCTAATATATCCAGGTGAAGAGAACTAACAAGTTTAGGATCTCGAGTTCTTCAGCATTTACTTTTATAAAAGCATACAACATAAATCATAGAGCATAATTTAATTGAATTTGTTTATTTAAAATTAATTTACATTTTGACACAAAAATTTCTGTCTTTTGTAATTTTTACCTCATCATTAGGCAATGTTGAATAACTGGTGAAAATGTTTTACATTTGAATGTAGAAAGCAATATGTTTGTTATTTAAACAGTTAGATATAGACAGAGGAGACAGAAAAAATTTAGATTTAATCTGTGGCATTTAATTTAACTAATCACAATGATGTTCAACTTTTAAATTTGAAAATATAGGTTATATGTTGGGGAATACAGTTTTTTATTTCAATTTTAATGGGAAAGTGTCATTTTCCTCAGCTGGAGTCAAGAGTACTCTTTTTGTGTGCAATGTATACATTATTGCTACAAGTTTATTTTCTTAGATTTCTATATATCCCAGCCATTTTAAAAACAAAAAAGAAAGAAAACATTTTTTATTTTTGATCTGAATTAAAAGGACTTTTGGTGTGATTAAATTGTTTTTAATTTCGGTTCAGAGTGCATTTTCTTTTCATCAGTTTTTCATACACTCTTAACTTGCATAAATTTTAATATCTGTTAAATTAATATTTTATGATTATACAAAACAAAGTACTGGATATATGTAAGTTAATGGATTTTTTATGAAGAATTTTTAACAATATTCTAAGGTGAACATTTTGCAATGTTTACATATGACATTAATTTCACCACATTTATTTAATAGACTTTTATTTTAAAGAAATTTAATAATATATAGTTTTCATATAGACATAAGAGGCATGGGTTATTTAAAGACTTACGTATTCTAATTTTTTTTTGAAGATTTTCCATTTTATTGTGGCAGTTTTATTGGTTTCTTTTAAATACCAAAAATATTTTGATAGGGATGTTTATTCCAGTACTTACTATTATTATTAAATGAAGAAGTATGTTGATAAATTTTTTGCTTCAAAGAATTCTTAGTACTGCCAATAAAAATCTTCATATTACTTGGGTCTTCCTTAGAAGAAATATTACATTGATAAACAATATATTCTGTAAGGCACTTATTTTTCAATGGATACACTATACTTTACAATTACATTTATTATTGTCTAAATTATTGATTTCAGTTTTTAGCTGATACCTATTTTCATTTAGGTTTAAATTTTTACTTAAAATATTATGCTTTTTTTTAAATAATTTTTTCCAGATTACCCATACAACTATTACTTAATTTTAGTGTATTTTTATTGAAAATCTTGCTTAATTGATTACTTTTCAGAAAATGTTACTCAAAGTGAGGAATTTTTTTTACCCAATTTACTGCTAACTATTTGGTTGAAAGTGGGTGTATACTAAATAAATTATTTTATTTCTATTTTCTCTTTGGGGGTAGATATTCTCCTTTACATATTTGATATTTAGGCTTTTATATCCACTATTTTTTAAGGCAGTTTTCCAAAAATTATTGTTCTTATTAAATACTTCATTTGCGGAATTTCTACTAATTCTGTCTTCTACAAATGAGGGAACATGCTTAATAATGGATGGAGGATGGTTAGATTTTGGGTGGATATATAAAATATTTGTATTTGTTCTTTATATGGTTGGTATATATTATTTTCTAAAATTTAAATTCATTGGAATTTACTTTTTTTTATTTGTATTAATAGTCACTCTTAAATTAAGGTTTTTAAAATTCTCTATATATTAACTTTCTTATTTTATCAATTTTAAAATTTGTAGAATTCCTCACCACCATAAGGCCATTATCCAATATCTTTTGTATTTATATCATCATGAGCCATAAAATTACATATCCCAAATAATCCAACAAGATTGAAAGACTCAGCAGAGCCTAAAGATTTTATTGTTATATCAAAATTTTCATTAGAATTATTTTTATCCACTGTTTTTATTATGAATGAGAAGTAATTTTTTGCATTCATTATGATTTTTATTCTCCTCCTTCGATAGATCTAAATAAACAGTGGCTAATTCTAATGCAGTAATAAATAGTTCCCTTTATATTAATGGGTAATATTCCTCAATATCAAATTGGATTAAAGAACATTTATTCTTTTCTTTTATATTATAAAATCCTTTTGTTACATTGGTGGTATCAATCTATAGTTTTAATCCAAGGTACTTCATAATTTGCTTATTTACTCTCTCGAGTATATTTTTTACTTATTCTTCCAGTCTCAGGTCTTGTAATTACTATTTATCATCCTAGTGGTAGGATTTGTAAGATTTACTTATGGTTCTTTAATGTGATATATCACTCTTTTTTGCTAAGTTTTGCAACTCCATTGCTTATTTTCAGTCTATCTGTGATTTTTTTTCTTTTTTTTACTAGAAGCTTTAATATTTTCAACTAAATTTTCTGTTATTATTTACTTTTTTATAATTCTTTGTTAAATTTTTCTAAGAGTATTGCTTTGGTGTTAATTTATAGAAATTTGCTGTTTTATTCGATTTTATAAATACTTTATCGGATTTATTATTTCTTTCACTATCTTTTCAAGATGCTTATGGCTGTGAACAGAAATGTATTTTCTCACTGTCATTCACACATACTAACAATACCAACATACACACACTTAATTCATCCATTGTTTAAATATGCGGATCTGTGAAGTATGTGAACTGCCCAGACTACATACACCCTCCTTTCTCTGCTGTACTTTCAAGATCCGAAGGAATACATGGCATTACATTTGGAGAAAACTTGTTATATGTACATGTATATCTATGAAAGGATTTTTTAGTTAATTTACATACCTTCTATTCATTAAAACATTTAGGAAAATATGAAAACAATAGATCTCAGGAAAATCTAAAATAAACAAGTACTCATTTTGAACAAATGCTAGGTATGAAACAGGCTAATAAATGTTTAACTAAATAGAAAAAATAATTTTTATATGTATTAAAAATGTCTTTTTAAAGATATTTAAAACTGGAAACTCTTATAAATGTAAGTATATATATATATATATATATTTAATCATCTCACCCCAAGCAAGGCATTCTATTGCCACTGTTACGCAGAGGGTTACATAGGGGAAAGTGATGAGAAAGAGAGGTTAGTTATGTAATATAACAATCTGGCCCCACCCGAGGAAGTGATGCAAGCGATGGTGTTTCCCGTCGGTGAAGGGGGCGGCGAAGCGACAAGACAGGTGTTTGTGAAATACATCCTGTCGAGGCCGGAGCGGATGTCATTTGACCTTATTTCCGACAGCGGCGGAAATGGCTACAGAGGCAAACAGATCAGGTGTCTCTTAGAATTACGTGGGCGAGGCAGGACCGGAAGGAAAGTCCCGGTTCTAGAAGACTATATAAAAACCTCGACACATGGATTCGCCAGCAGAGAACGGCCAGTGGAAGCAGAGAAACACCACAGGCAAGACTACACTCCCGTCAACCCATTCTATGTGCGCTCTCACCCTTCCGTTCTCTATTCCACACGGTTCATCGTCATTAATAAAAATATAACCTTATATTTTTATATATGCGTGTTTGTTGTTTTGTCGTCGTACGGCGATATATAACAGTTATAGGAAATGTCAGAGGAGAGTAATAGATGAACTGGGGTGAAGTAGATAAAAAAAGAGCTTGAGAGAATGGATGCCAATTAGTGAGATAGATGTCTATTGACCTTACATTTAAATTCCTGGAGATTGTAGCTGTGGGGAAGCAAGTATATTGAAGGGAATTCCACAGGTGGGAAGTGCGTGAAAAGAAGCTGTTAGAGTAGAAATTGTGGTTACATTTTATCAGTTTCACTGTCAAAGGGTGGGACCTAGTTGCCAATCTAGTAGCTCATGCAAATTCATACCTAGGGGGCACTAGTGATCTAAGTTCATTTGAACAGAAGCCCTGAAAGTATTTATAGAAGAAGCACAGGGAAGCCACGTCACGCTGGTGAGATAGTGACTGCAGCCAAGCTGTCATCGATCATATTGCAGATTCTCCACTGGATTTTGTCAGGAACCCTGAGATGAATACAGGGCCACCCGAATAGATATGGCAGCAGTATTCAATACATGGGTGGATGGTAGATATATATATGTGCAGGATGGACTCAGATGGGAAAAACTTCCTGGCCCTGCTCAGTGAACTGACCTTTTTAGCAGTGGATTTAGCAATTGATTCAATATAGCTTTTCCACTTGATGTCCACTCAGAATGAGGCCAAGGAGGCGTAGTGTTTTACTCTCAGAGAAGCTAACCTAATCCATGCTAATGGTGGGTAGGTGTGATTGCCTGTAATGGTTTATATACTTTTGATAAATCAAAGTGGATATAAAGTCTATGAAAACATTTTGTGTGTGTGTATATATATATATATATATATATATATAAGGGAGAGTGAGTAAAGTGATGGCTATATAAGAGAAGGTACATTAATCAGTCACAAAATTTTGATTCTCTGTTGAAATTGTTTTAAAAATTGAAAATATCCTGAAATAGTCTAAGATCTCTCACAATCAGCAAGAAATACAAATTTATATTTTTACAAGAAAAAGTATATCTATATATATCTATATATCTATTTTTTTAATATTTTTTAGAAATGTAACTCTCGACTTGGCATACAACAAAAAGAATTCCTCAACCTAGGGCCAAACAAGCCACCACAACTCTACTTTCAACAGTTATATTAAAAACAAATCTTAGAATTACAGACAAATTTACTTGAAGAAAAGCAGGATAAAGCATTAAATTCAGACAATTTATTCACAGTTTTGATTCTAATGTTTAAGATCTTATTTGAAAAATGTAATGAAACATCAAATACAGAACCTGTCAGCTAAATGTAAAAAAACTTGTTTAGTTGGATTCTTGCTGCCCAAATATACATTTTATATAGATATACAAAGATCCATAATATTTGTGATAATCTCCTTCTTCTGAAAATTCTATGTATTTTTTGGGTAAAATATTTTTAAAATGCAGTTTTATAGTAGAATAAATGTCAGTGCATTTAAATTATATATATATATATATATATATATATATATATATAATATCTTTTCTTTTCTATGAGAAATGCTTGAGTTAATTTCTGACTGTTGGCAATATCTTTATGATTTTCAATCGAATATTAGAATTTACTGAACATTTTAGGTCAACAATGTTTATCTATTATTAACATTATTTAAATTCAGAATAAGTTATTTTTTATAAAACAATTCACTTTAAGCAAGGCAATAATGCTATTAAGACACAAGAGGTTATTAAAAGTGAAAGATAATTAAAAGACTTTAAAAGGAATCAGAAACCCAATCCTAAAGAGGAAATAGGGGATAAACCTCTACTCCTGTTCAAAAGACTGGGTAGATGTGTGAACTGGACAAGAGCAAAATTGTTGTCATCCCAATGTTTCAGTTGTTGTTCTCTCAGGCCTTCATCAAAGTAATCTACAGGGAATTCCAAATTGTACCCTTTATTTAATCTTTAGGTGTAGCCTGTTCTCATTCCACTGCCCATGTCTAGGGATATCTCATCTAGTTCTTATTTTCACTACTCCTCAGTTACTGCTCACTCTGTTTCAACAAAGCCCAAGTACATGCAGCCCCTATCCACAGATTAAACGATGTCACTAATTTAAAAAAAAGATGGTATTGTTTCATAGGACAATTCTCTGTGAAGAATATAGAGCCTTAAACCTAACCTGCCTGCCTGCTGTTGTTGTTGTTTGTCATTAAGCTTTTCTCTTTTTATTACAGATGCTGCTGACTTGTTGTCATTTGTCTTTTTCTTTATTAGTGGCTCCCATATTATATTTATTTCTATGCTAGGCCTACAAAGGAGGTCTTCATAGCCTAGGATATGTGCTGATTCATTCAGACATCTAACTTTCCGGTGTTACTTTTTGTCCAGTGTTTTTCACTTAATTCATTGAGAAAATCCCAAATTATTCAAGCCCAGAAAAAGTTTCACAAACAAAAACTGATCAAATCAGTAAGTTTTCCAGAATTAAGTTTGTCAGTTTTAGGCTTTATCATAAAGGAAAGTTAATTTTCAAATAAAGCTATGTAGTAATTTTTTCTGAATTTCTACGGTTAAACATTCTTCTAGAAGCCAGGTTCCTGTTTTTATCACAGTTGGAATATTGTGTTCTTCAGGTATCTGTAACATTTGGTAACCTTACCATCAACGTTGAATGAGTCAGTGCAGACATATACACCTGTTCAGGTGAGAAATAAAATATCATCATAAAGAAGTTCAGAAATTCTGTATAAAGGATTCTATGCATGACAAGTATAGAAAAAAAACATATCCTCATAGCTCAGATCACTGATTCCACTTGACTTTCCAAGAAAGTTACTGGAAGCAACAGACATTTGATGAAAGACAAACAGTATATAAGTTAAAACATCATAATAAAGACAATGATGAGAAAATCTGTATCAATGTGTATCTGTATGCAGAAGGTTAATAATTAGAATAACAATGATTTTAACAATGAATTGTTTGTCACAAAGTGGAGGTTAACAAACTAGCCTCTATGTCCTTCTGAGAGAGAAACTCAACAACAGCATAATGAATGCAACAACATTAAAAATATATTTCACTTGTAGCCAGAACAGAAAATAACAATATAATTAAGATATTAACTTTACATATTACCAAAAACCAGAGGTTTGAAAAGAAACTCCGATTTATACAAAAAAAGCTCTACAACAGTAAGCTTGAGTCTATTTACAGAAAATAGTTTAGGAAAAATATTTTATAAATCTTAACTGATTAATATTTGATCACTGAATACTGAATGTTTCACCCTTACTACCATTAATATATGTTTTATTTTTGTTTTTCTAAACAGATACATAATAATCCCATTGCTTTGTATTCTTCAAGTATCTTAAAACGAAGTAAAAAAAAACAATGCATTCAAGATATTCCAAGCAGGTTCAAACAGGAAATCAACAAAAATGTGTTACAAGTAAAACCAAAGTCTATGGGCGGCAACCAGGTAACAGACTTTACACTTTTCTGACAAAAAATGCTCCTTATACAGTCATTTATTTACTTGTTATTTACTTAATGAATTTTTTCCGATACAGTCATTTATTTACTGAATGTGTTCATAAATAACATACATACTCAAGTATATTGCAACATTTTAGAAACAGTTTTTACGCAAAAATAGACAATTTCTCTATCATTCAACTACAGCAGTGGTTGAATATATTCTTAAGTCTGACATTGAGTGAATTTAGGCAGCTTTCAAGCTTCACCACTAATTCAGTTCTCAACCAAATTTCAAACAGTTTAGAGTTAGATAGGACACCTCCTTAGCTACATTTTGAAAAAAAATGTTTGAATTTTGGTTCAGTAAAAAAAAGTTACATCTCAAAATATGTGAAGTCTGAAAAGGAAGACTAACTATATAAGTACATCAGTGAGTGAGTGACTAATGCTTCTAATAATAAAATTTATTCTTTATAACTTTGTTTAATATTTTTGCATGTGGTTTCATCATTTAAATTCTGATATTTTTATCATTTTTGTCGATCAAACTTTGCTTATTACTTATTTTATCAGAATTATATATAATCAATATTTTTATTGTTTTTTTTTTTTTAGTCAATTGCATACAACTTTTTTCTCTTTTTAATATTTTTGATGTAGTTTTCAGCATTAAATTTATATTAAATTAATAGTAAAGCATGGAAAAATCATGGATTATATGGAAAAATATGCGCATGAAGAGATCAAACCTGAAAAAGAACAGGATAAGTTATTAAATCTGGAAAAGTAAAGGACAAGATATTCTTTTTTTATAATTGTCTCATCCCAAGCAAGGCAGCACTGCTACTGGTGTGCAGGGGGTTACATAATAGGAAAGTGAAGAGGGAGGAAACAGGTCACAGTAGGTGTTGAAAAATGGGTAAGAGAAGGATGGGAACATTGGTGTGAAGAGAGCTGCATGAGAGTTAAAAGTAAACTGAGAAGACAGATAAGAGTCAAGGAGATAAATGACCGTTGATGTTGCATTTAAGCTCTTGGAGACTGTATATATCAGGGAAGCAAGAATATGGAAGGGAGTTCCACAGGTGGGAAGGCAAGAAAAGAAGCTGCTAGAGTAGAAGCCATGATTACACTTGTTTTCACAGTAAACTGTTACTAGTCTAGTAGCTTGAGTAAATTCGTGCAGGAGCAGGGGGACCAAGATGCTAAGCCCATCAGAGCAGAATTTGTGAAAGTATTGGTAGAAGAAACAAGGAAAACATCTTGTCGGCGAGAGAGACTGAAGTCGGGTTGCCAGGTCAGGATTTGACTACATTACAGATTCTTCTTTGGATTTTGTTGAGAACCCATAAGATAAACAGCAGGGGTGCTCAACCAGATATGACAGCAGTATTCAATACAGGGGCAGATGGTAGATTTGTAAATGTGTATGATGAATTCAGAAGAGAAAGACTTCACAGGGACCCAACCTTCTTAACAGTAGATTTAGCTATTAATTCAATCTAGTCGTTCCATTTGAGATCAGCTGAGAGAGTGAAGTCTGAGGAGGCACAGTGTATTGTTTTCAGGGAGACTAGCATGATCCATGCTGATGGCAGATAGGAAAGATTGTCTTTAGTGGTTAAAGGATAGCAATTTTGTTTTGGAAGCATTAAAATTTATGAGCCATTTTTTACCCCAGTCCACCATTGACTGGAGGTCCTTTTTGAGAGCAGCAGCAAGGTTTGTCTTGTCAGCATCAGCAGATTTCTTAATGAGGCAGGAATAAATGGTGGTGTTGTCAGCATAGATACCTACTTGAGATCTGATTACATCAGGGAGATCGTGGATGAAAATCAGAAAAAGTGTAGGAATCTATGATAGAGCCTTGAGGGATACCCGTGTTCATATGATAGGATCTGGAAGTATCTAACCTTCATAGAGCAATTTGATTAAGTCATACAAGCATCCTGATATACCATAGCCCTGTAGCTTGTGCAAAAGGCTAGCATGCCACACTCTGTCAAATGCTTTGGAGATATCCAGGACAACAGCTTGAGCATTGCCATTCTTATCAAGAGCCTGGTATATGTACTCAGTAATGTCAGTGGTAGAGCTGGCAAAGCAGAAGCCATACTGTCTGTCAAAGAATAGGCAGTGGGCTATGAGATGTTGAACCACTTCAGCATTGATGATGGCTGTGATCACTTTGCCAAGGAGGCTGATTGGGCAATAATTGGAGGGGTCTGAGGGTTCTCCCAAGTTCTTAAAAACAGAAACCACAGATGAGGATTTACAGCAGGTAGGGAAGTAAGAAGCAGAGAGACAGTCGTTGCAGAGTTTGGAGAGAACAGAGGAGAGTTCATAAGCACATTTAAGATGATGACTGGGATTCTGTCACCTCCACTCACCTTATGGGGGTCAAGTTTTGAAATTATTATAGAGACCAGTGAGGGGGTAGTGTAAACGTTGCTATTGCACCTCTGTTCTAGGTGGGAAGTAGGGTGTGGATATTCCAGACAAATTAAGTGAGAAGTTGGAGGATAATCTGTGAGCAAAGCCCTCAGCCTTGTCCGCTGTAGCTGGGAAAACCTCATATTTATTGATTAAAGGAGGTATGGAAGGTTTGCTGTTGTTTAGCACACTTTTGCAGAGCTGCCAGTATTCTCTGGAGCTGAACTTGCAGGCTGCTATACACTGCTTCATTCTGTCAGCAAACAACAGCTTAGCATCATTGAGAATCCTTTTAAATTCTTTACAAGCAGAGGCAAAAAGATGCCTTTTATTATGATCAGACACATAGCTCCAATAAAGCCGGAAGTAGTGATTACTGTATGCTATGGCAGGAAAGCAAGCAGGGGAGAACCAGGGGTGCAAATGGGGTTTACAGTGAAACTTCCTGGCTGAGATGAAAGCATTGATGCCAGCTTTCACCCATGAGGAGGCTTCAGAAGTGCAGTCTTCAACAAGGAAACTAAGCACTTTCTTTCAAGAGATGTCACACAGGAAATCTTGGAGTGCCTCCCACTCTGCCCTTTGATAGCAGTAAGAGATTTTGCTGGTCAAAGATTCCTGGGAGGAAGGGGAGTGGAGAGAAATATTAACAGAAACCACAGCAAGATCAAAGTTGCTAAGAGGGCAGAGTTGTATGGCATGGCAGGAGTCAGGGATTGAAGTGAAGAAGAGATCTAGCAGAAAAGCTTGTTCTTCGGGTGCACTGGGAAAACCTGAGAGACTGATTGCAAATTTCAGGGTGTGGATGCCAGCAAGATCAGTAACCGATTTCTGGCCATTTGGCATGGTGGACATTAAAGTCATCAAACATAAATATGTTGGCAAATGGGTGAGAGGCAATGGCCTTATCTATATTGTCAGAGATACTGTCCAGCAAGGAACAGTTGAGAGAGGAAGGGAAGTGATAGAAAAAGAAAAGATAGCTGAGTTTAATGGAGCAAGACAGAGACACATGTATGGATGGTCAGGAGATTCAAGAGAAACCTCTCTAGCCAGAGAAAGATGTTTGCTGACATAGACTCCTTGGCCATGCATTTGGATGCTAGATTCCTTCCTAAAAAGGGGAAGGTAACCTGAAATCAAGAAATCAGAGGAGAGTATTGTGGGGTTCAGGTTAGTTTCACAGAGATCTAAGATGTCTGGGGGATCTTTCATGGAGGAAATATTCCACACCACAAAAGTTGGTCTGTATACCATGAATGTTAGTGAAGGAAATGTTGACGGGTATAGGTGATTTTTGTGAGGATGGTTTAGCATTGTATTTGTAGTTGTGAGTATTCATTGTTAATTTTGATAAGGAAAGGCCTCAAGTAATGGTAGAAGACTGTTATCAACCACGGCATGTGTAGGAAGGGAACTGGTGCAGACTGCAGCATTGTGTGGTCTCAGGGTTGTCCACTGAAAGAATTTGCAGAGACACCTACCCATGTGAGTCCTAGGAAATTTCAGCTTAAATCTCATTCGTTTCCATGGTTCTCGCCCGCTTGCTCAGCCGCCATTGCCCACCGGAATCATTTCTTTCCGACTCCATCGTAGCTACGCATCGGACCAAAACAGACGCCTTTTCGCTTCAGCTTGTAATAAGTGTAAAAAGATACTTAACGAAGCTAAGATGTTATTTGCTGCCAGAATGAAGCAACGCATAGCATCCTCTAAGTTCGGCACCAAAGACTAGTGGCGACTCTGTAAAAGAGTACTTAACAAGAGCAAGTCCACAATACCTCCACTAATAAACAAATTTGAGGTCCTCACCTCCCCACTGGACAAGGCTGAATGTTTTGCCTGCAGATTCTTGAATAATTCGAGACTGGACTCGTCTGGAGTTTCTACACCCAACTTCCCACCTAGAACTGATGCTCAACTGAATGACGTCCATATTACACCCTCGTTTGTCTCTAAGATAATCTCAAAACTTGACCCTCACAAAGCGAGCGGAGGGGACGGAATCCCAATCATAGTCTTAAAGAAATGTGCCCCCAAACTTTCCTCTGTACTTTCTAAGCTCTACAACTTCTGCCTATCTGCTTCCTGCTTTCCTGCCTGTTGGAAATCTTCCTCTGTAGTTCCTATACTTAAAAACACTGGAGAACCCTCGGACCCCGCAAATTACCGACCTATCAGCCTTCTTACGATCTTTGGCAAAGTGTTCGAAGCCATTATCAACGCCGAGGTGGTTCAGCATCTCACAGCACACAGGCTCCTCTCAGACAAGCAGTATGGTTCCTGCTTCACCAGGTCTACCGCTGATATGCTAACGACCATAACCGAGTACATATATCAGGCACTCAACAGGAATGGTGAAGCCCGAACTGTTGCCTTGGATATCTCTAAAGTGTTCGACAGAGTTTGGCATGCTAGCCTTCTATGCAAACTGCGGAGCTATGGTATAGCTGGACAGTTGTTTGAACTAATCCAGTCATTCCTATCTAACCGCACATTGAAAGTGGTATTAAACGGACATGCCTCCCAGAACTACCATACGAATGCGGGTGTCCCTCAAGGCTCTATCCTAGGTCCTATGCTCTTTCTGATCTACATTAATGATCTCCCTGATACCATAAGATCCCAAGTAGGTATGTATGCCAATGACACCACAGTTTATTCTCGCCTCGATCAAAAATCTGGTGTGGGCGACAAAGCTAACCTTGCAGCCGATCTTGGAAAGGACCTCCAATCCGTAGTGGACTGGGGTAAGAAATGGCTCGTAAATTTTAATGCTTCTAAAATGAACCTACTATCAATTAATCATCACAGACAATTGCACCTACCTCCTATTAGCATGTACCAGGCTTGCCTCCCAGAGAGTAAAACACTACGCCTCCTTGGTTTCACACTTTCAGCAGACCTCAAGTGGAATGACTATATCGAATCCATTGCTAAATCTGCTGCTATGAAAGTCGGTTCTCTGTGCAGGGCCCGGATGTTTTTTCCGTCTGAATCTATCCTGCACATTTATAAATCTACCATCCACCCGTGCATTGAGTACTGTTGCCATATCTGGTCGGGTGCCCCTGCTATTCTTCTTGGGCTTCTCGACAAGGTACAGCAGAAGGTCTGTAATGTGATTGATACCGACTTAGCAGACCGCCTGCAGTCACTCTCATACCGGCGCGACGTGGCTTCCCTGTGTCTCTTCTATAAATACTTTCACGGCTTCTGCTCCGATGAACTTAGATCACTGGTGCCCACTAGGTTCAAATTTGCACGAGATACTAGATTAGCAACTAGATCCCACCCTTTTACAGTGAAACCGATAAAATGCAACCGCAACTTCTACTCCAACAGTTTCTTTTCTCGCACTTCCCGACTGTGGAATTCCCTTCCACATGACTGCTTCCCCGACAGCTACAATCTCTAGGAGTTTAAATGTAAAGGTCAATAGACACCTCCTAACAAACTAACTCGCTTCCATTCTTTCAAACATTCTTCCCACCCACGCAACTATCTATCACCCCCTTCTGACATTTCCTATATCTAACCACTCTTTCTATTTACCTTTCCCCTATGTAGCCCCAACCGCAATAGTGGCAGTGGAATGCCTTGCTTGGGGTGAAATGATTAAAAAAAAAAATTGTCTGATATTATGCATTTGTCGATCAGAGTAGCCGCCCAAGAAAATGCTATGCAAAAGTTAGGGCTCCTAACTACCAGTCGGAAGCAGCAACCAGAAAACTACCAATCGGTACCCCCAGTAAAGAGAGCCATTGTCATCGTCTACCCACAGCATAGAAAAGTTGTAAAAGCTCCAATATTGAGGCCTAAGTAGTGAAAAAAAGAGAGTGAGCCAGAAACTCTTTCCTGACCAGGAAATAAAGAATGAGCCTCTACTCCTGATCAACAGAAGGGGATGGAGTATGAACTGGGCAATAGTAGGGTCTGTCTATTCCAATTTAAAAAGAAAAGGAAAGGAAAATATAAAATAAAATATAAAATAAAATAAAGGCTATGAGTGAGAAAATTTTTTACTCTAAATTTGAATTAGTGAGGAGGTCAAGATAACCACAATTTCAAGAATTGCCAGTCCTGGTATGGTAATAGTGAAGTGTAGATGAAATAATTAGGTTAATGGGAGAAAAGATATGAATATTAAGTAATTACTAAGTATAAGTTCCACTAACCCTTCTTTATAATAATTTCATGGTCAAGGGAGAATTAAACATAACAAAAGCATCAAATTGTGAAAGATTTGTACATTTAAACAAAAACTATCAAAGATAAAAACATTTTTATGAAAGAGAAATATTCAAGGTAAAACAGAGTGAAGAAAAAAAAACCCCAAGATACAAATTAAAATTAACAAAGTGTTTAGTCTTATTTGAATAGATGAAGATAGAGCAAAAAAACTCTGACCAGGATTAGTTTTGTGCCTTGCCAGTAGGAAAAAAAGATACTTTAGTGCTAATAATGCTTGGGATTTACAAGTGGCTTTTCAACAACATTAGAAAATTAAAAAATGTTACCATTCTTCCTCTCATTGGCAAGTCATATCAGCAACTGTTTTTTGTAACCATTTGCACTATACAAAGGTATTTTTTTCTAGCAGGAGATCATAATTAATGCAAAAGTATTCAGGGGTCACACTATACATGAAACCGGCTTATATACGAGTATATACTGTACTCCCTTTGGATTAATCTAGAAAAAGTTAAGTACCTTTGTAGTGTACCATAGTAAAATATGGTGCCAAATAAAAGGCAAGAAACAATCAGTTTTTTTTTCCCTGTTGATCATACTTGCCTAAATTGTTTTACTACTATTTTAATCAATTTTTTTTCTTTTATAATTGTTCTTATCTGTTATGTTTAACTTTAAACTATGCTAAAAATCTGATGTTTTGAGAATTTGAAGGTGTGTTTATATATCCCATTCGTTCCCATGGTATATTTCATTTCTTCTTCGTGTCCTATGTCCCCTCAGGATGTAGGTGATCATAGACTTCCCACTTGGCTCTTCTCTTATCATTCTCAATATTTTTTCTCTTGGTATCTCTTCTAAACCCAACTCCACTATTCATTTGCTTAAACCTAACAAGTACATCTCTGTCTGCTTTCTCCTTCCCTTTATCTGGCCTGTGAGTATTAAGTTCTTCAAGGCCCTCATTCCTCATTATGTGTCATTTGTCTCTTCCTGATATTTAGTATGAGTTTTCTTCTCATTTGCATCCTTTCCTACACCTCATTGTTGCACACATGCTCTGTCCATGGTATCCTCAGCATCCTTCTGTAAAACCACAGTTCTACTGCCTCAAGACTCTCCTTCATCCTTGATGAGATTGTCCAGCATTCACTTCCATACAGAAGGACGGATATCATATAATAATCCAGCACTCTTTGCTTTGTTTCCAATGAAATTTTCCTGTCTTTCAGTACTCTAGTTAGCTTCTGAAATGTGTATTTGGATCTCTATGTTGCACTTTTCATCTTCTGTCAAAATACTTCTTAGGTATTTTAATTTTTTCACTTGTTTTATTTTAATTTCTCTGACTGGTAGTTGGCATACTGGGCTCCTCTTTTTGCTGATAAACCATACATTTAGTTTTCTTTAAGTTTATGCTCAGCCCTACTCACTTTGTTTTGCTAGCTTCTGTAGAAGGTCCTGCATTTTCCTTTCCATGTCTGCTATCAGCACTGTGTCATCCATGTATCTGATATTGTTGAAATTTTGGCTGCCAATGATGAATCCTGGCAAGGCTTTTATTTCTCTTTGCTATACAGGTTGAAAAGTTCTGATGAGAAAACACATCCTTGTCTTATGCACCTTTCTATTTTTGCATACCTGCTGAGTTCACTTCCTATTCATACACAAGTGCTTTTTCTGCCAATATAGATTCTTGATTATCCTAATGTTTTTCTGAAAATGTTGAGGTTGTCCAGCATCTCTATCAAGTCCTTGTATTGTATTTTGTCAAACGCCTTTGCATAGTCTATAAAACACAGATTAAAGTTCTTTTGCATTTTTATTGCTTATTCAGATGGCATTCTGAGCATGAATATCACATTACTCGTTCCGGTATCTTTATGAATCCATATTGTTCTTGTCTTATTTCTGGGCTGATTGTGCTATGCGCATTGTTCATCAGAATCTGAATGATAAGTTTTGTTATGTGGCTCATTAAACTGATTGTTCAATGGAGCTCATATTCCTTTGCACCTGACTTCTTAGGTTGTGTTATGAAGATTGATCAGCTTAGGTCCTCCGGTATGTTACTGCAGTTGTAGATTTTGTTTATTATTTTTGTTAGTCTGTCTATGTCAAAGCCTTCTAGGGACATCAACATCTCTATTACAGTCCCATCTGGTCCTACCGCTTTGTTTCTCTTCAATTTAGCCATTGCTAATTCCACTTTGGTTTTTAATATTTCTGGTCTATTTGTAGTTTTGTGCATTGTTGGTTGCTCTCTATTGTCATGAAAGAGATCTCCGATGTACTCGTCCCATCTCAGTGTTTTTTCTTTTTCTAATATTAGTGTGCCATCCTTTGCTTTTATACATCCTGTTGCTGAGCATGTCCTTTGCCCTGTTAGTTCCTTTATTTTTTTTATGCATGTTTCCATTATTTATTGTGCTCAATCTCTCTACTTTGGTGCATTTGTTGTCGAGTCATCTTTCTTTAGCCTTGTCTACATTTGCTCTGTATTTCCTTGTGTGGTCTCTTGTAGTTTGTTCCACCCACGTCTATTGAACAGGTGAAGAGGCTCATCCCTTGTTCCCTTGTTTAGGATGTGGTTTCCGGCTTTCTCTTTTCCAAACTTTTCACTCTTATGTAGCCCACTGCACATCAGTGGCTTTACCGCCTTGCTCGGGATGATATGATTAAAAAAAATATGTTGGCATTGTTTTCTGTCTGTCTCTTTTGCATCAGATCAGTAATCTCTTTGGTGATCCACTCATTTTCCTTCTTGTGTGCTTTTTCTTTTGGAATGATATTGTTTGCCAGTGTCACTAGAGCCACTCTTAGTGCGTCCCATTTTGAGCTTTCATTTCCAATTTGTCCTTTGTATATCATTTTTACACTCTTTGTATACATTTCCTGCTGGTTCGGATCATTCATGGGTCTATTGTACTGCAGTCTTAGGGCTGTGTTAGGTTTCTTTAATCTCCTTAGTTTTATTGTTAGATTGTATACGACTGGCAAGTGGTTGCTTCCGCAGTCTGCACTTGAGTAGGCTTTGCAGTGAATTACTGTACTTCTGAATCTTTTGTTGATTGTAATGTAGTTCATTTGGTTCTTAGTTTGTCCTCCTGGACTTCTTCATTTTCATAGTCTTCTTGGGTGCTCTTGGAACCAGGTGTTGGTTATTATCTGGTCATTTGCTGTGCACCATTGGACCCAATTTCACACCACAGCTATTGCGGTGTCCTAGTCTGAAATTGCCAACCGTTTTCCCTTCTCTTCCTTGGCCAACTTTGGCATTCAGATCTTCCTTGATAATTCTGATTTTTTTTTTGTGATTTGTACTGTGCCTTGGCATAATCTAGCATGAAGCAGAACTCGATTTCTTTTTCTGTAGTTTGTGATGGTGGTGTGTATGCCACTATTACTGATATATTGAGAGGCTTCCCTTTCATTTTAACTACTAGAATTCTCTCAGATATCTGGCAGTATCCCATGACATTTTCTTGTGTCTTTATCTAGTAGAACGCCAACTCCTTTTTAATTACAAAAAGTATAAAAAAAAATAATTCTTTAATATGACACAATATAATTTTATATATCTATTGGTGATACTACTTCAGCTCCCCTTTTTAGAAAAATGAGATATTCCATTGTTATGAAGAGACATTACTCAACACCAAAGCAAAGATACATTGTATTGCCATACTGACAGACATACTTATTAGTAAGTAGGAAAGATCAGACTGCTAATAGATTACATTTTTATTTTGTTTAATGATAATTTTCTTTAGATTTTTCAAACCTTTAATAATTCTAGAAAGCAGAATTCTTACATATTAAAAGCTAAGCTTTTATACTACTCATGCAAAAAATAAACAATGTATTTGCAAAATTACTTGAATGGTTTTATTGTTTTTGATTAGTATACTAGTAATATACATTATTTCCTTATTTCTTTTTTGTGCTTTGCCATGACATATAATTTACAGTGTGGTCAAAAGCATTCAGCTATCTGGATATTGTCAGTGATAGGATTCAGAGATTTCATAACAGTTCATGTGAATCTTTATTTTTTTTACTATACAAGGCATGGAAAACTACTGTAATACTGTAATTTTTTACTGTACAAGGCATGAAAACTACTCAAAGTAGAGGGTTACAGAGTAAGAGCACAGTTTATAGAGATATGTGGAGAAGATAATGGTTAACCCTAAACTTGAACAGGTTAAGACTGTAGTTATCAGGGAAGCATCCTCTTGGTAGTCAGTTCCACAAAGCAGTGGTTTGTGGGAAGAAGGTACTTGAGTGGAACTTACATCTCACTAGTGGATTACAAAGGGAATGAAGGTGGTTCATTACAATTTGCATAGCATGTCTGGTCTTAGCCATGGAGGTTAGAACTGGTGGAGCTAAAGAATGTAAAGTGTATGAAGACTTTCAATGAAAATAGTAATAAAGTAGCAAAATTTTGTTTGTGCAAAAGTGGTTGTAGGGTGGAAAATAATTACACCCATGAAGATGCAGAGATGTTTCTGGATTTACTAAAATCATACAACATCAAAGAACCTATTCTTAAATACCCTACTCCTTCATATTCCCTAACAAAGACTTTAGAGATGTAATAAAAGAAGAGAGGCCTGGTTTTTAATTTCATAGACAGAAAAAAAAATATTGGGAATGGTTTGAATCCTACTATTGATTCTAGCAAACAAACAAATTTCACAAACCATTGTTAGTGTTATTATAAAATGATATTCTGCCTTTGTGGTCTTTTATAAATCTCTGTTAATTTTTACAGTTTACATCCTTATCAACAGCTGCAGCTTCTGGAATAAACTATCTGCTGTTGCAATGTTAGCACTGATTCCCCTCAAGAAATTTAGCAAACAAATATTCTTTTGTGCAATTTTTGCTTTCAACTTAAAAACCAATTAACATTTCACCTTTAAATACAGAGGGGAACAATTCAACAAAGCAATTTTTATTTTGAGAATTTTTGTTATATATTTTGAACAGTTTTCCTATGAGAATTTCAGAATTTAAACATTAAAATTTTCTTCCAGTATTAAATAACTTTGTTTTTTTTTTGTTTTGTTTTGTATTTTTGCATATTCTTCTATCTGTGATTTTGGTAATCATAAAGTCATCTGGTATCATCTCAGATATTTTATTTTACTATTTAATAATTCTATTTTTTATAATCATTTCACCCCAAGCAAGCCAGTACTGCCACTGGTGCACAGGGGGTTACATAAGAGAAGAGTGGTGAGAAAGAGAAACAAGTTACAAGGGGTGTCGGAATGGATAAGAAAAGGATGAGAACACTGATGTGAAGAGAGCTGTATGAGAGTAGAGTGGAAAGGGAGAAAAACATGATACAAAGTTTGTCAGGGAAATGATGTGAGTCAAAGAGATAGATGGTAAATGGCCTTGCATTTAAATTCTTGGAGATTGTAGTTGCAGGGAAGCAAGAATACAGAAGGGAATTTCACAGGCGATAAATGCAAGAAAAGAAGCTGCTAGAATTTAACTGTAAATGGGTGGGACCTAGTAGCTACTCTAGTAGTTTGGGTAAATTCATGCAAAGAGGACACCCAGAAGCTAAGCTCATTGGAGCAGAAACCATGAAAGTATTTATAGAACAGACAGAGAGATGCCACATTACATCGGTGCAATAGTGACTGGAGTTGAGCTACCAGGTCGAGGTCAGTTACATTGTAGATTCTCCATTGGATTTTGTCAAGAAGCCCCAGATGAATAGCAGAGGCACCCAACCAGATGTGACAGCAGTATTCAATGCATGGGTGGATGGTATATTTATACACATGCCCTACACAGCGAATCGGCTATCCAAGCAGCAGATTTAATTATGGATTCAATGTAGTCATTCCACTTGAGGTTGGATGATAGTTAGGTTGAGGAAGTGCAGTGTTTTGCTTTCAGGAAGACTAGCCTGATCCATGCTGATGGTGGGTAGGAGCGATTCTCTATTTTGGTTAAGGTATAGCAGCTTTGTTTTTGAAGCATTTTTTACCTCAGTCCACCACAGTTTGGAAGGTCTTTTTCAAGATTAGCATTGAGGTTAGCTTTGTCAGCCTGGGCAGATTTCTAAACGAGGTGGGAGTAAACGATGCTGTTAGCATAGATGCCTATTTGAGATCTGATTATTTTGGGAGATTGTTGAAGATCAGAAAAAGTGTAGAACTTAGGATAGAGCCCTGAGGGACACCCATGTTTGTATGATAGTATCTAGAAGCATGTCAATTCAATACTACCTTCAATACACAATTTGAAAGGAATGACTGGATTAGATCAAACAATCATCCACTTATACCATATCCCTGTAGCTTAACTCTGTCAAATGCTTTGGAGAAGCTTTGCCATTCTTATTGAGATCCTGAGATATATATATATACTTTGTGATGGTTGCTAGCATATCAGCAGTAGACCTGGTGAAGGGCAAACCATATTGTTTGTCAGAGAAGACTGTGGGCTGTAAGATGTTGAACCACTTCAGCATTGGTAACACTTTGCCAAAAGTTGGTAGAAGGCTGATAGGGAAATAATTAGAAGGGTTTGATTCTCCAGAATTCTTAAATACAAGAATCAGACAGGACTTCCAGCTAGCAGAGAAGCAGTAGTTGTAGAGTTTGGAGAAGACAGACGAGAGTTCAGGGGCACATTTCTTCAGAACATTGATTGGTATTCTGTCACCTTCACTCACCTTATGGGGGTCAAGCTTTGAAATTGTTTTAGAGACCAGCAAGTGGGTAATGTGAACGTCACTCGGTTAAGCCTCAGTTCTAGGTGGAAAATCAAACAAATTGTATGTTGAGTTGGTAGAGAATCTGCAAGCAAGGCATTTGGCCTTGTCCGTTGAAGATGTGAGGACCTCAAATTTATTGATTATGCTATATGCTGCTTCATTCTTTCAGGAAACAACAGCTTAGGATCCTCTTGCACTCATTATGAGTAGAGGTAAAAGGCGCCTATTATGGTCAAACATGTGGCTCTGATAAAGCTGGAAGGAGTGGTTCCTGTGGACAATAGTGGCAAAGCAAGCAGGAGAGAATCAGGGGGAATGAATGGGGTTTAAGTCATAACTTTCTGGCTGTGTTGAAAGCAATGATACCAGCTTTAACCCAAGGAAAAGACCTCAGATGGACAGTTTTCAATGGGAAGACTAAAAACTTTGTTCCAAAGGACATCACACAGGAAATCCTGGAACAACTCCCAGTCAGCTCTTTGGTAGCAATATGATCTTCTGTTGATCAGAGGTTCCTGGGTGTGGGGAAGTGAAAGGAGATATTAACGGAAACCACAGCATGATCACAGTTGCCAAGAGGGCAAAGCTGTCTGACATTGCAAGAGTTAGGGATAGAAGTGTACTGGAGATCTAGTAGAGCCAGTGCCATTAGGGCTATTAGAGAAATGCATAGGGTAATCCACTACTCATGTAAACGGTTGAGTGATTGAAAAGTTCATGGTATGGACACCAGCAAGATTTTTGACAGTTTTTCAATGACTTGGTGTGGTGGGATTTATAGTCTCCAAACACAAATATGTGAGCGAACATATGAGAAGGAAATGGCCTTATCTATATTGTTTGAGATACTGTCAAGTATGGAACAGTCAAGAGATGAAGGGGTGTTGGTAGAGAAAGAAAAGATAGCTAACCGAGCTTAGAAAAGAGAGACAAAGACTCATATAGGAATAGTCAGGAGATTTAAGAGAAATTGCCCTAGCTAGAGGGAGATGTTTGCTGACATAAACGTCAATTCCATGCATATGGACATTGGAGTCCTTCCTAAAGAGGGGACGGTAACTAGGGATATAGAACTCAGAGGAAAGAATAGAAGGGTCAAGTTTAGTTTCATAGAGAGCTAAGATGTCAGATGAGTTTAACTGAAGAAAGGATTCAATGCTGAAAATGTTGGTACAAATATCACAGATGTTTGACAAAAGAGATGTTAACAAGTTTAGGGGATTTAGTTTTAATTCTTTCTTTGTGGGATATCATAATTAGAGTTTTTTAGTAATTTAGGCTTTTTTGGTAAGGAAGCATAATGTGGCCTCGGGGTTGCCCACCAGAGTCACTTGCAGGGACACCTATCCATGTGCAACAAGAAACCCTGATATTATTCAAATATTGATCAGAGCAGCCTCTGCTATGCAAGAGTTTGGGCTCCTAACTACTAGTCGGAAGCAGCAACCAGGAAACTGCCAACCCAGTACCCTCATAATGAAGAGACATTGCCACTATCCACACACATTACCAAAAGCTTGCAACGGCACTACTATTAAGACCTAAAGAGAGGTAAGAAACTGGGAACCTCTTCCTAAACAGGAAACAAGGGATGAGCCTCTACTCCTGTTCAAAAGAAGAGGGAAGAGTATGAACTGGGCGATAGTAAGGTCTATCTACTCCAATTTAAGAAAAAACAATGAAAAATGTAAGTTTTAACTTTGTTAAAAGTCAGAAGGTCACTTAGAGAAAGAGGAAAGAAAGGACAATTTATTTTCTAATGCAAGAGAATTTTCTAGCAAATTAAAAGAAAAACAAAAAAAACCTATGTGGCAGCACACATTCAGCTGTGGATTACAAAGACAAAAGCAGATCAAAAGTTAAAGAAAAGATATATGAAACTGACTTAAATTTAAAGAATTTCAGCAAAAATGAAATCAAGTCAAAAATAAACTCTCTATCTTTTTACTTCAGGATGTGTGTTGTGATGTAGTGGATATCATCTCAGAACAAGAAATGAGAGAGCCACATTCAAATTCACTTATGCACAAATACCCCTGGGAAAGATATTAATCTGTTGTTTCTCCCTCCAGCTATGGGTTAAATAGCAGAACAGATTGGGTTCTATAGTTTTGGTTAACAATCATTTTGCCTCAGAATGTAATGGCAACCTACTGTGGGAAAATCTTCTACCCAGTCAGTTATAACTCTTTTGAGACATGATAGTCCAAGTGTATATCATGTATGGCACTTAACTGACTGACTGCCCTTCTTAATATTTTTTTGTGCATAAAAAATTTTGAACAAAAATTAAAGGCAAAAAAGTAATGTCATATTATACACAATTACATGTTTTCAGAAATTTCTGCTCAGCTTAAAAAACCTTATTTGAAGAAGCAAGTTTGGCAGGTGTTGATAACATTTGTTTACAAAAGGTATCTGATTTGTCAAAAATGTTTGCGTCTTCATTTTTAATGAAAGGTAATATTTTTTTTTATTTTCTTAAGCAGAAATATAAGCGTCATATCAAACAGAAAAGTATAAAATATATTAAAAGGCATGTATAGTTTGCACTTTTCTCTGAAAATCAGAAAACGTTTTGGAACATAAATTAGAAGAAATACACAATAGTTAAACATCAGATTCCTTTCTATTTTGTAATATCATGAAAAATTAAATATGTTAGTGAAATATATGTATGAAATTTGATATTTCAATGGCTAATACAGTACAACTTTTCAACAAAAAAAGTATTGAGAGATGGCTGTACTCATATTATACTAAATGGTGTAATTTATTTGCTGTTTTTAGCTTCAGAAACACTGGATTCTATTATACCCATTATATTATACCCAAGAAAATACAGGAGATATCTATATTTCCTTCTCTCAATCTAATTAGTTTCCAAATGTGTGTATCTGCATGCATGCATATATATTTAAGGAAACTGGTAACTGATGAAACACTTGTACTATGTGTCATGGCTCTTCAGGATGTTTGGTAATACTGGCTCTCCAAAATTTCCTGTTCTTTGTAGCTCTTAATAACTTTTGTCTTTTTCTGCCATCCATTCACTTAAACTCACCTGGTAGCTTATATATTGCTTTCCTCTGTCTCTCTTAACTTTTATCAGCCCTGTAAGTATCATATTTTCCAATCTCTCTTTCCTCATTATGTACCCCAGCAATTTCTGTTATCTCTTCCTGATTAGTATATGTCTTTTTTGCTGCCTATATCTCTAGAACTTTACTGTTGCTCACATGTTTAGTCCATGGTATTCTCAGCATCTTTTAGTAGAAACACATTTCTGTTACTTCAAGTTTCTCTTTTTTTATCTGTGATGAAATTGTTCAATATTTATTCGAAGACTGATATTGCATAACATTTCAGTACTCTTTTCTTTGTTTCTAACAATATTTTTCTGTTTCCTAATACTCTGCCCAAACATCTTTTGTTATCCTACTGAACTTTTGGATTTTTGAGCAAAAAAAGAAAGCCAGTGGTAGAAAGCCATGAGCGCCCATGTCTTGAAGGGACTGGTGAATAAGAGACGAGATATTAATACAACAATTATTGAACTTTCATGTTCTTTTTCATATTTTAATTTCAATTTCCACATTTGGCTCGCTAATTTTGTACAATTTTTTAAAAAGTTTTCTAGTTTGACCTCGACATAATGTGGAGCCTTAATAAAAAGACACAAGCCTTACAATGGTGGTAAAATATGTAGACTGTGCCAGGAAGAAAAGTTAGCTATTATGTTATTCCTAAACAAAAATAAATTACTAGATGAAAGAACAGAAACTATGATTAAGTGTAGCCATAACAAAAAATACCCATTAGAATCATACAATCATGGATGAAAATGTTCTAAGACCTTTAAGTAACTTCTCTTATTTTTGAAAATTGTGCATTCATAAAAGATCCCTGTTACATGAGCATTTAAAAAAAAAAAAGAAATGTTAAAATCGGTTATTGTAAATCGCCTGAAGACACTGAAAGGTAGAAACCTGGGTTGTGTAATAACTTGTTTACAAATGAAAAAAAAATATATATATAATCTCCAATGACTACAGCCAAATAAATGTAAAAAAAAAATGCTTGTCAGATATGGAAAAGAAATTCAACTAAAAATTAGCTATCATTTTAGAAAATAAGCAGCATTAGTTATTTAATTTTTAATTTAATTTTTTTGGAAAGATAAAATTATTTATTACTTTGGATTTCAAAAAGTCATTAAAATAATAGTAAATAAATGAGTCTTTAGCTATAATGCAAGATTCGCTAGATGGATTTGAATGAAACTTTCAGGAATGATTGGCCTTATGACTGGTATGAACTGATTAGATTTTGGGTTCAATTTGGTATGGGATAAAGTTTCTGAGATTTTGTTTCTTTTTTTCTTTTCTTTTCTTTTTTTCTTTTCTTTTTCTTTTCTTTACTTTTTTCTTTTCTTTTCTTTTTTCTTTTCTTTTCTTTTTTTTAAATACTACTTTTTGTACGTATTTTTTGGCTCATTTTAAGTGTGCACTTAATATTGAGTGGTTGTTCATTTTTTGTATTTTCACTTTAGAGAGCAGTTATTTTCATTTTAATATTCATCACTTGCTAATTGTTGAGATGAAGTTGGTATTGCTTTGACAAAATTTGTGGTCTTTGACTGCTCTTGTTATGTTTATAATGGTAAACCATACACACACACACATATATATATATATATATATATATATATATATATATATATATATGCTAATTGAATCTACCTAAATTATATAAGTAATTTATGAATGAAAATTCAAAGAATGCTCTTTATTCCTTACTGCTCTCTCTCTCCTGCTTTTTTCCCCTCTAAATAGCCACTGCATTGTTATTTGACCTGGGATCAGGAATCTCTAAGGAGTCTATTTTAAATGTGTGTGACACTCTGGAAAATATATTTTCTCTGGCTTGTACATTAGGAGGTCCATGCAGAATCCCATTTGTTAGTGTTATGGTGCTAACAACATTTCATGAGGTGAGTGGATGGAAATTTCATATTTATTTAATATAAAAGTTCATCATTTTTAGCAATTTTATATATCTTTAGTCTCTATTTTTGTTTACTGTCCTCTAAAATTATAAAATGTTTTTACACCTTATACTATTTTTATTCATTATCATTTTTATTCATACTTTTTTTCTTTTCAGTAAAATCATTAGAAATATTTTCTGATTTATAAAAAAAATATTTGTTTTTATCATTTTCTTTCTCTTTTAAATATAAACTTTAGGAGTTGCTTTAACAAAATTTACAAAAATAATTTCTCTGATAAATATAACATGACTTTTTCTCTGTTAGAACAAGTTACATTAAAAAACATTACATTTTTTTTATCTTTTTGCTTTCTATCTCTTTGCTCTCTGCTTCTTTGTGCATTCTATCTTTGCATGCATTTTTCTTATATCCTTTTTTCCACTCTGATTTCCTCTCTTTGCTTGTCTCCCACCTCTGACTTTCTCTCTTTGCTTGTCTCCCTCTTCTGACTTCCTCTCTTTGCTTGTCTCCCTCCTCTGACTTCCTCTCTTTGCTTGTCTCCCTCCTCTGACTTCCTCTCTTTGCTTGTCTCCCTCCTCTGACTTTCTCTCTTTGCTTTCTTCTCCCTACTTTGACTTCCTCTCTTTGCTTTCTTCTCCCTACTTTGACTTCCTCTCTTTGCTTTTCTCTTTTGTTGCTTTTCAGTAATTTCTCTTGTTCTCTGTATCTTTTTTTGCTTCTTTCTTTCTTTTACTTCTTAATTTCTTTACTTTGATTAAAAAAATAAAAATAATAATAAAATTAAACCAGAGAAAACATTCTCCTATATTTTAAGTGAAAGTTCTTAAAATTGAATCATTACAAAATGTACGCAAATTGATAAATTTTGTTTTCTTCATATTTATGTACTTATTTTTTAATGGAGTTTGTAAACACCTTCCCATTATCCCAATTTATTTCTACCTTCTCTTCACTCGCATGTTTGCAAAATTGCTCTTAAAATACTTAAGTTCTTCCACCTTTTCTTACATGCCTGGTAGACAGGTAAGAATGAGTGAGTTTTAAGAGTAAGCTGTAAAGGTTAGATCCTTGATAGAGTATCTTAATCAAATACTTTATATATTTCTTACTCTTTGCTTATGATATTTCAAGGAGGAGTCGTAAATGTTGTGGATTAACTATTTATTTGAAATCATGCACAAAGTTAAACAGTTTTACATTTTTTAAGCCAATCTTGTCATAAGAGTTTTGCACTATTTATTAAACTTTGTCAGAAACCTGGCCATAAGTTTTGGGACAAATTTATTTATTTATTTATTTTTTTTTTTTTTGAAAGTTTTGTAGAGACTGAAAATGACAAGGAGAGAGAAAACAAATTTAATTTCTAATTTTATCTGTTTCATTTTTGGTTGTTTAAATATTATATGTATTTACTTCAATAAAAACAGAAGAATAAAAGCTAAGAAAAGCATTAAGAGATAAAGCCTCCTCGCCCTTACCCTCTCCTCAGACCTCAAATGGAACCACTATATTGATTCCATAGCTAAATCTACTGCTAAGAAGGTTGGGTCACTATGCCGATCCAGGATGTTTTTTCCGCCTGAATCCATCCTGCATATATACAAGTCAACTATCCATCCGTGCATGGAGTACTGCTGCCATTTATGGTCAGGCACCCCTGCCGTTCTCCTCAGTGTTCTTGACAGGCTCCAAAGGAGAGTCTGTAATGTGATAGGTACTGATCTGGTGGCTCGACTGCAGCCACTTCCCCACTGTCGAAATGTGGCCTCCCTTTGTCTGTTCTATAAATACTTTCATGGCTTCTGCTCAGACGAACTTAAGTCACTGGTGCCTCCTCAACAGGTGTTTACTCGTGCAACCAGACTGGCAACTGGGTCCCACCCATTCACAGTCAGGTTAGTCAAATGCAGATGACAATTATACTCCTGCAGCTTCTTCTCTCGCACTTCCCGCCTGTGGTACTCTCTCCCATATTCTTGCTTTTCTGATGGCTTCAACCTCCAGAAATTTAAATGCAATGTCAATACTCATCTATTAACCACTGGACTCTAGCTCCCCCCCCCATATCCTTCCCTTTCTCTCCACCTATATATCTTCATCGCACCTGCTTTCTCAGCTTTCTATTGCTCCTTTCTAACTAGTTTGTACTCTTCACTCTTTTCTAATTAATCTTTTTACAGTTATGTAGCCCCCAGCTCATCAGTGGCATTTCTGCCTTGCTTGGGGTGAAATGATTAAAAAAAAAAAAATTTTGTTTGAAACTGTTATGTAATATCAGTCCTTCTATATTGCAGTGAATGCTTGACCATCTCACAGATGGTGTCCTGCATATAGTGATAAACTATATCCAGCAACATGGCCTCTAATCTGGAGGTTTTGAGGAGCATGGAACCAGCCCTTAATTGCTGTTGTTCACAGGTCTACCCTGATTCAGAGTAGTAGCATCTCTTAGGGTCACAGCTATGAGCAAATAGTTAACCCCCAAACTGGAGTCAGTACACTATGAAAACAGAAAATAGATTTTCATAGTAATAATACCAGTTAATGCTGGTATTATTACTCTGAAATAGTAATAATAGCTGGTAATGTCTATATTTTTGAAAATATATACATTGCCAGCAATACAATTTCAAAAAAAAGAAAAATATTGCCAGCAATACAATTTTGAAAAAAAAATACCAGCAATACATTAAAAAAAATTACCACCAATATATGTAATATCTTGGCAAAAACACGCTTTTCCAAAATACATCAGTGAAACCTGATCTACAAAATAATTTCTTATAAAGAATACATAGTCTGTTCCTACGAATCTATTGTAAAAATCTTGTTGGCATTAAATAACCCATTAAGGGTAATATGTCATAAAAAAAATCTAGCCAAACCTCACAGATGAAGAGATTTAAGGCAAAAGAACGATGCTGAGAATACCATAGAATAAACATGTGAGCAACAAAAGCCTTTTAGAGAGAATAACAAAAAATACATTTATATTTAACATCAATAAGAGATAGTTTAAATTTCTAGAACATATAATGAGGAAACGATGCTTGGAAAATTTGCTAATCACAGGACTGGTTGAAATAGAGGAAAACAATGCTTAACTTAACTAGTGAGCTTGAGTAAATAAATGGTGAAAATAAATGGTGGATCACAATTTAAGAGAAATATAAAAAAACATTTATTAAAAGTTACAAAAGACAGGAAATTGTGTTGAACCATGATTGTCTTGTCCTGAAGCAATACAGTTCATAGAAGAATTATATAAAGGCTTCTCTAGCAACCATTTGCTTTTATAATTATACTAGCAGTATAGCCCGGCGTTGCTCGGGTGTAATGAAAGCTTTAAAACTAATCCATGGTCCTGGAGCTCAGACTCTTTGGACGTTGGCATGAAAGCCCAAAAAGCAATAGTTGTTTCCAGTTAAAGTGAAACCGTAGACTGAAAGAAAAATGAATGGATGTAAATCAAATTTTGGTTTCCTGGAACCGATATCAAATTTTCTGCAGTACTGTAAGAACTGCAACCTTGAAACTTCTGAATATCGTTTTTTATGTCTTTGTCTATGAGTGTATCAAATTTGATTAAAATCGGACCACTCCTTCTATAACCCGATTTTTTTCGATTATCGATTTTCGATATTTATTGGCAGTGCCTTGACACAAAACCTAGCTAAGAACACTCGCTGACGCTTATAGTACAACCGTGTAAATTTTCAAGAAAATTGGTTCAGCCATTTCGGAGTTTATAGGTAACAGACACACACACACACACACACAGACAAAGTTCCATTTATAAATAAGTTTAGATCTGACATACAAAAATGATGTGGATTGTGAATGTGTTAAAACACAATTAGTTCAGAGTTATATTGATAATTATGAACAGAATTTGATACTGAGATACACTAGAACATACTGAATAGGAAGGTTGACAAATATAAATAAACTCAGATATCAAAAGATTCAGACAGATAGCTATAAACACTCAGATAATATTGACAGATTTGGATAGATAGATGGGTGGGTAGATATCATCAGACTCAAATATTGATGTTGGCTGTAACTTGATTTTATGCAATGTCATTGGTTGATCTATCCTCAAATATTGGCAGTATAGATATGGCCTTTTAGTCCCAATAGAGTCTTAAATTCTATTGTGCAGATATGTCAACATTGGGCATTTTTTGGAAGTAGATAATAGGTGGGTATCAATATAGATACAATTGATACAGAGAGACACAAATTTAAGTGTGATTGGCATCTAGGTTTCACCCTTTTACTATTGAAATAGTTAAATATACCTGTCACTTTTCCAACAGTTCCTTTTCTTGCACTTCCTGCCTTTGGAACTCCCTTTCATTTACTTGCTTCCCTGATGGCTACAATTCCCAAAAATTCAAATGCAGTGTCAACTGCTATCTTTTTGAATTTTGTTCATCTTTTATCCTTTCTTCACTACCTCCTGTACCCAGTCTTTTCTCTCAATGTAACCCCCCTGCTCACTAGTGGTGGTCTCACCTTGGTTGGAGTGAAATGATTAAAAAAAAGTAAAACAAAAAGATAAGTGTAAACAGAAATTTGAAGAGAGATAAACTAGCCTTCTTTGTGATTTCACCTTGTATATCAACTTTAAAAATTATGCTAAAATATTTACGTTAATTCTTAGCCTTTTTATAACATTGTACCTTCATAGTTATTTTTTTCATCTTTCTACATTTATTTCACTCTTGTTCTTCTTTTGCGGCTGAATGTCTGTCTATACTAATTTGATATATTTTTTCTAACCTGAAATAGAATTTACTTTCCTTTATTTCATTTTTTCACTGTTATATTTCTGGGTACAGCATATTCTTAAATGGCAATTATTTAGATAAGTTCTAAGTGGCTGATCTGATCATTGGTTTGCATTATACTTTTGGTCTTTCTATCAGATTCTATGTAAATATAGTATGAAGGTGTGCTGAAATTTTTTTCAGTTTTATCAAAAAGTTCTCCCTTAAATGTTGATGTTTGGTCAGGTTTTGGAATGTAGGTTTGGTCTAGAAGTTTTCAGCAGCCCTCTTATTAAAACATCTAGGCATGTTAAAGAAATCCGAAATTTTTAATTAAATCACATCGAGTGCAATTATCATAAGTAATTAAGATGAATGATGTTTTGAGGCCATCAGTCTTTGGTTTGAAACTAAAGTTTGCTGTAAATGTATTTCATAGTATCTTTGAAATGAACTTTTATTTTAATTTCTATATATCAATTTAAAAATTTCCCAGAGGAAATCAAGAAAAAAAAGTCTGTCAGAACAGAAAAGGCTTTGTTTGAATTCTCCTGTGCTTATTAGCAACTTCCTGGATAGAATTCCTGAGATTTTTTCAGTTTTTTGTTTTAAAGTTCTTCATAATTTATTCAAAGTTTTCTTTTTTCTTTCTTCTGTACACAATGCTACTTCAAGATAAGAAAACAGTTTGAATTGTTTTTTTTAAAAAATCGATGAAAAAGCATTTTATTATTTTTTGTTAGTTTGCTTCAACCCATAATTGATGATATCAGTGATGAATATATAATCTGAGTCAATGTGTAACATATAAAGCAAAATGACTTCGATTGACATCTGTTAGGATGATATGAAACACAGTGTTATTGGATAGGTAGCATAATGACAATTCATACAGGTGAACCTTCCAAAATCTGGAAGACCATCTCTTCTCTGATCTAGCCCAGTTGGCTGAATAGGGGGAAAGAACTGGCTTGTAAAATTCAACATGATCAAAACAAAACAAGTAACGTTCCACTACCAACCACCAAACAGACACCTATGATGATGAATGTGTTTTCTTTCATGGAAGCTCATTTTCTTCTGGAAGTCAAGCTTTTCTCAAACTTTAAGTGGAATTCATATATCCAACCTATTGCTGAAAGATGCCAGAAAAATGGTTGCTTTATTGTGCTGTTTTAGTAAGTATCTGACTACCACTGCTATTCTCTATATTTACAAAAACCTGATCAGGCCAAGAATGCAGTATTGCGGTCCTATCTGGGCTGGAGTAAATTTTCACCCTACAATGCTGTTCTCACACATGAAACATTGCAAGTCTCTTGCTGCTCTATTGTTATTTTCATGGCATGTGTCCTGACATACATATTCCTTAGACCTACTACCCCTGAGCTTTACAAGTGGGGCCTACCATGCTCTGTACACAGAAGTGAATCTTCTTCATTTCCTTTGTATTTCTATAGTAAGAAAGAAGTCTCATTTAGGCATCTTCTTCCCAAGAACTGCTGCTTTGTGATACAGAATACTAGCAGGATTTTTTCTGAGTCATTACAATATTGACCTTTTCAAGTCTGGGATTAACTGTTATCTTTCCTGTATAACCTGATGAACTTCATTTCTTTCCTCTTCTTATGCTTGTGCAGCATTATGTAGTAATCTGCTACCTTGAATGGATTTTGGGCCATGTATCGAGTGAATATTAGTATAAAAACAAATTCATACATACCCAGTATAATGCATCAGTCTACTGGTTTTCAAATTCATTTCATGTTTACTTTAAGGCCAAGACAGAAAATGATGAAAAGACAAATTTTAGAACTTCAAAACATTAATGTATTTCCAGTGTTTAGTCAGAGTATTATTCTTGTTTTTGTACTATAGACAAGAAAAAGCCTACAGGCAGGTCTCTGACTTCATAGTGAAACTGAAATGGGCATTCATTTATATAAATGATTACAGGAAATGATATAATATTTTTTTTATTAAATTTTCTTTTTGAGATCATAAAAACCAAGCAACTTCAAGATAACAATCCATTAATTAGTAAATCTGTTTAATCTTTCATTTCACCAATATTTGACAACTATCACATTTATTTTTATCTGACCCTCTTTTACATGTGTATGTTGACCCATGTCAAAATGCAACAACTTTTGACAGTTATTATAGGCTATAGGGAAGATGTAGGAGAGTGGGTTACCAAACAAGTACTCAACTATCTGATGTGGAAACAGAACTCCGGGAGAAATGGATTTATGTCTTTTTTACATGCATTAGTACTCAAGGAACATAAACAAACTCAACCAGAATTTGAATGTGTTTTTTCTGCTTTGTCTTAGTACTAATAACTGATATATACTCTTGTGACTACATTATTAACCAGTATGAGGTTACTGGTGCAATGCGACTAGCATATCTTTTCTTCTTACAGAAGAAAAATTTGTGATGATTTGGGAATATGTTATGAGTGACAGAAAAAAAAAACATGAAAACTACTGAAAGTCCATTGAGAATATACAAGCAGAAGATGTATTTGTAAGGATTTGTCAAAAAGAAATTAGGAAAAAAGTAAATTGTAATCTATAGAGAAGTGTGTATCTCTCTCTCTCTCTATATATATATATATATATATATGGTTATTTGGGCAGCAATCTCTTGTTTATGCAGGTTTCATTGAAATTTACAGACAAGGTATTAAGTTTCTTATTTAATTTTTGTGTGTTCTTATGATTTTTTTCTTTTCAGAACTCAAATAACATAGGAATTATCCAAATGTTTTGTTCTTTCAAGCGCTTTTGGCTATACTTTTTCTCGTTATTAAGGGTGAATTTTGTTTTGTGAAACTAAATATGTATAGAGATTATGTATATATATCTAGATTCATGTGTATGTTATATTCCAAAGCATATTGTTGCTGTGTTCATAATTGATATTATCAAGTGTAGGATTTTTTGAAAATGAAATTGATAATCTTAAAATGACTTTAAAAAAAAATTCCATTCTCAACTTCAGAAATGAGCTTAGCAAAAAAAAAAAAACTAATTCCAAGTCTAGTAATAATAATTTTATTACTTCACTATATAAAAATCCACCAGTAAAAATTCTTGCCATCTTAACTTTATTAGTCAAGGTCCTCCTAAATATAAAATTGGTTTTATAAAAAACTAGCAGTATAGCCTGGCGTTGCTCAGGTGTAATGAAAGCTTTAAAACTAATCCATGGTCCTGGAGCTCAGACTCTTTGGACGTTGGCACGAAAGACTAAAAAGCAATAGTTGTTTCCAGTTAAAGCAAAACCATAGACTGAAAGAAAATTTGATTTCCTGTTATCAATATCAAATAAGTTTTTTCATCGTAAACTGAATTTTGAAGGCTAAATAAGTCCTCTGAGTAAATAGTATCATGGCTGAGACTAAGAACTACAATTATACCTACTAAGAGCCAAACCCGAAGCAAAAACTAAAATAAAAGGGCTGAAAAAAATACAGACATAGAGGCAGATAAACAGACACACACACAAACATCTTGCTTTATATATATATATATATATATATATATATATATATATATATATATATATATTATCGATTTTCTGCACTATTGTAAGAACTGCAACCTTGAAACTTCTGAATATTGTTTCTTATGTCTTTGTCTATGAGTGTATCAAATTTGATTAAAATCAGAACATTCCTTCTATAACCCGATTTTCTCGATTATCAATTTTCAATATTTATCGGGTGTACGTTAACACAAAACCTAGCTAAGAACACTCACAGACACTTATAGTACAACTGTGTAAATTTTCAAGAAAATTGGTTCACCCATTTCGGAGTCTATAGGTAATGGAGACACGCACACAAAGTTCTATTTATTATATAAGTTTAAATTTCCTCATGGATGCATATGAAAATTCATCTTCTCACCTGCTTTTCTTTAAAGAACTCCACAATTTGAAACAAACACTTGTCAACAATGGCTTTCCAAATTTTTTATTTGACTACTATATCAGGATGTGTGTTGTGGTGCATTGGATATCAGCTCAGAATGAGAAATCAGGGAGCTGAGTTCGAATTCCAGCTGAATTCATTGCATTCACTTATTCGCAAATATCCTTGGGAAAGGTATTAATCCATCTATTCCTTCCAGTTATGGGTTAAATAACAGAACAGATTGGGTTCTATAGCCTTGGTCGGCAACCAGTCTACCACAGAAAGCAATGGCAACCTACTGCGAGATAACCTTCTGCCCAGTCAGTCATATCTCATCGAGATATGATCGCTCAAGCATGTATCACATATGGCACTTAACTGACTGACTATATCAGACTTTTTCTTTGTAATGTAACCAATGGCAACAACAAACATGTGGACAAAAACAATAATATTAATATTTTCTACAAAAACCAAATGCATAGCAATTATAAACAGAGTGAATCTTCACTTTGAAACATCATGTGAAAATATGCAATTAAATTAATTATTTATTACATAGAATTTAAAATTGCTCACCCAATTGTCAATAATAACAATTCACCTGCAAAATCTAAATGGCGGAGAACCAGTGTCATTTATAAACTTATTTATCCTTTGAAGAACTGTGTTCTGAAACAATCCAAATTTGTAGACAATTACATCAGCCACACTATCATTAGATTGACAAGAAGATAGACATTGTACCTTTCAGACCACAGTTCATTTCAATCTCATCTAAACACACACACACACAGATCTACCAGGCCTTATCCGTGACACTTGTTGACAATACACATATAATAGCATCATCCACATGCAAAAATATTCACAATAATAAAATCATTTTAATTAAAAAATATCTTACACTTAATAACATCAATTATAAACTCAGAAACAATGTGTTTACTGTGTTTAGAATATAATGTACACATGGCTCTATATACATAAACTCTACACATATTCAGTTACACGTAAAAAAAAGTTAACCCTTGATAATGGCTAAAAATATAGCCAAAAGCATTCAGAAAAGGAAAACATTTGGACAGTTCCTATATAGTTTGAGCTCTGAAAAGAAAAAAAAATTATCATAAAAACACATGAAAAATTATATTAAAATACTAAATGATAATACCTTGTCTGTCATTTCAATCAAGTCTGCATATATATATATATATATATATATATATATATATATATATATACACACACACACACACACACCTCTCTTTCTCTCTCCCTCTCTCTCTATATATATGTGTGTGTGTGTGTGAGAGAGATGTCTGTGTGTAGATATATCATTGACACAAAGGTTTTTTTCATGTTAAGCTTTAATTATTAGTTCAAACAAATTTCATACAAAAATACATTTTTTCATCAAAATACATCCCATCATATTCTATTCTCTATGTCCTTGTTTTTCTATCACATCAATTCCTTGCTTAGAGGCAACAAACTTTCTGCACCTTTTTTCAATCTCATCTACATTGTTGAACCTCTATCCAGGGTTTGTGTAGTAAATGAGCCATAGCTTAGAAAAGGTGGCAAGATGATGTAGCATCTTGTCTGTAGGCATGTTTGCATTGGATCATATTGGCAGTGTATGCTGTGTCATTATCTTGATGTAGGAATGCCAGTCTTTGACCAATGCTAGGTTACAGACTTTCAAGATAATTGCTGGAGTTGTAGAGCATAGAGGTCAGTATCTATATTATGGCTATCTTGGACAAGTTCAAAGTGCAATACCTACTCAAAATTCTACCAAACACACATGACCTTCTGTTCAAACTGCTCTTGCTTAACAACAGGTCCGGAAATATGGCTGGAATGAAGCCACTGATTTCTCTTATTAAGATTATGAAAGGAGATCCATTTTTCATACCCAATTATTGCTGATGCCAGAAACAGGTATTTTGAAGATTTGCCAGCAGTTGTTTGCAAATTTCTATATGATATTGAGCTTGGTCATTTCATTAGGAACTTTTCAACTTCATCTATTCACAAGGCCAAGCTTATGGAGTTGTCAATAGATGGTGATTTTTGAAGGCCCAAGTTCTATCAACAATGTACAAATGCCTCTGTTTATCTTTTGTTTAATCATTTAAAGCAAGGCTTCTTCTGAAACAAAAGGTCGATCTGACCTTGGTTTGTCTTCAAGCCTAGTGTCAGCTTTCTTGATATGTCTGAAGGAATTTTTGTTGATAGTTTCTGGGCCTTCCACATTATTAATTTCTTTTGCTGCTACCCTTGCACTTAGTCTTTTCTTTCCACAGGCAACATAAATGGCTCTAAATGATATTTTTTTCCTTTAAAGCTGCAATATAAAGTTTAAAACAATGTTGATTTGTTATATATGAAAATAAAGAACAAACAATTCAGCAATGGTTGGACAACATGTGCATCAAATAACATGGAGATACAAGTTGCCAAAAATTAGATTAACAAAATTTTTTTTCTATCTTTTGTCAGTAAGTGCTATTTCCTAATTACTTCTGTCAAGAAAGCAAAGGAAATGACTATAATTTGCTTCAAGCTTTACTTTTGTGACTGAGCCAGCAAGAATCAGCCTGCTATTATATATCCTGACCTTTTGACATTTATCTTCCCAGTGCCACACTGCTCTGAGCTTCTCGTGCTCATCCTTCAAAGAGAGAAAAACCGTCTTCAGAAGTGAACAGCAATTCAAGAGAAGATGAAGTCATTGATTCAGATTATAGAGGCACAGCAAAGGAAAAGAAGCTCCTCCAAAATGAGCAACAACCTAATCAGAAATTTTGGTCTCACAAAGTCCTATGCCAAAACTGTGTTAAGCTTGTTGAGACTCTTATGAAGAACTATGGCAAAGTAGGCTACAAAATAACCTTAAAAGTCTATAGCTTTGACGCTCATCTTAATAAAACCAAAGAGAGCATGTGGGTGTAATTTGAAGAGCAAGTTGAGTGCTTCTACAGGATATACTGGACTTTTAACATTTCTCCCAAGGATTGTATCATGAAAACATAATGGAAGACTATATTTGGGACCTGATTCATGAAAGTAATTTACAGTATAAGTGTAAATCACAAAACTACTTGCTTCTAAATTTTTTTGTTTCTACGATGTTTCACAAGTACCTTGAGAAGGTAGTGTTGCCCTGGGTCAAGAGGGTGGCTTCTTGAAGATCCCATGTTTGGCAACAGGATTCTGCACCATGCCATACAAGCAGGAGAATCCAGTCATATCTGTCAGATAATTTCTGTAACCACATCACTCCCCTCTTATATCTGACAAACTAACTCCCCATAATTCAACCCCCTTGATTATCATGTGTGGAGCACAGTTGAGTAAGAGACTAACAAAACTCCGTGTAATAACAAAGATGAACTAAAGGCAAGGATTATGGCATCATTCATTAAGTTAAACAAGGAGACTGTCCAGAAGAGTTGTAGGAGACTTAAGTCTTTAGGAGGCCTTGGTTGAAACCAATGGCAGTTTTTATTGAATGAACTTAATTTTTAATGTTTCAAGATATTTTTGTGTAATTTTGTTTAATATACTTGTTAAAATGAGATACCAAGTTATTTTAATTTTTGCATAATTAAAAGATAATTTATCTATCTCACCCTACATATATATATATATAAACTGTGTCTAGAGATTATATGCATGTTATAAATTGGTATAAGGAGTTGTCTTTAATGTTAAAAGTCCTATTATGATGTTGTTTAGGTTCTCATCAATATTATTAACTTAGATATATAGTGATAGAAAAAACTATTGTTTTTGGTTAGAAAAAATTTTACTAAGTTAACAAAACAGACGAATTTAACTCAGTAGTTTATTTGCAACTATTTATTTTGATACTTTTACATTTTTTACCTTGTAAAACTAATGTAAAAAATAATATGAAAAGATTTGAGAACAAATTCATCAATTTCTTAAAGGAAAAACAAAAAAATATTTTATTTTAAAAATAAGATATATTGACAAAAAATAAGAACCTCTTAAAATTTATTGCACAAATGCTCCTTTCTTTTCAATAACTCTTAGCAGCCTATTGTCAACATCTGATGTTAGATTTGCAATTTTAGTGGCTGGTAAGTTGTTTGAAGCAATTTTAACTGCCTCCCAAAAGTCAAACTTGCTGTTGAATTGCTTTTCATTAGAATAAATATCTCTCTTGAGGATGCTCCACAGGTTCTCAATGGGGTTCAAGTCACATCTATTTGCAGGCCAGTCCATAACAGAATTTTCAACAAATCCCTTTTCTTTCAACCAGGATTTGGTAAACTTTGATGCATTGACTTGGTGCATTGTCTTGCATAAAGATCATAGATCTACACTTGGCTAAAGACTGGTTATCAAGCCATTCAAAGAAATATTGCTCTAGAAAATCACAGTAACTCCTGGAATTCATTTTAACCCCGTCTTTCACTTTAAATGAACCCACAAGCTCATTATCAATAATTCCAGCCCATATCATGATCCCACCACTGCCTTGTTGGCATTTAAAAAATTTTCTTGAGTCATGTTGCTTGTAAACCCATCCTCGAGCCCATTCATCTGACCCATTGAGGGTGATCCTTGATTCATTTGTAAAAAGCACTTTACTGAAATCAGTTTTCATGTATTTTTTTGCCCACAGCAATCTTCTTTCCTTATGTTTTGTGTTAAAATGGGTTTCTTTATTTGATTTTTTACATCAGCAAACTTCCTTAATGCTTTAAACCTTGTTTTCCTTGACACCATCGGAGCTCCAGCAGCCTCAAATATGAACGCACTTGAGGCATTTGGGTGTCTTATTAATTCTCTTCAGATATGTGATGCATCTTGCTTTATTAAATTCCTGAATTCAGCCTGAGAATTATTTTTCCTTGGTTGAATTCCCATTTGACATTTTCTTGATTGTTTGATGATCCCATTTTAAATCCTTAGAAATTTGAAATGAAGACTTTCCTTTGCTAATTTCTTTGATTATATAGTTCTTTTCATTCATTGTTATTTTCTTTTTACAAGCCATAATACTAAATTCTAGTTCTTGCAAATAATCTCTTGATACTGCAAATTGGTATAATTACTGAAAAAATACTAAATATCAATCTGAAATTGAAAATTGGGATTTAATTGCTTTTATGCTTACTCGTTATACATAATAGTACAAATTATTTCATTGGATAACACATATCTATGAATTTTACATAAAATATTTGACAATACCTCTTTTGCATATAATCTCTAGACACAGTTTTTATACATATATATATATATATATATATATATATATATATATATATATACACAAAGTACAAATGCATACATATGAAAGAAATGTACATAAGAAACCTCTTGTCACCTGTTGTATTAACAGTTAAACTAGAACAGTAGAAAATATTTATTTAAAATCGAACAGTAATTACTTGGTTTGAGAAAAACAATGGGGCCCATAACATTTTTATTGTAAGCTTTTCACATTTATATTTCACATGATATATTTTGATATATTTATTCATAAAAAATTTAGGCCTACTACCTTGGTTGTTTTTATGACTTTGTACAATTTAGTTGTTTGTTACTTTCTAACCCTGTTATTACAAGCAATCTTTACTAGCTTTTTATATTAATAGCTGGGATTTTTTATGCATAGTACATCAGTTATCCCCATCCTTATTTAAACAAAAAGATATTTTCTTCTGAACATTCTCATAGCTGATAATATTTGTGTTAGATAAGAAGATTTATAAATTCTTATTTCATCTTGATTAAACCTGTAAAAAATATTTTGCTTATATATGCATTTTCATAAGTAATAAAGAGTCTTGGGTATGATGGTAAACTGCATCCAGCAGCAAGGCTTCTGATTGGGAGGTTGTGAAAAGTATGGAATCACCTTTTAAATGCTGTTGTTCCCAGATCCACTCTGACCTGGAGTAATAGCACCTGTTAGAGTTCCAGCTATGGGCAGAAAGTTAGCTCCTAAACTGGGGTTGAAATACTATGAAAGTTTAAAAATAGAATTTTATAGAATTATATACATAAAATAGACTTTTATAGAAAAATATACATTTTTGAAGGAAAAGTATTACCAACAATATGTTTTGAAAGGGAAAAAATATTACCAGAACACATTTTTGAAGAAAAAAAAATTATTGCCATAATACATTTTTGGAGGGAAAAAATTATTACCAGCAATACATTTTTGAAAACAAAATTAGACATTTTCAGTTCAAAAAAAAAAAAAAAAGAATAAAAGATTTTTCTTCAAAATTTGACTAAATCAACTGTCTCACTATAACCAGACATTCAAAAATAAAACCTTAAAACCCTCACTTTTTTGGCATTAAATAACCACCAGAGGTTGATATGCCATTAAATAAAATTCAAACTCATGAGAGCTTATAGATTTTAGCTGTATAGAAAACAAATAGCAATAACATATCTGGTAGTAGAAAACAAAACCAGGACAAATTTTGCCATGATAAAACACAAAATTTTCAATGTCTCTTGGGTATGTTTGTTTTCTTTTTCTAATCCAGAAGTATGGATTGTCAAGCTTTAGTCAGCCTTGTACTGAGTTGGAACAACCAAAGTAAAGCTTGTACCCATTTCATTGGTACTAGTTGAGCTCAAGACAGCTTTGTGCTGAGTTGGAATGATCAAAATAAAGGTTCTTCAATGCAGAGCACACTAAAACACTATGTATTGAGATTTTATTTATTTTTGCCACCACCACTTAATTTGAACATTATTCATTCATAGGTAGCTATAACCATTTTGCACTATCTTAACAGAAGAAAAAACCATGTTCATTGCTTATAGTGAAATACTGGCTAGAGTTTTTATATTCCAAATTTTAAGTTTTGCAATTACTTTTACTTATTGTAAGCAAATGGCTAGATAGCAACAGAATCATTGAGAATAAGAGTGGTACACTTTCATCTATTTTTATAGTGGCTTTGCATTTTCAAATTTATGATATTAATGAAAAAAGTGCATGATGCTTAATTCACAAACTTTCTATTGTAAACAAAAAGCTTCCTCATTTTTACTTTTTTCTCTTCCCTGTTAGACACTTGACTTGATGTATGAAGCATAATAAGTGTTTGTAACCAAATACAGTTTGTGGCAATTTATCGTCATTAAATGGTCAGAATAGTATTCTAAATGATCTGTCATTAATAGATCTTTGGATAATGAGTAATATTCTTTAATTATTTTATAGATAAGCAGTTTTTGAAATTATAATTAATTTGTCTTGTCTATTTTTATTTGATTTTTATCCCAATAGATCAAATTGATCAATTCTTTGACTGTTAACTAAATGAAGAAATTTCAATGACACTTAATAGCAAAAACTACTATTAGACAGTAAACTAATACAGCACAAAAATGGTAGAAGTAAAGAATGGTAGCAAAATTAAATACAACTCTTACCTGTGACAGCTTTGGTGTTCTAATAAGTTATGGTGTTAGTCATGGAAGAAAAAGTTTGCTTTAGAGACTTGTCTAAAGCTACTTCTTTATTCTAATGTGCAATTTAACAGGTAAAGAATCAGTTAACATAAAAAGATTATATTGTTTTCAAAAAGCAATGAAACTATGAAGGAAAACTAGTCAAAATAATTCAATTACTTTTATCTGTTTATTTAGCAACTTGTGATCTTTTACAGTTTTTTTTTTACCTATTCTGCTTATTATCTTCAATATGTTATCCACCATATTTAATAATATTTAAAGGGAGTTACTCTCCCTAGTTACTGTACAACTCTTTTATCTATCAATGACAATTCTTTTCTCACGTGTTTTGATTCTATATGTCCATATATCATCTTTTGTCTCTGTCTGTCTCTCTCTCTCTGTCCCTCATATGTAATTAATACTTGCTGTTTGCTTTGTTCTGAGTTGGAGGTAGTCTGCTTCTTTGAAATCTGACGGACAGTATTTGGACAAACAAGGAACCATAGAAACATACCAATAGGAGGTAAATAAAGAGCTCCATTTGAGAGCCTATATCCCATTTCAGAAGGTTAATGAATAAGACATATATACTTTGTGGCTGAAAGTGTTCTTTGTTTATTTGCCACTGATGTTCAAACCCAGTATTTTGAATGCTGTGTTTCAAGGTAAACAATCTTTACTTGAAATATTTGCATAACATTAGTTTCATAAAACTCATTTGAATTAAGCTTAGTAAATTTATATTTGATTAAGGCTGGAGACTACAAACAAAGAAGTTAAATACAAAAAATACTGATTCAAATAAATCATGGTGATGATTTTTAAAATAATTGCTAATCTTTTATCTAATCTTTGAAATTGTTATTTCTTTGGATATAAAAGAAATGATTTCAATTTGTTGGATTTATTATTTATTAAGTTGCCATGAAAAATAATAAAAAAAACACACCCTATTTTCTATTTATGGCAACTATATTTTTGTGTCAGTCAGGTAGTTTATTTAGTGGTATTATTAACACTATTTACATTATTTGGACTATTGTCCTCATCTTTACTGCTATGTTTATGATGTTTCGGCCACTGTATGCTGCAGCCATCTTCAGGTGCTAGGAACTCTGAACTGAACTTTTTATTACTAATGAACTAACCAACGTCTATATTCACTGGACCATTAGTCCTCAGGAACACATGGCCCAGTGAATATAGATGTTGGTTAGTGACTTGACCCAAAGAGTTGTGATTTGAATACCAGGCTAAAGCAGTGGTAAATAAATTACTTAGATGAGTTAAGTGAAAGGGAGATATCTACATGGCTACCAGAAGTGGCATTTCACATGGAATGAGAATGATATACTCCAGTGATTGTAATAAAGGGTTTGAAATTCCTAGCCCCTGAAGAAGACCATAGTGTACAATGGCTGAAATGTTGTAAACATGGCAGTAAAGATGAGAACAATAGTCCTAATGTAAATAGTGTAAATACTACCTCTCAGAAGTATAGACAAGTATTATTATTATTATCTTTTCTGAATGTATCTTGATACTGTTGTTGTGTAGATGTCTTGAGTATTAGGGAGAATACTGCCTGTCAAATCACAAGTACTTCAGACAAAAAGTACTTTTCAGAGTATGTTTGCTGTACCCTATAACGAAGATTTTTGCAGTATTTGCAAAATGTATTTTACATCAAGTTGATTAACATATCTTTGCACAATCTTTGTTTTCAATTAAAAATCTTTCATTATAGGTATTTAAGTTTTATGTTCTTAGAGTACCTTTTGCAGAATATTTGTGGTGTCAAGCAAAACAAACTTCTGAAGCAATGGGATACTAGGATTTATTTCAATTTTCTCAATGTAGGACTTTGATCCTACATTGATTTTAGTGTATAGACCCCAATGTCTCAATGATAACTGCAACAATAGTGGTTTTAGTGTCTCGTATTCTAGTAACTTCAATCTGGAACTCAGTGTATTTCTTAAGCTTGTTAATTTCCTTAACCATGATATTATGGTTACGAAGAACATTCACATTGATGAAGCAGTATTTTCTTCTTTCCTTAGTCAATAACTGTGATGTCTAGTTTGACATTAAATGTTGAAAGCCCACAGGATTACTTGTCTTTTTGCACAGCTTAGATAGTTTAGCACTTATTAGATATGAAGCTACATCTCACAGCCCCAGGTATCATGTTAAGCAAACAGACTTTCTGCAACACATAAAACCTTGCTAGTAAATCTAATGATTTCAACTAATAGACAGAATTCTGAGATAATGTTCCTTGTGTTCTGATTACAATAGGTATAATCTCTAACTTTTTGATAATTCTATATTCTTTCCATTTCATATTTTAAATCTCTATAGTTCCTAGTTATCTGTCTTTCTTTTCAAACTACACTGGTATGAAATAGACAAGCAGCATCAATAAAGTAAAAAACTTGATCTTCTTTGCTGAGAACAACTATATTCAGGCATCAGTGTTGAACAACTATATTCAGGCATCAGTGTTGAACAACTATATTCAGGCATCAGTGTTGAACAACTATATTCAGGCATCAGTGTTGAACAACTATATTCAGACATCAATGTTGAACAACTATATTCAGACATCAATGTTTAATGGCTTTGTCCAATAAGTAATCTTCATGTTTCATAAAATCTTGAATTTTTCATACTTGAGAAATGTTTTTGGTTTATGATTACACTATTTGCACATTAAATCCAAATAACTGACAAAATTCACTTTGTCATGTCTCCAATTTTTGTAACTCTTCTGTGCATTATTATTATTATTATAGTAAATTCTAATGCCTAAAATAAAGAATTTGTAATAATTTTCCCCTCTAATAAGAGGATGATTAGAATTCTTCTTTCTGGTGTACAGGAGAACTTTTTTTTTTTGTCTTGTAAACTTTATAGAGAATAAGTGTTTGTTTTGAATGATTCATTTCCATATGATAAGTGCTTATATATAAAACTCTCACAATTTTCAGATTGTCTTTTTCTTTTTTTCATCCAAAAGTTGCAATATAAACATTATCAGTAGATCTCCTGTTCAAATAGTAGAGCAAAAGGCAGTGATCACTTTCAGCTGAATTGCTTTACAAAGAATTAGTCATGACAACTTGTGTTTGATTAACTAGAAATGATATTCATTGGAAAGCCTGGATTAAAAAACGCAGATGTTTTCACTTGAATTATTTAGTTTGATAATCTGAATTATTAATAAATATTGAATATCTTTTAAATGGTTGTTGTTTGGAGTGGGATATTTTAAAGATGATATACTTACCAATTTCTTTATATCAAAAGAAAGTATTAGTAATTAGTATTAGATGCTTGGTCATAACTGGTTTTTGCAGAGTGAGGAGAGCTCCTCAGAAGCTTGATATTGTTTAATATAGAAAGTCACAATATTCTGCTATAGAATCAGGTAATAGTGTAAGATAAGCATTGATTGCATTTAATGATTACTGAAATTAAATGAGAGAAAGTAACTAATTAATAAATTTAATTATTTTGAAGAAATTAGATGATATAGTGAAGAAAAGTGTCAAGAAAGGAATAAACATCAATTGCAAGAAAACAATGTATGGCTGTTAGTAAAAGAAACTGCCTAAACATTCATATTGGAAATACCAAAATCAAGCAAGTACAAAAATTTTAATATCTTGGAAGCATTTTAACAGAGGACAGAAAATGCAACAGTGGAATTCTCTTACATGGCAGTGAATGATGGACAATCTCTCCACAACTAAAGAAGAGATTTGAAGCAACAGAAATGTGGGCCTACAGACAGGTTTCCCTTGATGATTGTAATTTCTTATGACTCACATTGAGCTAAGGTATTGTCTCGCATACAGTCTACATCCTATTAATATCTCTATTATTAAAGCTATTCTGAATTCTTCATTATACCAAGACTTTATTTTATGTGACCTGAACCTGGTTTGGGTTGTAATGTTTTGAATTAGCAATAGTTTAAATATAAATCCTTGTATTAACCGATATAAATATTAATACTATGGTAATTTCTATAATGAACAGTTTTAGTAATTATTAAATAATAATTTATTAATGTGTGCTATTAATATTAATTGTGGGTGTTGTGTTGAAAGTTTTTCATGTCCGATATTATATACAAATGCATCTCAAATACAATAATGTGGAGAAGTTCAATATATTTTGTTAATTATTTCAGAAAATGAAAAATATATATTCTAAACTCATTATATAAACTTTCAAATATTTTTTATGTTATTCTTCATAATTATGGCCTACAGATAAAAAAATATCAATATATGAATATTCCATTTTGAGTTCAAGTAAATTATTAATTATGCACTGTAAATTAAATAAATCTCTGGTTCAATACACACAACTACTATCATTGGGAAAAGCTGCTGACTTGTCCAGAAGACACTAACTGACCTTCTCTTTGTGGAGGATTAGCCACAGAAGATCATTGCTGAAAGGACTGGCTATTTTTAATATGATGTATCAAAGTATATTCATGGAAAGTTGAATGGAACAAAAAATTACAGTAGTGATAAAACATAAGCAGTGGGCATGACCTCAAGCTTGAAAGGATTGTCTAGTAAAGCTGATTCAAGAACCTGAGGGAGCTTCACAATTAGTAGACAGAGGCTGGAGTCAGTGCATCAGGAAAGGGATTATTGCTGTTATATTTGAGCTGAGACTGCTTATACCTTACTTTAAAACCTTGACAGAATTCAAAATTATTTACAAGGTTTTATAGAGAAAAACTTATTCTCCACTTTGCAACCCAACCTCCCACAAACAATGTCCCAAACCTATTGCTGCTCTATCATTATTTTGATGGCAAAAATTCAGATAAGCTCCATTCTTTAGTTTCACTAGTTTGGACCTTTACAGCTAAAATATTCTATGATACTTTCACTGTGTTGAATTATTCTCATTTCCTCTGTTTCAAATGTAAAAAGAAAGTTCTTATGAGACAGCTTTTTCCCCAATAACTGTCATTGTGGAACACACACTTGCATGGGTTGGTCCTAGGCATGATGGTAAACTGCATTCGGCAGCAAGGCCTCTGATTGGGAGGCTGTGAGGAGCATGTAACCACCTCTTAATTGCTATTGTTCTCAGGTCTACCCTGACCCAGAGTTGTAGCACTTGTTAGGGTCCCAGCTATGAGCAAATTGTTAACCTCCAAACTGGGGTCAAAACACTATGAAACTAAAAGAATACACTTTTATAAAAATATATACATAAAAATAGACATTTGTAGAAAAATATACATTTTTGAATGAAAAATATTACCAACAATACATTTTTGAAGGAAAAACAAAAGAGGAAAAATTATTGCCACAATGAATTTTTGGAGGAGAAAAAAGAAATTATTACCATCAATACATTTTTTAATACAAAACTAGAAGACATTTTCAGTTTTCTAAAATAAAAAAAAATTTTTTCATTAAAATCTGACTAAATCAACCTTCTCACTATTACTGTACATAGAAAAAAACCCATTAAAACCCCACTTTTTTTGGCATTAAATAACTCACAGAGGTTGAAATGCCATTAAACAAAACTCAAACTTTCATGGGTATTTCTGAATACTACAATCTTCAAGTCAAGGCTCAATTTTTTATTTGTCCTTCTTACCCTCATAATCTTCACTTCTTACTACCTTCACTTTCAGTCCTATCACATGCCTCATTCTATTTAACATAATCCTACCTATTTTTTTATTATCATACATATTATACAATAGCTTTCTACATTGAATGACTATTGAGCTTTGTTTGGGGGAAATTCTAATATTTAAAAAAAAGTACACACCGAAACATAATCAGAAATGTTACATTAAAACAATAACAAGCTTTCTGCTATTTAACCTTGTACCAGACTAAGATTTTTTTTGTTTTACAGGTTCCTTTTGAATTTTGTCATTATGCTGAAGTTTTATAATCATTTATTAGCTTTTTATTCTCATCTTTTACCCACCCCACTCTCACCCATCACCACACTTGATATTATTCTTTTAAAATAACCTGCATTTTAGCAGATTGTTATTGGGTGCATCATGGGGTCTACTCATTTTGATTTGTACATTTCTTTAAAGTGAGGTATTAATTTAAATTTCATTGCATGCAGCAAATTAACACCTGAATATTTAAAATTCTGATCAGCTTTTCATTAAAAAATAATCTCTTTTATTTTATATTACCATTTTGTTTTACACATGTTATTTACTTCAAACTGTAATCTCAAAGCTGGCATCATCTGAAGTGTTCTTTTTGGAAGAATAAGTTAAAAAGAATTGAAAAAGTAATGAGTTTGCACTAGAACAATGGAAGGTGTCTATCACGGTGAGCAAAGAATGTTTAAAAGTTACTCAAAGAACAGCTACATTAATAAAATTTTAAGGACCTTTTTTACTTTATCTATTAGTTTATTTTTGGTAAATTATATTATTACTTAACTTAACCTAAGATAAAAATGTTTAAAAGCTTTCATTTAAACATCCACACAGAAAAGTTGTATTAACTTGTAATTTTTTTGTAAATAATCTTTAACAATGTGGCTGAGAAAAATATTGAAATAGAAAGCCAAAAAGTGATTATTGTGTAAAACTGAGAAATGCTTTTTCATACTTGACAGCTAGCTTTCAAAAGTTAATGTCTATCCAAACTTTATCCATCAAACACACTTAAGGTTTTTGGAAAAATCTCAGAAGTTGACTGTCAAGTATGAAAAAGTCTGTCTCTAAATTTAAGGGAGAATGTCATTTTTTACAACATTGTGCAAAACTCCTGTATAGAAAATAATCATGAAGAAACTTTCTTATTTGAAATAATAAACAATAGCAAATCAACATATAGAGATTGAATGATCAATTATTATTATACACATTTTTATTAGTTTTGACTAATTCATGTTTTTCATTTCTTTTTATCTTTTTAGATTTCAAATTTAATTGTAGAAAAATTTAAAGTAAATAACTTTAAAGGGACTAAAATCTATCACAGAAATTTACTATGACATAGTAATTCTTGTACCATTAAATAGCAACACAAGCACTTATAGTACAAGATATAAATCTGAATTTGATTTATGGATTTTATGGCTCTTTTGGAGAAAGAAAACATGTGCATATTCAGTTACTTTTTAAAACCCAGTAACATATGTCATTCATTTTAAGGCAGAAGCTCTACATTGCTTGAACACAGTGACCATTCTACATAATATTCAAAAGCCTGTATATACAAGAAAAAAAAAAAGAACAGAATCAATTATGGGATAAAGTTCATGACCACAAAAGAAGGTGAAATTTAAAGCTTGTATTATAGTGGCTATATCAAACAATTTTTTAAATTTTTATCTTTGTTTTGATGGTTTATATTGAAACTTATTTTGCTTGATCTATCGTTTGAACTTCATATAAGTTTGCATGATTAGAAAATAATTAAGTTCATAAGTTACAAATTCATATGATAAATTTGGCACTCCCGTTTGTAACCATTTGGTATAGGATAATTTCTCTTTCATTATTAATGTCTTGACAAGAAAAATATTTGAGCATTCAAAAAGCAATTTTGGAGAACATTTTCCTCAAAATACATTTTCTGTCTTTCATAGTACTTATATATCTATTGAAAACTCATCTAGAATAAATGTAATTTATATAATTTTATTTTAGTGGGAGCACTAATTATAAATATTCAAGTAAATTTTATTAAATTCAACAAGTCAGTCAGGTTAAATTTATATTGTATTTTGTAATTTTTTTTTAATAAGATGTTGCATATTGGGATAAAAATTGTGTATAAATTGTCCAAAATTTATCTATGTTCTGTTTTTTATTAAAGTGCTTTTGACTGTCTCAGTCATTTTCAAGAATCATTTGTAGTAGGCAATATACTGATTTTCCTTACAAAATCATTCTTTTATCACAGCTATTTTCTACAAATGAGTCTATCATTTCTATAAAGCCAATTGTCTTCTTTATCCACTTTTTTGTTTGTATGATTTATCATCTAAATATAAGTACATTCTGAAAAATTTGCCAACATCTCATTTGATCATCAAAGTTAAACAATATCTTACCTTTTCAGTACCTAGATGAGTGACTACTGAATATCATGTGCTATAAGCTTGGCTATGTGGGTTGTGCAAGGGATAATGGCTCAGAATTAAAAATCAGAGAACTGAATTCCAATTTTAGTCAGGGTCGTCATATTCACTTATATACAAGTACCCTTTGGAAAGGTATGAATCCTTCTCTTTTCCCCTCATCTATGGGTCAAATGGTAAGTCTTTTATCATTAGACCATTATCTCAAAAAAAAGTTTTACAATCCAAAAATATTTTCTGGTTTTACTTAACTTGCAAAAGGCTGATAAATCATCAATAACAAATTAACCAATCAATTTACTAACATCAGTTGGTTGATAAACATTTTATTGTGAAAACATTAGTTTGCATAATGAAATCTGCTGTAGTGTAGAAGGCAAAGAAGAAAAGAATAAGTTTTGTTATAGGCATTATCATTGACCTATTTTGTTTAACCAATATCATGAATGCTTTTATTGTTATCTTCATGGTCTCTAAGATGTATATGTAAGATTGTATGCAGTTTAATCTGGTTTTGGTGCTCAGTAAAGAAGATAATTCCCAATGATGCCTTGAACATTTTCCCCAGATTGTCTGAAGCCTTCAAATAAAATATAGGTTTATTTTGCATCTAACTAAAATAACCTCATGCCTAAAAGGGCATGGAAAAGAAATCTCTAAAGGGGTGGATCTGGTTCTAAAAGGTAAAAATAATAGGTAGAATGACTTGGAAGTTGAAGGGAATGAGTGAAAGAAGAGTGAGTGGGAATTTAAATTAGAAGTTTAAGTGGATGAGGAAAGGGATTGATATATTGTTTGATGACATTTAACAAAGGTCTGTTGTAGAATTTTAGCAAAAAAGGATTGACAAGCTGTCACGAAAGGAATAAACTAGACTTATCTTATCAGAGAGCTGAATATAACAAGGAACAGAAAGCAAACAAGTAGAGAAAGATTTAAAATCCATACAATAAAATTTATGTTGTGGATAGTACTTTTATTCCTGAAAAAGATAAAAATACAACTTACATGGCATTACTTTTGCCAATTCATTTATCCATTAATAATTTATTTGACTGATATATGTAGAAGTCAAATGACTTACTTTCTGACATGGCTGCCTCCTCCTGTATCCATGTAATTATTTATTTTGTAAAAAATTACAAAAATGTGGCACACGGCCGAAAAAAGGGTGGGTAGTGGGTGGTCTTTAATTAACTATCCTATACCTAGCTAATCACATTCACAACTCAATCACTCTTACAATTTCTCTATTTACCACAAGAACTCGTCTGTCGTCTTACAATTCTGCAAACACCATAATACCGCAACTTCACAGGGCAGCCTAAAAAAGGGGAAACAAACCTATGAGATAAATATTTATTTTCACGAAGTAATTTTATAAAATATATATAAAAATACAATGATATGAAAATAAGAGGAGGAGGGGATGAATACCTGAAAACAAACTAAAATATAACATAATATTCAAACAAAATAAGCAAATGTTAGTAAGACCTGCCCGACCCACAAAATCAAGAGGTGGCTGTTGTATTCTGCCAGACAGTGAAATCAAGTTGGAAATCTTGACATGAATCATAACAAAGAGAGAAAGCTAGGAACAACATTCATTCACATTAATTAGATACACAAAAGAAACTCTAACTTAACCAGTGGAGGGTTTACAGAAAACTGCCCTGTTGTGCCGTAAGGGACTTAAAAAGAAAATCAACACTAGCCCCTATTCACATGATTCAGATTTTCTACTTTTATCCACCTTTCGCAGAAATCTGTCAATATCAAATGTTTGCTATCAGATCTGATCTTCATTTTGAGCTGATGCTAAAAGAATCTAATCAGAAGATGATAAGAATATCATTCATATTTCAAGATTCCCTCCTTTTGCATCATCCATATCACCAATCGAGCCATGGCCAGCAATGTGAGAAACACCATCCATTTCTCCTCAGAATACGGTGGTTACACATTATCACATGTGTACATGAGATCAATGGACACAAGACGATCAGGAGTGATATGAGCTGTCAACTTGCTGACATAGTCCCAGAAAAGGTGCAGCTGTGGACAATGGTAGAAGGCAGCAGTTTCCTCTAAACCAAGGTCACACTGATGACAGTTGGACAAATCTGCTCTGCCCCATCTGAAGGTGACATCAATGAGAGATAGCCCATTTCAAATCAATCGCCAGGTAAGCAAAAACTCAGGATTGCTGAGGTAATTCGCCACTGGCGCTGAAGACTAAAAAAAGCATGACTTGACCACCGACAAGCCAATCACAATTGCAATCCCCACCACTGTTGCATAATACAAGTGCTTCTGAGGCTGAGAAAGGTTAGTAGACTGAGGAATGATCATTAAAGCCCTTTGACATTTGAGCGAGAATTTTGATTGATTTTGGGGCTTATGTCGGCAACTCAGTCTTTGATATGAGAGGAGTAAGACTAGAGAAAGGTGTCCCTAACACTCCTTACATAAAATCGAATTCTCCATCAAAACACGGCATAGGAAAGCCGACCTCGAGGTGTGTCGATGACTCAACATGTGTGGCATTCCCCCCTTGACATGGACATTTGCAACAGACCTCTTAATTGTCCTGATGCTTGTATCCACCCCACAAGAGGGTGAACAACAAACCCTTGATTAGTATCTGTTGGTCATCATAGAAAGGGAGTACGGAAACTGGTAAAGGATGATGGGAAAGACGTACGTAACATATGCCTCAGCCATCCCCTTCATGGACAACCGCTGTCAAAGCCAAGTCTTGATCGCCGCTCTAACCTTTGTCTGTACCTCTGACCAATTTTTCTTCAGCTGAATATATTTTGGACTGATCCAAATTGATCAGTGCTGCTTGCTTGTAGTGTTTTAGACCCACTATGATTGTGCGGATCAGATGCAGGTTGCTCTGAATTGTTTGGCCCTTCACAGAACAAGTCTGCTTCGGTCCCAACAGAATCATGGCAACTGACTGCAAACACTCCATCAGGATCTTGGCCAAAATCTTTAACTCATTCTCCTGTCTCCATCTATGAAGGCAGGCCAGCTAATCAACCTCATTTATAGGAGATTACCTAATTTAGCATGTGGGTTTGTCCAGTTTACTATAATGGACCTGCCCAACACATTTTCATGAGTGGATTCTATTCACTATATATATCTCTCCAGTAAATCACTCAGTAAGTTTTTTCTGTGTGAAGTGATTACACCAATCTACTTGCGTGTCAAATCAACTACAATTAACCAGTATTCAACAATATAGATAATTGCTAAACTTATTTGTTTTTAAATTTACTTTACATTTAGTCTGACAAATAGTCAAACAAAAGTAAACAAGTTTGCTAATCTTTCAGTGTGAATGGCCAGGTTGCCTTGAAAATCAACATTCAAATTCCTGGCTTTTGCCTCTGGTATTTTAACAACATAAATTTAAGCATACTACCAGACTGGCAATTAGGTCTCACTATTTTACTGCTAAAATAGGTATAAGTAATTGTAAGTTATATTTTAAGTTTCCTCTCTCATACTTCTCACCTGTGGAAATCTCATCTTGTTTCTTGCTTCCCTGTTACCTTAAAAAATGTAAATACAATGTCAGTTGCCATTTTCTGTATTCCTGAATCTTTTTTTTTGTATTGATCTTTCTCTTCTCCAGCATTTTCTTATTTTCTTTCACTCCCAGTAACTTATTACATCATTGTGGAATTATCCCATTGCATGGAGTGAAACAATTAAAAAACAATTATGCTTGTGTGTGTATATATTCTGTCCACAGGGTTTTTTTATTTCTATTTTTTTTCTTTAACTTTTCTTGAGCCTGAATACAAACATTTGTGCCAAAGAAAATATGTATTTTTTTCACTTGGTTTTTCATTTCTTCATGGTGCAGTGCTTCTATGGGATGTGGAAGATCATGTCTCCTCCATAAATCTCATTAGGTAAGATATGCACTGTTTTCTCCAGTCCCTCTTGCTTTCAGTATGAATGAGTATTGTGTGTATTCAAATTTTTTAAGCCCTGCCTTTTTTGTTTCAGTTTTCTCTAAAACTTTGTCATTGCTCACAGATTCAGTTCATAATATTTTCAGCATCCTTTTGTATAACTACATTTCTGTTGCCTCAGTTCTTTTCTTCATCTGTCATATAATTGTTCAGCATCTATTAAGTCTAGATAAACTAGAGGCAGAAAAATGAATGCTCATACTATATTCTAAGTATGAGAGTTTTCTTGCATTGAAAAATTAATGTTAAAATCTGTTTTTTACCTGTGACAGAAAATTAACAATATACATGTTGCAATGGATAAATTGTCAACTAAATTAGGCAATAATAAAAATAGCACTGACATCTCATTTTAACAGACATCTTTACCAAAATTGCACAAAAATATCTTGAAGTGCTAAAAAGTAAAGTTTTTCAATAAAATTATCACTGGCATCAACCACAGAAAACTTTGGAATCTCCTGCATATCTTCTTGACATTCTCTTTGTCTAAGTTGGTGAATACTCACAAACAAATTTGGGAGTTCTTTTCTGAGCTGTCATATTTTCACAATCACTGATAGACTCATCCAACACTTTCCCTGCTCTGTCAAGTTGACAATTAAACACAAGCCATTTCCAAATTACTGGTGGAGGGAATTGCATCATGGTCTTTTTTTCACAAATGGTGTCCAACTGACCCTACTATTCTGTGTAGTTGACAAAATCAAAAACAGTGTGCATGCATGAAATTAAAAATATAAAATGGCAATAATTTACCCATCACATCCTGTACAACCATCTTAATCAACCTGATTCAGCTTTAAAGCTAACAATGTCCATTCTCATATATGATTCAACTTGAAAGCTGACAATATCCAATCTTACATGCCATTTATCTTTTAGGTTGGAAATTCAGTCTTACATAAGATTCAGACCTGTACAGCCAAAAGACACCTTGCTATTTCCATTGGGTTGAATTATCCCCATTTATTATTATTTATTCTGTTTTTAAGAAGGACATTCCACTTTGAAAGCTTCTTCTCAAGAGCCACTAATTTGTGGAACAGACTCTTGTGTGGATGCTTTCCTGAATACTACAATCTCAACTTCTTCAAGTCTAGGGTCAATAATCTGTCCACCATGTATTTGTAATCTTCACTTCCTATTTCCTCGTCTTATGTTTATCTCATTCAATAACCTTCTACTTTGGTCTTGGACCTTGTATAGTGTAAGAAAAAAGTTCTAATACCGGCAATATCTTGCCTTACATTTGATTCAGCTCAGAAGATAAAAATATCCAGTCTTATATGTATTTCAGTTTGATTCAGCTTAGAAGATCACAATATTTGGTCTTACATTTGATTTTGCTCTAAGGTTAGTGTCCAGTTTTAAATGCAATGTCTAATCTTACATGATTTAATTCAAATGACAACAACTTTGCATGGATTTCAGCTCTATGGACAATAATATATAGTTTTATATTGAAACTATGAAAATCTGGGTGCATTTATTATTCTATTATATATTTATTTATAAATATTAGGCTAGTTTTAGTATAGAACTGCAATAGTTAGCCACCAATGTGAAAGACTGAATCCACTACACTAGCAGTTGTCCACAAAATGAGTTTGCTAAACTATAACTTTGTGTCCAACACCTTATTTTAGAGTCTAACATATTTTTTGTCTAGTATCCGCTCTTCATTCGAGTGTTTTTATTGAAGCAAGTCTGTTTGCAGTCAGCATCTTTTTTCTTTTGTTATGTATTGTTAATGATTATTGTTTGCATGCAGTGGTGGAGTGGCTAGAGTGTCAGCTTGCCCAATGAGAAGTGGACCCTCCCAATACCAAATAAAAATGCAATAAAGAAACAAATGCAGACAACTGTTTTAGTAATAAAAAGTAATAAGAACTTTATAAAGTCACCTGTACACTATCAGTTACTCCAGTCCAAATTTAACAGGACATTTTTAAAGCTCAAGATCATAAAGACAATGTTAAGAAATTTGTTGCCTGAGGAGAATTTGGAATCATAAATGTTACTATCCATTGAAACACAATTGTTAGATGAATTGGATGCAGAAATATTATTAGTAGATTTGCACAATCATCGAGTGAATACAAATGCTTGCTCTTAATATAGTGAGATGCATGCCATGCTCTATTGTGCTTTTGAACTATCTGTTAATGTGAAGGGAATTACTGAAAAGTAATTGAAACTCACCTGAATCGAGCTGAATGTGTAATGCTCCTCATGCCAATGATATTTTCACTGATCCTCTCTATGGCATATGATTTCACGGAAATTTTTTATGACTTCCTCTTGTATTTACATTTAAATTAATTTGGGGTCATCAGGAGACAATGTGCACCATTTCGGGCCTTTCTCTTAAAGGTTTCACTTGAACAACAGCCCCCACTTACTGATGTGAAATGCTGTCATAATGATATACTAGTATTATGAAAAAATGGCAAACCTCGCATTTTCTGAGAATACGTGAATCTCCTTATACATTTACAATCAGTCATGTCATGTTCTTATGTTTGCTGAAATGCTCCACAGAATATTTCTTTTTTTCCGTATCTATACAAAACTATTTTCAGTTACTTATACTTTATACTTTTGGCCCTATTACGTCCTTTGATTCCAGTTTGGCCAAGAAATTGGTACCGAGTGCCTGCAATAAAACCACTTACTTCAGTTTCCACTGCTCTAATTATATTATACCCTTCCTTTACCAGCTCTGATTTTAGATTTTCATATTTATTAGTTTTATATTTGTGGCTTTGTTCAATCTGGCTTTCATATTGTACAGTTAATTTTACCAAGATGATTTTATAGTTCACCCTTGATAAAAAAAAACAATAATTGGTTGTAGACTCTTACTTGATATTATTTTGTCCAGGTATAGCTTGATATTTGCTTGTTTGCTTTGAGCCAATGTATATTTTTCTTTTTGCAACAAATTTCTGGGTTGAATTACATGACTCAGACTTCATATATTTTTTTATAATTTTGACGAGCTCATCCAGAACACTATTGTCTTCAGGTATATCTTCCATTGACGAGAGCTGTTTTACAGGAACTAAGAACATGTTATAATGTTTGTGGATTTTTCTTACACAAGGGATAATTTGGATCATTCTCTTTCTTCTATTTAACAAGATTATTCTTAGATGCTAGCAGGTTATATGTAGAACGTATTAAAAAACTCAACCCTAATGGAGCCATCTGCCAAATGTCCTTCCAAGTAATAGATTTCTACAGAGTCTCCTCCCAGTTTGTCGATTGGCTTTGTTGGATTGTTGTACTCCTTTTATGAGTCTTTTGTTATCTTCTTTGTTCTTTACATTTTGGAAGACCATATTTCAGCAATCTTTACCAGAAGTTTTTGACCACCACTGCCTTTCATTTAGTGCTAACCTTTGTTTCCCTGCTTGGATGCATCTGATGAATTCATTATCGTCTCTCTGACCTTTCACTTTCTCCCCATTTTTAATGTAGGATTTAATGCGTTTACTACTTTATCCTTGGAGTCATCCAACATCATTTGAAGTATGATTTTTCTAGCTTTATACTCCTTCACAGTTGATTTAAATGGCAACTTTAGCTTTGCTTGGTTGCAGTACAATGCAACATCAGACAAGCTGGAGCTAAACCCAGCCATTTTTTAATATATTTGTTTATCTTTCTTTCCATTGATTTAACTGTACTCGTTCCAAATTCATATACAAGTAGGGGCCATAGTGGTATTGAAATGAGAACATGCTCTAAGCACCATACCTTGTATTTTCCTTCTAGAGGACAAAGATCTATCTTAGGGAGATCTTGTAATGATCGGGATGTTTTTTTCACTTGGTTGGTATCTTTAAGGATTGATCATACCAGTGTTCTAAAGTTTTCCCTGATTTTTCTGAAACGGAAGGAATCTTTTGACCACCTACTACAAAATGTTTTGATTCAATTTTCCTTTTCTAAATGAAAGACTTCTGGACTTGTTAGGTTTAAATTTCATTTTATAACAACTTATCAGCTTTTCTATCAAGCTTAATATCTTGAACTTACTTTGGATGAGAGGATTGTAGTGTCATCTTTGAACGCATTCACTTGACAACCCCTACCAAGCATCAGCCTTGTTGTTTGTCACTTTGAGAATCAGCTGCATTGCTAGAATGAAATGTATGGTTGACACTGTATCACAATTCTAACTTCAAGTCTACTCTACTTTGTTGTATAGTCCTGTAGTGAAATGCATGATGAAGCTATCAAAATAAGTTTCTAGCATATTAGATATTTCCTCTGGAATATGGTACATTTGTAATGATAATTATATCATATTATTATGAATCCTAGGCATTAGCCAAATCTAATCAAATGACATTTAAATTTTTCTTTTAATTTTCACTTTTTGAATGGCCTCCTAGGTCATATTTCTGTGCTCTAAGCAACCAGCTATTCTTGGAACACCATCCTTCTGTACTGAAGTATTGATATACTTGTTATCAAGAAGGTATTTGGTCAACCTTGATGAAAATGTAAATTATGCATTAAAATATTAAATATCAATGTGTTAAAACTTAAAAAAATAAATAAAAAATGCAAATCTAACTCTTGTAACCCTATATACTATCATTCCCAACCTTCATTTTGGTGATTGCTCAGGCAATCACCAAAATGGAGGTTGGGAATGATAGTATATCAACAAGTACAAAACTCGCCTGCTGCTGGAAGTAGATACACTGCTAGTGAACTGCTAGTCAGTATAATTGCTCTCCTCTACTCCAAAAGTGTTCACACATTTAAGAGAATAGGAACATCTCATTCCTGTATACAACAATAACATTGCATATTAACATTTATATCTACTATCAATAACGTGTACAGAACATGTACACTGTAGTTACTAAGAAATACACATTTTTTTTAACAAAAAAAATTTAATTGTTCCTTTTTTTCATAGTAGTTGTGGGTTAGCCCTATTTGTCTCTAGGCAACCAATATTTTTAAACTCAGTCTGTCACTGATTGCTTGCATTTTTACTGAAAGCATCTAGAGATACTTGTTATTTCTCCTCAAAGAGGTAAGTCCTGTTCAGTTGTCTCATGTGCTTGTAAGAGATCATATGCATGATATTCCTACATGCAATAGTGCCTTCTGTTTATGATTTGTTCACAAAAGACATTGTCATGATTAATTCTCACTGTCAGAGGTTAATAATTTTGCTAAGGTTTCCTTTTCAAAAAGTTCATGCCAACAGAAATTCTGTACAAGGTTTTTAGCTCACACAAGAGCTCATTTATTGGTGAATAATTTCCTTTTATTGACATGCATCTTTCTTCCTTCTTATCATTCTGAAATTAAAATAAAAATTTGTTGCAAGAAAATATTTAATGATGAACAAATATACTTATCAACATTTCTCACAGTCCTGACACCTCAAAAAGACAGAATTTCAAGCCCTAAAGAGAATTATTAAACAGATTTAGAGAATGTTATTGCCTGGTTCACACTCCACCCACGTCTATTGAACAGGTGAAGAGGCTCATCCCTTGTTTCCTGTTTAGGATGTGGTTTCCGGTTTTTCTCTTTTGCAGTTTTTTCACTCTTACGTAGCCCTCTGCACATCAGTGGCGTTTTCGCCTTGCTTGGGATGATATGATTTTTAAAAAAATGTTCACCAAAAAGTCCATAACTGATAATCAGAAAAATACTTTTTTCAAAAAGCTAAGTAAAGTATTAAAAAAAAGTGACAAATTTCATTAGAGACAAAGAGAAGAGAACTAAACTATTATGTAATATCATTTCTCCTAAATGACAATGAATGCTGGACAATCCTATCACATATGAAGAAATGAGGTTCTATAAAAGGATACATGGACTAAACATGTGTGCAATGACAGAGTTGTAGAGAAAGAAACAAAAAAGACACACTTAACATCAAGAAGAAATGGTTAACAATTCTAGGGTGCATAATGATGAAAAAGGGCCTGAAAAATTTTATACTCACAGAACATACTAAACACAAGAAGGACAGGAAAACAATGCATGATCTAGCTAGAGAGCTTGTGTAAATGGATGATGAAATAATGTGTAGAAGAGATAACAAAAATAAAAAAATTAAGATATACAAATGGCAAAAAACTGTTGAGAGTCGATATCAGCAGTGTCCTGAATGGTCATGGCACTTAGAAGATACAATATTCAAGCTTTGAGAAGATTGAAAGTTGTGACAATTTGTTAGTTGTACAACTTGTAGGTTGCATTGCCAAGCGGAACTTTTGTCATTCATGTCATCTCATACAAGTAAAGTTATCTGGCAGTGTGCATCTCTTCTCTATATACTGGGTTACATACTTATAGCTGTAGAGAAGAATCCTTGCCATTATAGAACTCTTTGCTTTGTAAAATATTGTGGCATAGCATTTTCAGGACTTTTGCCAAAAAACTAGTCTTAGAATAGTCAGTCAGTCAGTTAAGTGCCATACATGATACACGCTTGGGCGATCATGTCTCGAAAGAGACATGACTGACTGGGCAGAAGATTATCCCACAGTAGGTTGCCATTGCTTTCTGCGGTAGACTGGTTGCCGGCCAAGGCTTTAGAACCCAATCTGTCCTGCTATTTAACCCATAACTGGAAGGAAGAGACGGATTAATACCTTTCCCAAGGGTATTTGGGCGTAAGTGAATACAATGGATTCAACTGGAATTCGAAATCGGCTCCCCGGCTTCTCATTCCGAGCCGATATCCACTGGTAATAACCTTTGTAAATACTATTTTCATGGAATACAACAATTAACCTATTCCTGTTGTTGAGTTATTTATTCTTACTCACTACATAACATGTTGTGAATTTGTTAAATGTCAGCCTCAACTACATCGTATTAAAGCTCTTGGAAAAAATAGGACTACTTTTCTCTGCACTGGAAGCTTCTAGTCCTGAACCTGCAAGTTGATAGTGAATTTAATTAACACTATCATCCTAAAGGAAGTAATTAGCAATGAAGAAACTAAATTCTTGTATACAAAATAAAGCTAATGACAAATATGATGCAAACAGAGTGCTGTATCAAAGAATTAAATGAAGTTTTAAATTCAAATTTCTTATGATACTTGTAAATGAAAAGATATTATAAAGATTAAAAAGATAAAGATATCTGATGAAGGCTGAAGAGTAAAGCAGCCAAATTGTTGTGATAACACTTGCAATAAATACTATACCAGGACAGAAATCCTATCATCTTACAGGATTTTGCTAATTCTACTATTTCTATATGCCACATCTTGAAGGGGTGTTAACAAACATGTCTCCTAACAGTTTCTTGTCCTTTGTAATTCTTAGTAAATTTTGCTTTTATACTATGTCTCCTAATTCCTCTTCTGCCAACCATTTATGCAAGCTTGTTACATAGGTAATTCACTGCTTTCCTCTGTCCTTTTTGCTTTCAATATGTCCTATGAGTATCAAATTTTCTTCATTATATACTCTAGAAATTTCATCTCTTTATGATTTTATATGTAAGTGTTCTTTTTCTTTCTATTGCCTTAAAATTTGGTCATTGCTCAATCCATGGTATTCTCAGCATCTTTCTGTAGAACCCCATTTCTGTTGCTTCAAATATTTTTCATTTTTTAGGATATTGTCCAGCATAGATTGCCATATGTGAGGACTGATATTATATAACAATTTAGTACTCTTTTCTTTTTAAATTTTTCTGTTTCTTAATACTTTGCTTTGGTTTTGGAATGCATCTTTCACTATCTTAATGCACCTTCAGATTTTGATATTGCATTTTTAAACCTCTGTTAAAACACTTTCTATTTTATCTCTTTTTAAAGCTTTGCTGTGTGACACTATATTCCTTGGTTCTGCCAGTTCTAACCTTCATGTCTAGGACTCACCATTCTAGAAAACCACCCACATTCTCTCTGTATTCTGTCACTGAAGTAAGTTCCATTCAACAGCTTCTTCCAGTGAAAAACTGCCTTGTGGAACCAACTCCCAAAAGGATGTTTCCCTGATCACTACAATCTTCACTTGTTCAAGTCGTTCATAGTGAGCTAGTTAGTTGCCCAAATTGAGCTTTTATCCTTGGATGGCTTCAAATATACAATTTTTGTTGATAGCTATTTGGGTTTAATCACAGTGTATTTTCTTAAACAAAAATGTGATACGTTTTATAGCAACTAAGAAATATCTAATATTATATTTTGATTTTTGTATGGCTCTATAACATGTGTAAGAAGTGATAATAGCACAAAATTTTATCAACTATGGTTAACCATGCATGTTTATTCTACAAGTTCCCTCAAAATTTATTTCTAAAATTTGTCTATGGTAAACTGAGTTGATTTGTTTAACAAAGAAGTAGAAGAAATTGCAAGAGAAATAAATGAACACTATATCACACATTAACAGGAGAAATTCAATAACATTAAATAAGTAGCAGATACTGCAATAACTGGGAAAACAATTTACATTATCTGGATTAAAATAAAAATAATCAAAGCTCAGAACAAATTTCACAGATTCTATTAAAAGAGGCCAAAAAGATGACCAACTGGTAATAACTTCTGGAAGGTTGGGTCTCTTTTTAGAAGACCAAAACCCCCAGTAATATCAGGAGTAAAACATCAGTGATGACAGCTTCCTGGCACACCATAAGGATGTCTGAAATATGTATATTGCCAAGGTCACTGATTAGCAAGTTAGCTGTAGGTCAGATAAAAGAAATTATGTGCAGTGGAAAGTGATATTTCTTAAATTTTTATAGGCTTTTTGCTATTTTATTTGAAATTACATTTTCCAAACAGGAATTTAGTTAATGTAAGTGATGCCTTTATAGGGGGCATTATTGTTTGCCACTGCAAAACTTTAGTGGTTGAAACTTGAATAAGTAACTTAAAAGCTTTTAGGTTATATGTCAAGTTGCAGTTTATAGCTTTTTATTTATTTTTTATTAAAACCCAAGACCCACCCAAAGTAAAAGTTTACTGAATGAGGAGCATGATATGAAAGTAAGAGTAGTAAGTGACGATTATGAAGATATGGTGGTGCTGTGAAGTAAATAACATACCTTTGTGGCTCAAATGAACTTGTCTTGATGCTTAAATAAAGAACTCAGTGAGTTAAATGTATTAGAAATAGTCTTTAGAGTATTTCTTACAGATGTCACAGGGGGTGCCTAAGCAAAACTACTATTATAATTGCAAGAAAACAGGTTATAACAGTGGCAATGGGGATTAAAACTCATACAAATTATAACAAGAATGATGAATCAAAATTCATATGAGTTCCATGAGCCATGCCTCTATCAGAATCATATGGAAACATTAGTGATTAACTTGAAATGTAAAAATACAAAGTTAAGTATTTTGGTGAGCTTAACAGAAAGAGGAGAGGGTGAATACTAATAAAAAAATACTGACTAATAAAAAGAAATCTGAAAAGTAAGGGATGTTCTGGAGTAAGCAATGCAACTCCAGTGATTCAAGCCAACTAGTCTAGATGCTTAAAGAACTCCAGTGAGTCTAAAAATGTTTGGTGCAGTTAGTCTTCAGAATATTTCTTACAGATGTCATGGTGGATGGCTAAGCAAAACTAATATCATAACTACTAGAAAAAAAGTTATAACAGGTGGATAGATAGCTATTAACTCTAAACTTGAGATTAAAACTCTGTTTGTATGATGGAAAATGACTCATTCTCTCAAGGTTGTGTAAACATTTTCAAACTCTGTCAAGGCTGGTGAGTGTGCATTGGGTACCTCAAGTCTGGTTAGGCAGCAGTATTCCATTTTTGAACTGACTCTTGTTAAGGTACAGCATGGCAGAAAGTGTCAGGTACATTCATTTTTCCAGCATCTTTAGGGATGGATTGTATATCTGAGTGTATACAGTAAGATCCAGTTATCCATTGTAGATATGTTTACTTTTAAATGGTGAAATTTAAGGATAATAGTTAACAATATGTAATAGATTTATTCAAAACTGTTCACCAGGAGAATAGATACTCTTAATTAAAAAAACTTAAGATTTGAATCCATTTGAATTTGACATGTTGCCAATATTAGAACAAATTTTAGTTATCTGATGAGTCAGACTTTGATGACTTTGAGGATATTTAATTTGATTAATTTATTTTTATTATTATGTATTTTTCCAGATGAGCATTCTGATGTTGGATGTTAATGCATTTGAATGAATATTGTTTTATATTTTAAAAATACTAAAACCCAAACAATAACCTAAGAACTCAAGTCCTTTTCTTTAATAGCCTTTTCAGATCTAGACTCTCATCAGGATGTCATGAATAGCATCCAACTTGTTCAGAAATGTCTGAACTATCAGCTATATACAATCATTTTCTCAGAATAAAAATTACAAATGATTTCAAGTGAATGAATCCTCTAGATTCAAAAGATGATCATCCTTCATTAGATCTATATTCAGAATCAAAAGTTTTTTTAATAAGTAACAAAAACACATTAAGACTTTCAGCAACAGCATCAACTAAAATGGATAGCACATTAACTAAAAAGCAAAATGATATAATCAAGATCAAAACCCATTTTCCTGAAAAACTGTTTGAAAAGAAAGATTTTATAAATTTTAACCAACAGAATGTTAACTGTTCATTCAATGAATTCTGAATGTTTCCAGATATAGAAATGAATATCACCATCATCATTATTATTAAAAACGTATATTATACCTGTACCTTTTTTTATTTTACTCATTTGAAATATATTTATCCAAGTAGTTTTAGTTTTGAACATCAAAGCTTTGCTGATTGGGTCAAGTGTGAACAAGTAAAACCATAGTGATCTGCAGATGGTGAGAACCTTATGGCAATTCCACAGCTAGTGATCTCCTACTGAGTGAGCACACATCAAAGTTTTGTTTTTATTCCTAAGAATGCTGATATTAATCTTCAAGCTAATGCTAATGAAAGATTCTGAAAAAAGAAACTAAATATGGCAAAGAAAAGTAATTTATAGAAAGAATTTAAGAAGCAAAAAAAACCCAAAAACTAAAGGATGAAATGATCTGGAAATGGCTGCATGGAGAACACCCAAAATAAGGAACTGAATTATTTGTAATAAGTCCAAAATAGTAGTGTCATTGAGTGATTACATTAAAGTAAAAATGAATGGAAGCCTAAAAATAAATTGAAAGCCTAAAATATCACCTGCAAAGATAGAGAGAGAAAGATTTAATTTTCATGCACACTGTTATTGAATGCAAAAAGTCAACTCAAAATGAATATCAAAAGAGACTTGGAAATTTTTTTTTAACCCTATAAACTTCTCAACCTGTGAAGGTCCTTTTGTTGGACATAGGCCTATCCCAGAATCATTGGAAAGAACTTCCCATTACAGTATTGCACTGACCCAATGTGTATTCATAGAGCCAGATGTGATACACTTAGGTGATCTTGTCTCTTTTCAAGTCATGATTGTCCAAGGGAATTTGTTTTTAAGTGAATGTAACTAACACAACTTCCCCATTCTGAGCCATTACCCATTACATCACCCACACATCCAAGCTTACAGCACCTGTTATTCTAAAGCATTCACCCATCTAGATATTGACCAGGCTTGATGTTGCTTAAATTGAATGAGAAGCAGTGTTTCAACATGATGTAGCTCTATGAACAAATAATCTAAATAAACATCAACTCTTGTTAAGATTCTGAATAGTAAAATACTTTAGAAATTTTGTTATATAGATGTATTACCCAATATAGGCTTCTCTCAATATATGAAAAGAAATGTTTGTCAAACAGATTTGGCTGTTTCTCTTAAATCTAGGGTGAAACAAAAGACATCAGAGAAAATACAAAGATTTTAGGACTTTGCCTGAGAGCTGCAGAAATAAAGAATAAAGTAGCAATTGTACTCATAATTATAATTACCCAAAATCTTGTGAAGTGATTGGATCAGTCAGATCCAATTGAGTTTTGCTGCTGAGATCTACAAGAATACTGACGAGAACAATTAGACATAAGATTTGCCCTCATAAGTTTTACCATTTTCCTCTGTTATCAAAATAAACATATCAATTTATATAATTGCTAGCACTTACATCTTATCCTTGAGAATTTATTAAGCAAAAATATCAAAAGTTTCATTCATTGTATTCATAGTTAATTGATATGGTAGAGGAAATATAAAGCAATAATTAATGCTGCATTTTTGTGCTGGTTTTTGTCAAATTCAACATATGTCAGCAAGGTTTGTTTTTCTTATCACTACCCGCTGACTTTAACACTATTCTACCACTTGCCACCATAACATTTATGATTCTCTTAGGCTCATTACCAAGCTGTTTTGCATGGTAGTGGTATTTTTTGGTCATGAGTCTTCAAGTAAGAATTTGAACACTGAAATTGTTTTATATAATTTCACAGGTTGGGAAGACAAATGATTTTCAGGGAGTTGCCATGCTCTTGGAAATGGACCTGGATTCACTCCATTAGCAAACTAAATATTTATGGGGGTAAGGAATGACTCAAGCATTAAATTTTTTTCTTTGTATATTGAGCATTGAAAGGCAATAAGAAACTTATTGAGAATTAATGAAAGCATTACTAATAGAATAAAGTAGTCTTTTGTCATATTTCATTACCCTATAAGAATATAGCAAAAAATGTTTTCTTGTTACCTTTTTATTTATTTTTTCCCCCTTCTAAAGTTGTTAGTTCCAAGAAAGATCTGGTAGTTTATTGAATACAATGTGAAACAAAAGCTGAGAAAAGAGAAGATTCCAGTAATTTGTGTGAGAGCAGCAGAATTAGAATATTAAAGTAACACTTTTACCCATAATTACTAGACACTCGAGTCAGTTCCCAATAATCTTGTAAAGTGATTAGAATAGCTAGAGATTTAACTGAAAAATTGCAATAATGATTCCATTTATAGTAAAATAACTAATTCAAGTGTGAGCAAAAACATGAAGCAATAATCAATGCTACATGAGGTAGTCAAACTTCATAGTTCTTCATAGTTTAAGCTTTAATTATTGGTTGAAATGAATTACATGGAAAAAGCATTTATTCCTCAAAATACATCCCTTCATAATCTATTCTCTGATGCTATTTCATGCTTATAACATCTTTTTGGTAGAAAACTCCCTTCACTCATTTTCAGTCTCATCCATATTGTTGAACCTGCATCCATACAGGAGATGAGCCATGGCTTGGAAGTGGTAATCATCTGATGGTACAAGTTCTGGGTTGCAAGCAGATTGAAGCAGCACATCTAGTCCCTAAAGTTTGGTCATTGTGCATCCTGGAGAATTGTCATGCTGTAAGAGTGCACATGTTTTACCTATGCCAGGTAATGGCTTTCAAAGCATCATCTACTCACTTGTAGAGCATAAGGTCAGCATTCACAGCATGACCATTTGGGACAAGTGCATCAACCCTCAAAATTCTACCAAACACACTGTTCAAACTGCTCTTTTTTGATAACAGGGTTCTGAAGATTGTCTGGATTGAAGCTACTGAATTAAGATTATGAAAATAGATTCATTTTTCATTCCCACTTACACTTTGTTGCCCAAAACCGGCATCTTTAGGATTTGCCAGCAGTTGTTTGCAAATGTTCACATCTCACTGATCCTTGTCATTTCAAGAAGAACTTTTTGACAGCATCTGTTCATAAAGCTGAGCTTGTGAAGGTGCTTTTTTTCAAAGGTCAAAGTTCTGCTAACAATGTATGAATGCTTGTGCTTGGATGTTTAACTATTTCAGGCAAGGTCACATCTTCCTCAACAGAAGGTCTCCCTGACCTTGGTTTGTTTTTAAGGCTGGTGTCACCTTCCTTGAAATATCTGAACCAGTTTTTGAGCCTTCCACACTAATTTATTTTGCTGTTTCCCTTGCACTCATTCCTTTTTCATAGGTAGTGTAAAATGGCTCATTCTAACTGCAATTTTTCATAACCTATTAGAATTTTATATTTCAGTTTGTGCATTTGTTAGGTTAATTTTATACAATTACTACCATTATGTTAACTCAATCTGTACTCCAAGTTTCATGGAAATTTTTTATATAATCTGCAGCAGGTTTTGTTTTCACAAATAATATTTTTAACTATACAAATATATTTGGTGAGGACTGGATGAAAAGTTCCATGAAACTTGTAGTACAGAGTAAGAAAGATAAGAACTCTTTTATTTTTATTATTAATAATTATTATTGCTCTATCTTTTGATATTGAACTCTGCTTGATTTTTATATATTGTCATTTGGAAATTCTCTGATTGATAAGATTTTAGGCAAAATAATGTCTTTATTATTGTTCGTTTTATTTACATCTATATTCAAAAATATGTGAGCATATATAGAAATATACAATTATAAGCAATGTTTTTGCAGGTGAATAAGTAATGTAAAAATAGCTTTAAAATGTCAGATATAAGTAATGCTGGACTTCTACTTAGAGATACAAATGAAGTAAAACAAAATTAAAAAATAAGGAAGCAAAACACACTGAGCATTGAATTAGTGTAATCCTTCCCTTGCAGCTGTTGCTCAGAAGGGAGAAAAGATCAAGTTTAAACAAACTACAGTCATCACTGGCTACAATTAAAAATCCCAGAAAAACATTAAAAAAGATAACAGAATGACATCAATTTATTCTGATCAGCCAATTAGGGAATGACACAGTCCCTTTTTCCATTTTGATCATTGCCAGTGTTGAAAGATTTGATTGCCTTATTCTCATTGGGATCTTATCTATTAACAAGCCCATTTGACAGCTCTGTGCACTGATTTTCATATGTTGTCTATATTTGTAATAGATTATATTATAATGACAAACTGACAGAATCCAGGCAAAAAATACATAAAAAAATGAAAGCAAGAAGAAAACAAAAACAAAAATATTAAAATAAACTACCACTGATAAGTCACATTAATTTTTTTAATCTGAAATAAATATACTGAAATAATCAAAACTTTGGAAACTTAAGAAATAAGAAAAGGATCACAATGGATAGGAATTTTAGTGGGGTACAGTAATGTATTTGGTAAGATCTACTTTTCAAAATTTTCATGTAGTAACTGCAGTTAAAATAGCGTTCATTTATACTTTGATTTAAACAGCCATGCTAGTGAATTAAATTTTAAATCTATTTTTTGTTTTGTGAATTGAAAGTGGTGCATGAAGCCATGTGAAGAAAAAATATTTTATTTATAATTCTGCTGTTGTAATCTTCCCATCCAGTTGGTGATGAGTTTCTTTGTAATGCATTTCATTCTCTAAAAGAACTTCATCAGACTAATATTTTATCTCATATGTGTAGAGTGTAAATATGCAGAATCCTTGCACTTTTTTTTTTATTCAAATCATTAATGAACCATGTCAATGGAAAATCTAGAATTTTCTAGTATTGAACATATTGTTGTCAGGATTTTCCTCTTTCTATAGAATATCCTCTCCTCAAATCTAAGTATATGATGCAAGTATTGGATAATAAGTGCCTGTCATAATATAAATTGCTAAACATTGATATTTTAGGTTTGTAATAATTTCCATGCCTCAAATCAGGACTGCTTTCATTTGCCATTTTAAGTTATATAATAAAATGTTTTCAAGGTCCAACATTCTTTTAGGCTTCAGAGTGCTATATTCTACTTCAAATTCAAGAGATCTCTGATTCACTCTATATTAAGCTCATCACCAACTGGATGGAAAGACTGCAACAGAAAAATTATAAATAAAACATTTTTCTTCTTCACATGGCTTCATGCTCTCCTTTCAATTCACAAGACAAAAAAATATTTAAAATTTAATTCACTGGCATGGCTGCCTAAATCAAAGTATAAAACAAAATGCCAAGTTGAGCCTCAGAGGGAACTGGAAAGAAAATGAAAAGCAGGACAAATATCTGAGCCTTGGGAAATATTTAAAATATTATGGAATATGAAGGTTGTTCCCATCATTATTGAAGCACTTGGAACTATCTCAAAGAGCACTGCAAAGAGATAAGAATTATAATTTCAAAAAAGCATTGAAACTATACAAATAATGGTGGTGCAAAAGATTGCTGGAGTATTAAAGATACTTGCTGTTACTTTAATTTCAGTGAAGGTTTACCAGCATGAGAACTCACAGAGTATAAATTATAAATGACTAAATATTAATTTTAATATCTGATAGGTACTTTTGGGATATTTTTCATGCAGCTGAGTCACAGGATTTCCTTGTGTTACGGTGTTCCTGCTTACAAACAGGTTACAATTAGGGCTCTATCCTGGGCCTGACGCTCTTCCTTATTTTCATCAACAACCTCCCAGATGAGATCAAGTCCCAAGTAAGCATCTACTCAGATGACACTACAATATACTCCCGCACCAGTATATCTGTCTGTCGTGGCGGACAAACATAATCTCGCTGCTGACCTTGAACAGGTTCTACACTCTGTGGTGAACTGGGGCAAGAAGTGGCTTGTCAACTTCAATTCGTCTAAGACCAAGCTATTGTCTGTCAACCATTACAGGCAACCTCTCCTGCCTCCCATAAGCATGGACCAAGTGATTCTCCTGGAGAGCAATACACTACGCCTCCTCAGACTTACCCTGTCCTCAGACCTCAAATGGAACCACTATATTGAAACCATAGCAAAATCTACTGCTAAGAAGTTTGGGTCACTATGTCGATCCAGGATGTTTTTTCCGCCTGAATCCATCCTGCTTATATACAAGTCAACCATCCGTCCGTGCATGGAGTACTGCTGCCATCTATGGTCAGGTGCCCCTGCCGTTCTCCTCAGTGTTCTTGACAGGCTCCAAAGGAGAGTCTGTAATGTGATAGGTACTGATCTGGCGGCTCGACTGCAGCCACTTCCCCACCACTGAAATGTGGCCTCCCTTTGTTCTATAAATACTTTCATGGCTTTTGCTCGGACGAACTTAAGTCACTGGTGCCTCCTCAACAGGTGTTTACTTGTGCAACCAGACTGGCAACTGGGTCCCACCCATTCACAGTCAGGTTAGCCAAATGCAGACGACAATTCTACTCCTGCAGCTTCTTCTCTCGCACTTCCCGCCTGTGGAACTCGCTCCCGTATTCTTGCTTTCCTGACGGCTACAACCTCCAGAAATTTAAATGCAAAATCAATACTCATCTACTAACCACTGGACTCTAGCTCCCCCCCCCCCCCGTATAACCTTCCCTTTCTCTCCACCTATGTATCTGTCATTGCACCTGCTTTCTCAACCTTCTATTGCTTCTTTCTAACTAGTTTGTACTCCTCACTCTTTTCTAATTAATCTTTTTACAGTTATGTAGCCCCCTGCACATCAGTGGCATTTCCGCCTTGCTCGAGGTGAAATGATTAAAAAAAAAAATTGCAAACTTAGTAATTGTCATGGGATCCTTCAATAATTGTTTTATTCGTCACAAAATACATTTGTACAATGAAGCGATAAGCTGAGAATTAACCAGTTTGAGGAAAATTTATAATGCTAAAATATAAATAAATTTCTTTTTTCTTGAATCTAGCATCAGTTTACAAATGCATACAATTATAAATTACTATGTTTTTAACACATAAGATTTATTGTTCTCCCTACAAAAAAATGTATCCAATGTTGCATATTTAGCATCAATGCTAGTGATCAGTGCTCAAGCCTTGGTAAAAGCTGGAGTTTCAAAATGAATGTCAAAGTAGGAAAGCTTTCTATATTTAGAAGATTGGTGAAACACAATTTTCCTACCCTACCATCCTCTTTTCTGATGTTTTACTCTATGTCAGACTAAACTAACTTTAGTAAATATCAGAGAATATTCTTTATACATTTTATATACAGAAGGTTATAGTTTTGGGTATCATCCATAGCAATTGTACCAGCATTAAGTATACACCACTTAAGTCATATATTTATATTTTCAAAATTCAAAAGATCTCTGATTTGTGCTATATTAAACTTAGCACCAATTGGATGAGAAAACTGCAACAGCAAAATTATAAATAAAACATTTTTCTTCTTCACATGGCTCCATGCACCACTTTCAATTATCATTTTCATTAATATTTTTACTGTTGCTAACTTTCTATTTTATAGTGTCCTGGTTATCTTTGTCATCATTGTCTTATCATCTACCATATTATTATTTTTTCTCTTCTCACAAAACAAGCAAGTATCCTCAAATCAAACATTCATCACTATTCTCAACATTCTTCTTCCATGTGCTGTGTCCCTTCAAGATGATCATGGTTACCCAAAACTTCCTGTCCTTTGGAGCTTTTTGCAGTATTTATCTTTTTTGTTGTCTCTCTTAATCTCCCTTCTGCCAGCCTTTTACACAAGCTTGTTGGGTAGGTTATTTGTTCTTCCCATCTGATCTTCTTACCTTCAAAATGTCCTGTGAGTATCAAATTATCCCATCCTAATTATTTACCCTAACAATTTCAATTATCTCTCTTCTGATTCTAAGTGTTCTTTTCATTTCCAATTTCTTGAGCCTTTTGTCAATGCTCACATGATCAGTCTGTGATATTCTCATCATATATCTCTAGGCATGCATTTATGTTGCTTCATATCTTCATCTTTGATGTGATTGTCCAGCATCCACTGAGCTGTTATGTGATATTTATCCTTCTATATTACATAACAGCACAGTACTCTTTTATTTGTTTCTAATTAACTTTTCCTGTTTCTTTACTTAGTTTTTGAAAGTTATTTTGTGCTATACCAGTGCACCTTCACATTTTAGTGTCACTTTTTCTATTCTCTGTTAAAACACTCCCTAGATATTTATATTTTTGTGCCTGTTTAATTTTGGTTTCTCCAATCCATAGTTTATATCTTAGTTTGTTCCTTTTGATGACAACCATACATCCTACCTTATAACTGATGCTTATTGGTGTTTCAAAATCCTTTCTTAAATTTCCAATTATCCCAATCTGTTCACAAGGGTCTTGGGAACTTTTTCTAATCTTATACTAATTAGAGTTATCATTATTACTTTTATATTCTTCTATTTTTACAACATAATTTTGCTATTTATCATTTTTATTCAGTTTAATCCTATCCGGGGATAGCTGTTAATTTCCTCAATATTATCTACTTTAGCAGTTCTATTATCCTAATTATTAAATGACAGCATGTTAACAAAGTGATACTAGGGTACAAATATACAAATACCAGATGATCTATCATAATGTCCGATAAGAGTACACCAATCACATGCATCCCAGCCAGATGTGCTTGGTATGGCGGCAGGTTTTGATAAAAGCAACATATAACCTTGCAGACTGGGCCTAGTTAGAAATACTTGCAAGTTGTGTAACCCAATCTGCTCAGATGGTCTTTGACTGAAAGAGCTCTCAAGTGACTCCTAAGTCGCATTGGTTGCCTCATCCTTCAAAATTTAGAAAACTAAATAACACTCTATACAAAGTGACTATGTTCTCCCATGAACAGAGATTCACAGTATATCAGTTTGAAGCTTTTATAGTCACCTAATCTTATTACCGCTTTTTTTTTGTATGACATAATGATCAGCAGCATCCGCTTATCTCTTTTTTTTTCTATGTCATTATTATTATTATAATGAATATAATTCTAATAGAAGTCAGTTATTTTTTTTACTGAGTTTGCTGCTGATGTTGTCACTGACTTACTGTTTTCCAAACTGATTTCTGGTATCTGTAAAAGAAAAAGTTGTTTTTTCTTTTTTTAGGTTAAGATCCTGCTCACTGGTTTGTAATGTTTTGATTTTATTTATGAGAAATAAGTTTCACTGAATTTATTTCTTGTTCTTCCATCCATCTTTACCAATTGATCATTTTTGTTTTTTATAAGGCTGTTTGCTATCTACCTTTCAATAAAGAATGAAAGCTTAAGCCTAAGATAACTATATATATATATATATATATATATATATATATATATATACATATCTTTAACATAGTTTTTGTTTGTTATATGAAAAGAGGAACTAATGTTTTTAGCATGAAACACCTAAAATATTCTGAAAATATTTTATTAAATCAAATTGTTTAATCCTATATTAAATTAATTTGGAAAGTAATATAAAATTTTATATTAGATGCTGAGTGTTTGTTGCTTAATACTTAAAGATGAGCTGTGAAGGAATTTTTTCTTTTCTTTTTAACTAATGCTCACCTGATACAAGGACCAAGAGTCACGTGAGGTAGAGGGTTATCAAAGGAGTTTTTTTTTTTTTTTGAGTGGTGCAGTTTATAAGAATATGTGAGAAAGATAACAGTTAACCCTAGACCTGAACAGGTTCAGACTAGTGGCTGGGGAAGTTGGTTCTACAAAGTAGCAGTTCATGAGAAGAAGCTGTTTGAGTGAAACTTACTTTTCATTAATGGACTATGAACGGAATGAAGATGCTTTGCTTTAGCATATGTGATATAGCAGGTCTGGTGGAACTAAGGAATGTAGTTCATGTTAATATTTTCCATGGAAATAGCAATAGAGTAGAAGCATTTTATCTGTGAGAAATATGGTTATAGGGTAGAAAATAATTAATCCCCCAAAAGGATGTGTAGATGCTTTTAAACTCTGTAAAGTTAGGACTGGGCAGCTTTTGCCCAGATATGGCTGCAGTATTCAGTTTTTGGTCTGACTGGGCTCTTCTAATGGTAGTGGATAGCAATGGGAGTTCACCAATTTTTGTAATATTTCACCTAAATTCATTTGAGCAAGATTTGGCACTCTGTATGTTGTGCATTGAAAATCAGGAAGGAAGGAATTGTCGGTGGTCAGGAATTAATACAAGTTCTAGAAGTATAGGGTTGTTCTATCTCAAATGTAAATGTACCACTACATTGCTATAGCAATGCACTGAAAATCAGAAAGAGTATTTTGTCAGATTTTTCTTTTCTTTCCTGATAGCGTGTATTTTTCTTTTCTTTCTGATAGCGTGTATTTTTCTTTTCTTTCCGATAGCGTGTATTTTTCTTTTCTTTCCGATAGCGTGTATTTTTCTTTTCTTTCCGATAGCGTGTATTTTTCTTTTCTTTCCGATAGTACAGATTTCTCTTTTTCTTTCCGATAGTACAGATTTCTCTTTTTCTTTCCGATAGTACAGATTTCCCTTTTTCTTTCCGATAGTACAGATTTCTCTTTTTCTTTCCCATAGTACAAATTTCTCTTTTTCTTTCCGATAGTACAGATTTCCCTTTTTCTTTCCGATAGAATGGATTTCTTTTTTTCTTTCTGATAGCATGGATTTCTTTTTTTCTTTCCAATAAGGAACATATATTTTCTATCACTTTCTTTCCTTCTGTAATATATCATTTGTTTATACTAGATTAATTTATCACCATTGTTTTCTTTTTGTATACATCTTATAATTAGAAACCACAGCAGTCAGTGTTTGCCCATCATTTTAACATGCATGTTATTGAAAAGTAATTATATGTATATTAAACTTTGGCAAATTAGCATATTTTACAACTGTTCTATGAATAGCATTCAAATAAAATGAGTTTATTTTAAGTGCATTTTGTCATGTGTATCTTGTTTATAACTGGAATTATTTCAAGTACTTTTTCTTTCTTTGTATCTATAATTAAATACAATTCAGGAAAATGCACACGTGGTTTTATATATTTTATGACTTACTTTGCTCCTTCCCTTTTTATGATTTGATAACAATGATAACTTATTACAATTATGTTTTTAAGATGTTTTGAGAATTTGAGATAAAATATTTTCATTATTAGGTTTTGTGTGTTCATGTCTTCTCACAGATTTTTATTTTATTTCTTGGTTAATCTATTTTTATTTTATTTCTTGGTTAATCTGTTTTGATGAAGTAGGGATCTTCTCTTTAATCTTTCTGCTATTATCTTTGTCTTTTAGTTTTATTCTTGTATTTATCATATACTAGCAGTATAGCCCGGCGTTGCTCAGGTGTAATGTAAGCCTTAAAACTAATCCATGGTCCTGGAGCTCAGACTCTTTGGACGTTGGCATGAAAGACTAAATAGCAATAGTTGTTTCCAGTTAAAGTGAAACCGTAGACTGAAAGAAAAATGAATGAATGTAAGTCAAATTTTGATTTCCTAGTATCGATATCAAATAAGTTTTTTTCGTTGTAAACTGAATTTTGAAGACTAAATAAGTCCTCTGAGTAAATGGTATCATGGCTGAGACTAAGAACTACAATTATACCTACTTAGAGCCAAACCCGAAGCAAAAACTAAAATAAAAGGGCTGAAAAAAATACAGACATACAGGCAGATAAACCGACACACACACACAAACATCTTGCCTTTTATTTATATATATATATATATATTATCGATTTTCTGCACTATTGTTAGAACTGCAACCTTGAAACTTCTGAATATCGTTTCTTATGTCTTTGTCTATGAGTGTATCAAATTTGATTAAAATCGGACCACTCCATCTATAACCCGAATTTTTTGATTATCGTTTTTCGATATTTATCGGGGGTACTTTGACACAAAACCTAGCTAAGAACACTCACAGACACTTATAGTACAACTGTGTAAATTTTCAAGAAAATCGGTTCAGCCGTTTCGGAGTCTATAGGTAATGGACACACACACACACACACAAAGTTCCATTTATAAATAAGTTTAGATTGTTGACACTATTTTCATGGCAAACCACATTCCTCAGTTCCACCAGTCTAGGATCCACCATGCTATGTACACACAATTCCTCCCCATTCCTTTCATATCCTATTGGTAAGGAATAAGTTCCACTCAAGCAGTATTTTCCCCAGAACTGTTGCGATGTGGAATAGTCCCCAAAGGGGATGCTTTCCTGATTATAATATTAAATTCTTTATGCCAAGGATTAATTATCTGTCCTGCATATTCTCATAATATGCAACCCTTGTTCCCTCCCTATATTCTTTTACAACATCCCCATTTAGTAACCCTCTCTCTCGAGTGGCACTTAAACCTGGTATCAGGCAAACAGTAAAAAAATATACATATTACATCATAATAATAGTAGCAATAATATTGTTAAGTGTTTTCAGATTTCAAAATTTTCATTATTCTATAGTGATATGCCTTTTAACTATGACATGAATTCATTTTGTTCTGAATTTATATAATTTAATGTAACAGCCAAAGAACTGATTGGCAAAAAATTGCATCTAAATTACATTTATGTTATCTCTTTTGTAATCACCAAACTATTGTGCATCTCTGCAAAAAGATTCCTTTAAAATTTAAGATTACCTGACATTTGTGACATAATTCTGATATGCAGTTGAAAGTTTACAATCAGCTAATAATTAAAATAGTTCCCAATAAGATGGTTTTTGGTCATGACTCATTTCAAGGCAAATACCATTAGAAAAGGCACAAAGCATGAATCTTCAACCTAATACTTTTTCAAAGATTTTTAGCTGCTATGTTTTTTTTTAATTAGTTGAAAAAATATTTCTTTCCTGAAGAGGAAGGTGTAAAATTATAATTGACACATTGTTTGCTAGATTCCCTAAGGTGAACTTTAAATCAATATGTTTAAAAATTGCACAATGTATTACATTTGTATTAGGCTATGCCTTCAGAGAAAAAGTAGATTTTACTCTCAGTCAAAATTCAAGTGTGAATATTCTATCATGGGTCACATGAACTGACAGTATGAACAGATGAACATCAACCTATTTATATACAAAAAATATATTCCCAGGATTCAGCTTCTTATTCTAATTAGCATATATGGCATAATACATGAGCAGTATTGGGTAAAATTCTATATAGTTTTATACTTTAACAACTCACCAAATGCTCAAACTGTACAACAGGTATCTTTTTCATGTGCTGTGTCTCTTCAGGATGTAGGCGATCATGGACTTTCACTTGGATCTGTCTCTTGTCACTATCAATATTTTTTTCTCTTGATATCTCTTCTAAACCCCGTTTTGCCATCCATTTGCTCAGACCTAACAAGTATGTCTCATGCTGCTTTCCCCTGTCTCTCCTTCCTTCTATCCAACCTGTGAGTATTAAATTCTCTAAGCCTTTCTTCCTCATTACATGTCCCAGGAAACCTCATTTGTCTCTTCCTGATGTTAAGTGACAAATGAAAGGCTACCTTTTTTTATGCAGAAGATATAGTGCTTCATGAGGTGGGCTGCACTACTATAAGAATTCAAGGTAATTCTTTTGTTGAAGGTACCTCAGCCATTTTCACTACAGAAGAGCATATGGGTAAACATCTGTCTTAAAAATAGGAAAAAGTTGGGGTTTTTTTTTTGGTTTTTATTTTGAGAAAAAAATTTTTTTATAATTTAGAAAATTGAAGTCTGGTATAATATCACTGATGACAATGTGATTAATACATACTGTTACATGTGATTTGTTTCTGATTTTTATTTGACTACACAAAAATATTTTGAAATGATATTCATTCCTTTTCAAGAAGAAACAAATATTAACATTTCCACTTTTCTAAAGGAAAAGTTATTTGATATTCCATACACAAAATAACCATTGGTTTAAAATACAGAAAATATATTCAATAAAGTGTTTCAAAATTTAAGAAATATTATACTTAATCATTGTTAGTTTGAACTGTACCTACTGTACAAGGGCATTAGTAAGTAATGGATTTTAGTTAGAGATTTAGTAGATATTAGTAGTTATTCCCCTTTTATACCAACTTCCCTAAATCTTTCTAAATGAGAGTGTGTGTGAATGTGTGGTGATACCGACCGAGCAAAAGCGATGGACCGGATGTTTGCGCCCTCACAACCAAATAGCAAATGACCAAAACTTGACAGTGCACATCTGGGTTCATGCAGATGTTCCGGTTGAAAACTAAAAATTAATTATTAAATTTCCAGTTCACAAGCCTACGCGAATTTTATTTATCGGCCAATGGGAAGCCCAGAATCAAATACAAGTGTGAATCCCAAATGATCATCTGCGATCCAAAAAGTCGAAATAAAAAGCCGATACAGAAAGCATTGCCAGACAGACTGACGCAGGCTGACACATGCGGACTGACTCCAGAGAGAGTGTAATCAGTATCCCCTTGACGTACGTCAAGCGGCTTACTATCCTAGCCTCTCTTTCCTATTCTCTTATCTTTTGCTGTCTCAAAACTACTTACTGACCTAAGGAGCGAATACATCAAAGACATTCCTTACTTACAAGGCTCCCACATTCCTAAGCATTAGTTCTCTTTCAGCATTTTATTGCCATGAACATTTTAACGTCCGTTGGACCTATACTTCAAGTATTACTTTAATTGTAAAAACCTTAATTGATATGTGTATATATAAAATGTTATTTTTCAACTCAATTTGCTTTTCTTGATTTATAATCATTTTATGACTTACAGTGGGCTATCTACAGCAAGGCCATAAATTCCGTTAATCTGCAGCAATATACAACTACCCTTCACTAGAACGAACTCCCACTATAAGCGGGAAAAGAATGGATAACCTGCTATAAATGAACAAGTGGGGATGAAACAAAAAACAATATTTTAATAACATTTATTTTCATCATGATATTAGACATGGCATTCAGGCTGCAAAACAGGTCACATGCAGCTCATAGACTGCTGTAGTTGTTTGATAGGAATTTCAATGTGAGGTAGTGACTAAGTATCCCATAAATACAGAGTGTTTCAAAAAGCTTTTTCAAGAATTAATTTATGCAACTAGAACAAACTTGGTCTCTAATTTAAATAATGCATATGAAGACAGTATTTATAATAATATCACATGTCATCAAATTTATGCCCATCAAGACATTGCTGAAAATGTAACAACAATTTCAGTGGGTTTCTTGAATTTCTGTGAAAACTTTCCATCACACTTTCTTGCTTCACAGGGCATGTTTGATATCTGGTTTTCTTGAATGGATCTTGTGCACATCAGCTTCAAACTTACCTCTAGTTTGTAAAAAGTGTTAGTAGATATCTCTTTAACTTTGAACCTTAACTACATTTTTGTACTTGCATTTCAGTATAAAATTTCTTTGTTCAAAGTTAAACCCGGATGTCATTAGTAATACTAACATGTAAATTTGAAAAGAAAGCAAGTTAACTTGAGCTATACACTGTAAAAGTGTGTATACATTTTTAACATGACCTTCAGAGTAGTTAATTGTTACTGTTTTAAAGGTTTTTAAATCTGTATTATAAAAGGCTCTTACATACAAAGAAAAATATTTTTTAATTATCGCATATTGCTTACACCAATAGAAAGTCTAGAACTGGCTGAAATAGTTAAACTGAAATACTATACATTTTTTAAAATATTTAGATTAATAACAAAAGTGAAATCATATGGCATGCTGATAAAAAAAAACCTGTCAATAGAAGCAGAGGATATTTACATTTGTTGCAAGAGTTAGTGTCAACTCAGATCAGTAGACACTCAATGAAGGAGTCTGTGGTTATTAATCAGTTTATAATTTGCTTATAATTTGTTGTAAGTGATGCAAATGAATACTCTCTTTCTGATTAGGCAGTTCATTATTTTTAGTGACTTATTTTGAATTGTTATCATCTTTTCTCTCCAGTGCATTATATGAATTGGTTTTTATTATATGATCTGGGCAGACTATTTACTAGTGGTGGGGTTGGGAGAGACGGGAAGAGAGGTTGATTAGATCTGTTTCTTTTATCCTTGTTGAATGTCAAATTTCCTTTAAGAGAGGCTGACTGATTCTTGTGAAGTTCAAAGGGTTTTCGTTTAATATCAATTAATACACATGGCATTTTCTGTCATCATTTAAAATGACTGACATTTTTTTTCTAGTGGTGCATATATCATTGCTAGTAATCAAGATGGGGAGTAATTAGTCTGTAAATGAATCATTATGTTTATGGAGATACATTAATATGAAAGGAAGATCAGGTAAACAAAAAAGAATGATTATATTGAAAACTCACATTGATAGAATGACAATTCAGAGGTGCGATGAGTTGAAAAGTGACTTGAATGTACATTAGCTGATTTAATAAATTCAAAAGCTAATAAATTATGCTATTCACTATTTTAGATTATTTTTATGTTTAAACAACCTCATGATGATGAATGTTTGGAAATTGCTTTTCTTTGGCGAAGCATCCTCCATCCAAAGTCTTGCTAAATAGGAATAACTTTCATACATTATAAATCTCGCATTTGACAAAAATTGATTTCTATATTTCTTTCCAGTTCTATTAAAATAAATGTAATTCTCTTAGTCTCCATTCATATATCCTTTTTCTTAAGTTTCTCTCTTCTCAATTTTTTAACTACTCCTCCAATAATTTTTTTTTAATTTGTCCTCCAATAAAATTTATTTAGATTTTTTTCTTTTAACATGTTCTCCAATAAAATTTTTATTTTTTTATTTTTTCCTCCAATGCAATTTTTTTAATTAATTTTTTCTCAATAACACATCACTTAATAAGTCCCGGGCCTGATATATAAAGGGTACCACTAATAAAAAATCTATATGATTTTTATGAAGTACTAACCTTCAAATGACACGTGACAAAAGTCAGTTTATTACTTTACAAATTACAGTTATTTAAGTGAAGCTACTGTTTCAAACCTTCAAAACAATGGAAAAATCTGAATTTTGTGTGTTGATAAAGCATTGCTTTCTGATGAGGAGAATACTGTTCAAGCAAAGCAATGGCTTGATAAGTATTATTTGGACTCTGCTCCATCAGAAACAGTTAAGAGGTAGTATACTGATTTCAAATGCAGTCATATACACACAAATGATGCTGAATGCTCAGGTCACCCAAAATTCGCAGTTGTCCCGGAAACACCAAAAAAAAAAAATCCACAAACTCATTTCGGTCAATTGTAAAATGAAATTGCATGAGATAGCAGAGTGCTGGACATATCAGAAGGCAATGTATTCACAATTTTGCATGAGCATTTGTCAATGATAAAGCTGTGTTCAAAGTGGGTGCCGCATTTACACACAGTCTATCAAAAACAACAACTCATCAACAATTCAGAGCATTGTTTGCCGCTGTTTCAACACAACAAGAAGTTTTTGCATAAATATGTGACAATAAATGAAACACGGATTCACCACTTCACTCTGGAGTCAAATCAACTGTCAACAGAAAATAGACAGCAGCAGGTGAAATCTGTCCAAAGTGACTAAAGATGTAAACATCAGCAGGCACGGTTTTGGCCTTCATATTTTGGAATGAGCAAAGTATTTTGTTCAGCGATAACTTTGAGAAAGAAAGAACCATCAATAGTGAATATTATATAGCACTATTAGTGTGTTTGAAGGAAGAAATAGCAAAAAAATGACCACAAATGAAGAAGAAAGTGATCTGTCACCAAGGCAACACACCATGTCACAAGTTGATGGCAATGATGGCAAAACTACATGAATTGCACTTTGAATTGCTTCCGCATCCACCCTATTCTTCAGATCTGGCCTCCAGCAAGTAATGGCTGTTTGCAGACCTAAAAAGAAGGCTCCAGGAAAAGAGATTTGGCTCCAATGAAGAAGTGATATCGGAAACTGACAGGTATATTGAAGCCAAATACAAATCATTCTACAAAAAATGCATCGAATTTTTAGAGAAGTGTTGGAATCAATGTATCACTCTAGATAAAGATTAGTTGAATTTTGCCTAAAAGTTGCTGTTTTATTATTTTAGCCCGTGATTTATTGAGTGATGTGTAACAAGATTTTTTTATTAATTTCCTCCGCCAATAAAATGTGTTTTATTAATTTCCTCCACCAATAAAATTTGTGTTTTATTAATTTCCTCCACCAATAAAATTTGTTTTATTAATTTCCTCCGCCAATAAAATTTGTTTTATTAATTTCCCTGACTAATGCAATTTTTTTAATTCCCCCACCAATACAAATTTTAAATTAATTCCCCTCTCCAACACAATTTTTATAATTAATTTCTCCTCCAACACAATTTTTATAATTAATTTCTCCTCCAACACAATTTTTATAATTAATTTCTCCTCCAACATAATTTTTTAAGTAATTTCTCCTCCAACACAATTTTTTTAAGTAATTTCTCCTCCAACACAATTTTTTTAAGTAATTTCTCCTCCAACACAATTTTTTTAAGTAATTTCTCCTCCAACACAATTTTTTTAAGTAATTTCTCCTCCAACACAATTTTTTTAAGTAATTTCTCCTCCAACACAATTTTTTTAAGTAATTTCTCCTCCAACACAATTTTTTTAAGTAATCACTCCTCCAATAAACCGTTTTTTTCTTAATTTCCCCTCAAACCTGTTTTTTATTAATTCCTCTTCCCATAAAATAAATTTATTTTACCTTTCACTGAAATGTATTTCTTTATTCATTTTGCCATCCAATGAACATATTTACTTTATTTTCTGTGCAACCCTCAAAATTCATTTCTTTATCTTTCTCTCAAATAAAATCTATTATTTTTATTTTCATCTCTACCTAAATGTCATTATTTATTTCCATCTACTAAAATGTGTGTGTACTTCTGCTGCCATGAAAATGCATTTCTTTACTAATCTCCTTCACTAAAATCCGCTTCTATCTTTTAGGAAAGTCACTTTACTTATACCATGTAAGATGAAATATTAGTTTTTCATTTTATCTGTCTTCAGTTATATGTAGAACACAAAAAGTTAAAGAATTTGTGTCCAAATTAAAAAGATAACTATCTGATTAAATTTTTTTTCTAAAATTTCTTTTGCAACTTATCCAGTTTTAGCTATCTTTCTTTTACCAAATGTTAACATTCTTTGAAAGGCATTACTTTTATAAGATTTATGATTTAGTACTATTCAGTGGTATTCATTTATCTAGATTTGTTTAGCTTTCAAAATCAATCACTGCTACTTGCCATAAAATCCTAAATGTAAGAAATAAACAAATTTAAAAAAACAAAAAACAAAAAAAATCAAATACCTTACTGCCTACTGTGCATTTACTGTTCTCAATATTTGCCTAAAAATCCCCCTGCACATTATCCTACATAAGTTAGGGCTTTTGTAGGCATATGGACATAATGAAATATCAATTGTCCATACAGAACTTGAGTGGGAAAATTCAAGTTGTTTTTTTTTTAATTTTGTTTTTTTTTATATCAACATTGGATCAATATATGTTTATATTTTGCATAGCTATATATTGTGTAAGACATCAATATTAGTGTAAAAACCAGTTATCTCTCTTAAAATAGAACCTTGATTCAGTAAATTTCTTTCTCACTTTTTCTCTCCACACACACACACACACACACATGTACATGAATCCCTCAATTAATGCACATTGTTAATGCATTCTTGATTAGTGCACAAAAATTTTTAAATACATTTTATAGATATTAAAACAATTCAAACTTATAGACCAGCAACTATTTGAATTCTAAATCTGCTACAAGTTATATTCATTAGAATCCAAAATATTTTTATTATAGGGTTCATCTTGCATGTATATTTTTTCAGTCTCAGTTATTCTAATTTTCTAATGTTTTTACTTAAACTCATTTAATTTAAATTCAGACAAAAGCATTAGAAATTGGAACATGTAAAGAGTAGCAGGACAGAAAACATGCTCTTTAGCAGGATGTACTAAATCTACAGCGTGAACAATCATAATAAAGCGGGATGATGACATATGAGAATGAATACAAACATGATGGAACAATCAGCTTGATGAACTTCATAACAGAAATAATATTTAGGATTCTAATGAATACAGCCTGTAGCAGAATTAGAACAGAAATAGGAAGGAGCATGAGTTAGATAATAAACTAATTTGAGTGATCAGAAAACCAAATTAATTTTCTGATCAGTCAGATAAGTTTATTACCTGACTCACACATTTTCTTAAACAGAAGTGGAGATGTACCCTTTCTTTCCTGTTTAAAGTGTGGTTATTGGTTCCTTCTTATGATGCTTAAATGAAAGTAATTCCTAACCTTTTGGTTAGATGACAGATTATTGGCTGTGTCTCTTCATTTTGAGGGTAGCAACTTGGCAGTTTTCTGGTTGCTGTATCCTGATTAGCAGCAAGAAACCTGAACTCTTTAGTAGCACTTAGAGAGGCTGCTCAGTTTAACACTTGCACAATATTAAGGTTATTGCAATGCCATGTTGTGCCTGGATAGGTATTTTTCCAAGCACTCCCAGTGGGCAATTCTGAGGCTACATTGTTTAAGTCTTAGCATTTTCTGGTCAGTTTGTATTGCCTTGAACAATGAATAGTAACAATTATTTTGACCTTTTTTTTTTTTTTTTTTTTATAAGCGTTTCACCCCCAGCAAGGCATGTCACTGCCACTACTGTGCAGGGGGCTACGTAGAGTGGAGAAAGCCTGATTAAATATAGGAAATGACAGAGGGTGGGTGGTAGGCGGGTAAGGATACCGAGAATGAGGGTTGGGTAGATGAGAGTGTTGTGAGAATAGTTGGGAGTTAGTGTGATAGGAGGTGTCTATTGACCCTACATTTAAACACCTGGAGATTGTAACTGTCGGGAAAGCAGACTTGTGGAAGGGAGTTCCACAGGCGGGAAGCGCGAGAAAAGAAGCTGTTGGAGTAGAATTTACGGTTACATCTTATTTGTTTAACTGTAAAAGGGTGGGACCTAGTTGCTAATCTAGTATCTCGTGTAAATTCGTGCTTAGGCGGCACCAGTGATCTAAGCTCATCGGAGCAGAAGCCATGAAAGTACTTGTAGAAGAGGAACAGAGGGAAGCCACATCACGCCGGTGTGAGAGCGGCTGCAGCCGGTCTGCCAAGTCAGTATCAACCACGTTACAGATCCTCCTTTGTATTTTGTCAAGAAGCCCAAGGAGAGCAGCAGGGGCATCCGACCAGATATGGCAGCAATATTCAATACACGGGCGGATGGTAGATTTGTATATGTGCAGAATAAATTCAGGTGGGAAAAATTTCCGGGCCCTGCACAGGGAGCCCACTTTCATAGCAGCAGATTTGGCAATGGATTCAATATAGTCATTCCATTTGAGGTCCGCCGAGAGTGTAAGGCCAAGGAGGCATAGTATTTTACTCTCTGGGAGGCTAGCCTGTCCCATGCTAATAGGAGGTAGATGCGATTGTCTGTGGTGATTAGTTGATAACAGCTTTGTTTTGGAGGCATTGAAATTTACCAACCATTTCCTACCCCAGGTCACTATGGATTGGAGGTCCCTTTCAAGTACGGCAGTGAGGTTCACTTTGTCGTCCAGACCTGGTTTCTGATCGATGCGGGAGTAGATTGTTGTGTCGTTGACATACATGCCAACTTGGGATCTAATGGTGTCGGGTGATCATTAATGTAGATCAGAAAGAGCGTGGGACCTAGGATAGAACCTTGAGGGACGCCCGCGTTCGTCTGGTAGTTTTGGGAGGCATGCCCATTTAATACCACCTTCAATGTGCGGTTAGAGAGGAAAGACTGGATGAGGTAAAACAGATGTCCAGTTATCCCATAGCTTCGCAGTTTGCACAAGAGGCCAGCATGCCAGACCCTGTCGAATGCTTTGGAGATATCCAAGGCATCGGTTCGGGCTTCACCATTCTTGTCAAGTGCCTGGTATATGTACTCGGTAATGGTCGTTAGCATATCAGCAGTAGACCTGGTGAAGCGAAACCCATACTGTTTGTCAGAGAGAAGCCCGTTGGCCATAAGATGCTGAATCACCTCGGCGTTGATAATGGCTTCGAAAACTTTGCCAAAGATTGGAAGGAGACTAATAGGACGGTAATTGGCGGGGTCTGAGGGTTCGCCAGAATTCTTAAATATAGGTACTACACAGGAGGACTTCCAACAGGCAGGAAAGCAGGAAGCAGATAGGCAGAGGTTATAGAGTTTAGAGAGGACAGAGGAGAGTTCTGGGGCACATTTCTTCAGTACTATGACTGGGATTCCGTCACCGCCGCTCGCTTTGTGTGGGTCAAGTTGCGCAATTATCTTGGCGACCAGCGAGGGTAAAATTCTTATAACCAACTATTATAGGTAATAAAAGTAAACCAGTCTGCAAACAATCACTGAACCCCTTCAATCATTCCTTCTCCAACATTTGTGGTATTTGTACCAATTTTTATAGTACAGAATCTTTCCACTTGAAACATTCTCTCGATATCTTTGTATACTGCAAAAGTATTTTAAACTCTGCTATCTCTACCATTGATTTCTCTGTTTCAGGATATCTTGTCAAAAGGATTTTAGAGTACATATACATAACTTTAGCATTTATATTCAGGAAAATCTTCCAGTGGCAAGCCTTTAGCTGATTCCTTCATGTGATTTTTACCTTTTATTATTATTATTATATTCTGTTATCTATTTCTTTTCCCTTTATCATTCACCTTATTCTGAGGACTGTAACATATTAGACAAAATATCTGGCAGTATAGAAATGGCTCTATCTCTACATTCATCTGCAAACATCTTTCTATCTGGTAGTTTCAATGCTCATCATATCAAGTGAATTAAACATTCTAATGCTACTGGTTTTGCTAGTATTCAGACTTTGCTTTTCCATTGCCAAAACTCTCAGACTTCCATATTTTTTCCTGAATAATTTTGACCAGCAGGTCTTTTTTACTGGAATTGTTCCTTACCTCATCTCTTCTCCTGTTATGTATTGCAACTTTGTCCTTGTGGCAATTTAGATCATGCTGTTGTGTCTATTCATATTTCTTTTGAGTTGTCTAGTTAGCATGAAAAAATTCTTTCTGTTGCCAGTACACAGATTAGGGATTTATTTCGCAGTTTTCTTTGAGATGCCTATTGGAGTGAAATCTTTAATCTTCCTATTGGAAATTGTGTCTCTAAGATTTCTTCTTTGGGTGAAAGCTGATATCAGGCTTTTGTGCTAGCTCATAAACTCCAAATAAAAACATAATTTTGTCCTTAGTTCACTTGGCCTGTTCAACCACTATGAACCACAGGGATCTTTTTCCAGCTAAATCAATGTGATAGCTCTGATCTCAGCAGCCCCTCTTTGTCCCCATTCATAATAAATGCAAATGCATCCTCAATGAGGCTAAGTTGTTTGCTAATAGTGAGGTACAATATTTCACAAATTTCTTTTTTGTAATGATTGGTGGCTCTGTAAACGTGTGTTAAATAAGTGTAAGTTCTCAATTTCTTCTCTCTTTAAACAATTTGAAGTGCTATCATCTGCTCATAAAGCAGAATACTTTGCTCATAAATTCTCTTTCAATTCTATTCTTGTGAAGTATCTTTATCTGACTTTCCACTTAGAACTAAGTCTCTGTGTGATATGCATGTACCTCCATTCATGGTTTGTGCTATCATATTCAAACTTGATGCCCACAAAGCATGAGGATATGCTGGTAGGCCTGCACTTGAACTAGCTACAGTTCTTTTCAAGATCTATAATAGATGCTTTGTTGTTTCTTGCTTTTGAGTTTTTTGGAAATCCTCTTCTGTAGTTCCTGTTTTTAAGAACTCTGGCATTAATCTGATCCTTTGAACCATTGACCTATTAGTCTTCTACCTCTATTTTGGAAAGGCTTTCATCAACTCCAAATTGATTTCCCACTGTGTTGATGGTTATTGCTGAAAGTCTGTCAAGTTTGGCAAAACTTAGGCAATTACTTTTAGATATTTTAAAGGCATTTGACAGGGTTTTGACATACTGATCTTCTTCACAAGTTGAAGGGTTATGATATTCCTGACTGATTATTTGATTCAATCTTTCATATCAAATTGTGTCATGAAAGTTGAATGGTCAGTCTTTTACATCTTTTGGTATTACTTTGGGTATCTCTCAGGGCTGTATCTTTGGATCTACTTTGTTCCTTAAATTTATCAATGACTTTCCTGATGTTGTCAGTTTGTGATTCAGTATTTATGCTGATGAAGCAACTATTTACTCTAGTCTTAATGTTAAGTCTGATCAGTTTGATAAGATCAAATTGGTCACTTTTCTATCACTGTAACATAGCTTTCCCATGACTTTTCTACAGATATTTTCATGATAATTGTTCTGATGAACTTTCCTCTTTGGAATTTAAATGCAGATCTGGATTGGTAGCTAGGTACCATAATTTAATTATTGAAATTACTAGATATAACTACGTCTTCAATGCTAAAAGCTTTTTTTTCTCTTTGGCTTTTGCTTTCCTGTCAATTACAATCTTCAAAAATTCAACATGATGTCACTCTTTATGAATAACTTTATGAATGTATGCTTTGCTTGAAGTGAAATGATTAAAAAAAAAAGCATAAATGTTTTTAGGTTAGTATCAATTAGTCTGTGACACAATACTAAAATAAACAAAATATTACTATATCTACATTATTAACACTGGGCACAATACATGGAAAAATTGTTTTAAAAAATATGCCTATCTTTTATACATTTATTCTTTTACATGATATTTATGTATAAAAAACAGATTTAATAGAAGTACATCATACTTATATTCATATATAACAATATACATAGGCTTCATTTGAAATGAACAAGCACATAGATGTTTCTAGTGAATTTGTGGGACGAGGAGTTAACATTTACATTCAAACTAATGCCCTCATCTTTATTTTGATTATTGTAACTTCAATCATTGGGCCGAGCAGGACAAATTTAGACTTAGTGGAAACAGGATGGACAATAACTGTGAAGTTCTAAATAACAAGAAGAGATCCCTAGACATGGACATAGAACAATCTACCCCCATAAATTATGTGCTCAGTTCCAAACTATCTGAAGTTTACCCAAGTTGACAAATGCCTGAAAAAGGATAGAGTGCTTAATAGCAGGAACATTGTGATAAGAACAAAGATGAGGACATTTGTCTAAATATGAATATGCACTGATTTTATGTTAACAGAATCATAAAACCAAACCCCTTTCAAAATCTGCATTATTAATGAGATTTTGACTGTACTTTATTTTACAAGGTCATCTATTCTAAGGCAAATGCATCTTCTGTTTTTTTTCCATTCCCACATACAAGATTTGCATGAGGTGTAATGAATAGCAGGATGGAATTAAAAATAGGTAAGCTTAGTTCAAATTCCACTTAGGTTTGTTATTGTTGTATTCACTTATGTACGCATACTCTTGGGAGTGATATAAATCAATTTCCTCTCAGTAATGAGTTAAATAGTAGAACATTAACTAGAAAAATCATTGTTATTCTCAATGAATTGTTAAAAATGCAACATTTACTCATAAAAAATATTTTCACAATTCAAAATATGTTTTAGTTTTAAATGATCCACAAATGGTCAATAAGCCATAAAAAACAAATTCATCAATCAATTAATCAACCTTCATACAACAAACTTATCTAAGGAAATTTATCACTCAATAATGTGATAATTTATATATATTAATAATCACTATTTCATTTCAACTCATACTTCAAGGAAACTAAAACCTAAAGGTAATCTAAAGAGGTCTTTGAATTTACTGGTTAACTTAATATTTTATATTGTAAGTAGAAATCAAATATTTACTCTTATTATATTTAAGCGACTGTTATTCACATTTCACTTAGGTGAAAATAAATGAAGCTAAGAACCTCATTAAATTGCAGCATCATACCAATATCTACAGCAATCGTATAAATTGTTTGGAACATACTTATCTTTCCTTAGTTAATTACACAGGAAACATTTTCTGTTTGAAGCTTATTTAAATCATTCTTCTAATTTAAGAATACATATTATGGCTACATTTGAAATTGTTGGCTGTTTGTTCTACTCTTGAGTTATGATACCACTCTTAGCTTTTTTTGGAACAAGATATAATGGGAGAAGGGAATAAAAAGAATGTTGCATTAAGTTGGGAAGGCATCCTTGCTTTGGAAACCAGCATTAGGAAATATGGCCTTTACTTTATCACCTGCCAGTCAAGGCCTCATATATAAATAACGTATGATCCTTAAGTCTTTATCTATAGATAAGGATAAATAAATAAAGATAGGTAAATGTGTATATGGTATAAGGATGTGTGAATGGCATAATGGTTATTAGCATAGAAAATGGATTCAGTAGGTTACGTCCAAATTCAAGCTGGATTTGATGCTTTCATTTTGCATTAATGTCCTTGAGAATGACATGAATCCATCTTTTATTTCTCACCCCAGCTATGGAGAAATAGTAAAGTAGACTTAGTTTTTTAACCTGGGTAGAGTAATTAGTCTAAGAGAAAAATCTCAATCAAAAAACGAAACAACTGTTAACATGTCATATGTAGGCATAGCAGATTAAAATCCTTTACACATAATAGAAGTCAGAGAAGACCATTGTTCGCATTAAAAGTGGGTCTGGCTATTCACTGCAATTGATACTGCACTGGCCATCATCTTAAATATCATGTTACTGGTTCTACATTAGGTTCCAAGTGTGTACCTATAAAATCCTTTATTCATATATAATCCACTCACAACTACACAGTTCCTTCTAGAAATGAGATATTATCATCCTCTCGGATTAGCTATCAATCTTTAGATAAATATGCATTCACAAAACTTTAGTCCAACATATGAGCCTCTTCACCTTGTTCAATAGATGTGGGTGGAGTGTGAATCGGGTGATAGTTTAGTCTATCTACTCCAATTGAAAGAAAAAAAAAACAAAGTGAGAAGATTAGAAAAAAGAAAACCGGAAACCACATCCTAAACAGGAAACAAGGGATGAGCCTCTTCACCTGTTCAATAGATGTGGGTGGAGTGTGAACTGGGAGATAGTTTAGGCTATCTACTCCAGTTAATCTTGGTCATTTTTATCCTTTCCTCAATCCTCCCTATTCTGTCTTCTCTTTCAGTCCCTGAAAGGTATTAATCCATCTCTTCCCTTCAGTAATGGGTTAAATAACAGGACAGATTGGGTTCTATGGCATTGGTTGGCAACCAGTCTACCACAGAAAGTAATGGCAACCTACTGCAGATAATCTTCTGCCCAGTCAGTCATGTCTCCTTCGAGACATGATCGCCCAAGCGTGTATCACATATGGCACTTGACTGAACCCTGTGTACTAATGGCATTCCCACCTTGCTTTTGGGCAAAATGATTAAAAGAAAATTTTTTTACAAGTCCTCTACATTTCAGCGTTATGTTTTAATTAAAAATCTCAAATAGCATCTAACCTTTAAGGTAAGTCTGCATTGCTGACAAAATGTAAGACACAGATTACCAACAAATTTTTAAAGGATTCTGAATAAAATTAAATCATTAAGGTTACTTCTGAACATGTCTGTTATTCTATCAATACAAGTGTACGTCTGCCATCAAAATATTTGAGAGGATTATATTTATACAAACAAATACACAACAGTCTTTATTATAATAGAGAGGATATATATATTCGTCACTACTCAACATTGCAAAAAAAGATAAAATAAGCCACTGTTAAAGAGCAAACATGGGGCAAGAGGTTTGATAAATGTTAGTAAAGAGAATGAACTGAGCTGATGCTGCCTTGTTATTATGTCTCTTTTTTCATGAGCCTGACAGGAGGGATATACACACACAAATATACAACAGTCTTTATTTTAATGAAAAGGATTATTCAGTTTGTTCTAACACAATTTGAAAGGTAAAAATAATCTGAGCCTATTCATTTCTGATAGAATTAAGAGAATTTGGGAGTGGCTAAAATTTACTGGTGCAAAATTTGAGTACATATGTTATTTAGCAAATTGAAAAAAAATAAACTTTTATAGAAATATATACATAAAAATAGACTTTTATAGAAATATAAACATAAAAATAGACTTTTATAGAAATATATACATAAAAATAGACTTTTATAGAAATATATACATAAAAATAGACTGTTATAGAAATATAAACATAAAAATAGACTTTTATAGAAATATATACATAAAATAGTCTTTTATAGAAAAATATATATTTCTGAAGAAAGAAAAAATTATTACCATAATATATTTTTGAAGGAAAAAATTATTACCAGTAATACATTTTTGAATACAAAACTAGAAGACATCTTCAGTTTTATAAAATAAAAAAACATTTTGTCAAAATCTGACTAAATCAACCTTCTCACTCTAATGTTAAAGGAATTCCACATTGGTCGTCCAGGAATTTCTAGAATGAAATCCCTAATGAGATGCTACACTTATTGGCTGAAAATGAACAAAGACATACAAAGTTTGGTTAAATAATGCAGAGTTTGTGCTCTGGCAGTGAAGTCTTCAGAATTTACATTTCAACCCTAGCTGGAAATGAACATTCCATGGTCCCAGTTACATCTAGATTTTGCTGGGCCATTGAATAGAGCATTTTATTGGGTGGGGGTTGACAATTATACCAAGTGGCCTAAAATATTGAAATACAGAAGACAAGCTACCACGGTAGCAATACATTTCTTGCATGAAATCTTTGCAAGGTTTGATGTACCTGATCTCATTGTGTCAAACAGCTGGATGCAGTTCATGTCTGGTAAATTTAAGTTATTCTGCAAGTTCTTAAAAATACAATATATTACAACACCCTCATATCATCCAAGATCAAACAAACAAGCAGAACACTTTGATGACATGTCAAAAGGTCTTTTAAAAATTGGAGGTGGAGGAATTGAATGAAAAGATGCTTCAGCAATTTCTGAGTGCTTTCAGAATTATGCCAAATTCTAACACTAGATCTGGAAAGTTACCAGCAGAATTGATGTTCGTCAGAAAAATTATGTCTGTGTTTAACAAAATACTCTTGAATAGAAGGCAAAATCTTCAAGGAACATCCCTGTAAATTAATTACTTTAACCTGAGAGGAAAGGTATTTTTTAAGATGTACCAAAGAAGAAAAGAATTTTGGAAGGAAGTCATGGTAAAAAAAGGATTGGTTGAATGACTTACTTGGTGCTGGAACAAGGCTGGGAGTATAAACCATTTTGTGTTTTAATGGAGAACTAAGATAAAATTCAAGATACTTTTTAAAAATACCTTTTAGACAGAGAAACTAATTACTCATAAAAAAATTAAATTTCATTAATATGTTTATTGTTATGAATTGCCATCTCAATGCAAAGTATTAAATTAGCTTTATGTGAGAAATGGGATTTTCAAATAAATTTTGCATTGTAAAATCTAAATTGCTGAAAAAATTCTTCAGAGGTAAAAATCTGTTAAAAATGAATCATAACAAAACATAACAAAACATTAGAATTAACTTTCTTGAGGCAGTCTTTATGACTTTTGTAAGAAGATTAGAGAAGTTGGATTAATGAATTTTCTTTAAATCAAATAAAATTATAAATTTTGTAATTAGGGCATACTGCCTTGTCTAGATCATCAATTTTAAATTTTGAAATCTAAAGTTTACAGTAAAAAAAAATCAACATAAGTTTATCACCTGTCTATATTTTTGAAATGAGGTATTATAATTATTTACACTATTTAGATTGTTCAGATTGTTGTTGTCATCTTTCTTGTTGTATTCATGATATCTTGGCTGTTGTATGCTCTGGCAAATGGTAAAGGTAAATGGAATTTCAAACTGAACCATTCATTTCATCTCCCGGAGTAGATTGTTCTAGTTCCAAGTGCCATGTCTCTTCCAGATATCTCAGTATCAGTTATTTCTCTTTAACTCATCTCTCCAAGTTTTTGTACGACATTGAGTGAGTCTAGACAGCTTTCAAACTTCACCACTAATTCAGTTCTCAACCAAATTTCAAACAGTTTACAGAGTTAGAGAGGACATCTTTTTAGCTACATTTCGAAATCAAATTTTTGAATTTTGGTTCAGCAGAAAAAAGTCACATTAAAATATATAAAGTCCGAAAAGGGAGACTAACTACATAAGTACATAAGTGAGTGTCTAATGCTTCTAATAATAAATCTTATTCTTTATAACTTTTTTCTGTTTAATATTTTTGCATGTGGTCTTCAACATTTAAATTCTGATGATCTTTTATCATTTTTGTCAATCAAACTTTGCTTATAAATAATCAATTTTTTAATTTTTCTTTTAACCAATTGCATATAAATGTTTTTCTTTTGAATATTGTTGAATGCAGTTTCCAGCATTAAATTTATATTAAATTAACAACAATGCCTGGAAAAATCATGGATTACATGGAAAAATGCATACATGAAAAGTAATATTCTTAAGATTATATTAAACCTGGAAAAGAACAGGACAAGTTGTTAAACCAGGAAAAATAAAGGACAAGATAGTTTAGTGAAGTAAAAAAATAAAAAATTTCTTAAAATATTGCAGCTAAAAATAAAATTTGAATATAGAACATTATTTTTTAAATTTTTCATTTTAATAAAGTGTAAATTGTCTAATTAGAGAAACTAATGAATTAAGTCTATAGTTATGTTGAATAAATTAAAAGATCAAAACTGAAAAAAATTAGAAATTAAAGTTACGTAGAAAAACTGGCTAATTAGATTAATTATCTGAATAAAATAACAACAGATTTCATATTTTTCTTAAATTATTAAAATATCTAAGAAAATTTTAAAAATAAAATTTAAATTATTAATTGAATTTTAATACACAGTCAAATTTCTCAGGTGTGGAATCCAAATTTGTGTGAAAATAAATAAAAAAACATTTTTTTATATTGTCAATTTTACATTCTGTTACAGTTGAATTTGTTTAATTTGATACTTTTTTCTCAACCTTTGAGGTGTTGAATTAGGTGAATTCTATTGTATTAAAATAGAAAAAATTACTGTAGAAAAAATAAAATGGCCTGATCTTGTTTACATGATTTTATGTTAGTAATATTATTATAATTCAAAAGAACTGTCACTCTCTAATAGTGTAATTTTTAAAATAATTTTTCAAATACTAAATTATTTTTTAACATTGCATATTTTAGATCAAATTATAGCATTTTGTGAGCTCTATTGAGCTATGTACATTGTTATTAATATGGTTGGGATAGCTTAAATTCCATTTATTCTGAATTATTTTTATTACATACATTTTAAATTTAAAAAAATGTGTACAAAAATAATGTGTTAAAAAATAAATTATTTAAATAATTTTTAGTTATATTTTCAAATTTTATTTTTAGCTGCAATATTTTAAGTAAGAAATTTCTTATTTTTTACTTCACTAAACTATCTTGTCGTTTACTTTTCCTGGTTTAATAGCTTGTCCTGTTATTTTCTAGGTTTAATTTATCTTAAGAATATTACTTTTCATGTGTGCATTTTTTTCATGCAGTATGATATATATATATATATATATATATATATTGTTTGATTGTAATTTTAGCACAAGGGTTGTTTTTTCAGTGATTTTTTCCTGATAAAATGTATTCTGGCAAGCAGATTCTTTATCATAAACTGCTTGAGACCAGGGTGAAGATAGTGTTGGTAAATATAAAGAGTTTCTCTTTAACTGAGCAGGTTCATACCAACTTTGAAGTTTTATGAGGACATTGTTATGGTGCTATTATCTGTCAGGGCAAAACTCAGATGAGTGATAGCATCATAGCAATCCCTGACAAGTGATAGCATCATAATGATGTCCTCACAAAATGTTGAAGTCAGTATGAATCTGTTCAGTTAAAGAGACAAACACTTTGTACATACACTCCCAATCAAAAATTTAAGACCACTTAAAAATCTTTAAAAAAATTTTTTTTTTCACGGATAGATTTGAAACTCCTCCCACTTAAGGTTACCAATACTGCAATCTAAAAGGTTATGGAAACAAAAAGCTACATTCCAAACATTTTATTTAGACATTTACATTTTTATAAAATGAGGTGATTTACACATGATCAAAATTATAAGACCAGGGGTATAAATTGTTAGATCTATGGTAATTCCAATGTTTTTAGTTCAGTTAGAGATTAGTAATCACTGCATAAAGGTGTTACCATGCCTAAAGCAAGCAAACTTACCGAAGTTGAACATTCTCGAATTCTAAAATTCCATAAGCAAGGTTTGTCACAGCGGGCAATCGCAGCTAAGGTAAATCGCAATAAAACTGTGATTTGCAACTTTCTAAAGAACATTGAGAATTATGGAAAAGCAAAATCCTCTGGTAGGCCCCAAAAAATTTCTCCTGCATTGAGTAGGAGAATAAGACGGGTTGTTATGAAAGACGGGGGACTTTCTTCTAGTCAAATTAAGGCAGTCACAGATGCTGATTGCAGTCCTGTAACCATCAGATGACACTGAAGACAAAAAGGCATGGTAAATAAAAAGTGTAAACAAATTCCTTGGCTGCTTCCACGTCACAAGGTGGACCGTTTAAAGTTGGGTTGTGAATACCAAACATGGGACGTTGAGAAGTGGAAGAAAGTCCTGTTTTCTGATGAGAAAAAAATCAATCTGGATGGTCCTGATATCTTCCAATGATATTGATATAACAAAAACATGCCTCCTGAAATTTTCTTCGCATGTCATAGTGGTGGAGGGTCCCTAATGGTATGGGGTGCCTTTTCTTACAGAGGGACGATGGAGCTCCAGGTGATGCAGGGTCATCAGAGAGCGGCTGGTTATGTTAGCATGCTACAAAAAGCATCTTTGATGATGGAGGGCCATCATTTGTGTGGGAATGGATGTTTATTCTAACAGGATAATGCTGCAATCCATGCTGCAAGATGGACCTTGACCTTTCTACAAGAAAATGGGGTCCATCTCTTGAGACATCCTGCATGCTCACCAGACTTGAACCCAATTGAAAATGTTTGAGGATGGATGACGAGATGTTTATCGAAATGGCAAACAATATTCAACAAAAAATGAACTTTGTGAAGCCATCTTCAGAAGCTGGAGCCACATCCCCTGCACCTTAATGGAAACGCTTATTTCTAGCATGCCCGACAGAATTTTTGAAGTCATCAAAAGCAGTGGAGGTAGACTTCATTATTAAATTTGGTTGCTGAATGTTTTCATACACTTTTTGTACAATTTCGTAGAATTTTTGTCTTTGGTCTTATAATTTTGATCATGTGTAAATCACCTCATTTTATAAAAATGTAAATTTCTAAATAAAATGTTTGGAATATAGCTTTTTGTTTCCATAACCTTTTAGATTGTAGTATTGGTAACCTTAAGTGGGAGGAGTTTAAAATCTATTTGTAAAAATAAATTTCTTTTTAAAGATTTTTAAGTGGTCTTACATTTTTGATCGGGAGTGTATCTATAATTGTCATGACTTCTTAGTAAAGGTAGTGAAGTAGCTTCCCAGTGCTTTTTTCATAGTTTTAAATTCATTGTTGTTCTTATTCTAGACTTGTTAACACACAAAGCTAGAGAGTTCAGTCTACAATACTATTTATCTATAGCTAGGTAGAAAAGAAATATATTTATGATTTTTCTAAGTGTACAGTACAAAGTGAATGAAACAGCCTAACCTGAAACTTGAACTTGGCTTGCTAAACCCACTTTCCATATGGATAATCTTTGTTTCTCATAAACTCTATAATACTTGCTGAGATTACCACATGTTTGATATATTTCTAATAAAAACACTTCCCTCCATTCAGTATGGTTGATAATTTACTGAATTCAATGTCCTCCTATTTATTTGTTTCCAACATTGAGTTTCTTATTTTAATAATATTTCACTTGGTGGCAATAGCAACAAAAGCTGCTTCTTCTTCATATAACTTCAGGCACCACAGAACACATTAGCAGAAATCAAAGATAAGCATAGTTTACTCTGAATCAATTTCCAAATCCAATTTGCTTTGTTCATTCTTCCCACTTAGACTCATCTAGAAAGTTTGGCAAATTTTTTTTACTTAAAGTGAATTCAGGGATCTGTAAATAGGGTGGTGTAAATGCATACAATGTAATTTCTCATTTCTTTGCATGTTAAGTCATGACATTGCATTTGTTCATGTTTTGGCATATTGGAAAATTGAGGGAATTTTACTTTCTACCAATTTACACCTAATTGAAACGGAAACTATCATTAGCTGAAATGTGTTTCCAAACATAACCCTCTCTCAGCCAACACCAATATTTTTCATCTTTTACCTTCATTTTTACAAGCTAAGAATTTTTGCCATAACATTGCATGCAAAATTTTGGCTTTTACATATAAAATAATTCTCTGGATGTTCATTTGTAATTAACCTTAACAGAGATGCATCAAGAGAGGATTGGGAGAAGATTATGCATTGAGATAAAATGAAGAACAGCTAAGCTCTATTGTCAGTTGCATATGAAGAAATGTATTAGAGATAGAAAATGGGAAAGAGATGGTGATGGAAGAAAAATTGATATAAAGAGTGAAAGTAACAAGAGGAAGAGAGATGTAAAGAAAGAGAAACAAATGACATGGATTGAGAGAGAGAGAAAATAAATTTAAAAGAAGAGGAAAAAATGTGAATAAAAGTAAAAGAATAGAAAGAGAAGAAAAAAATTTTAAAAAATGAGAGAGAGATTTTGTCCCCCAAATTTTTCCAAGGCTAATTTGGTTATGTAGAATTGGAGATACCAAAATCAAAGTACAAAATTTCAAATATCTCAGAAGTATTTTAACAGAGTATAGAAAAGGCAATACCAAAATCAAATAGAATTCAGTTTACTTTTTGGTATAGATAACCTTCCTCTGGAGGTTAGCATATGACTACAAAAACAGTAAACTTTGCATAGAAAATTTTTAAGACTTATTTCAGAGAAAAAAAAACAAAAAACGGTGTCCTTGAAATGTGCATCTAGTTTGTTATGCGAACTTTATTATGTAACTAAACTCTTACCTTTTCCAAGACACTTTTTCACATACCTCTAAAATTGATGTTATTCTACTGGAATATAATAAAAAAAACTTTCTTACGAGAAACTGAGTAGCAGCCGTTTTCTTTAGCACCAGTGCAATCATTAATTCACCTCAAGCTTGTCAACCAAAATAATTTCATTCAACCTTTGAAGACTCATTTAACTGTTTTAAAAATACTACATTAATAAACTTGGACAAGGAATAGGTCATCATGTGCTTTGTCTTATCACTAAGACAAAGCACATGACATGACAAAAGTTTCAACACTGGCATATCCCAAAATTGGCTCAAAAGAGAGCTTGTTCAAGTTAGTAAATTTTCCCTGTTGCCTTATCAATGAAACTTTATATGACTTGTTATATGATACTTGGAGAAAAGATAAATATTGCTAAGTAGACTCCATAGAAATAAAAGAAAAATGGAGGGTGTTTGTTTGTATCAGTATTGAAATGTTTTTATAACACTTGATTTTTTAATTTCTCTACCAGATGATTATAACACATCACTCAATAAGCCTGCTATATAGATGGCACCACTAATAAAAAATCTATATGATTTTTATGAAGTACTAACCTTCAAATGGTATGGAACAAAATTTGGGCCGAATCTGATTATTAGTTTACAAATTACTGTTATTTAAGTGAAGCTACTGTTGCAGATTTTCAAAGCAATGGAAAAATTGTGAATTTTGTGTGTTAATAAAACATTGCTTTCTGATTGTAAAAAATACTGTTTGAGCAAAGCAATAGCTTATAGGCATTATTTGAACTCTGCTCCATTACAAACAATAGTTAAGAGGTGGTATGCTGACTTTAAACATGGCCATACAAACACAAATAATGCTGAATGCTCAGATTACCCAAAATCTGCAATTGACCTGGAAAACACCAAAAAATCCACAAATTTGTTTTGGCTGATTGTAAATTGAAGTTGCATAAGATAGCAGAGAAGCTGAACATATCAGAAGGTAATGTATTCATCATTTTTCATGAACATTTGTCAATAAGAAAGCTGTATTCAAAGTGGGTGCCACATTTGCTCATAGTCGATAAAAAACAACAACACTTAGACAATTCAGAGCATTATTTGGCAACTGTTTTAGCACAACAAAGGAGTTTTTGTGCAAATATGTGACGAGATGAAACATGGATCCACCATGTTACTCTGGAGCCAAATCAGCAGTCAGCTGAGTGGACAACAGCAGGTGAAAGCCGGTCAAAGTGACTAAAGATGCAAACATCAGCAGGCAAGGTTTTGGCCTTCATATTTTGGAAGGTGCAAAGTATTTTGTTCATTGATTACCTTGAGAAAGGAAGCACCATCAATAGCAAATATCATATAGCATCATTGGTGTGTTTGAAGGAAGAAATCACAAAAAACAGCCACAAATGAAGAAGAACGTGATCCTTCACCAAGACAATGTACCAATGCCAAAACTACATGAATTGCACTTTGAATTGCTTTCACATCCAATATAAATTACAGATCTGGTCTCCAGCAACTACTGGATGTTTGCAGACCTCAAAAGAATGCTCCAAGGAAATAGATTTGGCTTCAATGAAGAAGTGATATTGGAAACTGAGGTGTATTTTGAGACAGACAAATCGTTCTACAAAAATGCATTGTTAGAGAAGCATTGGAATCAGTATATCACCCTAGAAGGAGTCAAATATTGCATAAAAGTTGTTGTTTTATTAGTTAGGCCCAGGATTTATTGAGTGATGTGTTAAATAAGCTATTTATGACAATGCACTTACCAAAAAGTGAAAAGCATAATCACTTCACTGAAAAAAAAGGTGTTAGGCTTAAGAAGAGACAAATCTTTTTTCATGACAGCAAAAGTATTCATCAACTTTAAATATTTAGGAACCTTTTTAGCTTTATGTTGTTTTATAATGTTACTGTAAATACATAAGGAAAAGTAGATTTTACTGTGAAATTAATGAAGAAAAAAAGCATAAATAAAAGGATTTGCTTCTTTATATCCAGAGAGAGAGAGAGAGAGAGAGCAAGCAATGGTTCAGATTATGGGAGTATATTTAAAAAATATATTTGTTATATATTAACATTGTACCTATCAAAAATGAGTGGTCATTTTATTAGATTGTGTAAAGTGGATTAAGTTGAGGATTTTTCAGCACCTCTGCTTAAACATGTCAAGATGTTTACACATTCATATATAAATTATGTAATTATGCATGCAATTATAAATTATATAAAACTTTATATGTACTATGAGAGTAAAAGGTTTTCTATTCATACTATCTGGGTAGGTATATTAGTTGAGAGAGGTTTGTTCAAACATTTATTGATCAGAAAAGAATCCTTTTGGTAGTCTGTTCCATAAAGTAACAGTTCTTGAGAAGAAGGTATTCTAATAGAATTTCATTCTTAGAAATGAAATACAAAGTGATAGAGAAGAAATCAACTTTGCATACATAGCATTTATGAAATAACAGTAATGTTACATAGAAACCAATATATATTTGCAGCTATCAGACCATATATATATATATATATATATATATATATATATATATATATATTCTAAGGAAATGAAGGAACAGGTAGATTAAAATCCACTGTTCATGCACTTTTATAAAGAGTGCTCAGTACAAAGTAGAGCTTAATATTGTAATTTTGTTATTATAGTGGTTTATAAAGGCATTATATCACTACACAAAAATGTTCATATTTCAGAATAATATTCTTCTTCAGGTGATATTTTAAAATAATTGGTGAAAATATGGTTATTCAGAAAATTAAGGAGTGGTAGTTAGAGAATATGTTTGTAGTGTGTCAATATTATTCAGTCAAAAATGAGAATAGGTTGATTTATGAAGTTGAAGATTTGTGTTGCAAAAGGCAACATAATATCCTCATGTCATGGAATGACACTTTTTAATTCTGTCTGGGTAAGATACATAGTAGGTCCATACATAATTTCAAATGGGTACACAATAATTTTTAACAGTAGGTTGGATTTCATTTTTTTTTGTTTTTTTGTTAATTTGATTTTGTACTACCTCATTAGTTAAAGGGACTGGAATGTTTAGGTTAGAATTAGAATTGTATAATTATGGTATACTAAGGTAAATTGTAGTTATGAAAACCAAATAAATATTGTGTGGGTCATTTATTTTAATAAAATAATTTTTTATTTTTAAGTTATATTGAAGCATAAGTTATAAATGAACAATTGTAATTAAATTTTAGAGAAAAATATTTTTGATATTTACAAACTAATTTCATCCTTATGATTCAGTAGTACTTTATTTTTAGGAAACCTTAAAATCTGCAGCTTTTCATTCAGGTACAGAGGGCAATTATTTTTTATTTATGGAGGAATAAAATGAAGTCAAAAAGCTTTTTAATAACAGTGTGTTTCTCATTTGTGTGTTTATATGCATTTTCAGGTAAAAATGAAAGCAAAAATGCCTTGTCATTCAAAAGATTTTCCACTTATCCTTTCTCCACTTTTATTCAGAATTTATATCTTGCACACACACTCTCAAACACACAAGGTGTCTACAAAGACATTAGGCAAATTGAAAACTTGATACTGTTGAAATATTTACATAATATGAAGTAAATATTGAAGTTTATATACAAATAGTTAATTGCAGTCTGAAGCATTAAAATGTAACACAAAAAATTTTATCCATAAAAGAACTTTAATAACATTTATATGCAACAGAAATTTTGTTGCCAACTTTTCTAAGTTTTTTGTAATGACTTTTTGAAATTATCTAAAGACATTGTGAACACCCTTACTATTTACATAGTGTTAGTTTATAGAGAATAAAATTTTAAATATCATTGCAATTGAGTTTTCCTTTTAAGTGAGAGCACTTATAACAGTTAAGTGGATGTATACATAATAACATTTTTACAAGGTACATTTGACAACATACAACCAAATAAAAATATTATATTTAAAAAATTAATGGCATCAGAAAAGCTTAAGCAAGAGCATTATAATTTCTTTGGGCATAAATGATGACTATTAAGTAATATGAATATAAATGTTTATATTTTTCAAGAAGAATCATGGTTCATGATTTCAATTTCGCTATAATTAATCGTGTTATAATGTCTGATGCTATTTTAAAATTATTTACCCTCCCTAAATCAACTGTTTCAAGACCTCATTCTAAAGTGCAAGAAAAAAATACTGTTGCAAAAAAAACTGTACATTATAGAAAGAAGAAACTGTCAACCAGAGCAGAATGTAACTTTCAAAGACCTGTTGACCTTAATACAATTAATATGTATCTCAGGAAGCCAACTGATGTGAAAGTAACACTGATACAATAGATTTGCAGAGTAGATCTACCAGTATGCTGACGTATTTTCTAAATGCAAGTTATTTGAAATCTTGTTTAGCATTTTGCAAACACTTTAATATACTGATCTAAAAGAGTATATAAAAAGTTTATGGCATAATGACAAATATGTTAAGATGAGGCATTCAAGCATTATCCCTACAACAAAGCCTGGACAAGGGCGCATCATGCTTTGTGGATGTTTCTCTGCAAAAGGAAGAGGAATCTTGGTAAGATAATAGGATAGTGAAAAAAGATGATTAATATAAAATGTTAGATGTTGACTTGGAAGTGCCTGTTAGAAATCTGAAATGGAGGCATAGTTGAAGCTTTCTCTGATAATGATCCAAAACATTGTAAATTAGTCCAGAAATTTCTTCAGTATAAAACTCTATAAAGATTTTCCTTCAGCCTTCAAAAATCATGACTTGGATCCAACTGACATCTAATGGAATGAACTGAAAAGATATATAAGAGTAAGAAAAGCAATAAGACAATGGTCCAGTGGATAAAAAGCGTTGGTTAAATTCGGTGATTTGACCTAAAGAGTTGTGAGTTTAGTACCTGGTTACAGAAGTAGTAAACTAAAAATTTAGAGAGTTGAATTAAAGCGAGGTAACTAAGACATCTGAAGATATATGACACATGGAATGAGAACAACATAGCCCAGTGATCAAAATAAAGGGTTCAGTTTGAAATATGATCACCTGAAGAAGGTTGGAGCATATAATAGCTGAAATGTTGTGAATACAAACAACAGTCAGAACAATGTAAATCATTACAATACCTTATCTGAGAAGTATAGACAAATATTTAAATTTATGTATTGAATTTTTTAGTGTATTTACTGACTACTTGTTTTTTCATTAAACAACTACTACTCAATTATCTTAATTATTTCCAATAATTTAAAGAAAAATGGTGCTAATAAATTTAATCAGTGGTGATATACTGGAAGACTAAAGTAGATCCATTTTCAAAACATTGCCAGACATGGACAAATGCAAACTTTATTGGGCATTCAGACTAATGAGCCATGTAACAAAACTTATTTAGATTCTGATGAATTGAGTGTACAGCATAATTAGACTGGAAATAGAACGTGAACAGTGTACATCTGTTAAAAACACTGAATGATATTAGAAAGGCAATACAAATGCAGAAGGATGTGTACTTACATTTTACAGATTATGCAAAAGTACATCATAAAGAACTGTTGTAACTCATAGGTAAACATGATATATTTGGGAAAGATATTAGAATAATCTAGAACCTATACTGACAAAAAACTGCCTGCATACAGATAGAAAATGAATTCAGTAAAAATATAAAATGAGTGTGTTTCCTCTCATCAGACTTATTCAAACTATATACTGAGAGAATTAGAATTCCAACCAGGATTCATTATCTGTGGCTGCAATCTTAACAACTTAAGATATGCACCTACCACATTGTTGACAACAGACCCAGACAAGATGTGCCCAACATGCAGATTATAAATTGGAGATCTCAAAATCAAAGAAGTACAACTATTTAAATATCTGGGAACTGTTTTTTTTTGCTATTTATTTTTTTTTTTTTTAATCATTTCACCCCGAGCAAGGCAGAAATGCCACTGATGAGTGGGGGGCTACATAACTGTAAAAAGATTAATTAGAAAAGAGTGAGGAGTACAAACTAGTTAGAAAGGAGCAATAGAAAGCTGAAAATGCAGGTGCAATACCAGATACATAGGTGGAGAGAAAGGGAAGGATATACGGGGGTGGGGAGAGAGCTGGAGTGCAGTGGTTAATAGATGAGTATTGACATTGCATTTAAATTTCTGGAGGTTGTAGCCATCAGGAAAGCAAGAATATGGGAGCGAGTTCCACAGGTGGGAAGTGCGAGAGAAGAAGCTGCAGGAGTAGAATTGTTGTCTGTATTTGGCTAACCTGACTGTGAATGGGTGGGACCCAATTGCCAGTCTGTTTGCACGAATAAACACCTGTTGAGGAGGCACCAGTGACTTTAGTTCATCCAAGCAGAAGCCATGAAAGTATTTATAGAACTGACAAAGGGAGGCCACATTTCGACGGTGGGGAAGTGGCTGCAGTCGAGCCGCCAGATCAGTACCTATCACATTACAGACTCTCCTTTGGAGCCTGTCAAAACACTGAGGAGAACAGCAGGAGTGCCTGACCATAAATGGCAGCAGTACTCCATGCACGGACGGATGGTTGACTTGTATATATGCAGGATGGATTCAGGCGGATAAAACATCCTGGATCGACATAGTGACCCAACCTTCTTAGCAGTAGATTTAGCTATGGAACTGTTTTAACAAAGGATAGAAAGTGTGAGATTAACACCTCACTCAATAAGTCCCAGGTCTAACCAATAAAACAATAACTTTTAGGCAAAATTCAATGTTATTCATCAACATAGTGTATTACCCTAGATGGAGACTGATTCCAACGCTTCTCTAACAATTAAATGCCTTTTTGTAGAACGATTTGTTTTTAGCTTCAAAATACATCTCAGTTTCCGATATCACTTCTTCATTGGAGCCAAATCTCTTTCCTTGGAGCATTCTTTTGGGGTCTGCAAACAGCCAGGAGTTGCTGGCGGCCATACCTAGAGAAAATGTTGGATGTGGAAGCAATTTGAAGTGAATTTCATGTAGTTTTGCCATAGCTGCGATTAACTTGTAATATAGTGTATTGTTTTAGTGAAAGATCACTTTTTTCTTCTTCATTTGTGACTGTTTTTTGGTGATTTCTTTCTTCAAGCGCATCAATAATGCTATATAATATTCATCATTGATGGTTCTTCCTTTCTCAAGGCACTCAATGAACAAAATACTTTGCACATTCCAAAATACGTAGGCCAAAACCTTGCCTATTGATGTTTGTGTCTTTGGTTGCTTTGGATGGCTTTCGTCTGTTGTTGTCTACTTAGCTGACTGCTGATTTGACTTTGGAGTAAAGTGGTAGATCTATGTTTCATCCATTGTCATATATTTATGCAAAAACTCCTTGTTGCGCTAAAACTGTTGCCAAACAGAACTCTGAATTGTCTACATGTTGTTGTTTTTGATTGACTGTGAGCAAATGTGACACCCACTTTGAATAGAGTTTTCTTATTGACAAATGCTCATACAAAATGGTGAATACACTGCCTTCTGATATGCTCAACTTCTCTGCTATCTCATGCAACTTCAATTTGTGATCAGCCAAAATGAGTTTGTAGATTTTTTTTTTGGTGTTTTCAAGGACAACGGCTGATTTTGGGCAGCCTGAAAGTTCAGCATCATTTGTGTCTGTGTGACTGCATTTAAAGTCGGCATATCATCTCTTAACTGGAGCAGAGTTCGAATTACACTTATCAAGCCATTGCTTTGTTTGAACATTATTTTCCCATCAGAAAGTAATGTTTTATCAACACACAAAATTCAGAATCTTTCCATTGCTTTGAAAATCTGCAACAGTAGCTTCACTTATATAACTTATATAACTGTAATTTGTAAACTAATAATAATTTTTTTTATTCATGGTGTCATCTATATGTCAGGCTTGAGACTTATTGAGTGATGTGTTAATATCCAAAGAAACATTTTGAATAGTGAAAGTTGTCTTCAAAAGCTAAGCAAAGTATTAATTAAACAGGAAAACTTTGTTAGAAACAAGGGTAAGAATACTGAAATGTTATGTAATATCAGTCCTCCTATATAGCGATTCTGACATTCTTCTTGCTGAGATGAAGAAGGGACAGAAACAGAAATGTTGTTCTATAGAATGATGTTGTGAATACTGTGGACCAAACGTGTGCAACAATAAAGTTTTCAAGAAAATGAAAACAAAAAGGACACTTAGCATCAGGAAGAGATAATTGTAATCTCTTGGACACAGAATGTGGAAAGAGGGCATGGAAAATTTGATACTTACAGGACATTGATGCTAAGGAAAACTACAAGCTTTAATCAATAGATGTTGGAACACAATTAGGAGAGATAAAATGACAAAAATTATTAAAAGCTACAAAAGATAGGAAAATTGGGAAGAGCGATGATTGCCAACATTCTGAAGAAAACTGTGTGTATGTGTATATATATATATATATATATATATATATGGTAGGTTTCATTACAAATGACAGACAAGGTGTGATGGTTAAGTTTTTTTATGTAATCTTTTATGTGTATGTGTGTATATATATATATATATATATATATATGTGTGTGTGTGTGTGAAGAAAGAAATATCTGTTCAATAGTTTAATAATATTTGAATGCACACTCATTTGGGTGAATTTTTGAATGTGTGTATATAAGTTACAGGAAAAAAAATGATTGTAAATTCATGCACATATCTAATGTCATGATTATATTTGCAAGTAAAATAATTTAGTTTGACTATAAACACACACACACACACACACTGAAACAGTTCAGTTTCCTTATTCATCTGGTGAAAGTGAATTGAAAGAAAGTAGATTTAGTTTTAATATTTATATCTTTTCTCTTAATTTACCTGATGATTCTTACCACATATGTTTTGGAAATTCTGATAACATTAAAAAAAGAGATACAAATTATAAAACAAACAAGAATTTGCTAGGAAAAATTTTGTCCGCATGAAGCGAAAAATATTAGATAAAGAAGATATCCTTCTTCCAAGAGCTTACTGATTCAGTGTCCTTGAAACTCTGGCTAAATATACCCTTCCCAAATTTGTTAATAAGCAAAACATCAGCATCCATCTGTTCAGCACTTTTCTACATTAAATATATTTTAGGCTTAAATATTAATAATTAACAAAATATTCCCCTTTTATGGAAATTTGTGCACTTTTGGACAAAACAAATATTTAATTATGTCAACCAGTTTTCATCATTATAAATGAATTATACATATGTGCACGTGTATAAAATCAATCAATCATATATATATATATATATATATATATATAAAACTGGTACATTAGGACATGTAAGTAACTACTACAAAACGTATATTTTGTTTTGACATTGAAAGAAAGAACAAGGTAGTTAACAATGATGGTATTAGTGGTTGAAAATGCTTACAGACAATTTTAACATTTCCTTACGTCTGTAATATATTACCTTGAATGGCAGAAGTAATTGACAGGTTCATCTGACTGTAGGAAAAGTCAACAAAGGACAAGAGTGATTGACAGATATATCCAGCCGTAGATGATGTCAACAAAGTGCAATGAAAGAAAATGACTGATAACCAGTTTGAAAAGCAATGGATTGCCAGGTGTGATTGACAGGTACATCAAGCCATTGATAATGTCAACAAAGTGTCAACTTGAAAAAGTAAAAATGTATGGAAGTTTTAAAAATATATAAAGTCTCGAATTTTTTGGCTGAAGAGACAGAACTTCCAACTCCCAATGAGCCTTTCATGTGCAGGACTTTCTTCAACTGCTTTTCTGCTCCACACAACCATCACCTTTGAAGAATAAAAATATAAGACTATATTTTTATATATATGCGTCGTCTTCATTGTTTGTCAGTTATTCAGCATAATATACTATATATATGATTTAGTGCACAATGACTCACTGTGTTTTTTTGAAAAAAATCATAGATTGATAATGAACCTGGTTACCATCTATGAAAACACTAGATGATCGTGGCATAACAGACATCATCAAGGAAAGGTATGTGAGTTTTTGTTTTACCTTGTGTATACTAGGTTTTGGTGCGCATTATGAAAAAGCTGTTGGTTTAAATAAGAAAACAGCAAAAAAAATTGGGAAAAAAAATTTCATAAAATAGAACAGCATACTTTTTCTAATTTTGTTTAAAAATTGACCGTGGAGTTGAGAAATGTGTCTTGTTTGATGATGACCACATTAAGAGGGGAGGATTTCTTTTAAAAACATACAGCCATTAGTATGTAATGGAAGATGATGAGTATGGGACTTAGTTGAAGGATATTTCAGAGTTGTGCACATGGCAGAGAAAGACATGTCAAGTAGCTCTCCTTACAACTAGAGTAACTGTGGGACAATATATCTACAGATTAATGTCTGAAAACTCACATGGAATGAGTTAAAAAAATTCTTTAAGTAAATATTACAGGATAATTTTCGATCCCAATGCTCAGTTAGTTGAGTTAGCAAACATTAAGCAGGGTAGAACAAAAGAAATACAGGACTACAAGCAGAGGGTAGTATGCCTGGCTGAGAACACATATGTGGGGATCAATAAAAGGAATGAAGTCGTTGCAAAGCAAGTACTTGGATTTTTTATAGAAGTGTTAAGGAAGTGAGATATAAAGTTGGCAGTAATGAAGGACAAGCTACAGGAAATGGTAGAAGTCCATTTGTGAGACGTCCAATGAGCAGAACAAGATAGTGCTGATGCATGTAGTTGGTAATTTGTGTGCACCAAATTCCATCTCTATTAAGATAAAAGTTAAGAACATATTGAACCTTGGTAGATATGGGGGGCAGAGCTAACAGTCATAAACTGTAGGGTTTTTAAAAAGTTTTAATTGGGAGTTGAATTGCAAAAAAGGATATAAACTAGAAACTGCTAATGGGTCCCTTTGTTGCCTTCAAGTTCAAATAGGAAATCAGTTCAATTTTCACCCTTATGATTTCTTAATTGAGAATAATCTTAATATAAATCATGCTCAGCCATAATTGGCTGATGCAAAATGGGGTGAGAATATATTTTGATTTGGGGACCTTGAGTATTTGGGAGGAATATGTAGCATTAGAAGCAGATGTTCATATTTCCTTATAAAAAATAACATTAAAATCCCAGTACCTGCATACTTGTGCAGGACAAACTAAGTTTAGAAATGGGGATGGCAAAGAATATGAGCTAGAACAGCTGAGTAGTGGATACATTAGTAATTTCAGTGATATATCAGTAGCCAATGCAGGAGTAAAAATTGCTAAATCTCATAGGTTTCCATTGCTAATAATGAATAACACTAATCAAATGGTTGCCTTGAAGTGGGGTATCCAATTTCTAAATTTGAAAGGGCAGGTAACATTACTGAAATGACTGTGCCTGATAGAAAAAAGAATAAAAATTTTGATGTGGATTTAGAACAGGCACATACACTGGACAAATTCATGTCCAAAATTGAGAGGCTACTAAAAAGAAACACGGATTTGTTAGTGATGACAAGCATCTGGGCAGGACGTATACTGTGCAGATGCATATCGATAATGGAACACATGTGCCCATAAAAAAGCACCCCTATCACACACAAGCTGCTGAAATGATACAGGCAGGCATAATTGAGAGGTTCAATAGACCATGGAGTTTTTCAACAGTTTTAGCGGAAAAGAAAGATGATAGTAAGAGATTTTGTGTAGACTTTAGGGCACTCAACAAAGTTATGAAGAAATGTGCTCGACCTCTTCCAGTTATTGATGTTATACTGGTATCACTTTGGTCAGCAAGATACTTTTTGAAGCTTGATTTAAAATCAGAGTACTGGCAAGTTAAACTCCATGATGATGACAGAGAAAATGCATTCACTTGCCACAGGGGTTTGTTTCATTTTAATGTTATGCCATCTTGGCTTGCAAACACCCACTGTGTCTTCAAGGAATTGATGTCTGTTGTTATATGGGGATAGAAAGTTTTTGCTTTGACATACCTAGATGACATTTTGATATTTTCAGTACAGTAAAAGACCACTTGAAGCATATAGAGACAGTGTTGGGTAGTTTCCATAAGCATAATCTCAAGTTGAAACCAGCTAAATGTGAGTTCTTTCAAAATTAGTGAAGATGGAATATAGCCAGATTTCAATTAAGTCAAGGCTATAAAAACAGTTTTGACTCCAACCACTGTTAGGCAAGTGAGGGCCTTCATTGGAATGATCTTATGCTATCACTGCTTAATTAGAAATTTTTCTGATATTGCCAAGCCACTGATTAATCTAACAAAAAAGTATGCATGTTTTCAATGGGACGACTCTTGCCTGGCCACTTTTAATAATCTAAAAACAAAGCTCGTGGATGTGCTGATACTAGCATATTTCAGCCCAAATAAGGACTACAGACCATATACTGATACCTTTGATCAATCGAATGATGCATGTTTATCCCAATGAGTTTATGATAAAAAAAGTAGGAAAGAGGTAGAAAAACCAATTTATTTACTTTTCCATAAGTGACACAAACAAGATGGTCAACTATAGAGAAGGAGACTTATGCGATACACTATGCCCATCAAAAACTCAGTCATTACCTACATAGTACAGCATTCACAATCTACACAGATCATAAGACTGTAGATATGCCCATACAAACTAAAAAGATACAGACTTGGGCTTTGAGCATGGCTGGCTACAACTGCAGCATACAGTAACTCAAAGGTAAAGATAATGTTTGCACAGATCTGTTGTTGCACACTGTTGACACAAATGAAGAACAATGTTGATTCTCCAGTAGATATAGATGATAGGAATTACTTAATTAGTGTAAAAAATTCAAATCTAATTGAGCCGATGGAATTTGCATCCTCTGAAAATGTCAAGAATTAATCAGTGATGTACGAATATCCTACATTGCAAGAGACAGACATAATTAGGGAGCTAGAGTTGAATGAGAATATTCTAGACCTGGAGAGTAGATTATTACTTGTCTCAGACTGATGATGAACCTCTCATCAGGCTTTATGTTCCGTCTCATCTTAGAAAAGTGTGCTGATTCAATACCATGACAACAGTGGCCATATGGGTATGGATAAAAGTTTCCAGTCAATAAAACAGAAAACTTTCTGGCCCTGTTTGCTAAGAGAGATTAATAATTTTGTAGGTCAATGTATTTCATGCTGGACAAGGAATTTGAAGACGCAGCAACACCATATGCAGGAGTGTGATTTGCCTCCTTTTCCCTTTGCAAAGCTTGCTTTGGATATCTTTGAACCCTACCCAAACACTCATTTGGGTAACCAATACATAGTTAGATTCATAGATATATACAGTGGTTGGTCTGAGGCAGAAACAGTGGTACATCTTTTAAGCAATGAAATTTTCACCAGATTTTAACTGATAATGGGCCAGAGAATATCAACAAAATCATGAAAAAGACATTAAAAGACCTAAATGCACACCATGTGACAACTTCATTTTATTACCCTCAAATCAATGGTAAGGTTAAGAAGTTTCACAGAACAATGCTTGTTGTTCTAGGCAAGGAAATTGGCAACAACACTGATGGAATATTTACATCTTCAAGCAGCATTCTTTGAAGAATGGAAAATTTCTACTACAGAGAGGCTATTACAGAAAATATTATTGGCTGCTCTAAAAAATCCAGCAATTCTGACAGCAAATCCAGGGCAGAACAAGAGACACTATGGTATGGTCAGAATTGCCAAATAAGCAGAATTTCAATGAGTTGAGAGGAAGTAAGAAACAAATCAAGTCAAGAAGCATGTTGGTCAGAATTAATACTTAAACAAGTAGGCAAATCTGCTATTTGACTAAGTGATAAAGTAACTGAAAAATTAAATAATGAATGCCAGCAATATCAGTCATTGTTATTAGGATTAAGCCACTTGACATGATTAGCATTAAAATCACCAAAAAAAACAAAGATGTTATAGACAGAGAGCTCGTTCTATACATCTTTGTAAATTTAAATCCTTTTTGATCAATTGTTTCCTTATTAAATAGATTTAAAAATTAAGAAGGATGTTGAAATCTGCAACATGCAAGATACTCATTTTATAATATTTGCTGCAACAGATAAAAACCAACCCCAAAATATTGTTTTGTTAAAATTTTCATAAAATAAAATATGCTTATCATTTTTTTTCTTTTACTTCTGTTGTATTATATGAAGGGTTGTCAGTATGTATGTGTTTATATATGTATATAATGGTAGCATACATATTTATGGTTTTTCATCACTTGTTCTTTGAATTAAACTCTGTAAAAATTGACTTGTCCAAACTGAGTTTTAGAGATAATTTTTTTGTATTTGATAACACAAAACATACATCAAAGAAATTTTCAATTAGTCATACACTTTGTATTGACACTTCAGACAACTCTTTGCAGGTTATTTTCTAATCATATTTTCCTCTGAAAATATGTTTTATTTTTTCCTCTTTATTCAATCAATTTTGAATTAAGTTTTTGATTTAAAGGAAAAATCATTAATTTTTCTTTCCTCAATTTTATGAAAGAATTCAATTAATTTTAATTCTGTAGTCAAAATTTCTTGTCTGGATTGGTTCAAAGTGTTTTTCTCCAATTTATAACTTTCCATCCAACTGGATATTGAATAATTGCCATAGACAAGTCTGTACACATCAAAAACATGTACTTGCAATCAAATGCTAATTCATATACATTGCTTACACATGCAGTGCACAAATATATGCACACACACACACACACACATATATATATATATATATATATATATATATATATATATATATAAAATAAATTTTCACATGCATTTACCAATAAACAGAAATATATTTGTAGATAAATGCAGTGTTGACAATATTTTCAATTTCTAAAACAAATCAATTTGCTATCATAAAAAAATCAGAATCTTTTTATTTTCATTTATGCAAATTTAAGAAAATATGTAAAGTAACTTATGGAAGTGATAAGTATTATTGATTAGCATTTTGATTTTAGATATAAATAACAAGAATTTTAAACCATACAAGATTCTAAAAGTATGACCTAAGTTAATAAAAATTGTGTTTGTGTCCTTAAAGAGATAGCTCATAACAAATATTTTTTTAAAAAAATGAGTTTAGCTGGGTAGGTAAGAGTAGTAAAATTTAAGATTTATATAAACTATTTTCTCAATCTACTACATTGTCCTCAAAGTCTGTTACCTCCCAAATCTGTCATACATGGAGAGTAATGGACCATATCCTACCATATTACCCTATGACATGCTGGCAGGATTTTGAATTGAGTTATCATTTTCTTGGGTTGGTTGCTCTCCTAAAACAAATGAGCCCAATCTTCTTTGCTTAAATGTCAAGGAAGATTCTATTGTTTATATAGATGTGCAAGTAGTGAAGCAGCTTAGAATGGTAAATTGATAGAGTACAAATTCCATTTGGGATTTTTATATTCACTTACATACTGATGCCCTTGGGAAAATTTCAAACCCATCTTCTCTCCCCAGCAGTGGGTTAAATAGTACAGATTGTATCTAGAAAGTTTTTAATGCAATAGTCACTCACAAAAAAGGGCTTATGGCTACATCATATTGAAACATCGGTTCCTGTATGATTACCAGAATTTTGCAACATTGTATCTGGTCAGTACTTACAGATTATGTAAGCTTGAATATGCAGGTGGTTTAATGGATAATGGCTCAGAATTGCTAATTGGAAGGCCGAGTTCCAATTCTAATTAGTTTATATTCACTTATGCTGAAATACTGTTAGGAAAGGTATGAATTCATCTCTTCTCCCCCAGCTATAGGTTTATTAGTAGGACTTTTATCACTGAAACCATTATTATCCCTTGTCTGAAGAAATAAATGTTTTAGCTTTAAATAACCCACAAGAACAAATCAGTCAGTCATTGTTCACAGTGAAAATCTGCACATCCAAAAGATATATATATATATATGTATGTATGTATGTGTGTGTGTGTGTGGTTTCATTCATTTTCTTTAAAACCAACACACATACTAGCAGAGATACCTGAATTTGTTGAGGAAAAATTTTAAATAACAACCTTTTAGAAAATATATTTTTTAATATATTTCTTTTCATACAACAAGTGAAAAATATTCTATCTTTGTAAAATACCATCTCCTTTCAAAAGGTGAGTGATTCTGTTTCACCACAATTGATTTTTGTTCTTTCATTCATCAAACATAACTATGTTACTCTTATTTTTATATAATAATGTTCACCTGATACAAGGTCAAAGAGCCACTTAAGATAGTGTTATTTTGTGGTGTTGTATGCGTGTAAGTAAGGGCAAGAAGTGGAGCTCATAGTTATACAAGAAAGATGATAGTTAACTCTAGATTTGAAAAGGTTAAAATTGTAGTATTTGGCAATGACATCCTCCTGGGAATCTATTCCACAAAGCAACAGTTTTGGGGCAGAAGCTCTCCGAATGGAACTTGCTTGTTGCTATAGGAATATGAAGGAAATGGAGATGATTTACCTTTGTGTACATGGCAGGGTGGGTCCTAGTTGTAAAGGTCAGAGGTGGTAGGCCTAAATAATATAGCTCATCACAAAATATGCCATGGAAATTGTGATAGAGCAGCCAGAGGTTCACAACATTTCATCTGTGAGAAAATAATTCAGCACCTTCAAGTTTATATAGATGCTTTTGAACAGGCAAGTATGTCCTGTGCAGTAGTAGGCCAGATATGGCAGTAATGCTCCATTTTTTAGTCTGATCTTGCTATTGTAAACATAGAGTATTGCAGTGAGAGTCAGATACTTACTGGAACAGCACAATGAAGCAACAATCTTTCCAGCATCTTTAAGCCATAGGTTGGATATATGAATTCCACTTGAAGTCTGGGAAAAGCTTGAGTTGCAGAAGATGTTCAAGACAATGAGCTTCAATGAGAGGAAACACATCCATCATTATAGGTGAAAGTTCATGGGTCTGCTTGGTGGTGGTTGAATGTTACTTGTTTTGGCCATGTTGGATTTTACAGGCCAATTCTTTCTTCTATTCAGCCACCTGGGCTAGGTCAAAGAAGAGTTAGTTTTCCAGATTTTGGAAGGTGCACCTGTATGAATTGTTATTATGCTACCTATTTAATAACATTGTGTTTCATATCATCCTAACTGATGTCAGTTGAAGTTATTTTGTTTTATATATTACACATTAACTCATTGTATATTTATCACTCATATCATCAATTAATTTATGTTGAAACATAAATTAAAATGAAATAGATTCTTTTATTTTTTTCATTGGTTTACATTATATGTCATGTGTGTTAAATTCTCTAAATGATTGGAGTATATTGTTAGGTAGATTATTTATGTAAATCAAAAAAAGGGTTGGTTAAAGAAGTATCCCCATGGATATGCCTGTGTTGACTACCAGGGCCTCAGAGAATTGACTGTTACTAACTTCCTTCAGAGATACCTGTTAGGAAGGATTTTATAATAAAGAAAATGCTTCCAGTGAATCCATGGATAAAGAGCTTTTGTAGTAAATATTTATGCCACACTCGGTCAAAGACCTTCAAGATATCTCATGCCATGATCCTTGTGGGTAATCAAGGGCCTCACAAATTCAGTGTATAATGGTAGTTAGGACATCAGCAGTGGATTGGGCTGATTGAAACACATACTGCTCATCACACAAAAGATTATTCTTATCCAGGTGCTTGATGACCTTGATGATAACTGCCTCAAAAAGTTTACTGGTGATATTATGGAGACTAATTGATTTGTAATGGGAAGGATAGCATTGATTGCCCAGATTCTTAAAGAAAGGACATATGCCTGCCACTTTCCACATATTTGGAAAAGATTTCTCCTTCAAGAAGTGGTTAAATAATTTTACTAGAATCGAGGATAATTCTGGGTTGATATTCTTAAAGATGATCACTGGAATTTTATCTTGGCCAGTGGCTTTTTTGGGGGTTGATGCCTTTGATAAGTTTAGAGACTTCATTCAATGAAATGATTATATTACTCAGATTGTGCTCAGTGAGATGTGGCGAGTTTGTAAGGGGATAGCCTTTATCATCTTATGCTGAGTTTGAGGCAAATATTAAGGTGAAGAGCTTTGCCTTGTCTGTCAAAGAGTATATAACCTTGAGGTTATTTATAATAATGGGCATAGCAATTTAATTAGTGATCTTCTGGAATTTACAAGATCCAATTTGGTTCTTTTCAACCTTGGCCTGGACAGCTCACACATGGCTGCATTTTACATTTTACAGTGATTGAATGTGGTCTTGAAAGAATTAAGGGTCAGATTACACCATTCCATGTGATAGATTTTGAAATAACACATCCCTCAATTAATTCCGGGCCTAACTAATAAAATAACAACTTTTAGGTAAACTTCAACTTGATTCATCAACATGGTCTCCTTACAGGGGGATACACTGGTTCCAATGCTTTTCTAACAATTTGGTGTCTTTTTGTAGTACGATTTGTCTTTGGCCTCAAATTATACCTTAGTTTCTGATATCACTTCTTTGAAGCCAAATCTCTTTCCCTGGAGTATTCTTTTGAGGTCTGAAAACAGCCAGTAGTCGCTGGAAGCCAGATATGGAAAATAGGGTGGATGTGGAATCAATTCAAAGTGCAATTCATTTTTTATGCCATTGTTGCAATCAACTTGTAAATCTTGGGAAAGATCACTTTTTATTCTTCATCTTCTTCATTTTTGGCGATTTCTTCCTTAAAATGCACCAATAATGCTATATAATATTCACTATTGATGATTCTTCCTTTCTTAAGGTAGTTGATGAATGAAATACCTTGTGCATCCCAAAATACGGATTACAAAAGCTTACCTGCTAATATTTGTGTCTTTGGTCACTTTGGTTGGTTTTCACCTGCTGCTGTCCACTCAGCTGACTGCTGATTTGACTCCAAAGGGAAGTGGTAGATCAATGTTTCATCAATTGTCACATATTTCCACAAAAACTTCTTATTGTATTAAAAATGATGCAAACAACACTCTGAATTGTTGACTCGTTGTTGTTTTTGATCATGCAGAATGGTGAATACACTGCCTTCTGATATGTTCAGCTCCTCTACTATCTAATGTAACTTCAATTTATGATCACCTCAAATGAGTTTGTGGATTTTTTTGGTGTTTTTCAGGACAACTGCTGATTTGGGGCAACCTTAGCATTCAGTATAATTTGGGTTTGTACGCTAGTGTTTAGAGTCAGCATACCATCTCCCAACCATTGTTTCCAATGGAGTAGAGCTCAAATAACTTATCAAGTCATAGCTTTGCTTGAACAGTATTTTTCCCATCAGAAAGCAATGCTTTATCAACATACAAAATTCAGATTTTTCCATTGTTTTGAAAATTTCCAACAGTAGCTTCACTTAAATAACTGCAATTTGTAAACTAATAATCCAATTGGGCACACATTTTGTCATGTGCAATTTGAAGGTTAGTACTTTATAAAGATCATATTATTAAATATGATATGATTAACATTAAATTTCTATGTTAATTATTTTAAAGAAAAATAGAGAATTAAAAATTGTCACATGAAACAGTTAAAAAGAATGAAACAAGTTAAAGGGCAAGAGATTGTCAAAAACATATGTTAAGACAGATAAAGTTTCACATGGATTTTTAACCAAAAGTGTTGATGTCTGCAAAATATCAATAGTGCTCTCATGAGGTCTCAAGCAGCTTCTAGTAGTTTGAAGGTGAAGTCAGGTTTACATTTCTTTGGGGGGGGGGGGATTTGCATATAAATATGCCAACATTCCTTCCTTGAAAAGAATACATGTTTGTTTGCCTGCCATTTTATCAGACTAAAAAAAAATTCCATTATATATATGATCAATAATTAACATTACATGACACAAATTTAAAGTTTCTCATATACATACAAACACAGATATGTAAAAATGGACTTCCATTATCTAATTGTTCTTTGTCACATTCCAAATGATTGTACTAATAGAAAAATATCAAATAATTTCTTGCTGTTTTTTAACAGATGGTGTTCCCAGAACTACACGTGGGTAATTTAAGATGGTAATGCTTCTATAAGGAAATACTATAAGCAAGCTTGAAATTCAGTGTCTTGTAATATAACAATCTGGCCCCACCCGAGAAGAAGGCTGTTGCAAGCGGGGTTGTTTTCCGGTCGTTGAAAGGAACGGATGTTTGTTTGACCTTATTTCCGGCAGTAGCGGAAATGGCTACAAGAGGCAGACAGAACAGGTGTCTCTGAGAATTACGTGGGCCGTGCGTGGGCGAGGCAAAATCCGGAAGTCCCGGTTTGGAGATTATAAAAAGACCTCGGCGCACGGATTTCACCAGACAGACCAGACAGACGAGACAGAGAGCCAGACAGTAGACAGAGACAGAGGCAGACGAGAGAGCCAGACCAGACCAGAGGAGCAACAGATACGACGACCCCCCCCCCCCCCCCCCGTCAACCCATTAGAAGCGCGCTCTCTCACTCTCTGTTCCCTAGGCTACACGGTTCATCGTCATTAATAAAAATATCACTTGATATATTTTTATATATATGCGTGTTTGATGTTTGTCAATATACAACAGTATGTCATTTTGCCGAAGTGTAAACAACTTTGTTTTTCATAGTGTTAAACATGTTGGATTTTATTCACTGTATTCACAGTGAATTTTATTGCACTAGTTTATTCAGAGAAATCTGCAGTTAAAGCACACAATTCTTGTTGAGACTTATGGCAACTATGCTCTGTTGGAAAGAACATGCAGAGATTAATTTAGATGTTTTAAATCTAATGATTTTGATGTTGAAGATAAAGAAGACTCTGGCAAAGATGAAGAATTGGAAAATTACTTTATAGAGACTCATGTCAGGTGCATGCTGAACATGCAGAATCATTAGGAGTTGATCACACAACAGTTTCAAAATCTTTAAAAGTATTAGAAAGGATGCAAAAGCAAGGACATTGAGTGCTGTATGAGTTAAAGCCAAGAGACATCAAATGGCATCTCACATTGAACACCTGCTTCAACAGCAGAAAAGGAAATGTTTCTAGCATTGTATTGTGACTAGCAATGAAAAGTGGATACAGTACAATGACACTAATCATAGAAGATTGTGAGGTAAGCCCGGCCATTTATCAACATCAGTGGCAAAGCCTAATATCCATGGTTCAAAGCCTTTGCTGTACATTTGGTGGGATCAGCTGAATGTAGTTTATTAATATCTGCTCAAGCTGACTGAAACCATCATGGAATATTGCTATCAACTAAAATTTATGCATTTGACTTGAGCATTGGAGTAAAAATTGTTAATTTTAATGAATGAAAATTTTGATTTCTTGCACTATCAACATGTTAAATTCTTTTCAAAAATGTTTCTATTTATCGAAGGTAAGAATCAGTTAAAAATGTATGTTTTCTAACATTATTAAAAATACAAGAAGCAATAGCTTTTCTTTGCATTAGAAGAGAAAAAAATGTTTATTAATGACTGCTTTGTTGACAAAAGAAGCTAGGAAATTTGAACAGGAATTTTAAGTTGAGCATTTTTAATAGCAGTCATATGAAAATATTTTTATAACTTCCCAAATGTTTAGTAATGTGTTCATTTACCATAATTTCTTTTGTATTGCTTGTGTTACATATCAAACACATGAAGCAGCATATGCCAAAATAGGTTTCCAGCATTTTCTTTTTAAATAAAAATGCTTTATTGTGAAATGAAATTAGAAATTGTTAATATTTTCTAAATACTAAAAGAAACAAAAACTGGCAAATTTAATTATGCAAATTTTCTAATTTTTCCAAATCATGATTCACACATGTTTATAGGTGATTTCTAACTCTTATACAGCCTTTAACAAAAGTTACATATATTATATCGTTCAATAGATTTTAGCAGGGAATTGTTTCAAGATACCTGTCAATACTTTATTGTAAGACACCTTTTTGTAAAAAAAGGGGTCAATATACATTTGTCTCACCCTTGATGCTTGCCATGTAGTAATGTTAGCAAGATAGTTTTTGCTAGACTTCTCTCTAATGTATCTATTTTGATGCTGCTAGTAAATAAACAGTAAGATTTTATTTTCAAAAAATTGTACATGAGAATTTTAGTTAAGAAACTAGGAAAGAGAGGTTAGCCAAAATCATCAATTAACAATGAAAATATGATGATTGTGAGAGAAAATGATCCAGTGATATCAGAACTTGCAGTAGACTTCCATATATTGATTTGTAACATTTTATATTGTTTTATAGTGATAAAAAAAAAAAATTGCCAGGGGCTGTAAGCTTGGAATGGATAATGGATTGGAATTGTTAATCATAGAACTAAGTTCCAATTCTAGTTGGGTTCATTACATGCAAATTCATTTGGGAAAGGTATGAATCACCTCTTCTCCCTAACAATCTAAAAATTTTAAATAACCTGTAAAAGGTTCATAAGCCATAAAAAATGAATCAACCAAAAAAAAAAAAAGGAAGCATTAAATTACAGTGGCTAAACTTAGAATTTCAGAATAGATATCGTGTGGAAGATGAGAATAAAAACTGAAATATCAAATAATGATGACTTTGTTTAACCTTTATTATGTTTTAAAAGGTTAATAATATGTAATGTTTTTGAAGTCTTGTGCAAAGTGATAGTAGGGAAGTGGATTTAGTGCTCTTTAGTCAAAGGTTTTTTATTTTTGGCAAAATGACTTTAATTTACATTGAATGAGGAGCAACAATTCTAAATAGTACCCATATCCCCAGGCATTAAAGTGACTCTTTCTTTTCTCCCTGCACTTGAACTATAATTATAAATTAAAATTTTGGAAAGTAAAAATTTAACTATCTTGGAAAGTTTTTGTTAGAAAAAAAGAATTTTAAGTCTAAAGGTCACAATATATAGGGGAAAAATTAACAGAAGGAGAATATGGGTCAGTAGATGTGTGCATTATGTTTGCTGGTATGTATTTGATTCAATCTTTGCACTACATTTATTGCCACTTGTGAAAAAATAGGCTTTGTCTAATTCTAGAAGATTGATACAATGGCTGGATGTGCAGGAGAAGCTGAAATATCAACTCAAACTATAGTTGTCCCTGAAAAGTCATAGTGAGCATTTGATAGAACAAAAGAAGTGTGATATACCATTTTTTTATTTATTTTTTTAACATCTAAACATTTAATGCGTATAATTATGGCATTCAGTTTGAAATTGTGTATTAAAAACCAATTCTGTGTCCAGTTTGAGAAATAGTTTTTTTTATTGCATATAAGCACTTTCCTTGCATTATATAGATGTCCTAAGTCAAATTAACTGAAGATGCAGGTTTTGTTGTTTAGTCACCTAATATCTTTCTTATTAAACACTATATTCTCAGGTACCTAAGCTACTCATTTGCAAGTCTTATGCAAAGTAATATTAAGGAAGTGAATTTAGTGCTCACTGATTAAAAGGTTTTTTTTTTTTTATTTTGGCAAAATTACTAAAACACACGTGTAATATCATGTCTCAATCAAGATTTGATCCTCTTCATTCTTCAATTTTGGCTACTAATTTTTTCTTTTTAAGAAAGTTGTCTAAGAAACAGGGGCTAATCCTCTTTTGTAATGGAGAAAGGATTTAAAAAGGTAAAAACAACTCCTTAATTTACTTTCATTAAGAAATGTCATCATAAGCTATTAGATTATTAAGATGTCATTTTCTTGTTGAAGTTAGCAGTGAAGAAGATTATTAAATATAATGCATTTCCATTTGGCGGATTATGGTTCTGATGGAAGCATAAGCAGTACAAGCCCAAAGAAACATTGTTAAATCATAATCCAAGTTCATTAATGATAATCTTGAATAAACTTCTATCTTATTTCTGAAACAGAATATTAGAAAGCAAAAAAGATAAATCAGAATGGTGGGGGTGGCAAGAATTGAGAACTTATTTAAAGGGAATATTTCCAGTATAAAAATAAAAGTGAAATGTTTTGAAGTAATATATCTTCTTTCAAAAGCTGATTTTGTATAGTTTATAAAGATGGCTAGATTAATATGCCACTAGAGAACAACCAACCAAAACATTTTACTAAATGTGAAATTCTTATATCTATTTCAAAAGAACTGGCCAAAATATATTCTGTGCAGCAGAACAAAATGTCAATATAAGCTCTATTTAATTAATTTTTATAATTATAATTAACCAATTTCATTAATTGTTTTTTTTAGTACTTTCTTGTGACTTGCACTGAGCCTTGGCATTGTCCAGCATGGAGTAAAAGGATTCTGTTTCTTCTTTTGTACTTTGTGTTATCAGTGTATATACTACTATAACCAATATATTAAGGGGCCTTCCTTTCAGTTTAACCACAAGAATTCTTTCAGATATCTGGCAGTATCCCAGAACACATTTCCTTGTGTCTTGGACCTGTATCATGCTGACACCTTTTTCATTATTTTCACCCCCCTGCATATGTAATTCTGTAGCTCTCTCTGATAGTCTCCATTTTTCAGCTACCTCATTTTGCATATACCTAAAATGAATTCAACAAACATGATATCAATAAAAATATTAATAAAAAATTGACCCAAGAAAAAGAAATTAGGAAATTTGTAGAATTGTGCACTATTTTACTGTTTGTTTTGTAGAAATACCAGATTTTACAGAAATATTTGCTTTGACTGGTATATTACTGCTTGTTTTGTGTGTGTTTTTCTTTATATACAGCTACTAGAATTTGTTTTTCTGCATCTATGGTGTGGGACTTCATTGTTTTTCCATCACCATATGTACCAGTGTTTGCTGATACCAGTAAATTTCTTTGTAGCTATTATGAATTTACTGTATGTACAGATGTTTCTTCCTGAAAATCAACTAAGACAAATTTCAGTAAATGCATAATGAAATTCTTCTTTTCCAAAAAATTTTCTGGTAATTAAACCACTCTTCACTTCTATTTTAAAAAAGTACTTGTAGTATAATTTGTGCTAATACTCTAAGTGTTTCTTTATGGTTAGTGAGAATGTCACATAAAGGTATGGTTATAATCTTGATTTTTTTTTGGTTGTGATGTGTGCATTTTTTTCTGAATATTTCATACCAAAATCTGGGTGTGTCCAATGGGTGGGTGCTCCAGTAGGCTGGCAAATATGGTCTATTTCTTTTAATTTTTCAATTAAATTAAATTAAATTTCTTGGACAAAAATAATTCTTAAAATTGTTGTAGCAAAAAATTAGTGACAGCAATCTAACAATGTGTAACTCCACCTGATGCCTGATAATGGTAACTATATAATGGAATGTAGTCTTCAAATCACTCGAATTTTTGCACACTTTTAAAGTTGTTAACATGCTGATGTCAAAGTGATCAGATGTGTTTTCCATTACTCAAAAAAAATGTTGTATTTTAAAAAGGAAGTCTTCATTTTAATTATTTAGCTATTCTCATATTTTTCTTTGTTTATTATAATTTTATTATTATGCATTTAAATGTTTAATTATTAAAATACATATGTTTACTTTATTTAAGATAAGTCAATGTATTGTTTTAAATAAGTGTTTTATCAAATTTGCTTTATTAATTATGTCTATTATCACTAGGAATTATTATATTAGGAACATTTCGTACATTGTATATATTAAATTATTTATACATGGGCATGAATAGTTCTTTATTTATATTTAATTATAACATTTTTCATAACAGAAGCAATCAGTTAAATTCTTGGATATGAGATAAAGCCAATGACAACTGAAGTAACATAAAATTTATAATAGACAAGGATGTATTTTCAAATTTATAAGAAAAACATTTCAAGTCATGTTATTTTGTTTAGTTTCCTTTTTTACAATTGGTTTCAATAGTGAATTTATTCCTTTATTATTATTATCTGTCAAATATTTTTAGCACTAACAATAATATATATTTTTATATATTTAATGATAATTTTATACTTTCAGTCTTTTCTTTTTGATTTGCTTCTATTATTGTCATACAATTGTGATACATTTCATAACAAACTGTTCAGTCTGACATCCAATGTAAAATATACATGATCTTTCCTTGTCATGGTAGAGGGCTTGCAAGTGATTCTAAGATCCTAAGTTCACCAGCTTGTTGTGCAAATGCATTTCATTTCAGGGTCTGTTACATTGAGTGCAGCATCAGACACTGAATTAATTTATCAACTATGATTTTGATTGATTTTTTCCACCTGCTTATATCATTCAGTTACGTGCCATATGTGATACATACTTGGGCATCATGTCTCAAAAGAGACATGACTGACTGGGCAGAAAATTTTCCCGTGTTAGGTTGCCATTACTTTCTGTGTTAGACTGGTTGTCAACGAAGGCTATAGCATCTAATCTGTCCTGTTATTTAACCTATAGTCAGGGGGAAACGACAGATTACCACTTTTCCAAGAGTATTTGCGTGTAAAGGAATGTAATGAATCCAACTGGAAATGGAAATCTGCTTTCTGATCAGATGTCTACTGCATCTCAATGTACATCCTGTTTATATACACACATGTAAAAAAAAAAAAGAAGCATTCACTTCTCATTGCTTTATATCCTCATCATGAAAGTGATCCGATTGGTTGGTCAAAATATCTATTTATAGAGATTGGGAAATTTTGTGCCCCTGTTATTATTTATTTCTTTTCTTATATACTGGTTGTGAAAGTTTTTGAATGGTTGGTTGAACTATGGCTTTGTTTGTCTGGTAATTTTCATTTTTTTTAATTATCAATCTATTTTTAGAAATCTTGAAATTTTTTCTTGTTATCTAATCATTTCTCTATCATCACATTATGTCAACCTGGGTAATATACAGAGTATTTTGAACTTAAAAATTTTGTTCAAAATTCCCTGTAGGTTACTCAGATTGATTTATACCTGATGAAGGTTGAAAGACACAACAGCTGAAATGTTGTAATATAAAATCAGCACTTTGCTGATTCAATATTGATTGGTTTTTACATGGTTTTTAAAATAGAACATTCCAGTAATAAATAATGCCAACTTATTTTATTATAAATAACTTCATATTATTAGTGCATATTAACATCATAAATGCATATTGATTATCAATGTTATTACCAAATAGATTGATTTAAATTTGTATTGAATAGATGTTCATAGCTAGAAATAATTGCTATTAAAAGAATATCACCCAATCTTTTGCCTTTTAATTCACTTGAAATAATTTCCTTGTCTTTGTTGTTCATCAATTAAATTCATTGGTTCAATGCATTTGTCATGGTAGAGGGGAAGTATATGCTCTTTCAAAACAAGTTTCAATATTTCAAAATACAAAATCACAATCATAATCACAATTTCCAATCCATTTACTGCAACTGTTGCAGCAGCGGGTGTGTCTAGAATAAGATACTTTACTGGAATCCATCCATCTTCAGGCTGGTTTTGAATTCAGTTTTCATTCCCCTAGACTAGTTGCCATTCAAGGTTAACTTGTAGCTGTACCTAGATGGGTGACCACTTAAAAATACCAGGTGCTGTAAGCCTTAGATTAGCAGATGGTGTAAAGGATAACGCCTTGAAATCAGAGAACCCAGTTCCAATTCCAGTTAAGTTTATTTTCACTTATGTGTAATTATCTTTAGGAAAGATATAGATCCATCTCTTCTCCCTTGAGCTATGGGTTAATTAAATAGGACTTGTAGCAGTAAATCATTATCTCAAAAAATATTCTTACAATCTAAAAATAAATTATGGCTTTAAATAATCTGCAAAAAGGTAGAAAACCAATCGATCAATAAAAAAAACAAAACAAATGAAATCAAATTCTATGACCATATCTCATATAAAGACATTCATATAGGACTTACTGAAGATTTTGACTTTCTTTTAAATTTTTTTAACTTAAAATTAATTAGTTTCAATTACGTTTTAAAAAAATTCTATGAAGTGTCAAAACTTTTTATGTTTATTTAAAATGTTTCAATATTTCAAGACATTTTTTGACTTATTATTCATTGAATTCCTTGCATTCACTTACACACAATTACTTCTGGGAAAGGTATTAATGCATCTCTTCCCTCTTGTTATGGGTTAAATAATAAGACAGATTGGGTTCTATAGCCTTGGCTAGCAACTAATCTACTGCAGAATGCAATCGCAACCTACTGCAGGATAATCTTCTGCCTAGTCAGACATGTCTCTTTCAAGACATGATCACCAAAGCATGTATCACGTATGGCACTTAACTGACTGACTGATTCATTAATAAACTAAAAATTATTAATAATGTAGAAATGCATGAAGATGTTTTATTAATTTTTAATAAAAAGGTTAACAGACAAGTTTCAATATTGTTCTAAGCACAAGTGGAAATGTTACTGTGAGCAAAATATGTAGGTTTATTGATAAAGTCTCTAGAAGCATGGAGTAATGGATAGCAAACTAAGGGCAAAATAAATTCTTCTTTATAAGTTATTCCAAAAGATACAGGGCATAAAAAGTAGTAATCACTTTATAAGTAGGGTCTATCAGGCTATCTTGACCAGGAAATAGCACTGCTATTATGGCTGCAATACATTCAGTGCACCTATGAACTTAATTTCTAGTTGCATAAAACATTCTATAATGAAGCTATCAAAATAAACTAGATTCATTTCTTTTTAAAACTGATGATTTATTTTTTCAAAAGTCACTATTTCCTGCTACACATTTTTGCAAATGTTCTATCTCCTTTTTCATTTCATCCATGGAGAAAGTTTCTGGATTAATTTTGATCCATTTTTACACAGTAACTTCATTTTCCTCATTGAATGAAAAATGTTGACCTTTTAATACCCCTTCCAATATTGAGGGCAATCAGAAGTTTGATGGTGCCAAAATCTTGTAGAGATTTACAGACTTTTCTCACCCTATGCAGCATTTTTTAACTGCAATGCAACTTTGCATTGTCATAATGTAAAAAAAAAACGGTTTTCCATTCAAGACTTATTCTGTAAGGTTTCATTGCTTTTATGTCTTGTGAATTTTGACAGGCATACAGACTTCTAAAGCCAAAAATGTCTGTCACAAATTACTGCTTTATATATAACTTAGTCATTGAACTCATGACTAATGAATGCTATTGCTCAGTGCCATGATGCAGCAGACCATTTAAACAGGACTTTACATTCCATCAAATACATATTTAGGATTATCAATAAATCTTTAATCTATAGAGTCTGTAATGTTATTGATACTGACCTTGACTTCAGTCACTTTCAGTATTGTGGCTTTGTTCTATTTTTTCTATAAATATTTTCATGGCAATTGTTGAGATTTCTTCTTTGGTATTTCCTTGATTTCATGAATTTAAGTACTAGATTGGCAAATAGATCTCATTGTTTTACTGCTTCAATAGCTAGATATAACTGTAAGTTCTATTCTAATAGTTTTTCTCCCATTTCTCACTTTTAGAATTCTCTTCTGATTTTTTTTTTTTGCTTCCATGTCATTTACAATCTTCAAAAATGTGAATGCAGTGCTAATTACAATCTTTTGTCATCCTGAATCTTATTATTTCTTATTTTCTATTGTCATTTCTCCTTGCTAAAATCTTTTTGTGTCTTAGTAGCATTATCACCTTTCTTGGAGGGAAATGATTAAGAAAAGTGCAACATAAAATGCATATAATTTTGATATTTTTTACAGACTCGAGAGTAAACTATGTGGTGTAAAATATCATGGATATCATCCTTTTACTGATAATTAGTTTTTGTTTATTTTACTACTCACCCGTGAAGCTCTCTTCTGGTTTCTTGCTTTCCTGTCACCCACACTCTTCAAAAATTTGATTGCAACATCAGTTGCGATCTTCTATTTTCTATCTTCTTAAAACCTGTTCTTTTATTGTATTTTCTCCTCACTAAAGTTTTCTTATTCTCTTTTATTCCCAGTAACCACTTGTGTCTTAGTGACAATCAGTGAAATAATTAGAAAAAAAATAATGTTTCTGTCTCAACCCACTCAGACCTTTCCTATCAATCAGCCCCCATATACGGAAGCCAAAGAAAATAACCACAAATAAGAGACAGGTATAAATAAGCTTTTATGGTAATGAACAACACAAGTTGAATTTATCTTGTAGAAAACTGAAACCTTTGTATTTTTATTCTCTAGAAAAGATTGTGTAAACAGAACATTTTGTTTGCATTTCAAATTTTGTTACTATTATGCATTGATTCTATTTTTTACTACTTTATCTTTCTTTTTACCAAATTGTATCAATGACTGTATGCTGCAGCATTCCTTGGGTATTAATCACATTTGTTAAACTTTTGGAAATGTCAAATGAAGCTTTTAATTTGATCCATACTAATATATTGTTTTCATTCCTTTATTTGTCACATTGTTCTGAGTTGTATTTATAGAAGGTACCTGTAAAAGATTTAATAAATTCTTCCAGAACTTGTAACTCTCACTTCTTTATGATGTCAATCTACCTCTTTGCTTGCTGCCTCTGACATTCCTTTAAAATTATTTTAGAATTTTAACCCTTAATTGTTCTTTCTGACATTTATTTCTACACTACCTAACTTAATGACTTCAAGGCAACTAAATAAACTACACAGTATCTTTATCTATTCAGCCTTGTCTTACTGAATGCTCAGCAAACCAAGCATAGCTTTTTTTCTTATTTAAAATTTCACCCCAAGAAAGGCAGAACCAACACTAGTGTGCAGGGGTTATAATGAGAGAAAAAACTGGATACAGGTGTATTGAAGAAATGATAAAAAATGAACAGGATTCAAGAAGATAGAAGATGGCAATTAGGATTGAATTTAAATTTTTGGAGATTGTAGCTATCAGGGAAGCAAGTAAATGGAAGGAGTGTTCAACAGGGAAAAAGCAAAGAGAAAAGAAACTGTTGAAGTAAAACTGGTAATTACATTTAACTATTTTAGCAATAAAAGAGCGGGCTTAGATGCCAATGTAGTAGGATACTTAAATTCATATGGCTGGGGCACCAAGGAATGAAAAGCTCATCAGAGCAGTTGCCATAAAAAATATTTGTACAAGAAAACAGAGAGAAGCCATGTCACATTGGTAAGAAAGAATTTAAAGTTGAGATGCTAAATCAGAATCGATTACATTGCAGATCCATTTTTAGATTTTAAGAACCTCAAGATGAATAGCATGAGCACTCAACTAGATATGAAAACAGTATTTAATGCACAGACAAATGGTGTTTTTATAAATGTGCAAGATGGATGCTGACAAGAAAAACTTTCTGGCATGAGACAAAGACTCAAACTTCCTAGCAGTAGGTGCAGATATAAATCTGATATATTCATTCCACTTCAGTTTGTTTGAAAAAGTGAGGCCAAAGAGGTGCCATTTGTTGCTATCAAGGAGCTCTTATTACTATTTAGGAATCTCTAATTAGACCAAAAAAAGAGATATTAGATTTAAGATAAAAAGACACTGTCTGAGGATATAATAAAATAGATTGCTTGTACTTTATTTTTAAGAATCTGTTGTTATAAGTGAATTTAATTTTAAAAAAATTAACAAAACAATGATTTTATCTGAGGTATTTGAAGTTCTTATAACTTTAGTTCAGTAGAATAAAAATCTCTTACTGATTGTACCCTAGTCCTTGGTATGGTGATAAACTGGCAGCAAGGACTCTGATCAGAAGATTGGAGATTTTGAGAAATGTGGAACCACCTCTTAATTGTTATTGTTCCCAGTTCTATCCTGTCCTGGGGTGGTAACACTTGTTAGGATGTTAATGTTTTAATTTTAAAATAAAGGAGTAAAATGATTAGTCTTAAACTGTTCAAATATCTTAGATGAATCATTTTCATTATTGAAAATGACATATATTAATACTCACTATATTTTCTCCAAGAAATTCAAATACCTTTTGAATATTGCAATATTCAAAAGGTATTTGAATTTCAATGAAAATGCTCTCTTATAACCATCATATTTTTTTTTTCTTTTTGCATTCCATCAATGGGATTGATGCTAACTTCCATGAGAGTGACTCACTTTTCACTGACATGGAGTGGAAAGATTATATTGAATCAATTGCTAGGTCTGTTGGCAGGAATGTTGATTCACTGTGAGGCTAGAAAATTTTTCTTCCCAGAATACATCTTGCACATCCATCCATGCATTGAATATTGCTGTCACATATATCTGGTGCTACTGCTATATATAGCTTGTTGATAAAATTCAAACCTTGGCTTCTGTCACTTTCTCACCACTGTAATATAGTTACCTTGCAACTTTTCTGATGAGTTTTTCCACTTTGGTACCTCAAATTTGCAAATTTAAGTTCAGTACTAGAATGGCAGCTAGGTTTATACATTTTACCATTGAAACTAGATTTAACTATAAGTTATCTGCTAGCAGTTTCTTCCCTCATACTTGTCATTTGTGAAACTTTCTCTTCTGGCCTCTTTCTTTCCACTCAACTGAAAATAAAACAAAACTATTAAAAAATGAATAATAAACTAAAACTAAATTTTCAACATGTATCTGCTAGAAGCTGACAACTTGAAGCCAATAAGTTAGCTCCACAGCCTTAATTTATAAAACAGGTTTGCATCTGTGAACAGAGATCTTAAGTGGCTTTTAGCAACTCATTAAAGAATGTATTTTGCTCAAATGTAAGATGTACTGAAAGTTGGTTCAATTCACAAGCAGAAGAGATAAAATTAACCTTTATTTTGATATTTTATTTTTCATAATAAACTTTGGGAAATTTTCTTGGAAATCTGTATTCACTATATATTGATGACTTTGTGGCTTATATAAGTTGACGGTTTTTAATCTGGAATCATTACAATCTGTGTTTTGATGAATTAGTGATTTTGTTAGATTATAGGGGCTTAAGGTAGAGTTATTTGATCAGAATTATATTATTCTCAACTGGTTCTTATTTTAGCCCAGTTGACTTAATATCTCTTACCTGTTGTAACTTAAAAACACTTTAAATGCAAGCTGATTATGATGATTATTATATTACAGTTAGGATAATATATGATTATTATTAAGACCTTGAAATATAAAATCATTTTAGATGTACTGTGGTTTGTATCAGCTTTAATTCTTTTAGTTTTCAAGTAACTTGTTAATTTTTTGTGTGCATTTTCTTAAGCGGCAGATGATGGTGTAATCACAGAGAATTTGAAAAAAAATTTATGCATATAGAAAAATTTTCGAGAATGTTCCAGGAATATAAAGTTTAATCACATTTGAAGATGACTGAAATGCACAATACAAATTTAGATTTTATTTTGCAAAGAAGGAATACATTTTCTGAATGGAAGTACTTGTAAATTAATGATCACCATTTTAACATATTCATTATTTACATTGTTTAGACAGTTATCCTCATCTTTATTGCCATTTTCATGACATTTCAGCCGTTGTATGCTTTGGCTGTTATACACTTTGGCCTTTTTCAAGTGATTTGCATTTTGAACCAAACCCTTTATTTTGATCAGTGGGGTATATTGTTCTTGTTCCATGAGCCATGTGATTTCTGGATGTCTTAGTTAACTCCTTTGACTCAACTTTTTAAGTTATTTGTTCACCACTGCTGTAACTGGGTATTGAACTCACAACTCTTTGGGTCAAGTCACTGGATCAAATCAATGCTTTTATCCACTAGGCCATCTGGTGAAGAAGGCTGGAGTGTACAATGGCTGAAATATCATGAGTATGGCATAAAGATGTGGACAACAGTCTGAACAATGTAAATACTACCTCAACTCAGAAGTATAGACAAATATTAATTATTTATTTATTGTTCAACTCAAAAACATTTAATTATTTATACTAGTATTTTTATCTTTGTTGCATTTAACATGTTTCAGTTGAGTTGTTACTGTAGATTCACAAATGTTAAGAGCCTTTACTGAAAACTAAGCTTGCTAAACTAATGAACTAGTTTGAAAGAAGAGCTTGTTAATCATCACATCAATGAAGACAGCAGTAATGTTTCTCTTAAGAATGTAAGAGATTAAATATTTTAACCTTAGCTCATTTGAAAATAGAGCATTGCTTGTGAGGTTTTCACCTATGCAGCATGAATGGGCTGGATTCTTTGGATGTAATGGCCAAATGGGAAATGAATTGATTGATGTCCAAGCAAAGATCTGATTTTATGGTGAAGAGCCAAAAATAAAAGTCAGTCTTTGTATGAGGTGTGGAGAGGATAAAATCAGGCATTATTGTTTTGAATTGCTTCTTCAGGAGAGGTGAGCAATGAAATGAAATGCAGATACACAAATATATATATGTGTGTGTGTGTGTGTGTGTGTATATCTTAGTCTACCTATTTGGCTATCTCAGTTTTTCATATCTATCTTTCCCTTAAGAATTATTTCTTCATTTGATTTTTCTACAGTTTGTACAATTTTTAAAATTTCCCTGCTAAAATTCAATTTTCCAGTTTTTTCTGAGAACTTTTTTGTTAATGTCATGTTGGCATCACCCATTACAACAGATTGAACTCTTTCTACAACTACTTATACTTCCCCTCACAAAAGGTGACAGAGAGAGTGAGAGATTCGCAGGAAATCAGCATAAGCAGATCAGCAGAGAGTGATAGGCAGAGATAGCCAAGACTGCTACCGTGAAACTATTGCGAGTTCCAGTTATAGTATTACTTCCCAACCCGTATTTATTCGTTCTACTAACAGAATTCCAAGTATTTGTTTTTTGCTGTGTTTAATATATATATGTCGTTATTTTCCTATTTTGGTTGTTGTATTATTTTCTTGCTGGACTCTTAACCAGGTCCATGAGAGTTAATATCAAAGAGATGCTTAATTTTTTAAAACTTTTGTGTGTATGAAGATTTTTTATATTTGTTTGTGTATAGGTATGCATTGGGTTTCTTTTTTTAGTGTTACATCTTGTATTTGATCTCCTAATATTACACCAAATATTTTCAGTAAACGTCTGCTGTCTTGCTCTATACAAGTACCATTTTTATGATCACTATGGTAGCATTTACACACACTAATAGCATAATGATAGACTCTTTTCTGGGTCCTACATGAACCATGTAGAAAACAAGGTCTTTAATAATTTCAGTAAACCCTCAATATATACTGACATTTTCATATTAATGGAAAATATAGATGAATTAAAAACCCTTAAATAAACGTTTGAAAATAACTCTGTTCTACAATTCACTTATGAACTCATTACTAAAAATAGAATTTTTTTTCTTGAAGGTTCTAGTAAATGCTAATAATCAACATTTGAAAGTACAAGCGGGGCAGGGGATAAAATATAAAGGAAATTAATTTTGTTAAATTTACCGATTTTATATAAAACAACTTATTCAAAAATGTGAAAAAGTTAATAAAAATTGTATAGCCAGAACTTGTTAATATTAACCCAAACATGTTTCAAATAATTCTTACTGCTGAAAAACACATTATTCAAAATAAATATAAACACTTGAAATGTTATTTTTAGTAGATACTTGTTAGATGCCCTGTTTTTTATTTTAAATCGTGTGTAATACATCTTCTGCCTTCTTCACTTGAGACATTCCCTAAAATTAAAAAAAAAATGGGCTGTCTATTTTAAACATGGGTATCTACTAAAAATTCACATTTGAAATAATAAAAATGTTGGATTAAAAATAAATCCATTAATTCTTTAATTTATTCACTATGACAAATCAGATTTCCTTAGACAAATCATTATTTTTACAATAAATAATATAAAAATAAAATTTTGGCATTATATTCAAGAAATACTTATATTTATATGTTAAAGGTACCATGTGACTTTTACCTTATATCTAACGTATTAGAAATATTAACAATAACTTATTTGATTGTGTGAATTTTTATTATGCAAATCAAGAGTTGATCAATGTATTGCAATTATATATTTCAATTTCAGATATATAAAAAGATTGTAGTAATGACATTTATTTAAATATAAAGATTGTATAATTCAGATATATCCAGTTGTTAATAACATTATCATCTTAAAATCAAAACAAGATATTGTAAAGTTATGTAATGTTAGAAATTGAGAAAAGGTTGAACATAGATCATAGGACAATCAAAAAAGAAACTAAAAATATTGACAAGAACAAGAACAATTTGGCTTTAAGAATATAAGACATATTTGAGAAAAAATAAAAGGGTAATAAGAAAAGGGATAAACCAACAACAAACACTTGTATGGAGGATGTTAGCAAGTAGATAATCATCAGTCTTATGATCAAATGTAGTCCCAGGGTTGCTGCATAGCTGATCACCTGATTAGTTCCATCATCATTTCTCAGTATTTTTTCAAGTGTAGCGTAACTTTGGCAAAGTAGACCTTATAGAACTCATCCCTATTCTGACCTTTTCTGAGCAAAAGATGCAGAATATTAAAAATATTGGTTAAAGACATGAGAACAACCAAACAATTGTGTCACAAAAATAAATGAAAACTGATTTCTTAAAAGTAATTTTTAAGTGATGACAGTAGCACTACATTGGAGGGACCTGATAGTTGACTATCGACTGTCAATCAACATGACAGATGATATTGGGGAAAATGCTGGAATCCCTGGAAGGCATCACTCAAGTGAGAGTAGATATTAAAATTTGATCCCAGGAATAAAGCCAGCCAAACCTTTGTGGCAATAAGGTTTCATGAGATTAGGTAGTTTAGACAAACTTGTAATTTTTAGTATCTATTTATCATATTATTTTAAAATAATCCAGAATATCAGATTTTTTTATCAATCTGTATTATCTCATCTCATGGTGATTCTAAATAATATTTAAAAGGATAAAAATCTGTTGGATTAATATATATATCTCTAACCCTAGGTTCAAGCACGCATTATTATTACTAACCCCAAGGTACCCCAGCAATACGAACCTACTTTATTAGTTTTCTGCCACAGTTTAGGAAATACCAGATCTATACGAATGCCTGCATCTAGGTGGTCCCTCATATATTTCTGCTGTTCTGTTGGTGATAATCCAAGTTAAGTCAGGTATGTTAAGGTTGAATTGGCAATAAAACCTTGACATTTAACTTCAGCAGGAAATATATTGTTCATTCAGCCATTTCTTAAGCATTGCTCTCACTGATCTTTGTACTTCCCAATTTATGTCGATCTTCCCAAAAGCAACTGTTAATTTCCCTCTGTCTTCTTTTACATTTTCTGTAATTTAGGTTCTCCTGCCAATGGTTGGTGTTCGAGGGAATTTCACTCGAATCCAGAACTGTCTGAAAGAATTCCGTGAAATAGCTGAGAACATGGGAGAAATCTGTTCAAGTATCCGAGAGGAGAGTGTATCCCAAGCTGTAATTGAAATCTGTATGCAGTTTGAGCATCACTGGCAAGGAAACTTTCAGGTACAAAATATTACTTTGAGAATACTCATTTTTGAGCATGCTTTTTTTTTTTAAACAGTCTGAATTACATTTATTGACCTGCATATTTGAGAGACAATAAAGAAAATGTTCTCTCTAACATATATATTTATTTAAATGTTTATTTTAAAGAATAAAAATTGAATTAATTTATAATTTTTGTATAAATACAATCATTTGATTTATATATAAATGAAAAGCTAGAGAGAAAAGAGATACAAAAAGGAAAAAAATGCATGCATTTTTTCATGTCAAATATATATATAACACCACAAAACTTCCAAGTAAGGGAGAAAGTTTGGTATGAAAAATTACAGTTAAGTAGTCATTCGTTTTTTTTAAATAATAAAAATATATCGGATACTAAAAAAAAAGTAATGTTTTTTATTTATTTTCATGGAAAGTACAACACATTCAGCAAACCCAGTAACATTGTTGGATAAAACAAGTTTTCATATATACAAAAGAAGACCTAGTTGAACAGTTACAATAAAACTTATGTGAATTAAAATAAGACAAAAGCTTTCAAAACTGGTAGTATAATTTAATAACTCATAATAAAGAGAATGAACTGAGCCAATGCTGCCTTGCTACTGTCTCTCTTGATGAGCATGACAGAATGAAAATATATATATAAATAAATACACAACAGTCTTTATTATAATAGAGAGGATAACTATTTATTTCATCATGTTCAAAAATGTTTCTTTTTTTTCTGTAAGCTAAAGAAGGGATTAACTAAAACATTTCTACTGTTAAGATGCCAGAAGTTTCCCAGAACATCTATAAGGTTTTTGAATTTTTTTATAATTGTCTCACCTCAAGCAAGGCAGAACTGCCACTGCTGCGCAGGGAGTAACATATTAGGAGATTGAAGAGAGGGACGAGAACAGGTCATAGTAGGTGTTGGAAAAGAGAAGGACAGGTACATTAGTGAAAAGAGCTGCGTGAGAGCAGAGTGTAAAGTGAGAGGAAGGATGAGAATCAAGAAGACAAGAGATGATGGTTGATGTTGCATTTAAACTCTTGGAGATTGTAGCTATCAGGGAAGCAAGAATAAGGGAGGGAGTTCTACAAGCAGGAAGTGTGAGAAAAGAAGCTGAGATAGTAGAAGTTGTGGTTACACTTGATTGTTTTCTCAGTAAAAAGGTGGGACCTTGTTGCGAGTGTAGTAGCTTGAGTAAATTCATGTAACAGGGGCATCAAGGAGCTAAGCTCATCCATGAAAGTATTTATAGAAGAGACAGAGGGAGACCACATCTTGTCGGTGAGAGAGCGACTGGAGTCAAGCCACTAAGTCAGGATCGACTACATTGCAGATTCTTCTTTGGATCTTGTCGAGAACCCCTAAGTAAACAGCAGGAATGCCTGACCAGATATGACAACAGTATTCAGTATTCAATGCATGGGTGGATGGTAGATTTGTATATGTGCAGGATGGATTCAGAAAAGGAAAACTTTCTGGTTCGACACAGAGACCCGACCTTCTTAGCAGTAGCTTTAGGTATTAATTCAATGTAGTCGTTCTACTTCAGGTCAGCTGAGAGAGTGAGGCCAAGGAGGCACAGTGTATTGCTCTCAGGGAGACTAGCATGATCCATGCTGATGGCAGGTAGGAAAGATGGTTAAAGGATAGCAGCTTTGTTTTGGAAGCATTAAAGTTTACGAGCCACTACTTACTCCAGTCTATCACTGATTGGATGTTCTTTTTGAGGACAGCAGCAAGGTTAGTTTTGTCTGCACAGCAAATCTCTTAGCAAGGCTGGAGTAAATAATTGTGTTGTTAGCATAGATGCCTATTTGGGATCTGATTACATCAGGGAGATTGATGAAAATCATAAAAAGTGTAAGGACGAGGATAGAGCCTTGAGGGACAGCTGCATTCATATGATAGTATCTGGAAGCATGCCCATTCAATATGACCTTCATTACATGATTTGATAGGAACGATTTGATTAAGTCAAACAAGCATCCAGATATACCATGCCCCTGTAGCTCGTACAGAAGGTCAGCGTGCCAGACCCTGTTGAGTGCTTTGAAGATATCCAGAGTAACAGCTCTAGCTTCGCTGTTCTTATCAAGAGCCTGGTATATGTACACAGTGATGTTTGTTATCATGTCAGCAGTAGACCTGGCAAAGCTGAAGCCATACTGTCTGTTGGAGAACAGGCTATGAGATGTTGAACCATTTCAGCATTGATAATCGCCTCAAAAACTTTGCTAAAAATCGGTAGGAGGCTGATAGGATAATTCTTCAGAGTTCCTAAAAACTGGAACCACAGATGAGGACTTCCAGCAGTCAGGAAAGCAAGAAGTAGAGAGACAGTAGTTAGAGATTTTGGAGAGGACAAAGAAGAGTTCAAGGGAACATTTCTTTAAGATCATGACTGGGATACCATTACCTTCACTTGCCTTATGGGGGTCAAGTTTTGAAATTATTTTAAAAATGTTACTTTTCCAATATGACAGCAGTTCTATGAATTTCACTAGATTTTAAAAAATTATATATTATTAACCTGGTTGTTGAAATTCTCGTTTACCTGATGTAATTGAAAATTATAATTAATGAGCATGCACAAAGTTTATGTAGACAAAGTTTTGAACAAAGCCATTGAAAATCAGTACCATTGTATTTATTCTGGAATTATCATTTATTATTTTTGTGAGCTGTGCTATCTTTGTTTGAAATTGTATAAACAACATTCTGAACAACAATATCACTCTTCTTTGCTGTAAAATTGCCATCTGCCTATGTAGATCTTCCTTTTCAGAATATTTTCAATTGATTTATGAACAAGTCAGCAGTTTTATTAAAAACACATGTCTTAAGTCCTATTTTATTGAGATATTCATTAGGTTTCTTTGCTAAATGTGATAGAGTATTGTTAATAAAATAATTTTCTCTCTGAAAGTATTTGATTTCTTGAAATATGGCGGTATGAAGGTAGGCAGAAATCTCATTGGCTGACTATAAAGGAGTGATGCTAGAGCTATGAAATCTTGTATGCTTTAATTTCAACTCTTGTTTTTAATAACTGCATTATTTATTTCCAGGTAAACTGACATTTGATTGTTAAAAGAAGATTTTAAATGTAGCTAGTAGTGAACTCTTGAAAAAGAGCAATTTGGTATCATGGTGTTATCAAGTACCTGTGAAAAAGGGGTTTAACCCCCAAAGACATCAATGCTGATATGCTGGTTTCCTTGAATATTTCCTAACTTGTCAATTGAGAGATTTATGTCAACTTGCTGAGGCATTTGCAAAAGTCTATGAAGACCAAATGCCCAGAAAAACTGCTGAAAGGGGTCTTGTTTCATCAGTACAATGCTCCAGCACACAAATCCTTGGTTTCAATGGCTGCTGTGCATAACTGATTTTGAACTGGTTGATCATCCTTCCTATTCTTCTGATTTGACTATCATCTGTTCCTCAACATAAAAATACACTTGACTGGGAACCAGTCTCATAATGATGACAGTGTCATATCTGCTGTTGATGACTTTTTTGACCAACAGGATGAACATTATTTTTTGAACAGTCAGATATCAGTTTACCTAGAAATAAACAATGCAATAATTAAGAAGAATAGTTGCAATTAATGCTTGCAAGATTCTACAGCTCTAGCATCATTCCTTCATAGTTTGGCTATGAACTTCTTATTCAACCCCATGTGTGTGTGTGTATATATATATATATATATAATCCCTTCAAATAAATCAATGTGTTTTTGGCACATTCTTGCTACCACAATGCTTAAAAAGCCATACAGATGCAGAGTATTTTTTATAAATTCTCTCTTCATATGGGAGACAAATCATTTTTGCAATTCTAGTGTTGTATGTTTTTGCTTGTTCAGAGGTTAAAGAACACTTCTCTTTATCCTTCAAACTCAAATTACTATCCATTTTAAAGTTTCAAACTCACAACTTGCCTATTACTTTGAAACTTGGAATTTCTGAATTTTTCATATGATGATTGCCATTGGTTTATATCTCTACTGAATGATTCAGATTTCATTCTTACTGCAGAAATAGATGCTGCTATCATTATACAAATAAACTTTTATATTTCAGTGATAAAGTCACACTAGCATTGTATTGGCATATCTGTTAAAGAACATTATGATTTAATAATTTTACATCAAAAGACATTGAAGAATTCAAGGAAAGCAGTTGGTTACAATGTTGATATCTTTAACCTTGTAACAATGGTTTTGAAAAATATTCTTCTATTTTATAAACAGTGTTGTACTAATTCATCATCCCGCATATTGCATCTAAAAGAATTAGATTATATCAAACAGTCAGTCAGTTAAGTGCCATACGTGATATACACTTGGGCGATCATGTTTCGAAAGAGACATGACTGACTGGGCAGAATATTATTCCACAGTAGGTTGCCATTGCTTTCTGCGGTAGACTGGTTGCCGACCAAGGCTATAGAACCCAATCTGTACTGTTATTTAACCCACAACTGGAAGGAAGAGATGGATTAATACCTTTCCCAAGGGTATTTGTGCATAAGTGAATGCAATGAATTCAGATGGAATTCGAACTCGGCTCCCCGATTTCTCGTTCCGAGCCAATATCCACTGCACCACAACGTCCATCCTTAAACTAGATGCTTACTGCACCTGGTATTCCCAAGCAGTCACCCATCTAAGTACTGACCAGGCTCGATGTTAGTTAAATTCGGTGATTGGATGAGGACCGGTGTATTCAACGTGATAATGGATCTATTAAATATATTATTGATCAACTAATAAAAATTACTGCAAATAAATGGAATTATTAATCCATTTGACACTCATAACAAAATCAGTAATACAATAGAATCCTATATTATTGTGACCAGATGCACCATAATTTGAAATATACAAGACTGCTATTAAGAATATCATTGATATAATCATATCTTCTGTTGACTTTAGCAACATATCTACTTTATTATCTACTCTAAAATAATTAAAACCATTGAATTATATCATCACTAATAAGTCCTAAAAGAAAACACTATAAAAACAATGGTAGTGAATTCTCATGTTCAAGAGGATATTACAACTTCACATAAAATTATAAATACATTGGTCACCCCATTTCTTGGACATTAACTTACAACTTATCCAGCTAAATTGCAAGAAGATCATGTATTAACAAAGAATATCTCTACTTGTATAAAATCCATAATGACTGATAATATTTTGTATCTTCTATAACATAAATTTAAAAAAGATACACACTGCATTAAATAAGATCATTTTGTCTTGGAAATAAGGTATTGAATATTTCTATTTACTGAATACTTTAATAAACACAAAAAAAATTATTATGTTTAGTTTCTGAGGATGACCAGAGAAAGTGCTAGAACCGTAAGAACCAAGGACTGTTCTTGCAGAGTCATGAACCAAACATTCCTTCCATTTTCATTAAGATTTCTTTGTTGCTTACTCACTCCCACCCATGGTATTCTTAGCATTCTTCTGTAGAATCATGTTTCTGCTGCCTCCAGTTTTCTTTTTATTTCTGAGGTGATTTTCCAATATTCACTAACATGCAAGAGGATTGATGTTATGTAACAGTTCAGCATGCTTTTTTATTGTTTCTAATGAAATTTGCCTGCATAGCTTTTGGTAAGCATCTATTCCAATGCACATTCAAATTTTGATGTTGCATTTTCTGTCATTTATTATAATACTTCACGGATATTTAAACATCAGTACTTGTATAATGTTGATATGTTCACTGTTTTGTATAAACATATTATGACAGTTTATTATATATATATGGTTTCAAATTTGTCTGTCAGGTTTTAAATGAGATGGTGAGGCCCAACCTGTGGCTTTAAATATCTCAAAGGCATTTGACTTGGTTTGGCAAGCTGGTCTTGTTAGCAAGCTCAAGAACTATGGTGTCTCTGGTTTAATATTTGACTTAATCCAATCAGTCTTAAATTGGGTAATGTAATTCATGTTGAACAGTAAAAATAAATCAGCTATCTTTTAATCATCATTGAAGACTATTTTTGCTTTTCATCAGCATGGCTGATGCTAACCTTTGGGAGAGCAACTCACTGCATTTTCTTGGTCTAACATTTTACACTGACATGAACTGGAGTGATTATACTGAATCAATTGCTAGCTCTGCTGCAAAGACAGGTGGTTTACTGTGTAGTACCAGACAATTTCCTTTACCAGAAACCATCTTGAACTTATATAAATCTGCTATTCATTTGTGCATTGAATATTGATGCCATATCTGGTTTGGTTATCATGATATATCTCAAGATTTTTGACAAAATTTAAAAAGGAGTCTGTAGTGTTATCAGTCATGATCTGGCATTTCAACTTCAGTCACTTTCTCACCAGTATAACCTGGCTTCTTTCTATCTTTCCTTTCAATATTTTCATGGTAATTGTTCCAATGAAAATTCCTTCTTGATACTTCAACTGCATGAATTTAAGTATACTACAAGATTTTGGTAAATATGCCTCACTGTTTTACTATTGAAATGCCTAGATATAACTAAGTTCTAATAGTTTTTTTTACTCAGACATCTCACCCATGGAACTATCTTCCAGTTTTTTGCTTCTCTGCCATCTAAATTCTTCAAAAATTTAAATGCAATGTCAATTTTCCTTTTATTTTATTTTTTTCCTTACTAATGTCTTCTCAATTTTTTTCACTCCCAATATTCGCTTGCAGTTTTGGCATTATCACCTTGCTTGGGGTGAAATGATTAAAAAAAGAGAAAAAGTTGATAGTTTTATGGGATTACAGTGGCCGCATATATGTCATGGCAAGAATGATCAAAATAATTAAAATGAAAGATTAATAATACTTAAATCTGTGCAGTTAGTATCATTAATAATGGTGATTATGACTTCAAGATCTTTTGGATTTAATCTTCATTTTTTTTTCTAAAACCTTTTTACTTTTCCATAAAAACAAGCTGAGAATAGTAAATGAAGAGTCACTGTTTCTGTTTTTATTTTCCAAGTCAATGTATTCTCCTATTTGGGACAGATAACTGAGTTATGATAGGCAAATGTTCTTTTCAGCCATCTGTTTCAAATTTTGAATGTAAATTTTCATTGAAAATACAAAAAACAGTTGATAAAATAAGAAAAAGATAAAAAGCATTTCAACAAGTTTAATCAGCAATATGACCATTTTTTTCTTTTCACCAAAGGGAAGTTTCAGAAGATCATTTTGTGCTTAATAAGCTGTTTTTGTTTCTTTTCAAATCAGTACACTCTTTGATTTTGAAGAGATGAGATATGGCAAAAAAATAAATATGTCTTGTTTTTAATTTTTCAAATTTTCAGAAAAGCATTTATAAATGTAAATTGTTATTCAAAAAGTAAAATAAATAAGCAAGAGAAAATCCTTCCAAGTTTCATCAACAATATAGCCAGTTTTTTTTATCTTGTTTATGCTTTATTTTATTTGTCTTTTAACAGATTAAATGCAACTGACATTAAAAGTGTTACAAATCATTTCAGAATAAATGATGAATTTCACTAGAGGAATTTCTAAAAGAATGAAAAGTAATTTTCAAATGCAAATGGAAAGACCAAAAGTTTGTTTTGGTTTAAGATGCTTTTTACTTTATAACTCTGTGTAATGCAAATATTTTCAGTTAGTTAATAAAAGACAGATTGATTATTAACAGATGAATTCTGCATAAAAGTGAGCATAATTCAAATTTTTAGGATGCAGTATATTGTCTCTGCTGGACATTCTAAAACTGAGATAAACAATAAAACCATATCATAGAAACAAAATGCCAGTATGAATGTTGTTTTTATGGGATGTTGTATTGAGGTCTTGTAATTAATGCTGCTTAAGCAAAGTTTATTGACAGCAATTTCTTCTGTAAAAATAAATTTAACATAAGGCAAAAGATTATTCAAGTAAAATCACATACTATATTTTTAATTAGACTATCATTCCAGTAAATTTATGTAGGAAACTTTAAGTTTTGGAATTATCATAATAAGTATCCATATAAGTTGTTATACTCACAACATTTTGGCTGTTGCAACCTTCAGCCTTCTTCAGATGTATATTGTATTTTCTGACCTTGGAATTTTGAATGAAACCCTTTATTGAAATAGTAGGTTTTTCTAATTTCCCTTTATAGGCTTAAATTGCAAACAATTAAGAAAGAAATCAGAATGTTACTAATTTCTGGTTGGCTTGATGGATTATTCAGCCCTGATCACAATGATATTCTCCTCAGAGTTATATCATTATTGAGTTCCCATTGTATCAGCTATGATACAAGATATAGCTGTGCACAACTTTGAAAAGCATTGAACTAGAGGACTGAAACAACAGAAGATGTGCTGGCTCATAGGAATGTGTGCAGAGCAAGCTTGCAGGAGAATGCAATAGATTCTGTTCTTGGCAGTTGTAGTTGGTTGGAGTAGTTACAAGCATCTATAATAAAATCGAGCTGAGCTAAAGTATCAAGATGAAATAGAGGAAAATGTAGTGAATATTATGATAGAAAAGTAAAGAAAATTAATACACATTGTTTTACAGCCATTGTCACTGAAAGTAAACAGAATCTGCACAGAATTTGAAGCCAAGGATGAAAAGCAGAATGGCTCCATACTATAATGCTAATGATTATATTAGCTGTTTCTTGTAGGGAAATATTTGGCATTCGTTTTCCAAGTAGACAATGCTAATGCCAGTTGAAATTTATAAAATCCTTCTATGAAAACAATTTTTCAAGAAAATAGTTTACTCAAGTTCTGTAAATATCATTCTGTCCAGTGTCGATGAGGGTTTCCTTCTTATTCTTTTGTTTGAAGTAGTGTGGAATGTCAACATCATGATTGTTATTATTTTCTTTTGAGTTACATGTATTTTCCATTTTAGTTGAATATGGTTTTCTGTTATTTGGTACAGTTTTTTGTAATTCTATAGCATCAGTCCATGAGGTTGAAAGAAGGTCACTCCTTGCTAATTCATTTGAATCTATTTTTGATGATTGATCTGAAAAAGTGGCTGTATACATGTAACATTTTAGATATTTTGGGAGGTGTTTGGCATCATGCATGATGTCTATATGAAAGTTTTGATTTGATAAGTCTCTTTAAGAACATGACTTGAATATTTAAATTAATGTTTTGGTTTTGTAGCAATTTGTGTTAATGGGTGAAACTACATCTAGCATTGCACATTCTGTATTCAGTTTTCTTATCTCCTATAATAATTTTGTTATAACTGATCCATATACAGAGGTATTTGAAACATTTAATTTAGAGATCGTTTCTTCTTGCTGTCTCAATTTGCACTTCAATTTAAATGCTCTATCAAAATAATTTGACCACTTAAAAGATAGTTATTTTTTAACTTTAAGTCCAACCTTGTAATTCGATATATTCATGGTGAGATGTGGCAGGAAATTTTTCTTTTTCAATGTGGAAAAGAAATGTAAAACATTCTCTGAAACATGATAATAAATTCTCCATTTAAAATCATAATAACAAAAAGACAGACAAATTTTGAAGATAAGAAAATGGCTAATTTCAGTGATAAGACAGCTAAATTATAAGAAAAGGATAAATGTCAAAATACATTAGTGTCAGAGAAAATATTTAATTTTATACATACAGAATAGAAGATTCTATTTAATAAACAAAGAACAATCAAATTACCTCCTAACTTCTGAGAGATGGTGTGTCTTATTTATATATGTGATAACCTATGTTTTTATTTATTTAATTTTTTGGGGAAGTGTTAGATCCTTATTATTTTTTACCTGTGCCAGACTAAGTTAAACTACTATCATTTCAACTATTTAGATTGTTCAAACTGTATAGACTGACATTAAACTACTACTAATTACCTACTTTGGATGTTATCTTTAATGTGAGTTACTGCAAGTTATTTTAGAATGTTTTTATTGGTGAATTTGATTCTAATTAGCTACCTCATGCTGTATCTTTACAAGAGTTATACTGGGCCAAAAATAGAGTATTTCTGTCATATGTAGGCTGAAGCTGTTCAAATCATATTTTCTAGCTTTTTAATATTAAAAATCATTTATAGTCTTGTGAGCAAAGACTTATTCTTTACTTTGCTACCTCTTTATGCAATGTCAATACTCATCAACTAACCACTTGACTCTAGCCCTTCCCCCACCCCGTATATCCTTCCCTTTCTCTCCCCCCTTGCAACTGTCATCACACCTGCATTTTCATCTTTCTATTGCTTCTTTCTAATTGGTTTGTAATCCTCTTCTCCCTCCTCTAATTAATTTTCTTTCAGTTATGTAGCCCCCCCACACATCAGTGGCATTTATGCCTTGCCCGGGGTGAAATGATTAAAAAAAAATTTTTTTAAAATACTATTTCCATGGCAAATGTTTAGATGAGTTTTATTCTTTAATTCATCAACTCAGATCTTTACAGCTAGGATACACTATGCTACTTTCATGGAGTCAAATTGTCCTCTTTTCCTTCATATTTCAGATACAAGGAGACACTTCCACTTAGACAATTTTCTTTCCAAGAGTTTCATTGTTTCACTGAACACTGCAATGTTCAAGTCAAGTATCAGTCATTATCTATTCACCTTATCCTGACAGTTTTTACTTCTTACCACCGTTTTCATTCATATCACATACCTCATTTATTATAAATATTTTAAGACTAACCCTCTCTCATGAAATGCTCTCAAGTCCTCTTCTGTTTTCTATTCAGTGAGATTTGACTTTTTGCAGACTTTTCAAACAAAAGATTAGAAAGTAAACCATCATTAATGATTAGAAAAAGCAATATCAATTAGTGGATTTGAAATTTGTTTTCCTGAAGAATTATTTTAAGAGAAAGATTTTAGAAATTTCAATATAACTAACTGCTCTGTCAATGAATGTTAAATGTTTCGGTAGGAAAATGGTTATTCTCACCATTAACATAAGTTTATAAAAAAGTTATGCATCAAACTCGGTCCCTTATTATGCATCTATTTTTAGACTTTCATCTTATAAAGTTTTGCTAGTCAAAAAAGTATATTTTTCATTTTACTTTTTATTATAATAGGTCTGATTGACTAAATGAGCAAACATCAGAAATTTTTTAAAGAGTTTCTTCATTGAGTTCAGAAACTCAAACTTTCAGCACCTCCTTGCAATTTCTCAGTAAATATATCAGAGAATCTCCTAGGAAATTTCATAACCTGTTCTGGAAATTTCCAAGTTCTTAGCATTGCAGCTAGCTAGATGCACTCACAGAATAAATACAGTATATGTAGGCACACCTTTATTTATGTCTATGAGCATTTATGCAAATAGCATATCTGGATGAGTGTGAGAGGAATTCTGAATAGTTCTCATATCCCAGAGGGTTACTCTTTCTCTCAGGTATTAATAATATGACATTTAAATGTTATAGAAGAAGTATATTATCTAACCTGGGAAGAAAATGCATATGATGAGTCACTAAGTATTTATATATCTATATATTCATGTTTATACAGATATGTTTGTGTTTTGGCTTGTGTACACACACACACACACACACACATATATATATATATAACAAAAAAAACAAAAAAACTAAAGCTTAAAATATAAAATAAACAGGGCTCAATGCCAAAGTTCACAGAGCCTAAATATATTATCAGTTCAGTAATACCTGTAGTAGAATTATTAGAGATAATTCATATTGGCTTAAATTTAATCTTTCATAAAGTCTGAATACAAGCAGAGTTTTTAAGAATATATGTATTCAGGGCAGATTCATTAATGGGGGAAATAGATCATGTGACATCCTCCCTTGCCTTATTCCTACAGAGGAAAGAAGTTTTTGATCTGAGCAGACATTCTTTACTGTCTGTGATATCATGGCAGATTGCTAGAAGCATGATGAGGTTTTTCCTCATTCTTGCTCAAACTAGATTTAATCCTTTCATAATCTACAAGTGACTTGCTCATCATCTGGAGTATCAGTAGCTGAGTGTGCTCACTTGGGAGAAATTCGTTTGTTGCCACTTGAGGGATCAGAGCTTAAGGGTGGCTTGTAATCTTCACATGAAGACCATGTCTCTGTCTCTTCAGATTCCGTTGAAGTGTCCTGAGGACAGCCCTCGCTTATGTCAGTGGGTCCTGATTCATCCTCTGCTTAGTGAGACTGTGTCTTCCTATTTATCCAAGTAATGTACATGCGCATACTGTGGGTTGGCATCAAGTAGCTCCACTTAATCTACCACTGGTTTATTTTTGTTCAGTTGCATTTACCTTTTTTTGTAATATCATTACTGAGTTTTGAGAGCCAAGAAGATAGAGACCCCCCCAGTCGAACTTCTTTGAAATGAGAGGAATCATTTATTGAGTGTTGCATTAGTGGCTGTGCAAAGCAAAATTCTAATAGCGTGCAGAAATTGTAGGAGCAATTTTTTCCTAATTCTCTAGAGTTACCCCTTTATCAGCAGCTGCTAATTCAACAGTTTTTGAGATTATTACATTATACTTCTTGCACTAGCCATTACCTTAAGGGTTATATAATGTTGTTCCACTTACAGCTACTCCTTGCTCTTGTAGGTATCACTGTACACATTTAAACATAAATAAAGCCCTGCTATTTGAATGAATATAAATGGGTAGCCCAAAAATGGCATAAACTAAGCAAAGTGTTTGTATGACCATTGTAGAGGATAAATCTGGACAGAGTATCATGAAAAGAAACTTAGAACATTCGTCAATTATAGTCAAAACATATGTGTCCTGATTTTTTGACTAAAGCAAACTTCTAAAATCCAGTGTGATTCTTTTGTAGAGTTGGATGGCTTTTATAACCTTGCTGGTATTAGGATGGTAGTTTGTGGTTTATTTTCAACACAAGTATTACATAAATTGGTAATCTCTTTCACATTTTCTACTCAGTAGAGAAGGTTTCTGGTTTTCATCATGTGGACCATGCGTTTAACTCTATGTAATCTCATTAATTCTTTTTTGCTAGCAGCCGAGCTACATACATGGGAGTGGGCATCCATACTTTTGTTTTCTTTACTGAGGCTGTATGTTACATCAAATGAGTAACATGAGTTCTATTTTCACCCCTCCTATTTTCCTATTTCTGATTTTGTGGCTGTTTTTGCATTAAACATGCATACAACTGATTTATGATTTGTAATTAATTCAAAGTATTACCAGATCAAATAATGCTTCTATTTTCTCAGCAATTTGACAATAGCATAGGCTTCTTTATCTGTTGCAGAATGCCTGTATTCTGATTTAGACAATATTCTCTATAAAAAGCCTATGGGCCTCCCTGTCTTAAAGAGGTGGCTATGATGCATTCTGAGGTGCCTGAGATAGTGTATATACCTAATAAGTTGTTGCACCTTCTTTATCCTAATTAATGTTGACTGTGATTTGGCATAGTTTATAAGCACTTGAAGTCATTGAATTAGTATTACTATCAAGATAAGTTACAGGGCTGTTTTTGTTTTGGTGTTCTTCAGAGAATTTTGTAACATCTATACTAGGTTATATACATACTAGCTGAGTGTTGTTGAAACCATTTTCATGTCCCACAGATACTGTGGGTGGTTGCATTATTTTGCTGTCTATCAAATAAACCATCAGCAAACCATCAACTGCAGGAAACATAGAAAGTATGAAGGAGTGCAATAGGTCTACAGCAAGATTTGTTTGTCATACTTGTCAAGAAAGATACTAGTTTGCCTGGTTTTTGAAATTCTAACACTGTATAGTTATATGTTCCGAGATACCTTTGCTAATATTACCTAGGCACATTTGACAGTTCTGTTGTAGAGTGTCATTTACTTTTACCAAATACCAAATAATTCTGCAGTCATATGGTGCTCATTTTTCCCATGGATGTCACAAATATTCTATTTCTTTATGTTCCACATAAGTTAGCAACCAAAAATTATATACACACACACACACACACACACACACACACACTGCATTTCAAGTTATTAACAATGTGATATTTTTTGTCCAAAAACTACCAATTGGAATTGAATTAAAATTTTGCAGTATAATGGGAGTAGGTATATGTGCAGGCTGTATAAAAACTGTATTGTTCTACATGACAGGAAACAAATAGTAGCTATTTACAATGTTAACATGATATTGGAGTGTTCCAGTCTATAAATGAGTGTCATTATAATCGTGCAATTATGGGTTGCAAATGTGACTTGACCCCTTCTGTTATATTATAACATCTAAACTTACCAAAGGTAAATCTCAATTAGAAATATCCTAAATAATTGGAAGATATCACCAAACTGTGAAAAGATTTGTTGCAGCTCTTATGAAGGTACATAAGCAAGCCAATAAAAGTCACTTGAGGGTTGTTTCCTAATGTTCTTATGAAATTAGGAAATTTCATTCTCATGAATGAAATGTGAAGCTGTAAGTAACCCAGGTCTGACCAGTGGAGCACTTTTCAGGAGCATTGAAGAAGCAACAGTGTCCAGAAGTACTTGCTATTATCTGAAAAAGGTTGGGATATCAGTGATACCAGTGACAAAGCCTTAACAAAAGCATACTTACAAATGCATTTAAAATGAGAACATGAAGATTGATTTCTCAAAAGTTCTGTTCACAGATGAAAATCAGATAACACTTGATTGCCTGATGGTTGGAGCAATGGTTGGATTGTAAATGGATGAGATATTTATCAACACTTGACATTTCATCAAGGAGGGGAAGGATGTATTATGATTTGAGCTGGTATTATTGAAGGTATCATGGTCTGTGGAGAGTGCCCGATGGTACGAAAATAACCACAGATGCTTATATAGTTTTCCTCAAAGAGCATCTGTAATTTGTACTAAAAAAGCAAGGAATCACCTTCAGGAAAACCATTATATTTATGCAAGATAATGCTTCTTTGCATTCAGTGCATAAAACTACGGAATATCTGCAGAAATTACGTTTCTGTGGACTTCAGAAGATGAACTGGCTGGTCAATTCTCCAGACTTAAAACCTAATTGAAAAATTTTTGAGCATTCTGAAGCAACGGTGACTTATGGAGGAAAATAGTTAACGTATCACATGAAATTACATCAGAGGAGATCCATAAATTGACATGATAGATGGACTAGCACATTTAGCAGGTCATTTAAAAAAAAAGGATCTCATATCTGATATTAACCAAATCCACTATCCTTTTAGAACTCTGTTTACTTTTTTATTTTGATTTAATTTAATCTTAGTTACTGTGTGTATCTATAAAAATCTGTAAATGAAGCAATTAAAGACATCTCACTGATAATTTTACACACTAATAATTTAAGTAAATTAGGTAAATGACTTCTGGTTTTTTATTCTAGGAACCTTAAAATTTTTACAAAGATGTATACCTATGTTGTCTTCATTCTGTAATAATTTCATTAAATTACAATAAGTAGTTTTTGGATAGAACAGAAAAGTCTCATTTCATTAATAATTTGAAATGCAGTATAGGAAAAAATTATTTACCAATGTGTTTTGTTTTGCAACATACTTTATCAAGGTAAATATAAGGATTTTATTTTGTAAAATCTATTAATAAATTGATGTAAAAAAAATCTGGAAAGAGATTTACATTTTAATAAGATTTGATGATGGCAATCTCAAGAATTTTCTTTTTTAATAAGTGTGGCATTCTTTGTATTAAAATTGTAGTTGAATTTATTTCTATGTATATCCAATGAATTCTTTTACACATATACATAGATAATATGTATACAAATAAAACTTAAAATCAATTATATATATTTTAATTTAAATGATTTGTTTCTTGTTTCCACCTTAAATAAAGTGACTAATTTTTTACCAGAAAAAAAAACTCACCAAAACACGTAAGATATTCTCTTACTGTTCTATTTAATAGAACAGGTGTAAATGAACATTTACTGTGAGATATAACATGATTTAAATTATAATTGAAATTATATATTGTTTTTTATGCTGATATGACACACATACACACCTGTATATATTTTGTGCAGATTTATATTCTACCTAAATAGACATTTATAAAGAAATACACACACACATTATACACAAGTTGATTTTTTGAAAAAATCTGTGACTTCAGATATGTATACGAAAAGAGAGGAACACAAACATGTGTGTATTACAAATATTTGTTCCAGTACATATTTTTGTATAATTTCAATTTCATATTATCTTTGTGGCTTTGTATAGATGTATTCTACAATTTCAAATATATATTAATGAACATGTATAAAGATATAAATAAATATGTATCTGAAGATAGGAATATCAATGCATATATATGTGTGTATATATATATATATATATATATATATATAAGCAAATATTCCTTACATTATATATTTATATGCATGATTATATTCCTATCTTTAATATAGCTTTGATTTCATATTCACTTTATTTCATCGTCATTACAATTCCTATCATTTTCATTGTTAATTTCTCCTTCCGGCTTTAACTTATCATTAGTATATAACTCATGTTGATGTATTAACTTAAGTGCAACTACAATAGAATAAATAAACATCTTACATTTACCTTGCAAATTATTCTCCTATCTTTTCTTCTTAGATTCTTTATATCAAATTTACTTGAACTTTATTTGTTGCTGATTTTAATTTCTGCCCTTATGGCACCACTTTTGTATGTTCCATTCTCTGACATTTTTCTTTCCCATCTTTTATCATGCTATTTTATCATGAGTGAATAAGTGAATATCTACAGTTTTTCTTTTTTTCTTTTTCTCTCATCTTTTAATGACTCATCTCTTTTTTATCATTTCTGCATTAATAGATTTTTTTGACAATTATTTGCATGCAAATACTCTTACAATGTTGAGTTTTTTAAAAATTTTCCTAACTAGCTTTATGGATATGAGGCACTTAAAAAAAAGAAAAAATCTTTCATTTTTCTGAAATTGATAAAAAAAGAACAAATATATGTTGATATATTGAACAACTTTTAAAATCAGTTAATAGCAGACCCTTATTCTTTTTTTTATGTTTTTAGATATGTTGTAAAATTAGTTTTCTAAACTCTCCATTTGGATTATGAGATTACATTTGCGAGATCAGAGTGCAAATCAAGGAATGGTAGCCAAACAAAAATAAATGGTGGCTTTGGTTCACTCAATATATGTTTAACATTATGAAAAAGAAAAAAAACCTCATCTTTCTATGTTTTTTGCATTCCAAAAATGTCTGTAGAATAGAATATGCAAAACATTGTAATGGTAATTTTATCTGTTTCCTTATAACAAAATATTTTGCATTCATTGACCAAGCAGCCAATACTATTGGCAGTAGAAATTTATAAAATCTTTCCTTATTAAGCACTACAAGAAACTGGAAATTGTGGAGAGCCATTATCACTTACATTCTGAAGGGTCATGACACATAGAAGTTTAGAACATGAATACTTTAAGTTATTATTTTCTCTGAGTTTCATGTGCTATTCATTTTAACTGTTGCTACTGTTGAATGTTCTCATGTATTGTAGCTTTCGTTATCTGGTACCATTTATTTTTTATGATTCTGTAGCACCAGTCCAGAACAGTTAAAGAAGCATGGTCTTTGCCAAAATTCACAAGATTCACTTTCTCAAAACCATTTTTAACCATTGAGCTTAAAATGCAATTGTATACAACTGACATTTTAGATAGTTTTAAATGGCTTTGGCACCATGTATATGACAGGAAGTTTATCTCAGATAGTCTCTTCTACCTCCATAACATTCTTTAATCAATATTATCATTTTTACCAGTACTGTAAGAGGAATCATCATAAATTATTGAAGACATTTATCAGTATCAGTTAATACATCTTACATAAGTATGTTTGATAACACTCCTAGATCTGGAAACTATAGACAAAAGAAAGGAAATACTGGTAATGGTAAAATACTAACTTGGAAAAGATAGCATTAAGGCCATAGAAGCAGCCAATGAAGAATGGTTAGTACATGGATGGGTGTGTTTTATGTTCAGCTGTAGTGTTAGCTTGCTTTTTATATACAGTAATGTTTTCTACTATATCTGAAGTGCTTTGGTAATGTTTTGTAATGTGCTGATAGTTTCTTCAAACATTACATGCTTAAATAAATTTAAAAAAATTCTCTTTGATCCTCTACCACCCAAATATATAGAGTAACTTACCATTTGGATTCATTTTTCCAAATGTTGGATGACACACAATATGGAAATGAACAGTCTTATCTTGAAGTATTTTACACACAAACATGCATGAAAACACAGTACTAATAATTTATCTTATAATATTATTTTTCTTGCCTTGAAAGCCAATCACAGTATGTTAGGTGCTGAGAGTCTAAATAATTTATCCTAACTTCAAATTTTTTTTCTTTCCAAGTATGTGAGTTGGGAGAGAGGGATTTTGCATATCATTTATCTATGCTATTTGTTACAAATAAAATATTAATGAAATATTTATTCCTCCTGCAGAACAATCAGCTGATGGAAATTCAGATTGAAATAAGAGGCAATTTCTATAATTGTTTTTTTTTTCATATGATAAAATCTGTTCATGATAATTTCAACAGTTTTTTTTTGTGTGCTAGAAAGTAACATCTTTCCATGCACTGCTTGTTTTTTCTATATATTGGTGTTTTTTTTTTCATTTTTTTTTTTACTGAAACCTTTGTAAATCTAAGTCTTGCACAATTGGTTATTAGTCATTTAATTTGTCTCTTTATTGAGTATTGTCTGACATAAGGAAGAAAAAAAAACTGAAGTGTTCTTGAGTCAACGAAGAAAGAGTCCTTACAAACCTGTTTTTTTTCATCAGTTTTAGTAACACATTATTACTTTTCTATGAATTATTTCAACTAAAAACTTTATTTTTGTTGTATTAATACATTACCTTGACTTCTTTAGGTGGATGTTGTATTTGGTAAGATTAAATACATTTTGGTTCAGCCTGTTTTAGTTTGTTTTTTTAATCCATTTCTCATTCCAATCTCTGGAATTGGGCTTTTCCTCTTGCTAATTATTCATTTTGACCTGTACTGGTTTTGTCACCGTACATTCAATTCCATTATTTTAGAGAAATAATAAGGGTTAACAAAGTGCTTAAAAGAAATATTGAACTCATTTTATCCCTGAGGTGATTGTGGAAAGGCTATCACTTACATCTCATTTTCTTTAGTTCACCATCACTTTCAGTTGTTTTTTTTATATTTCTACCAAATTTCAATACTTCTTCAGCTGTTTTTTCCTGATGCTAAGTATCAGTTTCTTTTTCATGTCCATCCTCTCCAAAACCTCATCACTGATCACATGGTATCCTCAGTATCCTTCTGTAGAACCACATTTTGGCTACTTCAAGTCTTTCATCTTTGATGAAATTGAAATAACATATTTTCAATTAATGGTATACCCAGGCCTCTTAGCAATCTTGAATAGCAACTTATTATCATGGCATCAAGGAGTTTGTGTGTGTGCGTGTATATATATATATATATATATATATAGGTAATACCCAACAACTTCTTTACCTTCCTTTATTTTACTAAATGCATTGTGACAGCATTCAAGACCTAACCATACACCATATATATATATGTATATACATATATATATATATATATATATATATATATATATATATATATAACACAGTCATTCTTTCTCTCTCTCTCTATATATATATATTTTTTTTATTTTTTTTTTTCATTTGGAAGTAAGTCGATTATGCAATCTTGGTTTCAACTTTTTGGTATCTTCTGGTGTTTTATATCAACTGATTGTCTAATGTTATTTTCAAATGTACAACAGGGATTTTCAGAACACATGACTGGAAGTTTAAAATAGCTGACAAATTTCAAAATAAGGAGTTTTTAAAGATTGTAAACACTTTCATCTGGGGTTGTATGATCATAAAACATATATTTAGATGTTTACATCTGAACATTACTTTGGATCTTTTATTTAGTAAACCTTTCTCATTCTAGAAATATTATGGCTAACTTCTCTTCTTGACACAATCTGCAGATATTAGAACCGTTGTAAGATCTGACTTTTTTAATATGCTCCATATATCATGGTCTTTGCTATTTCTTTCTTTTAATTTTCATATGTGATTCGCAAGGATGTGCGTTGTGGTACAGTGGATATCGGCTCGGAACGAGAAACCGGGGAGGAGCCGAGTTTGAATTCCAGTTGAATCCATTGTATTCACTTACGCGCAAATACCCTTGGGAAAGGTATTAATCCGTCTCTTCCTTCCAGTTATGGGTTAAATAGCAGGACAGATTGGGTTCTATAGTCTTGGTCGGCAACCAGTCTACTGCAGAAAGCAATGGCAACCTACTGCGGGATAATCTTCTGCCCAGTCAGTCATATCTCTTTCGAGACATGATCGCCCAAGCATGTATCATGTATGGCACTTAAATGACTGACTGATTAGCCAGTTTGGTACAATTTTTATAGCTTTCTAGCTTGAATGTAGACCTTTGATTATACCAATGAGTTTTAAAAATTCCTTCAGTTCAAGTATATTTTTCTCTGTCCATCCTTATCCTGTACTTTTACTTTGTAAATAACTCTTTCTGTTTCATAAACTCCATCAATTGGCCATTTGTTTTTATCCCTGCACTTACATTTTTTATTAATGATATTATGCTGCTCATTATTTTTTAAATTCTTGGTGCTTTGCTTTTTTACATAAATTTCTAAATTATAAATATAACTATAACTTAATTTAACTGTATTTCTTTTGAATATTTTATGTAATTCTGATGTTTTAGTGAAGTGTTTATTAATTAGTTTGAAAAAAAATTTTCCTTATTTTGGATTCTACTTCTAAATTAAAAGGTGAGTTGAACCAAATAATGTTTTCTTTCCTAGCATTATTTTTCATTTGCTTGTTTATTTTAGGTTTATTTTCTAATTTATTTTTATGGCTATTTTCATTTAAAGCCCTTTCATAATCTTTTTTTCTTTCATTGAAAATTCTTTTGTGAGAAGATTTTTTGGATAAACTGTATTCTATTCCTTTATGGTTGTGTTGTAGCAAGATTGTTAGGTCCAGTGTTCACATAACTCAAATTTGTATTTAGTTTCATACATGAGGAGACACTGCTAGTTTGCAGATTAAATTCTATGTCTAAATATTGGGTAACTTTTTTATTCATTTCAATTTTTATTTAAAAATTGAGGCTGTTGAAGAGTTTGAAAAATATTTTTCTTATCTTGTCATTTGCTCTTGTGTTGTCCAGTATTATCATCAACCTGTCATGACTGTATAAACTGTGATTGTTTATGTAGACTATTTCATTGATCTTATTAAAAATGTACAGGCCGATTAGTTCTGATATTTCGGCTCCATCAAATGAACCTTGTGGTACATCAAATTTGTCTTTATTGATTTTTTTTTAATCCATGCTTCACCATTGTGGAATAGTATGAATTTGTGACAATGTAAAATTACATTTATATGTTCTGGTGGTATATTTATGAACTGATTAGGAAAATTCAAAGCTTCGATTAACCATTTTTTTTAGATATTGATGGATAAAACATCTGATGTCAGATTTTATGAAAGTATTTTTTCTTTATTTCTAATTTTCTGGAACCAAGAAATATACTCACTTGTCTCCTTTCATTGATAAATTACAATTTTTTAAAGATTTTTTGGCTTATTTTACCAAATTCATTCTTTGTTGAGTTGATAATTTGGTACAAAGAGTTCTTGGGAAAATTATTTTTATGGTTTTTTATAAAGTTTAGAAATGCTTGCTTACTGGTTAATGTTTTGATCCTGTCACTTATACTCAGTTTGGCTATGATATTTTTTGCTTCATCATTCATGTTCAACATGTAGAAGTTTGGTGCCTTTTGTAACATTTGGTGACTCCTTTATTTATTTTTTTCTTGTAGTCCTATGGTTTTATTGCATATCTGTTACTTGATTTATAGCCTTTAATAAAGATATTTTGTGTTTTTGTTTTTATTCTTTTTACTTCAGTGTTTAATAGTTTTTGGAAATAGTTATTAATCCTTTTAAATTTAATTTTATCTATTAGACAAATAATATCCTTTTTAAATTTAGCTAGTTCTTCAATGACAGTGGGGTAACTCATGGTTTTAAATTTAAATTTAAAATTTTCCAAGTTTTCCTTGTTTCTTGCATATTTTTGTAAGAAGAGTAGTGCTTTCCAGTGGTATTTTATAATTATAGTGGCATTTTAAATTCTTGCATTGTAATTGTTGTGCAATCCACTAAATCCTGTATTAGGTTTTGAAATTGTTAAAATACACTTAGGATAAGTACTCAAGACAAGAGCCTGAAGGACAATGAGAAAAAAAATTAATGAAGACGTTACCCAATGTTACAAAAAGCACCAGACTTCTATGTTGTGTGTGTGTGTGTGTATATATATATAATTACATTTTGGTTGTTTCTGAAACTGGATGTGGCCCAGGTTTCATGCAGCTAAGGGCAATCTTCAGGTTACTGGAATACCAGGCTAAACTACACTGGAACATTCATAACCTGAATGAGTGTAAGTTGTTAAAAACATTGGAATCATACAATCCAATGGAGAGCAATTACCAAACTTGGCTAAGGTGTTAAAATAGCCATAAATGCTCCAAGAGAAGAGGGGGGAAAAGAAAAAGAAACTTTTAACAGGAAAGAAATTTAATTTCAGTGTAAAATGTGCTCATTGAAAAGTCAAGACACTCAACACCCAAACTCAACAGAGCTTGAATATTACATACAGGGAACTTGTAGTGATAAACTGATCAGGTTGTTTTTGTTGATAGCTACCAACAAAAATGACCTGAGCAATTTCTATTCTATCCACTCTTCCAAAATCAAATCTGGCATTATTATAGGCTTCTTTTTAAGAGCACTAAGAATCTGCAGCCCCCAATATTTATCAAAAGAAGAAAAATACATAGAAAACACATTCAAGACTTAGAATACCTATATCACTTTATTTACAATGCAAAAAGAAAGGCACTTAAAGTATACAACTACAACAAGAGCAACATCATTAACAGTAATAAGTTAAACAATAATAGATATATTATACTACCCACCAACTCCATAATATCCACAATCCAAAACAACTCATCCCATCTAAAAAAAACATGCAAATAGTAACAACTACCTCAAAAACTATTATGGAACATAAAAAAAAATCATAATAATGAACAAAATAAATTGCCAAAATTGTTCCTCAAAATACATTAAAGAAACAAGTAAAAACCTAAAAAACATGTATAGGAACACAGAAGAGACATCACAAACAATAATTTAATGAATACATTAGTGATTCACAGAAATAAATTTGATGACAATTTTGACTTGAAAAATGCCACATTAATAAAAAGGGAAAACAATTTATTCAGAAGGAAAATTCTCAAGAACACTGCTATCCAATTTTACCAAAATATCAATTTACTACCTGGTTTTTTCCAATCTTATCTTTTCTTACAGAAACAATACTCTATCAGACCAACATACACAATAAAAATTTCAAAGAAAATGGTTAAATTCCCATCATTTTAACATCTTATAACATTACACTGCACATGAAAGAATTCTCTTCAGTTATGATCCATGACATTTTTTATAAAACTTTAAAATTTCTCTTAATCTTATGAATAATGTGTGACCTTTTTTTTCAGTTAATACAATGTTTATATATAAGTTATTTAAAATAAAATTAATTTTGTCTTTTTGTCTTGATAAAGTCTATCACAGGATGAAACACACAGGCGAGTAAAATATGGTTTTCATCTTGTCTACTTTATTTAACCATACTGTTTATAATTTCGGGTTATAACTGAGTATACTTTTACACACACACACACACACACACATGCACACACACACATATATGCACATGCACTCTCCCTCTCTCCATATATACATATATATATAAAGAAAGAGAGTGAGTGAGAGTTATATAGTGACTACCATAGGTGTGCAGGAGCCTAACTGTGATTGGCATGGTAAATTTAATAGAGTTCACATTTGAGTTAAGCCTGTTTATGTTATTTTATGAGAAACATCTTGTCTTATCACTGGCATGCAATGTCAATTGATTGATAAAAAAGTGAAGATATGAGTATTTTGGCAACCACTTACCAAACACTATCTTACCTAATGAATAAATTTTTATTCTCATCATAACAACAAAATAAAATTCAGAAAAATTGTTGGCTTCTATCTAAGAACACTCAGAATTTGTAATACTCCGTATTTACATGAAGAGAAGAAATACATTGAAAATACTTTTAAGCTTCTTCAGTACCCTATTTAACTTGAAGCAAATGCTTGTAAAATATTTCAAGATAGAAGAGTAGATCATTTTCACAAATCCAACAAATGAAAACGTTTTTAATCTACCAACTCTATCACAACTACAATTAAAATGTATTTATCTCAGCTTAACAAAAAATAATGGTGTAGTTACTTCTAAAACAATAAAATATTTAAGCTTTTTAAGCAGCAGATAAGTAGGAAACTGGAGAGAGTTCCACAGGTAAGAAGTGCTTGAGAAGAACCTATGAGAATAGAACTTATGGTTAAATCTAGCTAGTTCAAAAACTGAAAAAATCCTTTGTTGCAGAGGTGGGAACGTGTGTTAAAATTAAGCTGGGGTTGTTATAACCAAGAATTCAGATAAAAATATTCCATAAAATAATCAGTATTCAGTAAAGAGTATGGAGTTATGGTAGAGTAAATGGTAGAAGCTTGGATTGAGGAACTGGAGAGTCAAATTTGAAATCCAGTTGAATTCATTATGTTCACTTATGTGCTGATATCCATGGGAAAAGTATGAGTCCATCTCTTTTTTTTCCCCAGCTGTGGATAAATAACAGGACAGACTGAGTTTTGTAGCCTTGGTTGGTAAACAGTCTACCACAGTAAGAAATGGCTATTTACTGTGGGAAAATTTCTGTACTACATGCAGTTGGAGATCACTTGTTGAGCCAAAAAAATCCCATAAAACTTCTAGTGAAGAAGCCAGCTCAACCCACCCAGGGTGAATGCCACCACAAATAAAAGTAAGTAGTAAAGAGTAGAGTAGACAATTGTAGTAACAGAGAGAACCTTGTTATAATTTTACTATCTTTTTCTCTGATCAATCTTCATCACAGTTTTTTAAATAATGGTTTAAATGACAAAAACTGTACCTAGTGATAAAAATTACATGACTTAAGAACTATCAGCTGCAACAGCAATTAAAATTTACAGCACATGTAACTCAAAAATATTGACATAATTAACATAATGATGTTCTGCACTATTCAAAGAAAATATAAAGAAAGCACTCATCAATACTTGAAAGAACAATAACAGTTACTGGACTTGAGAAACCTATTTTTCTGAAAAAATATTATAAGAGGAAAATTTTATAAATTTCAGCCACCAGTAGCACTTGGCTGTTTAGTTATTGAATGACAGATATTTTCTTGTAGAGTAATAGCTAATATTACCATGACCATTACCTGCAGCCCACTATCAGTCAATCAGTGAAGTGCCATATGTGATACATGCTTGGGCGATCATGTTTCAAGAGAGACATGACTGACTGGGCAGAAGATTATCCCGCAGTAGGTTGCCCTTACTTTCTGAGGTAATCTGTTCTGTTATTTAACCTATAACTGGAGGGAAAAGATCGGATTAAAACCTTTCTCAAGGCTATTTGCATGTAAATGAATGCAAGGAATTCAACTGTAATTTGAACACGGCTCCCTGATTTCCCCACTATCAAGTATATTTAATATTTAATTATTGCAACAGAAGCTATGTTAGTGCATTGGTCATTCAATACATTTGGAGTGCATGAGTGGTACCAGTTCAGAAAATATATATCCAGAATGTAGAAAGGATTTCTCCTAGTATTCATTGATAAGCCAAAAGCAGCCTCTATTGATATGCAAAACATTGTTCCTTTCTCTATAGCAAAAAAAAAAATTGCAAATCATATCTTCAGAATAGTATTTATCTTATATCATACATTTTCTAGTATGAATTGAATATGACTAAGTCATTTTGAGTTGTGAAATAAGAAAAATATTGAGATAACATTTTACAAAAGGAGTTGCTTTATGTCTTCAGTTCAGTGATGGAAACGGTATATATTTTGATTTACATCATAAAGTATCCTTGAAATGTTTAGATCGTTATAACAAGAATCCTCCTCAAAAATGGAGCTGTACATTTATTTTTATTTGTGTTGAAGCAGTTAGATGAGGTCTGATCAAAATGTATTGGGATGTGAGCTATAAAAAGAAAAAGAAAACAAAACACATATCAATTTGGCATTTAATCTCCTTCAAGTAGTTCCATTCTGAATCCATGCACTTTATGAAGCCTTGGTTTTATTAATGAAATCATTCCAGGAACTCTTTTTTTGGTAATATCAAGCAGCTGCCTCATCCCTTTCTCTTAAATTTTCTTGATGTCTTGGATCTTGTTCTTTTTAAGTCAAATTGTGTTATAACTTTTTTCTATCATTTATAATATAAAGTCTTGCTTAGGAACTCGCTGTGATGTTTGTAAGAAACACTCTGAGAACTAAATCTAACAAAGTTTTTCTAGACTCACTGGAATTCTTTATTTAAGCCTCTAGACTAGTTCATTTGAGTCACTAGGGATGTATTATTTACTCTACAACATCACCTCTTTTGAGATTTCTCTTATTAAAAAGTGTTTTATTTTATTTTTTATTTATTAGTATCACCCTCTGCTCTTTCTGGTGGGTTTGTCAATTTACTTTTTGCATTTAGGATCAGCCTATTGTTTTTTCATATATTTCCTTTTTCTTGAAATCATAGTTGTAGGTTCAATTAATTCTTGGGGTGAAGGCACATCAAAATCATCAGGCAGTACTTTCATAGGTTCTTCCATTCTTTTAAACCTTTACAGCAAAATTTTTCTTTAGCTGATTATAATGTCTTTTATGTTCCCATTTTTTCCCTTTTACCATGTATATCATCTTTCCAATTCATAACATTATTATGCTGACTTTTGCTTTTTTCACATCTTTATACACTCTGAAAAACACTTTTTGCCAGTCTTAAAAAATCTAGTGCACTTTTTGCTTTCCGTTCTTATGCTTTTTTGACTTTATAAAACAAAACTTTTCAAACACCAATTTAATTTTTCTTGCAAACATTCATTCTGCTGGCAATATGCCTGATGGTGTATTGGGATTTGGCATTATTCAGTAAATTCTCAAACATTTTTGTAGTACTTTGTTCACTTTTTAATGACTTGCTCTTTTCAAAGCTCTCTTGAAAATAGCCACAAACCATTCAGCTTCTTCATCTGACCTTAGAGGATATGGCAGAGTAGTAATATGTTCAATAGAGAACATTTTACAAAATTGTTCAAATTCATGAGTAGTGAATTGTATACCATTATACAAGACTATCGTATCTGAAATGCCATATTTTACAGTTTATGTACAAAATTCACTGTCATTGAAGAAGTTGATTCTTTGTTTTACCCTTTCAGGCCACTCAGTAAAGCTATTCACTACTACATGATAATGTGAACCATTAACTGGACCTGCAAAATCTATGTGTAGCCTTGAGCATGGGATATCTGTCTTTAGCAAAGGTTGTATTTTCATGGTAGGTAATATTGCTGTCCAGAGCACAACCTCTGCAGGCTTTTACTACTTTTTCAATGCTTTGATCTATATGTTCTATATACATAGCTTCTCTTAAGAGATTTTAACCTTAAAATTCACAGCTGTCCACCATGAAATTTTTTTAATTGCTTTTGTAATATACTCAGTATTGCAAATCTTTGTGCAAACATCAATACTCCATCACATAGCAAGTAAGGCTTAAAGTCTGGATTTCGTTCTTTCTTTTTACTTTCTTTTAGTTATTCTTTTATTTTCACATTAAATATTTCTTGCTCTCAATTGGTTCAGTAATGGTGCATGAATCTTGATAACCCATCTGCATACTCTAATTTTTTGGACACTTACCTTCTGACACTTATCAGTCCACTTCCACTGACCACATTTTTTAACTAAATTGTTTAGTGGAACTCTCAAATTCTGCATATTGGTCACATAAATTTGATAGTAGTTTGTTTGTACCAGGAATGCTTGTAAACTAGTAACACATGTTGGGGGAAGCATATTTTTAATTGCACTTGCCTTCAACAGATCTGATTGATGACCATTTTTGCTAATGATTTGTCCTAGGTACTTAATTTTAGGTAAAAACAATTCCCACTTTTCCTCAATGAGTTTGAATCTGTAATTTCTTATTTTTTTTAAAACTGTTTTTGCGTGCCTAGTATATTGTTTCTTAAATCTTTAATTTATATATCATCTATATAAACAACTGTAAAACTACAATATGCAAGTATAGTATCCATTATTCTTCTTCTATGTGCCCTGTCCTTTCAAGATGTAGACGATCATGGCTTTTCCACATCGTCCTATCCCTGGTGGCTCTTAGCACACTTTTCCTGTTACACCACGCAACCTACATTTCATCATCCACCTGATCAGGTTCTTCAAATATGTTATTCGCTGCTTTCCCCTGTTTCTTTCTTTTTCCCTCTATCTGGCCTGTTAGTATCAGGTTCTCTAAGCCCTCCTTTCTCATTGCATATCTCAGGAACTTTAGTTGTCTCTTCCTGATGCTCAGTATTAATTTCCTTTTCGTTTCCATCCTTTCCAAAACCTCATCATTGCTCACATGCTTGATCCATGATATTCACAGCATCCTTCTGCAGAACCACATTTCAGTTGCTTCAAGTTTTTCCTTCATCTTTGATGATATTGTCAAGCATTCACTGCCATATTGAAGAACTGACATCACATAGCAATCTAGTACCCTCTTCTTTGTTTCTAGCAAAATTGTCCTGTTTCTTAATACTTTACTCAACTTCTGAAATGCTTCCTTTGCCATGCCAATTTGCCTTCAGATCTTTGTGTTGCACTTTTTGTCTTCTGTTAGAACACTTCCCAGGTATTTAAACTTTTGTATCTGCTTGATTTTAGTATCCCCCACCTGTATTTGGCATTTTAGGCTGCCCTTTTTGCTGATGACCATGCATTCAGTTTTCTTGCAGTTTATTTGTAGCCCTTTCTTATCACTCTCTTCAGCTACCTCCTGTAGGAGGTCTTGTAGTTTCTTTTCCATGTTTGCAATCAGCACTGTATCATCTGTGTACCTTATGTTGTTCAAATTGTGGCCTCCTATGACAAATCCTGGCGTAACTTTTAGGGTCCTCAGAATAATTTTGCTGTACAAGTTGAATAGATCCAGTGAAAAGACACAGTCTTGTCTTATGCCCTTTCTATCTTTGTAAATCTGCTGAATTCGTTCCTGTCCGTATGCAGGTGATTTGCTGCCAGTAGAGATTCTTGATTACTTTTAGGTCTTTCCCAAATATGTCGAAGCTGCCGAGCATCTCCATCAATTCTTTGTGGCGTATTTTGTCAAATGCCTTTGCATAATCAATCAAACATAGGTACAAGTCCTTCTTGATTTGTATTGCCCTTTTGGATAGAATCTTAATCATAAATATGGCATTCCTTGTTCCAGTGTCTTTGACAAACACGCACTGTTCTTGGCCTATTTCTGGCCTGATTCTGCTTCTCTATTCATCAGGATTCGGATGATCAGTTTTGTTATATGGCTCATTAAACTGATGCTTCTGTGGAGTTTGCACCTGGCTTCTTAGGCAGTGCTATGAAGATCGACTTGCTGAGGTCATCTAATATTACACCACTATTATAAATTTTATTTATTATTTCTGTTATTTTCTCTATGCCAAATTCTTCCAGGGTTATCAGCAGCTCCATGACTATGCTGTCATTGAGCCATTCCTCTTTAGCCTGTATGCAGTTGCTCCTTATTTCTTTGTGTAGTTTTATGTACTCCATTCCATGTCTTGATATCATTTTCTGCCTCCTTTGCATCATGTCAAGAATCTCTTCAGTCAGCCACTCGTTTTTTCTTCTGCGCCTAATTTCCTTTGGGGCAATGTTGTTTGGTGATGTTACTATTGCTTCCTTTAGTGAGTCCTATTTCGAGTGTCCTTTTCCAATTTGCTCTTCGTATTTGATTTTCACGCTGTTAGTGTATTCTTTCTGTAGGTTGAGGTCATTCACGAGTGTGTTGTATTTCAGTATTGGTGCTGCACTAGGCTTCTTCAATCTTTGGAGTTTCACCTTTAGTTTGCAGATGACTGGGACATGGTTGCTTCCACAGTCGGCATCTAGATAGGCTTTGCATTGAACCAATGCATTTCTGAATCTTCTGTTTATGGTTATGTAGTCTATCTGGTTTTTCATATCACTTCTCTGGGATTCTCCATGTCCATAGATGTTGTGGGTGTTCTTGAAACTAGGTGTTAGTTATTACCTGGTCATTTGCTGTGCACCATTGGATCCATTTTTCTCCTCGTTCATTGTGGATTCCTAAAGTTGCCAGTTGTCATACCTTACCTCTTCTTGCCTACTTTGGCATTCAAATCTCCCATGATGATTCCAATTTCTTGGCTTTTACATTGAGCCTTGGCATTGTCTAGAGTGGAGTAAAAAGTTTCTATTTCTTCCTCAGTGCTTTGTTTGGTTGGTGCATAGACAACTACAATTGCTATGTTGAATGATCTTCATTTCAGTTTGACCAAAGAACTCTTTCAGAGAACTGGCAGTATCCCAGAATGCATTTCTTTATTTCTTTGTCCTGTATTAAGCAGATTTTTTTTCGTTATTTTTGCCTCCTGCATATATTATCCTGTGGTTGTTGCTGCTTCAGTCTCCATTGTTTGGCCATCTGGTTTCACATATTCCCAGAATATTCTCTAGTTGTCTGCAGTTGTTGAGTGTCCTGACATTCCATGTCCTCAAGGAAATTCTTTCTTTGTTGTGCACAGTCACAGGGTAATGGTCCTGAGACACCTGTTGCTCATGTCGTTCCTTCCTGGGAGAGGGACAAATTTTGGGAAAAAGTGTCCCCTTTACACAGTTGGTGCTAATAGTTGCCAGATGACAGTCAGGTGACACTTGTTGCCCATGTCAGTCCTTACCAGGCAAGGAATTGCTTTTTTGGAAGCAACCTCCTTTACACCATTAGGTTTCATATATTTATGTTGTAAAGCCATGATTATGCGCAGGATAGGTAGATAGTGGTCTTCTCCATGGTGATTTATTGAGACACCACCTCTAGTTAGCTGGCTGTTGACTCCTTAAGAGTTCTTCCGCCCTTTGTTGGCTTAATTTTTTATCCTACCAGGTTGCTAACATCTCGTAAAAAAAAAAAAAAAAAAAAGAAAAAAATGGGGTGGGTAGGAGAAAGAAAAATATAAATATTAAGTATATACTTAGTATAAGTTCAAATAACTAGTCATGTAGAGGAAAATATGTCAATTGCTTGTTGAAATGTAGCTGGAGCTACTTTTTACTAAAAGAAAGTCAGTTAAGCTTATACAATCTCTTGTGCATATTTGTAGTTGTTAACTCTGAACATTCTTCTTTGACCTGTATTTGTAAATACACTTCAGAAAGATCTAGCTTTGAAAACAACATTTTACACCATTGAACTTCTCAAAATTTTTTCTGGACTAGGTAATGGTTTGGGATTAGCATTAGGAGTTTTTAACACTTCTGTAAATAGTCTATATGCAGAGACCCATGAATGCCCACTCCCTCTAAGATGGAAAAAAATAGCATTCCAATATTATATCAAACTTTATTCATGTCCTACCAATTCCACCTTCAACTAGTCTTCCATCCTGAAAACAAAACTCTATTTGACAGGGAAAAAATGCCATAAAAACATTTGGACTACAAATGGAACACTCCTTTGCAGACTGTCTAACTGACAAAAGCAGTATTCACAAATCCAAACCCCCTGAACACCCACCTTGGATACCAAAACAACCAGAAATCATTCTAGAATTAACAAAATACTCCAAATCTAATACACATCCCTCAATTTGTATCAATAATTTAAATAACATCCTAGAACAACATCCAAACTAGACACAAATATACACAGATGGCTCTAAAAACAAGAATGAAGTTGGAAGTGCAGTTATCTCTAACAACATCACACTCCAAAAATGCCTACCAGACAATACATCAATTTTCAGTGCTGAAGCTACAGCCATAAACTTAGCTTTAGACCTCACCATCAAACTTAACCTCAACAAATATATAATATTTACAGACTCATTATCAGTGCTAATGGCACTAAAAAGCAAAAATCTAAATATAACCCTCTGATCAATCTCTTACAAAGAATCAACCTCATCACCCAAAACTAAAACATTATTTTATGCTGAATTCCCAGCTACATTGGTCTCAGAAGAAATGAAAAATAGACACAGCTGCTAAAAGATCATCAAACATCAACATTAATGGCATAAAAGTACCCATCACAGATTACAAACCCCTAATAACAACTTTATTATGACCAAATGGCAAGAGTTATGGAACTCCTGCAAAAATAACAAACTCTACAAAGTTAAACCCATCCTCAAAGAATGGATAGAAGTTAAAATTTCCAATAGACAAATGTCAAGAAGAGAAGTAGTAGTAATGACTAGACTTTGAGTAGGCCACACCACTGTCAAACATTCACACCTACCTAAAAGCTGAAGAAGCACCAATTTGCATTGCATGCCAAAAGCTCTACACAGTGAAACATCTCTAACAAGTTGCATAGATTTTGAACAAATGTGATTAAGATACTATAAAAAAAACAATCTGAAAGACATCTTCAACAAAGCTGACCTAAATGACCTTTTAGAATTTCTAAAAGCAACAAAATTATATAACAAAATATAGTTGGAAAAGAAGATAGCATATAACCATCACACATCAAATCACATCCACTCTACTTATATCTCGACAGCAATAGACTCACAAAAGATCAACAAGCAGTAAACAAAATCAAGCAAATTCTTCAGCATTAAATAACCCAAAAGGGTTGATATACTGGTAAAACAATTAGACTAATTAAATTAATTAAACATGAGTAGCCACTAAAAATAACATTTGAAGTAATAAAAAATATGAGATTAAAAATAAACCCATAATTCTTTATAACTATACTTTCTAAAACATTTTTTCTTCATATTCTTAATTTTCTACATTTAACCTAAAAAAGTGAGTTATGTTCTTAAATAGTATTGTCAAGTAGAGACTTTTATATTGACATTCTGTATGGCACCAAACATTCAGAAATATATCAACTTTCTGCTGTATGCAAATGCTTTCTGAAATCAATAATTAAAAATGACTTTTTTGATAAACCTTGTGGACTGTGACTACAGAATCAAAGAACTGTACCAGATAGCAGAAACCACCTCACTTCAGTACTTTCAGCAGCAGCAACAACTGAAATGTATATCACACGTAACTTTAAATAAGTGAAATTAAGAGGAAAGAAAAAACTGGTAAAAGATGAAGACTAATTAAAAATTCGTTATCTAAGAAATTAAAATATTATGAATTACCTTCTCTGTCTTACTATCCATCAGTGTATATAGGGATGTCTTTTTAACTAAATTTCTCTGTTTGTCTTTGCTATCCTATATATATATATATATGCTATATAAATTTTACACCACAATGTTTACTCTCAAGTCTGTAAAAAAAAAAGATATCAAAATGATGCACATTTCTGCATTTTACTTGCTCTTTTGTAAAATTTTAATCATTTTAAGAAAGATGATAATGCCACAAAGAGTTACTGGGAGTAAAAGAAAACTAGAAGAATTTACATTATTTACATTGTTCGGAATACTGTCCTCATCTTTAATGTGATGTTTACGACGTTTCTATGCTCCAGCCTTCTTAAGGTGCTAGGAATTTCAAATCCTTATTTCAATCACTGGGGTATATCATTCTCATTCCATGTGTGATGTTACTCCTGGTAGGCATGTAGTTATCTCCCTTTAACTTAACTTTTAGTTAGTTGTCCATCACTAGGTTTGTCCATCTTGATTTTTCTATCCCCTCTTGTGTTACAGCTTGCAATATTCTTGCAGCCTTACCTTAAGGAAATGGCCCATTTCTCCTTTATATTTCTTTCCACAGCTACATGGAATGGTATACACACAGTCCTTAGTCATGTTCTCCTCTATTGGAGAACTTACTCAGATGTGGTATCTGAAGTATAGAACCACTTTTGAAGTCTATGGACCACAGATACTTTGTATTTTCTCCAATAACCCCTTCACATAGGGTAGACAGACTGAGGCAGTAATAGCTCTGGTAAAAAACAAAAAAAAAAAAAAGCTAGAGAAAATCATTAGCATCAACGATTGCAATATGAGCTCTGGTAAAAATAGTCACTGAGACATTAGGTTTATAAATCCCAGAAATTCATACATTCTTCAAGGACACGTGGCCCAGGGGATAGAAAGAGCTGTGAGTTCAATACCAGGCTACAGCAGTGGTGAAAAAATAACTTAAAAAGGGAGATTACTATATGGCTACCTGAAGTATCATCACACATGGAATGAGAATGATATACTCCAGTGATCGAAATAAAGGGTTTGATTTGAAATTCTAGGCACTTGAAGAAGGCTGGAGCACACAATGGCAAAAAAAAAAGCCATAAACATGGCAATAAAGATGAGAACAATAGTCTGAACAATGTAAATACTGACCCATCTCAGAAGTTTAGACAAATGCTAAGAGTTTAATGAGGAGAAAGGGCAATGAAAGAATAGGATTCAGGAAGACAAAACTGGTGATTGACACACCGCTTACATTTTTGAAATTTGTAGGTGGCATGGAAGCAAGAAACCAAAAGAAAGATCCACAAGCAAGAAGTGTGGGAAAAGGAATTATTAAAATAGAAATTTTGGTTATATCTTTCTATTTCAACAGTAAAATGATGTGACCTAATTGCTAATCTAGTTGCACACTTAAATTCATTGAGTTACTAAGGAGGGAGCTCATAGAACAAATGCCACAAAAATGCTATGGCAGTTGGTGAAGTGACTGAAGTTGAGTTCTCAGGTCAGGACTTATAAAATTACAGACCCCTTTTTTTGAAGTTTGAGAATCTCTAATATATATTACAGTATCACCAAAACAGATATAGCAGCAATATTCAATACATAGACTATTGGTAGATTTATAAATGTACAATATAGATTCTGGAGAGAAAAAAAATGTCTGCCATGACACAGGGAACAAATTTTCCTCGCAACACACCTTGCAATTGATTCAATAAAATCACCCTACTTCATAAGACCAAGATGATAAAATGAGTTGCTCTTCTGGAGGTTAGCATCAGTCATGCTAGAGGAAGGTAAAAAAATGTTCTCTATTGTGATTAAAAGATAGTTATATTTTGGAGGCATTAGAATTCATAAGTAATTTCTGGCTCCAGTTTACAAATGATTAGAAGTCATTTTCAAAACCAGTTTTACTATGTTTAACCTATCAGACTATTGAGACAGGAATGAATAGTTATCAGCATAAATACATTGTTGGAAACTGATGGCATTGTTGGAAACTGGCTGAGATGGTGGTATATAGCAATGTGTTGGCCAGACCACATGGCCCCACCTCTCAGCCATACTGACAAGATCCAAAGAATTGCGAGAAGATTTTCAGTGTTGACAGTCAACTGTCTTTTGGGCTCCCCACTCCTAATATTCTGTCTAGCTTTACTTCCATATATGACGTTCTTCCCAAGCCACTCCGTATTCAAGCTCGGTCTCCTCAGCTGATCATAGTGTCATCCAAATCTTGTATGACCCCCATGTTGTGTTAATTGAGAACAAGACTAGCTTGGTCTGAATGGTTGACTGGAATTGATGACTTGGTTTGGTCCAGTTTAAGCATAAATCACATGAAAAAAAGAAATTGAATAATAGAAAATAAAAAGATTTATATACAATTCCTGGATACGAAATCGATAGTACAGTTATTGATGGCTTAATCTGGCCTATATTCTCTATGCAATAACTGTCAACCCTTCCCAATTATCATGAGATAGTGTTTGTTGTCATGATTTTGAAAGAAACAAAGGAACATCAAGCCTGGTCAATTCCTAGATGAGTGACTGCTTGGGAATATCTAGTGCAGTAAGCTTGGATGTGTAGGTGGTGTAATGGATTATGGCTTGGAATTGTTAATCAAAGAGCTGAGTTGCAATTCCCATTGGGTTCATTATATTCATTTATGCACAAATACTTTTGAGAGATGTAAGAATTGATCTCTTTTGCCTCCAGTTATGGGTTAATTAGTAAGATCTGTATCACTAAACCATTATTATTTGAAAAAACAATATAGATATGAATAAGCCATAGAAAAGGAATCTATCTAAGCTGCTGATGTGAAATATTTTTATTATGATACATATTTCTGGGATCAACAAAAGGCTACTTGCTTTTTCAATCCTTTTGTAGTTCTTTGTCCATGACTATTAGTCTATGGTTTACTTAAGTAGAATATTCTCAGAAATTCTAAGAGGCTCAATCTTCATTTTGTGAGGTAGGCAGATAAGAAAATTAGTGGAAGTACAGAATGTGCATTGTGGTGCAGTGGATATCGGCTCGGAACGAGAAATCGTGTAGCCGAGTTCAAATTCCAACTGAATTCATTGCTTTCACTTACGCAAAAATACCCTTGGAAAAGGTATTAATCCGTCTCTTCCTTCCAGTTATGGGTTAAATAGCAGGACAGATTAGGTTCTATAGCCTTGGCTGGCAACCAGTCTACCACAGAAAGCAATGGCAACCTACTGCAGGATAATCTTCTGTCCAGTCAGTCATGTCTCTTTCGAGACATGATCGCCCAAGCATGTATCACGTATGGCACTTAACTGACTGACAGAAATTTGTCTAGATGCCATAGTAAAAGATCATGGAAAATGTGATACAGAAATCTAAAGATGCATGGGAAAAGTAAAAAGTGCTTTCCAGAAACTAAGGGAAGTATAAAGAGATAGAAAAATATTGTTTGAAACAAAGAAAAGAGTACTAAACTATTATAAAACATCTAATCTTATTTATGGCTGTGAATGTTGGAGAATCTCTACATAAGTGAAAAAGTGACTTGAAATGACAGATGTGATTCTACTTATGGATGCTGAGTATAACATAGACTAAACACACAAACCTTTGTTTTACCTCCATCCCAGATTCCTGCACTACCAGGCAACTCTGCCCCCTTGGAAACTCTGACCACGCCGTAGTCTCCGTAAACATATCAATCCGCACTAACTCTACCCAAGAAAACCAGACCAGCAGAATATCATACTGCTACCAAAGAGCCGACTGGGACTCGTTCAGGGACTTCCTCTGCGACGTCCCCTGGAACAACGTCTTTGATCTTCCTGTCGAAGACTGTACCTCCGAAGTCTCCTCTTGGGTTAAGGCTGGCATCGATGCTTTTATCCCTGCCAGAAAATTCCAACTAAAACCTAATTCGTCCCCTTGGTTCTCACCTGCTTGCTCGGCCGCTATTGCCCACCGGAACCATTTCTTCCAGCTCTATCGAAGCTGCTCGTTGAACCAAAACAGGTGCCTTTTCACCTCAGCATGGAACAAGTGTAAAAAAAGTACTGAACGAAGCCAAGAGGGCGTTTGCTACCAGAATTAGGCAACGCATAGCATCCTCTAAGTTTGGCTCCAAAGATTACTGGTGTCTCTGCAAAAGCGTGCTCAGCAGGAACAAGACTTCAATACCCCCACTAATCAATGAATTTGAAGTTCTCACCTCCCCAGCCGACAAGGCTGAATGCTTTGCCCGTAGATTCTCAACCAATTCGACACTGGACTCGTTAGGAATACCTACACCAGACTTCCCACCCAGAACTAAGGCTCAACTAAATAACGTCCACATTTCACCCTCGCTGGTTGCCAAGATAATTGCGCAACTTGACCCACACAAAGCGAGCGGCGGTGACGGAATCCCAGTCATAGTACTGAAGAAATGTGCCCCAGAACTCTCCTCTGTCATCTCTAAACTCTATAACCTCTGCCTATCTGCTTCCTGCTTTCCTGCCTGTTGGAAGTCCTCCTGCGTAGTACCTAAATTTAAGAATTCTGGCGAACCCTCAGACCCCGCCAATTACCGTCCTATTAGTCTCCTTCCAATCTTTGGCAAAGTTTTCGAAGCCATTATCAACGCCGAGGTGATTCAGCACCTTATGACCAACGGGCTTCTCTCTGACAAACAGTATGGGTTTCGCTTCACCAGGTCTACTGCTGATATGCTAACGACCATTACCGAGTACATATACCAGGCACTCGACAAGAATGGTGAAGCCCGAACCGTTGTCTTGGATATCTCCAAAGCATTCGACAGGGTCTGGCATGCTGGCCTCTTGTGCAAACTGCAGAGCTATGGGATAACTGGACATCTGTTTGACCTCATCCAGTCCTTCCTCTCTAACCGCAGATTAAAGGTGGTATTAAATGGGCATGCTTCCCAAAACTACCAGACGAACGCGGGCGTCCCTCAAGGTTCTATCCTAGGTCCCACGCTCTTTCTGATCTACATTAATGATCTCCCCGACACCATTAGATCCCAAGTTGGCATGTATGCCGACGACACAACAATCTACTCTCGCATCGATCAGGAACCAGGTCTGGACAACAAAGTGAACCTCGCTGCCGTACTTGTAGTGACCTGGGGTAGGAAATGGTTGGTAAATTTCAATGCCTCCAAAACAAAGCTGTTATCAACTAACCACCATAGACAATCGCATCTACCTCCCATTAGCATGGGACAGGCTAGCCTCCCAGAGAGTAAAATACTACGCCTCCTTGGCCTTACACTCTCGGCGGACCTCAAATGGAATGACTATATTGAATCCATTGCCAAATCTGCTGCTATGAAAGTGGGCTCCCTGTGCAGGGCCCGGAAATTTTTCCCACCTGAAACTATTCTGCACATATACAAATCTACCATCCGCCCGTGTATTGAATATTGCTGCCATATCTGGTCGGGTGCCCCTGCTGCTCTCCTTGGGCTTCTTGACAAAATACAAAGGAGGATCTGTAACGTGGTTGATACTGACTTGGCAGACCAGCTGCAGCCACTCTCACACCGGCGTGATGTAGCTTCCCTGTGCCTCTTCTACAAGTACTTTCATGGCTTCTGCTCCGATGAGCTTAGATCACTGGTGCCGCCTAAGCACGAATTTACACGAGATACTAGATTAGCAACTAGGTCCCACCCTTTTACAGTTAAACAAATAAGATGTAACCGTAAATTCTACTCCAACAGCTTCTTTTCTCGCACTTCCCGCCTGTGGAACTCCCTTCCACAAGTCTGCTTTCCCGACAGTTACAATCTCCAGGTGTTTAAATGTAGGGTCAATAGACACCTCCTATCACACTAACTCCCAACTATTCTCACAACACTCTCATCTACCCAACCCTCATTCTCGGTATCCTCCCCTGCCTATCACCCACCCTCTGTTATTTCCTATATTTAATCAGCCTTTCTCCACTCTACGTAGCCCTCTGCACAGTAGTGGCAGTGACATGCCTTGCTCGGAGTGAAACGCTTATAAAAAAAAAAAAAAAAAACCATGAGGAAGTTTTGAAGAAAATGGGAACTAAAAGGTGTTTATACTTAAAATCAAAAAGTGGTAGTTAAAATTTCTGGGAGACACTCATAATGTAAATTAAAATTGATATATCAAGCACAATATGAGATTGGTGATACAGTCTGATTATTTTATGGTTGAAATGAGTAAATGTAACTAAGTTCTATGCTAACAGTTTCTTCTCTTGTTCTTCTCACTTGTGGAACTCTCTTCTAGTTCTTGCTTTCCAGTCAACTTTGACCTTCAAAAATTTAAATGCAATGTAATCATCATCTTATTTTCTGTTTTAATTTTTGTTTGTTTATTGTTCCCTTTCCTTAGTAATTTTTTCTTTTTGCAATATTCTTTCACATTTAGAAACCACTTGCATCTTACTTCCTTCATTGTCTTGATTGGGGAAAAAGCAAGTTAGTGGGATTTGTGTAAGTGGATAGTAAAATGAGAAATATAGATTGTAAAGAATGAAAAGTTATTTAGGAAATTGAAGGAACATAGATCGTAATCTGGAATAAAGTTAGTTTGGCTGTAACAACATTTGTGACATGTCGTTTCAGAATGAATATATATGCAAAAAACCCAAAACAACAAACAGAAATAAACAGTAACAGTCGTTGAATTTCTATTCTCACAACGGAGCAAAAGTTTTCATTTAAGAATAATGTTTGTTTAACTCTTTCTCGGCACTTTCTGTTTTCATACATCTTCAACCACGACTCTATCAAAGGCACATTATTCGACTTTAACTCTTTTAAGTCGGTCAGTGGCAGGCTTCTCTATGTTTCTTTATATCTTCAGCCAGGAGCTGTAGCGGGGGGCGACCACTCTTTTGGTCATGGACCCTGGTTGGGAACACTTTTCTCTCAGTCATTACATCTCTGGGCCAAGATCCAACTGGACTCCAACTCAATTGATTTTGGCCCTTTTGGCTCTGATATTTATGTGTGTCCCAAATTCTCTTAGGAGGTGCATGATGGGCATAGGGTTCCCATGCAAATCAAATCTTTAACCTATGAGATTACTTTCACCTCCACATTTTGAGGTGGTGGCTATATCATTCCCTTGGTTTAACCAATGAAGTAAGAATATTTCTTAATGACATCATTTCTTTTCTTCTTCTTCCCGATTACATCATTTTTTTAGGTTATTCAATTTTTAAATCTTTTCTCAGCAAATTCAGAAATCATGGATTTAACCTCCCTTAACTCCAACAAAAATTTTCGTCATGTTTGGACTACCTATATTTTTCACTTCCACCGGCCACAAAGCCCAAAGCTTCCAGCTGCAAAAATATATTTTCCTTTCTATTCTCTTCGGTTTCTAGCTAGTTTTCTTTTTTCAGATTTTACAAGTTTTTAATAAATATCCTTTTTTTTTAACTTAACTCACATTGCGATTGACAATAAACTTGCAGAAATATCAATAATACCATTAGTAAAAATTTCTTTCGCTCCGTTGTACTAAACTTAGGATTCCATTTCTTTTTATGCAATAATTATAAGTATCTTAAACAAGGCAATTACGTGTTACATAAGTATCTTAAGCTGGGCAATTATAGGTTACACATTCACAACTAAATGAAGAAAATAAAAAGTAATTTAAAAGCAAAATACTGAAAGGTTTCAAAAGACAACCAAATGTAACATTCAAGAATGGAAAATGATTCAAGCATTTAATAACAAAAAAAATTAGCCTACTTATGGCAGATGGACCTCAGTTAAATCAATATTTTTACAATAAAATTAGTTAACCTACTGATGTTTATAACAGTTTTGTAATGTACATCTATTCATACTAAAAATACACTCCTGATCAAAAATTTAAGACCACTTAAAAATCTTTAAAAATAATTTTTTTTTTAGGAAAGATTTTAAACTCCTCCCACTTAAGGTTACCAATACTACAATCTAAAAGGTTATGGAAACAAAAAGCTACATTCCAAACCATTTTGTTTAGAAATTTACATTTTTATAAAATGAGGCGATTTACACATGATCAAAATTATAAGACCAGGGGTATAAATTGTGAGATCTATGGCAATTCCAATGTTTTCAGTTCAGTTAGAGATTAGCAATCACTGTGTAAAGGTGTTACCATGCCTAAAGCAAGCAAACTTACCAAAGTTGAGCATTCTCGAATTCTAGAATTCCATAAGCAAGATTTGTCACAGCGGGTGATCGCAGCTAAGGTAAATCGCAGTAAAACTGATTTGCAACTTTCTAAAGAACAGTGAGAATTATGGAAAAGCAAAATCCTCTGGTAGGCCCCCAAAAATTTCTCCTGCATTGAGTAGGAGAATAAGACGGGTTATGAAAGACGGGGGACTTATCCTTATTAAAAATATTCATAACTTGTTTGTGGGTATGAGGTTTTATTCGATAAAGTGCCATGTAAATTTCTCATTTATAATTTATTTCAAAAGATGTAGATCATAATAATATACAGTGTGAGATGTTTAAATTGTTGCTATCTTGCATTTTTAATTTTGCATATGTGTATTTTTTGTTTTTGATTTTGTCAACTGCATATTATAGTAGGGTCAGTTTAGCACCATCTGTGAGAAAAAGATCATCGTGATGAAATTCACTCTGCCAGAAATTTGGAAATAGCATACTGTACTTTTTAGTATTCATTCTGAAAGCTTCAATATGAACCTTCCAGAATGTTTGGGTACCATTCTGAGGACAGTGCAGAGGATTCAGAAAGAGTTGGATGATATATCCAGTTAACATCATTGTGTTTAGAGTGATCATTGGTGATGGCAAAATTATCTCTCCTTTCATATTCCTACAAAGCCTCACTCTCAACACAGTGTCCTACATCAAATGCCTTGAGGAGATAGTCATGAGGGTGGCTGCTGGAATAACTGGTAAAAGAACCCTGGAACATGCCACACAAGCAGGAAAACCTAGTCATGATTGTGAGACAATTTTGGTGACTACATCACTTCTTACATCTGGCCACCTAACTAACTCCCCAGATTGCAACCCCCTTGATTACATGTAGGGATCAGATGAGTAAGAGAGCATTAAAACTTCTTGTAACACCAAAAATGAACTGAAGGCAAAGATTAATGCAGCATTCACAAACTTAAACAAGGAGACTATCCAAAAGAGTTGCTGGTGATTGCAAGGTCATCTAGAGGCTGTGGTTGAAGCCAATTGAATAAATTTACTCTTTAGTATTCAAGATATTTTTGTGTAATTTTAGTAAATATATCTGTTAAAATGAGATGTCTGTGTTATTTTCATTTTTGCATAATTTAGACAACAATTCATTCAATATATCCTGTACTTTATTAACACAATATGCTTTTTGCTTGAATAAATTATTTTATATATGTGTTACTATGGCTTCTTAACATTCTATAATCGTGATTAGATATTTTCACTGCTTTTAACCTTTCTTGCGCCTCTCTACTTTAACATTGTATCAGCATTTATAGTTTCCCTGAGAACTTTACTTACATATTATTGTCTGTTTTAATGGTGGGCCACAAATTTTTTATTGGATTAATATTTGGAAAATTTGTGAGCCGTTTAATTTGGTGTTTTAAGACATCACTCAATAAGTCCCAGGCCTGACATATAGATGGCATCACTAATAAAAAATCCATATGATTTTTATGAAGTACAAACCTTCAAATGGCATGTGACAAAATTTTGGCCCAATCTGATAATTAGTTTACAAATTACAGTTATTTAAGTGAAGCTACTATTGCAAATTTTCAAAACTATAAAAAAAAATCTGAATTTCATGTGTTGATAAATCATTGCTTTCTGATGGGAAAAATACAGTTCAAACAAAGCAATTAGTTGATAAGTGTTATTTTGGACTTGGCTCTCTTGAAAACAATAGTTAAGAGGTGTTATGATGACTTTAAATGCAGTCGTATGACACAAATGATGCTAAGCATTCAGGTCACCCAAAATCAGCAGTTGTCTCGGAAAACACCAAAATAAATCCACAAACTCATTTTGGTTGATCATTAATTGAAGTTGCATGAGATATCAGAGAAGTTGAACATATCAGAAGGCAATGTATTCACCATTTTGCATGAACATTTGTCAATGAAAAAGCTGTGTTTAAAGTAGATGCCATGTTTTCTCACAGTCAAGTCAAAAACAACAATGCATTGACAATTTAGAGCACTGTTTGCAACTGTTTCAATGCAACAAGAAGAAGGTTTTGCTTAAATATGTGACAATGGATGAAACATGGATCCGTCACTTCACTCCACTGTCAAATTGGAGGTCAGCTGAGTGGACAGCAGCAAGTGAAAGCTGTCAAAAGCGACCAAAGACACAAACATTAGCAGGTAAAGTTTTGTTCTCTGTATTTTGGGATGTGGAAGGTATTTTTTTCATTGATTACCTTCAGAAAGGAAGAACCATCAATAGCAAATATTTAAAAGCATTATTAATACATTCGAAGGAAGAAATTGCCAATGAATGGCCACAAATGAAGAAGAAGAAAGTGATTATTCACCAAGACAATGCACTGTGTCACAAGTCAATCACAACAATGGCAAAACTACATGAATCACACTTTGAATTGCTTCTACATCCATCTTATTTGTCAGATCTGGCCCCCAGAGACTACTGGCTGTTTGCAGACCCCAAAAGAATGCTCCAGGGAAAGAGATTTGGCTCCAATGAAGAAGTGACATGAGAAACTGAGGCATATTTTGAGCCCAAAGACAAATCATTCTACAAAAAAGGCATTGAATTGTTAGAGGAGTGTTGGTATAAGTGGTATATATCAACATATTCTCCCTAGAAGGAGAATATGTTGATGAATAAATTTGAATTTTTCCTAAAAGTTGTTGTTTTATTAGTTAGGCCCAGAATTTATTGAGTGATGTGTTTTATAAACCTTTTTGACCAAATGATCAACAGTCTTGAAGAATGTGAAAAAGCATCGTCTTGTAATCTGTTCCACTCAAGAATATCTTGCCTAAGGATTTACCACAATTCTCTGCATTTAAATTGAAACCATCATCAATTTCAAAGGGATCTATAAATTTGCTTCCTGCAGTACTTGTACAAATATTGCTCTTGTGACACGATCAGGTCCTTGCTTGAGTTGGTATAGGCCTCAGTGCTTTTTTTTCTTGACTGAAGGTAGTATAGTATTGTAGTTTTGAGTGGAGAATTTAGAGGAGGTGATGATTATTGGATTTTTTTAATGCAGAACTATATTAAAAAAGTATACAAAAATTGAAACAATAATGTGAAGTGTGTTTTTCAGGTATCGAAATTGGTATAAAGAACATAGGGAAAGATGTTTGAGTTTTAATGTAAGAATTTGAGTTAAGAATAGTATTTTTTTTTAATTCTTGTGACCATGCACATGCAGAACTTGGTGAATAAGAAAAACGACTTTTGCAGGAACCAAAGGTATAGATATGAAGTTTTGTAACTGTAATTATTAAAGTTTGTAGTGCAGTGGATATCAGCTTGGAATGAGAAATTGGAGAGCTAAGTACAAATTGCAGTTGAATTTGTTGCATGTAAATGCTCCTGGGAAACATATTAATCTGTTTCTTCCCACCAACTATGGGTTAAATAACAGGACTAATTGGGTTCTATAGCCTTGGTTAGCAACCAGTTTATTACAGAAAGTACTTGCAACATACTGAGGGAAATTCTTCTGCCAGTCAGTCATGTCTTTTTTAAGACATGATCACTCAAGCGTGTATCATGTATAGTGCTTAAATGACTAAAAATAAAAAAAATATAATTATCCTTTACATGTTAGATTTCTCATATAAATCTATCCTGAAAGATTTATTAACATTGGCTGGTTAATACAAATTTTACTGTCAAACTGTAGTGTTTATGAAGAAAAAATTTAAAAATCTATATAGATTAGGACTAAATGAAATGATCAAATGATAGCATATTCTGGTGTTTTTGACGGAAAATTTTATAAGGAAAGATATAAATTATACAGCATTAAAAACATATCAAATTATTAATTTGCAAAGTTTTAATATTTAAGTATTTATAATTATTAAGTAACTGGAATTTTTATACTCTTCAAGTGACACATTTTAGAATTGATCCAAGCATTTTTCTTTTAAATGTTCACATGCATTTTGTGCCTACTATTATGTCTCTGCATGAGGTGCAATGAAGCAGTCAGCATGATAATATGAGTAGCAGCCAAATGCAACAGTCTAAGGCAAAGTCATTAACAAATCTCTGTGTTGTTTCCAAGTTGTAACAAAACTGTCTTTCTAAGAAACTGGGATAAATAAAAGAAAAACAAAAACAATTTCTGGGATATAAAACTGTTGGATTTACACTTTATCTACTTTCTTTTCTTTTCACTTTTTGTTGTGGATGAGTTGAATATTTTTACATGGCAAAGTTTTCACCCTCTCTACCTTCTACAAAATCCTTGACTTACATAATAAATTCTGACATAGTGTACACCTTCATATATAAGCATGTAATGAAAATAATTATAGAATAACTAAAATGATTTATTCAAGTCTTAAGACATTATATGGTATCTATTGAGAATGTATAAGATTTGCATATAAACTGACAATTTAATTACAAGAACAGTTTTCATTTATTTTACTTTGTCTGAAATTTCTTTTACAGAGTTCTGTTCCTCAGTGCCAGCTTCAAGTATTCTTCATTATGAATAAGAAAAGCAACCTCCCAGAAGTTATGAAAATAATTGAGAAAGCATTGCAAACTGTTAACACTGATCATCTAAAGGTATTAATTTCATTAATATGGATATCTATGCATGATTGTTATTCTCTCATTTTAATATTGGTAGACCAAAAAATGCATGACCTCTCAAAAGCTCTAATGTTGTTTATGCTTTTTCTCTTCCACTTAACATGATCAGAAGCTGCTTCCTCAAAGGATGATAGAGGGAAGTCAATAAAATTCAGGTCTTCCTTAAGTTTACCACTGTACTTCACCATGGGTCTTTGCACTTTCTGAGAATTGTTGAAGATCTTTAATGTCTTTTCATCAGTCATACACACATAATCAGCTCAGTGAAGTTGTGATCATATTAAATCACTATGCCACCAAGTTTGCATTTTGAAAAAAAAAATTAATATTAAATCCTATAGATATCTTCTAGATTATAGCCACAGATTGTATAAAAGAACTAATTTTGGGAAAACTAAATGTGGTTCAAGATTTAGAGCCATAGAGACAAAGGGAGATGACAAATGTTCAAAAATTACTTAAAACAACAAGGGACTGGTAGTTGTGTAGAACCATGATCATCTACATTCTAAGAATATTGCTCAAATCATCAATCAGTGTACTTGTTTGATACAGCATTGCTTTGTTAGACAAATTATGCTTTAGTGAGAATATTGAGTTTGTGGAGAAGGCTGTAAGAAGCTCTGGCTCCAGCCTGCTTAATCAGTTGAATATTTTTACAAGGCAAAGTTTTCACTCCCTCCATCTAAAAACATACTCAGATTTTTAGTGCCTATCTATGTACATGATACAAAAGATTATAGATACACCCTCAAAAATCTGAATGACCAGCTGACAGTTGACCTTTCCTCTTGTGGCTCAGTAGAGGAAGGACTGGCTTGTAGCATTCAACATTTCCAAAAATAAACTAGTAATGTTCCACTATTACTGAGCCAACCCCGAACTTTCACATATCTTGATGAATAGGTATTCATTCAAGGAAGCTCCTTGCCTTAAAAGCTTATTGAAGCTCACATCAGACCTTAAATAAAACACACATTTATCACTAAAGATGTTGGAAAAATAGTAGGTTTCTTGTACCACCCCAGTAAGTATCTGATTCCTTCTAATATACTGTATCTTTACAAGAGCCAAATTAGACAAAAAATGAAATATCTATGCCATATACATACTGGAGCTGCCCAGTTCTAACTTGGCTGTATTGACATCTATGCAGCCAAGTGTGTGATGAATTATTTTCCACCCTACAACCACTTTTCCACACAGACAAAATGTTGCAACTCTCAATACTCTGCCGCTGTTGCCATGGCAATGGTTTTGATGAGTTAAATTCTTTAGTTCTACCAGTCCTGATCTTTGCAGGCAAAACCCACTATGCCATGTACACAGCAATAAATAATCCATTACCTTCATATTCTATTAGTAAGAAGGAAGTTCTGTTTGAAAACATTCTCTCAAGAGTCTGTTCTACAAACAATAGTGTCTTCCCAAGAACTACTGTTTTGTGAAACAGACTGCTGAGAGGATGTTTTCATGATTACTACAATCTTCACCTCTTTAAGTCTCTGATTAACTGTTATTTCTCTTGCATAGCATTATAATTTGCACTTCTTACCTCCTCTTTTTACACACATACAACATAATTTAGTGACCCTCTATCTAGAGTAGCTTTGAGTCTTGTATTTTGAGAACATTAATTAAAAAAGGGACATTGTGAAAGTTGGTGATGACTCTCTCATGATGTGGAGTGTGTTCTATTAGAATTTGCAAGGATCACAAGCGAAACTCTTGGCAATTGTAACATATGCATATTTTGTTGCACCTCTTTATACTCACCATGTTCACTGGTGATGAGGATTTTTTTGCAGCAAGTTAATGCAACCTCCAATCCACTTAATTTGGTTGACATGGAACTGGTTTCAGAAACATTTGGCTAACTTGCAGATACTCCATGAATTGAACATTACAGATCTTACTAAATTTTTTACAGCCACTCTCAATAAACACAATTCAGTTACAGAGAGCTTGAAATGTTCCTATACAACAAATTGTGCACCATGTAGTTTTTATGCCATATTATGTCTGCTATTCAGAACATTCTCTAATTAATCTTCCTTTAATTTTATTCTCTACTTGGTTGTTTTTTCATCTAAAAGCATTGACTCTCTGAACTTCAAAATCAGCATATATATATATATATATATATATATATATATATATATATATATATCTTTGCCTAGATAATGTTCTTAAACAGTTTGCTGTTAACATTATCTAATATTTGTAAATACTTGCTGGTCTATTGATTTGTATAAATTGTTCAACACTTGGCTACCATCTTTTGCAATCTGATATCTCATGGTCTACAAAATGTCTATGTGAGACACTGTGTGTGTAGCTGTAAAAAAAAAAAAAATAATAATAATAACCATGTTTTGATCTCCAATTAAGAAATTGATCCTAGATTATATTTTAAGGCTTTTCCAAGACTACTTAAAGAGACTGGTCCCAGAATAAAAAAATAGGAAAATTATTTCAAAGAATAATTTTTGTAGATTTATTAGATATTTCTCAGAATCATAAAAAATTGATTTATTTTTTTTATTGATTTGGAAGTGGAGGGTGTCCTGTTTATAATATCAATACAAATTGATCCCTGACTTTTTCTTTAGTTATTATACTTAGCTATTATTTACTTTACAAATGTCAAGTGTCATTGACATCTCCATATTTTCTTTTCAATTTTTTAAGCTTTTTATTTTTTAAAATACACTTTTTCAAACACTTTTTATTTAGTGGGGAATTTTTGGAAGCACTTGCACAAAAATTGGGAAATAATAATTTACCTTAAATGAAAAAAATATGCATGTATACTTTTATTAAATTATATGAGTTTTTATTCTTTAATTTAAAATTTATTTATCTAATATATATTTAATGAGTTTGTTTTATAACTGAAAAAAATAGTCTGTTTCTGTACATATAAAAAACAGGTCCACTAAACCTGTAAAAGAAATCAGATTAATTTTACACTTTACCAATATTTTGAACATGACTCCCATAAAATGAAAAAAAAAAATTCACCACATTAGTATATTTTCTTAATCAATTCATTTATTTATCCTTTGATTTTTTTTAATCAATTCATTTGTAGCAATTTATCTTTCTAATGAGTAAATAGGCTACCAACTATCTTACCATCAGGTTATAAATATTAACTTATTTTTAATTTGTGTCTTATGTGCATGAGCCTTAGAAATGTATCACATGGTGAAGAACAAATGTATATTTATTCTTAGCATGAATTTTACTTTTGTTATTTTATATAAAGTAATGTCTTATTATCACCACCACTTGCTCTACCCTATTTTAGACATACATACATACAGACATGTATATATATATAAAGTATGTATATTTTTGTAGCATCTTCTCTTTTAGACATGTTGTATTAAACGATAAAGACAACTTAGTCTTTCTTTTATATTTTCTCATATTTTCTAATGAGGATTTTTATTTCTGAATTATATTTATGCAAATATTGTCCATAGGTTAACCGAATACTTTCAAACATTATCGTTCATCATCAGGGTCAAATTTACAGTTTTAAACATCAACAATTGCTTTGTAGCAGAAAATGTGTTATGACATTTTGAAGAACTAAATAAATGTTAAGAAAATTTTTTAAAATTCAAGGGAAGTAATAATGTAATCACGTGCAAGTGTGAAAATATGTGATCACATAGAGGCATGAATTATTTCATATTATCTGATAATTCATGCCTCTACATGATCACATATTTTCACGTTTGCATATATATATATATATATATATATATATATATATAAATGGACATGTCTGTCTGTTTGTGTGTTTCCATTCTAATGAACCCTACTCCTCTAGAACCCTTGGTCTGCTTTCAAACAAAATTGGGTCACTTGTTGATCATGACCTGAACCTTTGATGTACACAAAAAATTTTTTAAATTGACTTACAGCGTACAGCAGAAATCATTGAAACACTTAGAATTTACAAACTCTTCTCCTCCAAATTATGTGAATTCAACCAAAATCAGGTAACTTGTAGATCAAGGTTTGAACCTTTGAGGTACTCCCAAAATTTTAAAATCAGTGTAAACGGGTCATCAAAAATTAATAACAAACATAATTTCGAGTTGTATTTTGCACATTTTTATTCATTTCTCCAAGACACTTCACTCAAACTCAACCAAAATCAAGTCATTTGTAGCTCAAGGTCTGATGACTTGACATTTGAACAAAAATTTCAATTCACACACAGGGTACAAGAAAAATTAATGGAAAATATTGCTTTTTGCAATCATTTATTTCTCTGAAATGCTTAGTATTTCAACAAAAATCAGGTCTTTTTTGTAACTTCTACTTTATCATATGTCATAAGTTTCACGTTTTCTACAAGGTATCAACTGCTCCAATGTTGCAGAGACAGTGCATTCGCTTCTTCTGTGTCGCAACATCATCACATCACATTGTAGGCTCCTGTAATGCTGGCCCCCATTCTTCCAATTGTTTATACATCATTCCTGTTTATTGGCAAAATTAACTAAGCATGAATCCTGTTTTACAAATACAACAAAAACCAATATTTATTTCACGTCTGTTTAATTTACATGTCACAGCTACCTCATACTGGAGTTTTTTTGAATAAGAACTTGACCTTATCATTTCAACAAAACCACTAAAAATAACCCCAAGCAATGCCAGGCTATACAGCTAGTATATATATATATATATATATATATATATATATATATATATATAAATGAGCATCAAATTATCTTTTGAACATCTTTTGTTAAATATGACAGATAGGTAATATTTAATTAATTTTCTATTTAATTTTCCAGAAATTCTTACATTTTTCTATTTGGGTGATGTAAGGGAGAGTGCAAGAATTGTTCATATTGTCACTTATTCCAAGCACTTTTAGACACCTAGGTTATGGAAATAACTCATTTCTAAATTAAAAATATATTATTAAATTAATGATGTTGATATATTTAATTTAATAATATTTATTTTTCTCATCTAATATCAAATATATTATGAACAGAAATTCTGTTAAATTTAGCATAGATTAAAATATATAATTCTATGTACAGAGTCTGATCAAAAAGTATCGGGGTTATTGCTATGGTAATGGAGCTAAAGTATACAGAGTGAAGCCGCTTGGCACAGATTGACTTTTGAACTCTATAACGTATACATTCTATTCTCATTCATTTCTGTTGTTTAAAGTAGTGTTTGAAAGGAAAATGTATAGAGTGTGGTTCTCTTGCCACACCAGTGAGATTGTATCAGTATCCATGGTTTCTGCAGAAGTTTTTGATCAAGCACAACATTCTTCAGATCTTTCTTCTTTTGACTTTTACCTCTTCAAAAATCAAATCCCATTTAAAAAGAACAAGATTTCAAAACTCTATTAAATCTGATAGAATGCAACAAGGCAGCTACTCGCTATCCAAAGAAAGAAGTTCCAAAAATGCTTCCATCAATGGAAACAGGACTGGATAAATTGTTTGGATTCAGAAGGAGTATGAATCCACCTGTTCTCTAGGGCAGGCTGGGCTTTCTAGTCATGCTTGGAAACCAGTCTAGAAGAAGGAGACCTTTGAATTTAAAAAACATGTAGTGCAGATTCAACCATCAGTAATCATGACCTTATAATCTCAACTGGGGTGACCTACAAAATGTGTTGATGGGTGCATCAACAGATCCTGTAGGATGTCCATGTCATCATGGGAGGCCCATGATGTCATGGACATAGCTGATAGAATGTGATTGCATGGAGTGGAAGCTGTCTGCAGTCAACCCTCCTTAGAGTTGTACTTGGAGACCTTGAGTGAGATCTGCCATGCGTGCAGCTAGCCACCTACCTGGAAGGGGTTCCACTGATGTGGATGATGCACTAGCACCTGCACAATAATAAAAAAAGAACTGACGAAGGAGAAGAACATGCTTATATATATATATATATATATATATATATATATATAAAAAGGTTGAATTGGTAAGTTCTTTGATTCAGGGGTAGAGAACTCATTAATTCTGTCAATGTTGTCAATTAATGTAACAGCTTTTACCATTTTTGTCTAGGCCAGTGGGGAAATTTTAGAAGGTTGTTTTTCTCATCCACATATTATTTTTTTCCTTCAAATATCAAAGTATGCCAACAAAATGATATTTTCTTAAAATACCTGTTGATGAGACACAGTACAGATAAAATTGATTCATGACTTTCAAAAAACACACACATTTATTACTTGAAGTAGATCACAGATAAATTTATTACTTGGAACTGGACTACAGACTCTTTTATTACTTGGAATTCCATCTTCCATGTCAGCAGTAATTTCTACGTTTTGTATGAGTTTTAGCTGAACAGCATACAGTTTTTTAAGAACATTTATGACATCTTGTTGAAAAAAGTCATAAACAAAAAAAAACTTCTGAATCTTGCATTTATCTGTTTGCAAACTCTTGGTAATAATCTGTGCTCAATCATGACAAAGATTTGTCTTTTAAGGAACAAAAAAAAATTCAATAAATAGAAGAAAAGAAATAAGAGTAGATCATTGCTGTCAGCTATGAAGGCGTAAGATAAAATGCTGTTGTTTTAAGTTGATGCATAACAAGTTCAAAATACCTTATCTAAGCCAGAAATATTTCACATCCACATGTACCAAAGAAATTAATGAAAAAAAAAGTAAATCTGTCAGAGTGAAGTTGTTTCCTCCTATCCCTCACATTTTGATTTCTTCCTTATTTTCTAGAAGATAACTTTGAGCTGCATCAAAAATCATGACAAACTGAAATATTCAGTTATAATGAAATAAAATAAAGATAGAAAATTCAGGAAGCTTTCCAACTATTATGGATTTTAATGAAAGATAAAGCAATGCGATTAAAAGAATTCGGAGGTTTATCTTTTAAGAAGTATTATTAATATTATTTCTATTCCACTTGATATAATCCAAGTCTTTTTACCTGAAACCTGACCTAAAGGATGGTTTATGACCATATCATTTACAATTGCTGAAGTTAAGCAATGTCAATCTTTCTCAGTATCTAGATGAGTGACCGCTTAGGAATACCAGCTTGGATGTGTGAACAATATTATGGATAATGTCTTAGAATTAGAATTCCGAGAGCACATATTCCAGTTGGTTTCATTATATTCACTTATGCATAAATACTCTTGCGAAAGGTATGAATCCACTTTTTTCTCCCAGCTATGGGTTAATTAGTAGGGCTTTTATCAGTAAACCCAACAAAAAAATTTTACAATCTAAAATATTTTATAACTTTAAATAACCTTCAAAATGTTGATAAATCATAAAAATCTAATCAATCATGACATAAAGGAAGATTTTCCTTAGAAAGTCATTCGTCATTTTTGATTTTTTTTCAGAATATGAATGGTACTCATGAACCCAATTTTTTGTATCATAGTAATAGATTTCCTATGATTTTCTCCATGTATGTATTAGTATTATTCCTAATTGTTCTTTTATTATTGGATTAGTAGTTTTTTAAATACCATATACTTGCAATATCTATTTCCAGATTGTTATTTTGAAAAGTTTGTTAATTTTTATTTACTGAGTTGTTTTGATCAAATGAAGTAGCCATATCTATGAGATTGTACTTATGTTTCTTAAAGTCTTTTATTATTATATATTGGCTAATATGTATAATATTAACAGTATGTATGTTGAAGCACCATTGCACTGTAACATTTTTATCATCATCACTGTTATTATTATATCACACATTAATGTCGTCAATGGAAATTCTGTTCTTGAGACACAGTTTCTGCAAAACTCCTCAAAACACAAGAATTTTTTAGAGTGAATGATGTTGGTTTTCTGTAGGTCTAAAGTCCTGGTCTCAGTTCCATTCCTCTCTAAGATAGTGTTTCAAGTGTATTCATTCCTGCAGGAATTAGTTGTACATTCATGTTTCATAGCTTCTTCAGCTCCCTCACCTGAACTTGTTATTTTTCAGTCTTTATTATTAAGGTCAAATTAGGAAACAATAGCATGGGAAATGTCATCTATGTCAGAAATGAAATCAATATAATAATCAAATACAAGAAGTAAAAAAAATAAGAAAAGGGATTAACTAAGAATTGTGCAAACGGTTGATGTTTGGCCACTGGTATAGACTTATAATATCCATCTTTGAGAATAGAACAATAATTCTATTGGAATTTTGCAATCCAATTGAATCCTCCTATTTTGATCTTTCATCATTATTAAAGAGAAAAATATTGGCCAGATCCAGAATTTCATTGCTTCAATGGACAAGAAAACAAAATTGAAAAGCTGGAAAAAGTATTTGCACCTTATGACAGCTAAAATAAATTGTTGTCAGTCTTAATATTAATGCTCTTTGAGCAACCCTGAAGAGCATTGCAAAAAGAGGAGTGATGGCATATTGAGAAGACTGGAATGGTTATCTCCATGGAGGAATCAATGTAGAGGGAGCTGATATAGAAAAAGAATGACTTGTTCTTCTCTTCTTTTTAAAAATATATTATTGATTTCGAAAAGGTTTTCTTTTAAGTATATTCAAATTTTGAAAGATTATATGAAAGTGGGAAGCCCTATCTACAGAAGATCACAGAGAAAGCTTATCTCAAAGAAGTATTTAGTCTTGTACACAACTAAATTCAATATCTATTTATCTTACATGGAGTGTATATTTTTGTGCATCTGACCTTTGCAAAATGAGAATTGCTGACAAGGAAGACTGGTCAAATGCAATCATGTTCTTCTTTTATTCTGTATATACATATTTAATGCACTTATATAGGCCCACATATTGAAACAGTTACTATATTACACATTGATTCTCTTTCCATGTTTGCATCTAACCTAAGCAAACTCATATCATCTTTGTTTAATACAAAACAAACTTACAAATTCTGACATTTACACATTTCTTGTTTTACACAGATCTGCAAATCAGGCATACAATATTTAGTCTGAGCAAATATTTTTGGAAATAAATACTTCTGCTTTCTTTATAACGGCCTACATTGCTTTCTGCACTGTCTACACACACACACACACACACACACATTTAGATCAGCATGAAAAGAGTTGTGCTTCAACTGTTGATTGCAGTGTAGCAATATATATATAATTAATTCAATGTTTTCATGACAGAATTTTCCAAGTTTTTGAATCATATCTTCAAGTATTCATTTTTTTGGGTGACTAACAGAAATTTTTTTTCCAAGAGTAAGGGTTTTTTTTACTTAGAAGCTATTTATAGCTTCGAGTTAGGTTCTTAAATTACAGGGTCATTCTTAATGGGTTAGTGCTAAAAGAGTATCAAGTTTATTGCTCTTTCCTCATTTTTTATATACAACTATTACCAACTATTTTTATTCTAATTGGCACCAACCTTACCATTTTAATTTTTTTATTTTGTTTTTACTCTTTTTAAAAACTATTTGTGTTTGCATAATTCCATAGTAAAATTTATTTTTTATATAGTTATTTTTAATTCATTAGTTTATTGAATATTGTCATGTATATTAATGTTTCTATTTCTTTATTTTTTTCTAAATTTTAATTATCATGTACTATCTCCTGAACACTGTCATTTCTTTTTTAATGTTTGGTAAATTTTTATTTTTCATACTTCTGATAATATATAATGTTTCATGTAAAGGCATGGGTTGTTTAAAGACCTACTTGTTTGTGTTGTTTTTATATTTTCCATTTTACTGTGGGGGTTTTATTAGTTTCCTGTAAGTGCCAGAAATACCTAGCTAAAGAGGTCAGGTTTCTGCAATTGTTATTCTTAAATAAAGATGCTGGCTCCACCTTAGATTAAATTATTTAATATATGGATTCACCATCAATGAGATATTGCTTTAGTAAATTACAGATTCACCTAACCAAAACTATTTATACCTTGTAAGTCAAAAAACCCCTCATGTTAGGAAAGAATTTTTACATTAGTCACCCAAAAATGATTGCTTGAAGATGGATTCATAGTTAAAATATAGTTCCAAAACATGGGGAAATTCTGTTTTGGGAAAATGTTGAATTATATTCCAATAATATTTAGCTCTATTTTTGTATTGAGCTTTGTAAACTTAAAAATAGTCATTACGGAACAGTAAGTTTCTTATTGCTCTTTCTTCATGTTATTGTATATATACAAATATATATATATATATTTATTGTGAATTGTTTGTCTTGACAGTCTTCTACTTCATTGAAACACCCGTTATATTCACTTATGAGCACATACACTTGGGAAAAATGTGACTCAACCTCTTCTCTCCCTGCTGTGGGTTAATTTGTAAAAATATTCTTATAATCTAAAAAATATTTCTGGCTTTAAATAACCTGTAAAGGGTTGATAAGCTGTAAAAAACAAATCGGTCAATCAATCAAATATTTCATTTAATGGTTAATGAAAAAATAAGGAAATAACTTATTCTCATAAAAAAAAATTTGGAAAAGGAAAGAATATATTTGATTAAAGTATCACAACATTTACTGTTATCAGTGTAGTTCTATATTTTTCAATAGGTACTTGATTTTGGAGTTATATAAAACATTTCATTATTTTTTCTGAAGCCAATAGTGCAAATTTTGTAGTGGGGGTAGATTTGTTAGATAAAGCAGATGAATGACAGTTTGACCAAAAATAAGTGTTTAAAATAGAATTGCATGTGAATCACAAGTGTATGATTGAATTTCTCTATGTAAACAAAATTGCAATTTTCGATATTCCTAGATTTTCTTTTATTTCTATAATCATTTCACCCCAAGCAAGGCAGTACTGTCACTGGTGCACAGGGGGTTATATAAGAGGAGAGTGATGAAATGAGAAACAAGTTATAGATACACGGGCAGATGGTAAATTTATATATGTGCAGGATGGATTCAGACGGGAAAACTTCCTGGCCCTACTCAGTGAACCAACCTTCCTAGCAGCAAATTTATCTATATGCCATTGAAAACTTATTCTATACAGTAGTTTTATTGTGTTTCTGTATCTGTTGTAGTTTCTGTGGAAATTTTCTTCAATGTAATGTTGCCTCAGGATGTAGGTAATTATGGCTTTCCATAATTTCCTATCCTTTGTAGCTTTTAATAAGTTTTTTTATTTTAACTCTCCTAAACCTTGTTTCACTATCCATTTATTCAAGCTCACAAAGTAGGTTAGGCATTGTTTTCCTCTTGTTCTCTTATTTTCAATCTGTCCTGTAAGTGCAAGTTTTTACAAACTCCCTTTCCTCATTATGTGCCCTAGAAATTTCAACTCTATCTTCCTGAGGTTAAGTATAATTTCCCTTTTTGTTTCCATTTTCCCTAAAACTGTCATTGCTCACATGTTCAGTCCATGATATCTTCAGCATCCTTCTGTAGAACCACATTTCTGTTGCTTCACATCTCTCCTTCATCTTTGAGGAGATCATTTAATATTCAGTATCTTATATCTGATATCATATAACAGTTCAGTACTCTTTTCTTTGTTCCTAATGAAATCTTTCTGTTTCTTTTTGGAATGCATCTTAAGCTATCCCAATGTGCTTTCTGATTTCAGTATCATACTTTTCATCCTCTGTTAAAATACTTCCCAGATATTTAAATTTTTGTTGTTGTTTGATTTTGGTATCTCCGCTTTTTAATGCACATCAGTGTAGCCTGAATGGATGCGTGTGTCACAAATCACAAATATATATAGTGGAAGCATTTTAACAGAGCACAGAAAGTGTGACACTGAAATCTGAAGGGCTATTGGATTAGCTACAATTTTATTTTTACTCTTGCCATAAATCACTAATTCTGAGTAGATTCCTTATGGTTAAAAAATAGATATATCCTATAACACTGTCATGCAAAGTGTCTTTATGAGCATGCATTTATCTGTGGTATGTGTTATATAAATTCACACACACACACACATATATATATATATATATATATATATATATGTGTGTGTGTATATAATAAAAATGCTTTTCCTGGTGAATCCCATTTATCAACATAACATGGAAAATAAAAGTAATTGCCTTAAATATACAAGAACATATTCTTTAAAAAGATCCTTTCTTTCAACCAACACATCTTCAGGAGAATATGCTGGTACCTTTTGTATGTTCTCTGTTTCTGTTAAGAGGGCAGTGAGTAATTATTTTTCTATTTTATGCTCATGAGGAACTTATATACTTTGATTTATTGTCACATTTCTTTCCATTTTCCTTTGTTTTAGTAATAAATTTTAAATTTAGTCATCATTCCTCATTTAACCATCTTGTATATACTTGAGTTTTGCTGTGTGAATTCCTTTCATTTTGTTTATTCAAGAAGGTACCAATATATTCTTAAAAAGTGTTGGGTAAAAAAGGAACATTTAAAGAATGCATTTTAAGGCAATATACAAATTCTGTTTCACAATATATAATACATCACTTGATAAATCCTGGACCTAACTAATAAAAAAAACAATTTTTAGGCAAAATTCAACTTTATTCATCAACATAGTCTCCTCCTAGGGTGATACACTTACTGCAATGCTTCTCTAACAATTTGATGCTTTTTTGTAGAAAAATCTCTTTTGCCTCAAAATACACCACAGTTTCTGATATCACTTCTTTACTGAAACCAGATCTCTTTCCCTGGAGAATTCTTTTGAAGTCTGCAAACAGCCAGTAGTCCCTCGGGGTTAGATCTGGCAAACAGGGTGGATGCAGAAGCAATTTGAAGTGCAATTCATGTAGTTTTACCATCGTTCTGATTGACTTGTGACATGGTACATTGTCTTGGTAAAAGATCACTTTTCTTCTTCATTTGTGGCTGTTTTTTGACAATTTCTTCTTTCAAATGCACCAATAATGCTATATAATATTTCCTATTGATGGTTCTTCCTTTCTCAAGGTAATCGATGAACAAAATACCTTGCACATCCCAAAATACAGAGGCCAAAACTTTGCCTGCTGATGTTTGCATCTTTGGTCACTTTTGACTGATTTCACCTGCTGCTGTCCACTCAGCAAAAACTTCTTGTGTTTAAACAGTTGTAAACAGTGCTCTGAATTGTTGACATGTTGTTGCTTTTGATGATCTGTAAGCAAACGTGGCTTTCTCATTGACAAATGTTCATGCAAAATGGTGAATACACTGCCTTCTGATATGTTCAGCTCCTTTGCTAGCTCACGCAGCTTCAATTTAAGATCAGCCAAAATGAGTTTGTGGATTTTTTTGGTGATTTCCAGAGACAGCTGTTGATAACCTAAGTGTTCAGCATTATTTGTATCTGTACAAACGTGCTTAAAATCAGCATACCACCTTTTTAACCAATGTTTCTGATGAAGCAGAGTTTGAATAACTCTTACCATTGCTTTGCTTGAACAATATTTTTCCCATCAGAAAGCAATTCTTTATTAAAACACAAAATTCAAATTTTTCTATTGTTTTGAAAACTTCTAATAGTAGCTTCACTTAAATAACTGTAATTTGTAAACTTAATAATCAGATTGGGCCAAAATTTTGTCACATGCCATTTGAAGGTTAGTACTTCATAAAAACTATAAGGATTTTTTTATTATTTGTGCCATCTGTATATCTGATGCTCACAGGACAGATAGTGGGAAGGAGAGACAAGGGAAAGTTGTGCCTGACATACTTGATGAACTTGAGCAGATGAATAGTGGAGCAGGTGTTGTGTGAAGTAACAGGAGAAGGAGTGTTAAGTGCTACAAGCGTTAGGGAGGTGTGGAAGGCCATGACCATCAATGTTTTGAAGAGATACATCACATTGAAGAAAAATCTTTAAACTTAATGATTGTTTGTAAAAAGGAAAAAAGCAAAAATACTAATCATTTGTTTTCAAACCTTTATTTGCCTTTTTAACAAAACCCACAACTTTTAAATCTTCACTGAACAATTAAGTCTTGAGGAAGAAAATACAAGAAGAATTGTTTTTTTCCCCCTGATATTTAAACTATACAAGAAGTATATATCCAACGCAGTTGTTCAGTTTTGCCAGCAACAAGAAAATTGATTGTTAACTTTAAACTTGCATTTTAAGGCAATGTATCATGTCACTGTTACTTGAAAGATATTATTTTTCCTTATTGCCAACTATCAATCTGTAAATCACAAAACAATTACATTCAGTGTAATGTCATCAGTTTAATTTCATAACTTTTTGTGAATCTTAATACTTGAAATTATTCCCCAAAATAATACTATACTTTATTACATTTGCTTTATTCTTGGTCTTCATCAGGCAAAATTCAAGTTTAATCTACTCTTTTTCTCAATGGTAGAAGTTTTAATTTCTTATATTTCATTTACTTTTCTGATTAGTAACTTCATTTTTATTGTTTTTATCACTACATCTTGTCTATTATATTGTTCAGCCCCATTAGGTATGCATTACTTCAGAAAATCTTTAGAAATTGCTAGCTTCTTTTTCTTCATTCCTTATTCTTTCAGCTTTTCTAGAAGAACATTGCAACTTATCAAATTTAAAAAACCAAATGACAAAATTTTATGCTTGTGAGAGAACACTCTGGATAGACTCAAAAAGCCTGTCACTTTTTAGCAATCATTGATTTCTTATAAAAGATGCCTTAACTGCCAAAAAACAAAATACTCTTCTCATGTGCTTTAGAACTCACTTTTTGATATGGTATTAATAAATATCTAAAGACTGCCAGATGCTGTATACACTTGAAGAATATTGAAGGACATCTCGATTAAAAGATGATATCTTTGTCTTATTTTTATAGCTTTAATCTGAAAATGTATAAAATTACAGTGAACTTAATTAAAATTGTGACATTTAGGTAACCACTATGAAGATCAAAGTTGACTGGAAGCAAAAAGCCAAAAGAGGGTTCTACAAGCAAGAAGTGTGAGAGAAAAAATCCTTAGCATAAAACTTATAGTCACATCTAGCCATTTCAACTGTAAAATTATGAGACCTCACAACAAATTTAGTACTGCGCCTAAAATTAAAGTGGAAAGTTTATTAAAACTTACCATGAGAGTATTTATAGAAAAGGCACAGGGAAGTCAGATTATTTATGTGCTTAAGTTTGATTCTTGCACAATATAAGTTTTTATTTTCTGATTACCACAAAGTATTAGTTATGGCACTAGCTCTCAAGCTCATATTCCTTAAGTACTGAGGTTGGATAATAGCTATTCTTAATTTTTGTAAAATATACATTTACCTTTATACTCTACTATGGGCTGCAATAGAATTCCTGATTAGGTATGTTTGGATATATTCTTCCATGTACTTGGCTCTGGATGTTCTGGTCATCGATGCAGATGCTAACCGTCAGCTCTTTGTACCATTGATGAGTCCCTAATAGGTTTTTGGGTCTCAAGCATCTGTTTACTTTTACTGTTCTTTGCCTATAACTGCCATCATTTAATCTGAATCTTTGATATTGACATTTCTATCTAAACTCTTGAAAGGTGATTTTTTAACAGTATTTTACATCTGGAAAACAACATTGTAGTGATCACCTTCAGTATTTCACATCTGGGGAGCTTTGTTGTTGTAGCAGAAAAGAGGTAAGTCAGTAGCACAAACACTGGAAACACCTTTGTAACGAATTCTGGTTTGGTCCACCATACCAAGAATTATGCTTAACACAGATGAAACTGATCTCTCTACTCAACAAGAACTCACCTTTTTATAGGTTCTTGCCAAACCCGAGAATTTGCATATTAGGTTCACTGCCAGCCTCGATCTGGCTTACTAATGCATTCACCTCGTCATTTCAGTGTCAGTGCTCAGAGAGTCTGCATCATGAGCAATTTACTTGCACCTATAGGCTATGCTACTCTGGCCCTCTTGGATCTACGAGGTAATTCACCACACTCTTCCCTGATCTCCTGATCACAAGTGTCACAGCTAGGCGGTGATTGTTTTTGCCGGGTGTTTCTTTGCAATGGCTGGAGTGGTGATTCTACTTCCTTTTCAGGTGAATTGTCTGTCTTCAAGAAACAGACTTTCAGACATGCTTTCTGAAGATGTTGTACTGTCAAAATCTTCCTCTGAGATGCTAACACTGCAATGTGGTCACATGTCTTTCCCATAACAGGGCATTCCATTCACTAGACAGGACTGACTGTGGGCTAATGATCTTCATTACCTGCCCCCCACCAAATTTTGTGGTGCACCAACTCTGCTGAGGTTTGAGCCACATGCAATCTCCGACTTGGTTAAGTACTTGTGTGTACTTAACCAACTTCTGATGAGCATCTCACTTGCTGCATTGGTATGCACTCGCCCCTTCCCGGTAAGAGTGTCTGATACTCAGTGGTACACACAAAGAGAGTCCGTCTTGATGTGCAACACCTTGCTTTGCCATTCAAGAGCCAAGTTAATGCCTTTTAACATGGCATCTAGTTCAGCCAGGTTTATATGATGGGCATTATTTTCAGGTTGCAGCCAACAAGAGTCTTCTAGCACAGTCTTGTGCCTCTCCAACACTATGCCAATTGGTAAAGAACTTGTGTTGACCCACACATTTATCTCCCTGCTGTCCACGCACTAATCCCCATGAGCCAGATCTTTCCACTTCATTGCATTCACAGTCTCACATATCATGCACTGGAGAAGAGTGTCCTTCACTTCATCATCTCAGCCCTTCATGACTGCACTGACTCACCTCCTGATAACTCCACAAACCATACAAAGTGACTCACGTGCCTGGAAGAACTTGACAAGCCTCCCACACAAGGAGAACACGGTCCATCGTGTAATGATGTTGGGAGCTTCTGGGATCATGCTTCTGCGCTTCCACCGCAATTCACCATGTTCCATCCCAATGGTCAGTCCCAGTACCCATGCAGTGTCCTCCAACCTTTCTGGATCTTTGCATTCCAGTCCATATTGAGCCAAGTATTCTCTGACATGGATCGCAGGAACGACATCTTCGTTGACATAAATGTCATCAATGTAAGCTGATGCTGTGCGATCAATATCTTTTTCCTGCGACATCACTTTGCTGACAATGGCCTTCACAATAAGGGGGTGGCTACATTAAGGCCAAACATCAACCATGTCAGGCAGTACTGCTTCCCTTTGAACTTTACAGTCTGGAATGGCCACAATGTCTCTTGACATGGACTTGGAAGTACACTCTTTTGAGGTCTAGCAGAGATATGTTTGAACCTTTCTGCTGCCATTCATGTAGTTTAGCTGCACAAACATCTGCATTAGCAGTGAACGTGTCAACATGATGGTTCATCACAGAAAGCACCTTTTTGTTTTGTTGCAGCATGGCCATCAGAGGGATTAACCCTTTGAAAAGTCCCAGCCTTTCTTCTGGATATGTCACAAGCCAACCATTATCAATCCATGTGTGAAGCTCCTACTCATGGTCGTCCCAGACCTCTGCAGTTACTGGGTATTCTGACACACCATTTTTCAGTCCTTCTGGTGCACAGTCTTCTGACCACTTCGATTCCGCAGTCCACATTTGGCTCTGATGGTTGAAGGTGGTGGTGAAATCAGGTTCATTGATGGAAATGACTGTGCACATAGTGAACTTCCCATTGCTGATCTGCACTGATTCTGTTGGCCTAACAACAATGCCTCATAATGCTTTTATTGCATTGATCTCCAACAGCAGGTCAAAATCTAGTGGTTTGCCATGCACCACCAGAACATCAACGTTGGCAGAATCGCCCTTGTCTGTGAATAAACTGACCACTCTGATACCGCAACAGGCATTTCAGGATCGGCACCAATCTGCATCTACTATCGTTCATGAGCAATTGCACATATAGGCTATGCTACTCTAGCACTCATGGATCTATAAGGTAATTTGCCACAGTTGTAGTGATCATTTTCAGTATTTTACTTCTAGAAAATAGTGTTGTAGTGACCATCAACATGGTTTAATATCTGTAAAGCTTCATTATTCAGACCATCAGGATTTTTCACCTGAAAAGAAATAGTTCTCTCCAGTTGCACTTCTTGTGCTGTAATATTCTGCCAAAAGGCACAGACAAAAAGAATTAAATAATGCATAGGCATCAAAAATGGAAGAAAAAAGGGACTGAAAAATAAATGTTTTTTATATTTTGTATGTCATTCAAAGGTGAAATATATCTTTTATTAGGTTTATTTTTTTCATAAAAAGCAGAGTAACATGAGAAATTACTAAAACTGATTAAAAATTGAATTAAAATGAGATGATTTGACAATGGCAGGCCTCCTAAAACAGAAATTGATATTGGAAATACGTACTGAAATAGTAGAAACCTCAGTAGTTTGAATGAATTTTCTATAGAGAAAGTTAACAAAAAGAGAAATGTTTTGCCAAAAACATAAAACTTGACACTTTGAAAATAAATACTAAAATTAGTGACTGGATTCTTCAACATTGAGTAGTAACAAATCTAAGAGAACAACTCTGAATTCAAAACTGTGTGTCACCCTAGTGAAGCACATACAACTAAGGAAAGAATTGTGGAGTTTACAATGACTCTATGATTCTGACTGGTTAACTTTGACTTCAATACTGAGTTGTCTTTTCCTCTATGAATAAAAAAAATAAATTATGTGCAGTTAGCATAATGTGTACCTGCATAGAAAATGGAATTGACAAGTTGAGTTGAATTTCTGTCCTAGTCTGTTGTATATAATAATATATTTTCAAAAGACATTAATCCATTTCTTCTCTATTTTCAAGCTATAGGTTAAATAGCAGGGTAAACCTAGACTTTATAGCTTTTATTAGCAACCAGTCTAGGACAACTCTGAATTAAAAAAAAAAAATCATGGGGAAGGCAATGTTAAATGACTTCATTTCCTGAGACTTCATGGTAATTCAGATATTAAAAAAATGGAAAGTATGGAGAGCTAAGATAGTCTACATCCTGAAGGTAAGATACATTTAATAAAAGTAGAGAGATTTAATGTTTTCTAGAAGAGAACTGACTTAAATATCCTATGTACATTTCATTGGATTTTTTTATCTGTCCTCTCCAAACTCTACAACCACTGCCTCTCTGCTTCCTGCTTTCCTGTCTGCTGGAAGTTCTCCTCTGTGATTCCTATATTTAAGAACTCTAGAGAACCCCCGGTCCCCTTTAACTATCACCATATCAGCCTCCTACCAATTTCTGGCAAAGTGTTCGAGGCTATTATCAATGCTGAAGTGGTATAACATCTCACAGCCCACTGCCTCTTCTCTAATAAACAGTATGGTTTCCACTGTACCAAGTCTACTGCTGATATGCTAACAACCATCACAGAGTATATATATCAGGCTCTTAATAAGAATGGCAAAGCTAGAGCTGTTCCCCTAGATATCTCCAAAGCATTTGACAGTCTGGCATGCTGGCTTTCTATGCAAGCTACACGGCAATGGTATAACTAGATGCTTGTTTGATCTAATCCAATCGTTCCTTTCAAATGAAGGTGGTATTGAATAGGCATGCTTCCAGATACTGTCATACAAATGCTGGTGTCCCTCAAGGCTCTATCCTAGGTCATACGCCTTTTCTGATGTTCATCAATGATCTCCCTAATGTAATCTAATCCCAAGTAGGCATCTACACTGACGACACACCATTTACTCTTGCCTAATTAAGAAATCTAGCTAGGCCGACAAAGCTAACCTTGCTGCTGATCTTGAAAAGGACCTCTAATCTTTAGTGGACTGTGGTAAGAAATGGTTGTAAATTTTAATACTTCCAAAAAATGCTGCTATTCCTTAATCACCATAGAGAATCACTTCTACCACTTATCAGCATGGATCAGGCTAGTCTCCTTGAAATCAAAACAATGCACCTCCTCAGCTTAACTTCATCAGCTGACCTCAAATGGAATGACTACATTAAATCCAAAGCTAAATTTGCTGCTAGGAAGGTTGGTTCACTGTGTAGGGCCAGAGTTTTTCTTGTCTGTTGCATTGTATAAATCTACCATTGAGTACTGCTGTCACATCTGGTTGGATGTCCTTGCTATTAATCTGGAGCTTCTTGACAAAATCCAACAGAGAATCTGAAATGTAATTAACCTCAACCTGGTAGCTCAACGCCAGTCACTTTCACAATGATGTAATGTGGCTTCTCTCTGTCTCTTCTATAAATACTTTCATGGCTTCTACTCCAATAAGTTTAGCTCCCTGGTGCTCCCTCTGCATGAATTTGCCTGAACTACTAGAATATTAACTAGGTCCCACCCATTTACAGTAAAATATATCAAACTGCAGCTTCTACTCTATCAGCTTCCTTTCTCACACTTTCTGCCTTCCGTATACTTGCTTCCCTGACAGCTACAATCTCCAAGAATTTAAATACAAGGTCAATCGCCATCTTCTATCTCTTTGACTTGCATTCTTTCCCTTGCAACCCTTGTATCATGTTTTTCTTCCTTTCACATCAGTGTTCTCATCCTTCTCTTATCCATTCTCTGACACCCCCTGTAACTTGTTTCTCTTTCTCACCACTCTCTTATATAAACCCTTGTGCACCAGTGGCAGTACTGCTTTGCTGGGGGTAAAATGATTATAAAAAAAAATTGATAAATTTAATTTAATTCTTTTATGAATACATTATATTATAATTTAATTGTTCTGTTATTACAGTACAGAACCTCTATTGTTTTACTTCCCCTTTATTTATTCCCTTTTTATATTTTTTTTATCATTTCACCCCGAGCAAGGTGGAAATGCCACTGATGCGCAGGGGGCTACATAACTGTAAAAAGATTAATTAGAAAAGTGAGGAGTACAAACTAGTTAGAAAGGAGCAATAGAAAGCTGAGAAAGCAGGTGCGATGACAGATACATAGGTGGAGAGAAGGAAAGGTTATATGGGGGTGGGGAGGGAGCTAGAGTCCAGTGGTTAGTAGATGAGTATTGACTTTGCATTTAAATTTCTGGAGGTTGTAGCCGTCAGGAAAGCAAGAATATGGGAATGAGTTCCACAGGCGGGAAGTGCGAGAGAAGAAGCTGCAGGAGTAGAATTGTCATCTGCATTTGGCTAACCTGACTGTGAATGGGTGGGACCCAGTTGCCAGTCTGGTTGCATGAGTAAACACCTGTTGAGGAGGCACCAGTGACTTAAGTTCGTCCGAGCAGAAGCCATGAAAGTATTTATAGAACAGACAAAGGGAGGCCACATTTCGACGGTGGGGAAGTGGCTGCAGTCGAGCCGCCAGATCAGTACCTATCACATTACAAACTCTCCTTTGGAGCCTGTCAAGAACACTGAGGAGAACGGCAGGGGTGCCTGACCATAAATGGCAGCAGTACTCCATGCACGGACGGATGGTTGATTTGTATATATGCAGGATGGATTCAGGTGGAAAAAAACATCCTGGATCGACATAGTGACCCAACCTTCTTAGCATTGATATTAAATACATTTTAGATTAGTCACTGTTCTTGACCACTTTCTATAAGCTCTTAGTTTTCACCAGAACAGGCACAATAAAGCACAGGCTCAGGTGCATGGCTCATATTTTTCTTATCTTGCTAATTTTTTCTCTCAACAAAAACATTGCCAATATGTAGCATTTTAACATTTTTCTTTAAACATTGGTCTCTCTTATGTTATTATTATAACATTTGTTTAAAATAGCCACTTTTTATATGTTTATGCTATATTTGCATTTCTCTATGTCTAACCTCTTTTGCTAAGTGTTGGCTGGTTCCACAGTTCTCCAACTGTAGCTTCATGTAACTTTCTTCCTTTCTGAGAACTCATCACTACAGCATTGTAATATATTCATGCAGCAAACTATTTACTAAATTCTTTATAAACTAAAACCATCAGTTTCACTTATGTTCAGTTTTAGTTTTCTTTGTTACATTTCTTCTTCCCCTGCCAAATATATTTGTATTTATTTCTTTTTCTAGTTTTGCCACTTTGTCTTTTGATAAACTTGTTGTTGAACAGAAACTTGTCTTCAGTCTTAAATGCCATAAAGCATTTATCTGGATGTCTTGAGGTATGCACACATGTGGGATATTCATGTAAGTGGGAGACAGAACATTGATTTAAATAGTTTTAGATCACCAAAGTTAAGCAGCATAAAGACTGGTCAGTATTTAGATATGGAACTGCTTAGGAACAACAAAACAATTTTTTAGTGAAATTGATTTCTCAAGTCCAATATCTGTTAATTCTCTTTTCAGTATCAATGGGAGCTTCCTTCCTTGCCTTTTGTTTGCAGTACTGTGGAATATCAGCATTTTGATTGTCATAATTTTCTCAAGTTGTAGCTGCTACACATTTTAGTTGTTGCAGCTGTTGAAAGTCCTCAAGTGATATAGTTTTTATCTGGTAGTCCTAAGTGTGTGATTTTATAACACCAATCTACAAGTAAGCAACTTCTCACAATGGGAAATATCTTTTGGCTTTAAATAACCCATACAGGGTTTATGAAACATAACCTGACCAGTTCATTTGCAGTTTCTTTATGCTTTACTTTTTCTACTACAAAAGAACTAAATGATCCCAAAAGCAGTTTTACCTTTAGGTGAAGCTTTTTATGACATGTAAAGGAGATTTCAAAACCAGACCGCCCTGTTGGCTGTGGGTGGCGACCCATAAAGTAATGTTTGGGGACGGGATCCTGTTGATTGAGCAGGTCATGACCCAGGTACAAAGAGATCATATTCCTGCAACACACCACTTTGACCCTTACCTGGGCTAGACGGGCAGTCCAGTTGGAGAGACCCAATCCAATCAATCGGCTGGTCAGGTCAAGCCCTAACGCCTACTATCAAGCAAATTTCCTCTGAGACAAAGCCTGATATATAATTAAAAACAAAAATCCAAAACAGAAACTACATCCCTCATAGGGAAAGGAAAATAAACAAGATTTTAACATCTCAAATAAGAAGTAGACATTAGAAGGTGCTGGCTGAGGGTCAATCAACATGTGAAGGTCATAAAACTAGACATGAATGTAAACAAAGTTATTTGTTCACATAAGTTTTGGGTTGTGCATCAAATACTGTAACAGATGCTCTGGGAGATGCACATGATCACGTATACTGCTCAGTGTAGCTCTGACCTGACAAGGCAATTGGGATTCTCCCTTACCAGGTCCCAACAATGCTGGCAGTGAAAACAAAAAAAAAAACTTATATCAAACCAAAATATAAAACCCAAACGCACTCTCTCTGACATAGAAAATGAAAATGACTCAGAAATTGATATAAACTTTCCTCGATTCTATGTTATAGAAGCAATAGGAGATAAGCCAATGTCCAAACTATCACCTTTTCTGATAAAAAAGGTCCTATCCAACTTAATCAAACCAAAAAATGTTAAAAAAACTACAGATGGTAACTTGGTGATTGAAATAGACCAAAAAAACCAAAGTGAAAAACTAAGAAAATGTCAAATTTCCATGATATTAAGGTCAAAGTGACCCCCCCATAAAAGATTAAACCAATCCAAAGTTATAATCAGAAGCAGAGAACTATCACTTGCCTCACCAGAAGAGATACTAAATGTACTGAGCAACCAAGGGGTTATAGAATTCTAAAGAATCTTTATTAAAAAAATAATGAAAAAAACTCCAACTAATACGTATATTTTCACATTTAATACACCAAAGATCCTCTCAAAAATCAAAATTAGCTATAATATAGAACCTGTAGAGGTCTATATTCTGTCCCCATTAAGATGTTTCAGATGCCAAGAGTTTGGCCACCACGGAGACAAATGCAGAGGGAGATCTACGTGTCCTAAATGTGGATTGAAAGAGGAAGACCATAATATAGATGTTTGCTATGAAGAAATTAAACTGCTCAGGAAAGCATCCAGCCTTTTCTAAATCCTGTGAAAGATGGAAAAAAAAAAGAAATCTTAACAATAAAATACCAAAGAGATATCTCTTTTGCAAAAGCAAAAAAATAGTAGGAAACTACATGGAAAACCAAACTTATGCAAAAATGGTTGAAAAAGCTAACTCAAACATTCCCCAACTTCCCGATAAATACAATGAGCTAATAGAAAAGCTAATCCACTTGGATTCAAAGGAACTGATAAACTTTCAGAAATCATTAAAGATAACACATTCTCAGAATATCGAAAAAATCAATAAAGAAAATGAAATCCTAAAATCAACTACATCATTGCAAAGCCAAATATCCCCTAAAAATGCAACTACTGTGAAGAACAAATCCACCAAAAATCAAAAAAACTCCACCTTAAAATCTAATAACTCTGAACCCAGAGTTCCACTTAAAGAAAGTGAATCTACAAAACGAAGTAGAAATGAATCAGATGCCGACTTAACAATCCAAAATACACAAATAAATTCACAAACCCCCCTTACGAACAGTTTCCAGGTGCTAAAAAAAGAAGACACTGAGGAGCAATTGCATCACAATGAAGTAGATATCCCAAACTCCCACAACAAAAAACCAAACAAGGTCAATAAATCCAAAAACAAAGAAGCGACTAAGATGACTACTGAACAAACAAAGCCAACAAATGAAAAAATATCTCCCCAAAAAATCAATCATCTACAAATAAAAGACGGTTTTGTTCAGCCTCTGGAAGCAGAGATTAATCAAACACCAAAAACAGGAATAGTCAAATAGAAAAAATGGAAATAGAAGAACCAAATAATTCAAACAAATATAGAGAAAATAAAACAAAACCTACCCACCAAAATTACTAAATAAAATGATACTTCAGTGGAACTGCAGAGGAATAAGATCTAATTATGAAGAATTATTAATCCTCCTGGGCAAATACAAACCTAAAATCATATGTCTACAAGAAACCTTCCTTAAAGACAACAATCAACTAAACATAAAAAACTACACAGCATTCTCAGACTCCTTATCAGTGTTAGTCTATAAAGAACGAAAACATCAATGAACCTTTAATCACCAAACTACTTCAAAGAATTGATGATATTTCTCAAAATAAAAGCATCATGTTTTGTTAGGTCCCCAGTCATTGTGGATTTCATAAAAATGAAAAGGCTGACTCAGCAGCCAAGGACTCCTTAAACCTTGACATAGGTAATACAAACATTCCATATACAGACTTTAAATCATTAATTAACAAGTTCATTATAAAAAATGGCAAGAGATATGGAACACTTGCCAAAATAATAAACTGTTTAAGATTAAGTCGATACTTAAAGAATGGACACAGGGAGTCAGAAAATCACGCAAGGAAGAAGTGGTTGTATCCCGCATTCATATAGGACACACACACTTGATCCATTATTTCCTGTTGGAAAGAGAAAACCCTCTGGTGTGTGTGGCATGCCAGGAGTCCTATACTGTGAAGCACTTCCTACTGGATTGCGATGCTCTTTCCCATATCCACCAGACTTACTACAATGCCAACAATCTGAAAGAAGTATTTGCAAAAACAAACCATAATACTATTATAGCCATTTTAAAAAAAGTAAATCTATACAAGAAAATATAACACTAACCAAACCCAAAGATATATATGATGCAAAGAGCAAGACTTAATGCAATGAATGTTTTAAAACCAATGGATAATTTAAGAAAAATTGATTTGATCCAATGAATGTTACAAAGAAATAATCTTGGGATAATGGACCAAAAAAGATGTGATACAACAAATGATTTGGCATTAAATGACCCACAGAGGTTGATATGCCATAAAACCCAACCAACCAACCAACCAACCAACCAACCAACCAACCAACCAAAACCAGATTTGCAATTAGTATAATAGTTGTTAAAATGCACCCCAACTTCCTTTATTCTATCTATATTTCATTTTTAAAAAAATAAACTTAACACATTCTATTTTTTTTTAAATTCTTGAATGACTGGGTAAGGGTGTAAGTTTTAATGCCATAATTTATTTTGCAATATTATCTAAACTGTTGAGAAAAACACATAATCGTTTGCTTTGAGAATGTTTGAAAACAGAAAAATAAATTTGTTTTTTATGTCAAAAGAAAACAAAGAAAAATGGATAAGCCAGATTGAATTTTTCTCTTGTTAACTGAAGGCTAATGAGATTTAGAAAACATGTCATTGGTTTTCCATGAAATAAGTAATTGGCAATTATTAGAAAAAAAATAAATAAATTAGGATTCCAAAGTCTGTTTTATTCAAGTTTTTGTATTTTCATTTCTTTTTAATCACATTTTCCACTTCTTAATTTTTCTTCTATTCAATGGAGTAATTTTTTCTATTTGATGGAATAAAAATATAGTTTGCATTACTTTGTATGGGTGCAAACACCTTGTTAAATATGTGAATGTAACTATATATAAAAGATAGGTGGTGATATATATATATATATATATATATATATATATATATGTGTTTCATTAAAAATGAGACAAGTTATTATCATTAAGTTTTCTATATAATTTTTCATGTGTTCATATAAATTTTTTTTAGCTTTAATTATATAAGAATTGTCTAATGCTTTTGTACTTTTGAGCACTTTTGGCTATAATTTTAGCTATTATCAAGAATTATTTTTGTTTTACTTGTAAATAAACACATGGAAAGTTTATACATATAGAGTCTTGTGTATATTAATTTCAGAACATGGAAAGCACATTTTTACTGTGTTTATAACTGATGATATGAAGTGTAGAATTTCTCTTTTTTTATTAGTAATGCCTCCATTATTTTTAATCTTCTTTTGCATGTGAATGATACTATTATGTATGTATTAACAACAACGATATCACAGTTAGGTCCTGGAAGATCTCGATGTGTGTTTAAATAAGATAATGCTATAAGATAATAGTGTAGGATTTTTTTTTTTATTAGTAATGCTTTCATTGTTGGAGAGGATGCAAATGAGAAGAAAACTCTTACTTAACATCAGGAAGAGACAGATGAGGTTCCTGAGACATGTAATGAGGAAGGAGGGCATGAAGAATTTAATTTTCACAGAGTGAATAGAGGAAAAGAGAGACAGAGGAAAGCAGCACAAGCCATAATTAATAGGCCTGAGCAAATTAATGGCAGAGCAGGGTCTTGGAGAGATACCAAGAGGAAAAAATATTGAGAGCAACAAGAGACAGTCCAGTGGAAGTCCATGATCGCCTACGCCCTGAAGGGATATGGCACATGAAGAATAATAATATATATATATCCCTGATTTTTCATTCCAAGTCAATATCCACTGTACCACAATGCACATCCTATAAGCAATCAAAATTCTTCAGTTTTATTTTCTTGATTATCTTTGAATTTCCATTCATTTAAAAAAAAAAATAGAGTTGTCTCCTGTTACCTTCACCACAGCTTAGGATTCTGAGTTTTCGTTCACTTGGATAGATTGCCCACCAAGGCTACAGTAATATTTTATCTAACATATTCTATAGTGAATGTGCAGGTGGTGTAATGAATAGTGGCTCTGAATAAGAAATCAGAATGCTGTGTTTGATTTCCATTTGAGTTCATTACATTCACTTACATGCAATACCCTTGGGAAGGGTTTAAATCCATTTCTTCTTCCTCAGCCCTGGGTTAAATAAGACAGATTGAATTCTTTAACCTTGGTTGACAATCACTGAACTAAAAACCTAAGGAGAGTTCTTTGGGAACCTCATGGCACACTGTGTATCAGTTATCTGTATTTTCTGCACAAGCCTTCTCTACTATAATCAAATCATTCTTTCTGTTTACATGCTTCCCTGATAGCTACAATCTCCAAAAATTTAAATGAAGCATCAATTGCCATCTATCTTTATGAATCACATTCATCTTTCATCCTTTCCTCAATATCCTCTGTTTCCAATCTTTTTTGTTACTGTATCCTCTGCATACTTGTGGTGGTCCTGCCTTGCTTAGGATGAAATGATTAAAAGAATATGTGTGTGGATAGTCAGACTGTTCACTTCTAGGAACTGAATTCTTGGACACTTATATATTAAAACAGACAGGAGAGTTAATTTCATATATATATATATATATATATATATAAGTATTGTTGGAATAATATTCCTTGTCCAAAGAAACACTATTTTTAAAAAAGTGCTCAATACAAAAGTAGAGCTAATAATATTATTTATTCATAATTATAACATGGATATGTTACAATATCACTACAAAAGTAGCCATTTTGTTTCGACACTTTTGTGTCTTGTCAAGTGATCACTTGACAAGACACAAAAGTGTCGAAACAAAATGGCTACTTTTGTAGTGATATTGTAACATATCCATGTTATAATTTATGAATATATATATATATATATATGGTAATAATTACTATTATTATAATAATTGCATACTGCAAAGCATAAAGTTTTGGTGTTAAAACACCATCATCAGGCAGTAAAATGTGTTTAATTTACTTTGTAATATATAGACAAGGAAATTTTAAAAAATAACTAAATAAATTGAAGAAATAAGAGCAAGGTCATCCAATGACAAGAATTAAGTGGATTGGGAGGTAATAAGGTTTTAAAGAATGGTGTATATATGATTTGCTAGCTAGACGGTAATGTAGTGAATGTTTTGAACATGGAAATCCAGACATGTCAAATTTTAAACTAGAAGACAAAAAGATAAAATAAATAAAAAAATAAAAGGGAAAAATAAAAAGAAGAGAGAAAACAAATTCAAACATTGGAAAAGATAAAAGAAAAAATAAAACTAACAGAAAGATAATAATAAACTGAAGTATTAAAATATATATACTTAAGGGGATTTGTTCATAAGTACAAATAAAATATTACTATTTAAAAAATTACCAGTTCAATAAGCTAAAAGTTTTTAAGTTATCATAAGTACAAATAAAATAATTATAGTAATTTAAACAAATAGTCAGCACAATAAGCAATTTTTAAAAAAAAGTTATTAGGGGTTTGTTCATAAGTACAATAAAATAATAACTGTAATTAAAACATTATCAGTTCAATAAGTTTTTTTTTTCTAAGTGTTTTATCAGAAGTACAAACAAAATAATAGTAATTTAAACAAATAGCCAATTTAATAAGCTAAATTTTAAAGTTATACAGGGATTTGGTTATATGTACAAATAAAATAATAGAATGAGTCATAGTTCAATAAGCAAAATCTTCTTAAAATTAGAAGTAGAAATAAAAAAAATAAAATAATAATAGTAATTAAAAAGATTTCAGCTAAAATTTTTTAAGTAATAAAATTAGTAAAAATATAGAAATAAATTTGAGATAATTTCAGATATATTTAAGGGAAAGATGTTATGATTACAGAAATTAGTTATTTCATTATGTTGGTTCAGTATGTTAGTTTTGGGGAATTTTAAATGGATTTTTTCTTGTAAGCAAAGAAAACATATTTCATGTAAAGATTTACATGTTGTAGCTCTAGTTAATATACCCATCTATCTCAAAGGATTTGTTTACAATTACCTTGGACATTGAACTAATTTCTGTTTTACACCTCTTTCCTTTTTTGTGAAGCTACTTAATTCATTTTCTATCTATATGCAGGTGGTTTGCTCCATTATAAATTCTGGATTAGTCTAACATCTTTTCCAGATAGACTGAAATTTCTTAGCAATTCAAATAGATCCTTGTGCCATACCATGTCATGCTTTTGCATAATCTATAAATCTTACATGCACATCCTTCTACATTTGTATTGCTCTCTCCAATATCATTTGAATCATGACTATTTTATTTCTTGTTCCAGTGTCCATGACAAAACTGCACTGTTCTTGTCATATTTCTGATCGAAATCTTCTTTGCATTCTGTTCATCAGAATTTGTATCCTTAGTTGGGTTATGCAACTCATTAAGCTGATTGTCTGATGGAGTTTGCATTCATTTGCTTCTGATTTCTTTGGTAATGTTATGAAAATTAATTTACTAAGGTCCTCCAGTATGTCACCACTGTTGTATATTTTGTTTATTACTTTTGTAGTGGAAAAGTGTAAGTAAAGGTTATGAGAGAGCAGCTTGCCTAAAATCTCATTCACCTTTTCTCTACTCAATCAGCAATTATAGCATGCAAAATACAAGAAGACATGGTTTTGATGTTCTTTTTGTATTTAGTGAACAAAAAGTGTTTATTCAAGCCATGAATTCTCTTCATAGAATTATTTAATTCAAAAATAGTTATAATATATAATAATAGTTATATGCTTATAACCCTTCTGCAACCATATCCCTCCACATACACACATCAAATATGTGTGCATTTTCTGCAAATTGTATATATATATATATATATATATATATATATATATATATAGGTATGTGGCCAAGTGGTTAGAAAGTTATCAGTCTGGGGAATGTGAGGTACCTTTGAAAAGTGTCTGAAAACCATACCATGGGTTGACCCAAGCCTTGTGAGTGAAAGTGGCTAGATGGAACTCTTTGGGAGCTGTTGTTGGTTTAGCAGAACTAAGATGACTTGTGACTTTGTCATGCATGACAGTCACAAGTCATTGTGACTGAAGGCTTGAGCATACTGGCCTTGTTCATCATGTTAGATAATGTGCTCTTTCCCAGAAACTATAACTAAGGCCACCAAGCATAGTTGCAGTATAGATTACATGTGGGTTATGTGAATATTGAACAAACTCACAAATATTCCTGGGCAGGTGTCTACAAAAGGGATTATCTAACTGCCTTCACAGGTGAATGTGATAGGAAGTAATTAACCAGCCATTATCTGAGTACACTCCTTTCTGCATGTTTCTGGGTGTGTATCTACATACTTATGTGTAGATGTGGATGTTTATATTATCTGCATAAATGCATCCACTTGTATGAATGCATTTATGTATGGGTCCTTCTCAGAGTGTGAGCTGTCAAAGCAGATATAATTGAAGGTGAACTCATTTATTCCAAACTTCTGAATTCAAAATAAAAAATAAAACACTTATTATAAAACCTTTACAGTAAAAAAAACAAAAAAAAAAACTTTCATGATGATAAAACTAAAATTTATTAACTCTTAATCAATAATTCATAGTCACAGCCAACCTGTCCATGACAATTAAATTTCTGAGGCAATAAAAATATACATGCCCTCTCAGCTGGAAAGGGAAAAAACAAGTTCTTTTTTTCTTTCTTGTATCATTTTACTAATAAGCCATATGATACAAGAGAATATATATATATATATATTTCATAATCTGTTCTTGCTGTAGGGAAAAAGAATTCATTTTCTTGAATTTTGATAAAAGCCCAAAGCAAATTTTTCTAGCTTGCTTACCTTTAATCATTGGGACAAGAACCTTTTTATTTTTCTCGCTTTTTTGCCTCCAGGTTCTGAAATTCTTATATTCAGTCTGTCAATGTGTTACATCATAACGAAAAAAACCAGAACAATTGTTGCTTTCATCAGCATCTATAAATTTTACTTGAATAGCTATCCTTTCACTGTTAGGACAAGGAAATTTATTGCAAGATATCACACCAGCTATTCTAAGATAAAATAATTCCCTAAGAAATATTTGACAAGTCAATTTACCCTCTTTGGGCTTCCATATATATTTTAAAGTAAACTTTCATTTTTTTTGTCTCAATTTTTTATATAAGCCAGGCAAATTTTATTTTTCCATTTATAAAGGATAAATATTGGTAAATTTATTTGTTGCATCTATCAAAGAATTCTATTCACAAGTTCTACAAAATAATTGTATTGAAAGGTAGAAACCTGGGTCATATAATAACTACTTTACAAATGAAGCATATATAATTATTAACCAGTTATTGGTCAAATAAATTATACCAGTACACAGTTGTATTAAAAAGTGCTCAATATGTATGTCATCTAGAGCTTTTAAATATATGTATTTAATATGGATCAGAATCCAACAAGATGATAAAATGAAGAAAAAATAGGAAACATATCAGTCTAACATGTTTCAATTTTATTAAAGTTTCCTCAGAGATTGAGATGGAAATATAAGAAAGAGAGAGAGAGAGAGATTCAGGTATTTTTTTTAATTTTGTTTGGGTTTCTTCTGATTGGTCAGATGCTTTGAATCTGTAGATAATTTTACATTTATGTTTTTGAAGAATATTTGTCTAAGTGGGTTTTGGATAGTAATGTGTGTTCATAATTGTGTATGTGAGATTATTGGACAATAGTTTTGAGTTATTGATTGTGTATGTGTGTATCTAGTGGTAGATCTGTTATCTTCTGCTTTGTGTGTCAGGAAACACAGCAATGTTTTGCAACATTCTGGTTTTGGTTGACTCTCCTGTTTAAGCATTTTTCATGTATTCTTTGTATTAGATATAAATTACATTCTTTAATTCATAAAGAATAGATTTGTAGAAAGATGGTGATGTAATGTAATGTTTTAGGTATGTGTTCATTGTTGGTAGTAATGCTATTAAGTTTTCAATGTATTCAAAGAATTATGTTTTTTTTAATTGGGGAGGCATTAGTAAAATCTAGTTATGTTCAGCCACATTTCAATATAAAATGAGAGAGATCATTTGTCCAAATTCAAGTCTCTTTTGTGTTTGTATATGCAGGCTTTTTTATTATGTGATGACTTCCCCAAATTAACGTTCATGCACAGTAAACAATTTATTTGATAAATCCTCATATTTGAAATGGTGTTGATTTACTTTTCTTTCTAATTATATCTCTGATTGTCTTGGAGTTGGTGGTAATGATCCTAATATTAAAGATGACTAATTTGTTTGCAAGTTTAACGGAAAGAGTGATGGAGGACAGGATTATGAATTTTGTATAATTTTTGTTGTGGCGCAGTGGATATCGACTTGGAATGAGAAATCGGAGAGCCGAGTTCTAATTCCAGTTGAATTCCTTGCATTCACTTATGTGCAAATACCCTTGGGAAAGGTATTAATCCGTCTATTCCTTCCAGTTATGGGTTAAATAACAGGACAAATTAGGTTCTATAGCCTTAGTTGGCAACCAGTCTACCGTAGAAAGCAATGGCAACCTACTGCGGGATAATCTTCTGCCCAGTCAGTCATGTCTCTTTTGAGACATGATCACCCAAGCATCTATCATGTATGGCAATTAACTGACTGAATTCTTTATCTTTGTGGATTTTGTAAACTCATTTTTTAGGTGTTGAGGAAAAAAGGTTGTGGGTTGTGGAGAAGTTTGACAGTTTTTTCAATATATTTTTCTTCATTCAGGTTTTCTGGGCTACATATCCTAAGTGATCTGAGGTAAAACCCACTGATTAGTCTCGATTATATTTTTTGGTTGTGTTAAGAATACAAGTTGATTAGGTCATATATTTTTTTATTGCTGTGTATAAATAAGATGTTGAGAAAAGGTAGAGAGTTGTTTATTTTCAATTTGTGTGTGAATGATAGGTTCAGCCTGATTGAATTTCATTATTATGTTTAATTGGTTTGTGTCTTGAGGATATAAGAGGACATCATCTATATATTTTAGTTAAGTAGAGCTTATTGGCATGATGTGTTTAAATGAGATAGACTCTAAGAATTCTAAAAAATGGCAAGCAAGAACATCATTGATAGGTGACCCCATAAGTAAGCTAAATTTTTCCTTGTAGAAAATATTGTTGAAAGATAAGAAACTGATTAGTTTTTATAATATTGTAGCTGGATAAAGGAAGTTTTTCTTTGGACTTTTTAAGGTGGTTTCTCAGTATGTAGAGGTATTTTGGTATATAGAGATTTGATATCTAAGCTTGCCATAACCATGTTTTCAATATTTGTTTTATGTTCTCTGGATTAACTCACCAGAATGTTTAATATGTGTCATGCTAATGGATCCAAGAAAGAGTCAAGATTTTACCAATGACCCTAAATAACTTGTTAGGGTGCATTATTGATTCCAAACCCAATGTGTCTGATGGATGTGTCAGTTTTGTGTGTCTTGGGTAAACGGTATAGTGTAGGTGTAGTGGGGTGATATTGTATCAATCTGATCCAAGATTTATTTTCATTTTTTAATATTTTCTTAATTGTTTTGTTGAACCTTTGTGCATTAGTGTTTATTGTTCGTTCATTGGTTTTTATGTACATGTCATTATTAAGGAAGAATTCAAATCTTTCAATGTAGACATTGGTATCCATCATTATAACTATTCAGCCTCCTTTGTTGGATGGGGTTATGATGATTTTTTTGTTTGTGGATGGGGTTTTTAGTGCCTGTATGTATCTTCTGGGTAGTGTAGTTTCATATTTCAGCCATGATTTTCAAACATTTTACTGCAATGTCATTTACCATCTTTCTTCAGTCTTCTTGAATCCTGTTTTTATCTATGTTTTTCTCCCTCTCAGTAATCCCTTACATCCTGGTGGCATCTATCACCTTTCTCAGTGTTAAATAATTTATATATATATATATATATATATATATATAAATATATATCAAAGCAACTCACACTCAATAAAATAACATTTCAATCTAGTCACAACATATTACATTGCATTTAGACATATGGTTCTGTTAATATTTTGGTCTCTCACACGGAGTGACTTCATAGAACCGCATTACAAATTTACAACATGTGTCTGCTATTTGGTGACTGTTATTGTCGTATAGAAATGTTTTATGTCAACACAAGATAATATCATCTTTGAGGGTAGATGTCTTTATGTTAACATCCCTGTAACCTCTCTGAAAACTGAAAGCTTAGAACCAGCATAATAAAAGAATATCCAAATGATGGACAATTTTTGTCTTTATTTTCACCTAAAATTAAAGCCAAAATATGATGTTTAGAATGGATCATGATTAAACATAATAGACATTTAACAATATATGTTTAGAAAATTGTATGGTACCTTGGTACACTAATATATGTGTGTGTGTGTATATATATATATATATATATATATATATATATATATATATATATAAGTCCGCCTTCCTCTACTGAGCACACACAGCTCAGAGGTAGAATCACCGACTGATGTCAATTTGGTCAGGTTTCAATCCTGGCTAGAAGCAATTAGATGTTTAACTGTACTGATGAGCTGTGATACAGCGAAACAGATCTGTCTGTGGATTACTATATATATATCGTCTGTCAAACCCTCTTCCAACATACATATATATCTATAATGTATTAGATGTGTATTTTTGCCCACAACCTCTCTTTAATACATTTCGTTAAGCAAGACAGACATTTTTTTTTTTTTTTAATCATTTCACCCCGAACAAGGCAGAAACGCCACTGATGTGCAGGGGGTTACATAAATGTAAAAAGATTAATTAGAAAAGAGTGAGGAGTGCAAGCTAGTTAGAAAGGAACAATAGAAAGCTGAGAAAGCAGGTGCAATGACAGATACATGGGTGGAGAGAAAGTGAAGATTATACAGGGGAGGGGAGAGAGCTAGAGTCCAGTGGTTAGTAGATGAGTATTAACTTTGCATTTAAATTTCTGGAGGTTGTAGCCGTCAGGAAAGCAAGAATACGGGAGTGAGTTCCACAGGCGGGAAGTGCGAGAGAGGAAGCTGCAGGAGTAGAATTGTCGTCTGCATTTGGCTAACCTGACTGTGAATGGGTGGGACCCAGTTGCCAGTCTGGTTGCATGGGTAAACACCTGTTGAGGAGGAATCAGTGACTTAAGCTCATCTGAGCAGAAGCCATGAAAGTATTTATAGAACAGACAGAGGGAGGCCACATTTCGACGATGGGAAAGTGGCTGCAGTCGAGTCGCCAGATCGGTACCTATCACATTACAGACTCTCCTTTGGAGCTTGTCAAGAACACTGAGGAGAACGGCAGGGGCACCTGACCATAAATGGCAGCAGTACTCCATGCACGGATGGATGGTTGACTTGTATATATGCCGGATGGATTCAGGTGGAAAAAACATCCTGGATCGACATAGTGACCCAATCTTCTTAGCAGTAGATTTTGCTATGGATTCAATATAGTGGTTCCATTTGAGGTCTGAGGACAGGGTAAGTCCGAGGAGGCGTAGTGTATTACTCTCCGGGAGAATCATCTGGTCCATGCTTATGGGAGGCAGAAGAGGTTGCCTGTAATGGTTGACAGACAACAGCTTGGTCTTAGAGGAATTGAAGTTGACAAGCCACTTCTTGCCCCAGTTCACCACAGAGTGTAGATCCCGCTCAAGGTCAGCAGCGAGATTATGTCTGTCCGCCACGACAGGTTTCTTACTGGAGCGGGAGTATATTGTAGTGTCATCTGCGTAGATGCCTACTTGGGACTTGATTTCATCTGGGAGGTCGTTGATGAAAATAAGGAAGAGCGTCGGGGGACACCAGCATTCGTGCTGTAGGACGAAGAGGCACGCCCATTCAGAACAACCTTCATTTTGCGGTTATTTAAGAAAGATTGGATTAGGCCAAGCAGGCGACCGGTATTACCATAACTGCGTAGTTTGCATAGGAGGCCAGAGTGCCAAACCCTGTCGAAAGCCTTGGAGATGTCCAGAGCAACCGCACGAGCCTCGTCAGACTCATCAAGGGCCTGTAGCATGTACTCCGTTACAGTTGTTAGCAGGTCGGCTGTGGACCTGTCAAATCGGAATCCATATTGCCTGTCGGAGAACAGTTTGTGGGCGGTGAGATGATGAACTATTTCAGCATTGATTATAGCCTCGAATACTTTCCCGAATATCGGTAGAAGACTGATAGGGCGATAATTGGATGGGTCCGAGGGTTCACCACAGTTCTTAAAGACAGGAACGACTGAGGAGAATTTCCAGCATGCAGGAAAGCAGGAAGCAGAAAGGCAGTAGTTAAACAGTTTAGAGAGGACAGGGGAAAGTTCAGGGGTACACCTCTTAAGGACTATCACCGGGATTCCATCGTCTCCACACGCCTTCTGGGGGTCGAGTTTTGAAATTAATCTGGATACTACTGTCGGGGTAATATATACGTCGTGCAGTTTGGCCTCAGTTCTAATAGGGAAGTCGGGTGGGTGCACTCCGGACGAGTCGAATGTGGAGTTGGATGAGAATCTGCAGGATGCTTAATTAAAAGGTGTTCTTACATAAAAACACAAACTCAGAAATATACATCACTTATTGGTTTATGATTCAGTAAATCTTATGAGCTCAATACAGGCATCTTGCAGTGCTTACTTATCTCTTTATGCTTTTTACTTTAATGTTCTACCCAAGTGCAAATTTTGATCTTTTGTGAATATTGATGTAGATGATATAGCAGTTTATGGATTCACCTAAAAAATTCTAGATGATCACAGACTGGCAACTGATCTCTCCTCTGACACTTCTCTAACAACTCAATGGGAGGAAAAACTAGCTGGTTACATTTAGTACCTCAAATTCAAACTTGTACCATTCCATCATCACCAAGCAAACCCTAAATTTTTGTCAGTGTGCTTGAAAAATATTTGGTTCCTTGTAACACTCCAGTAAGCACCTGACTTTGTTGCTATGTGCTATCTTTATAAGAGCCAGATCAGCCCCAAAATGAAGTACAACTGCTACATCTGGGTTAGAGATGCCCAATCTTTACTTTCAAGTCTTGATAGAGTCCAAAAGTGTGTAGGTGGCTTTGTAGGTGATAAATTACTTTCCACTTTACAAACTTTTTCCTATAGACAAAACATTGCAAGCCTTTTGCTACTCTATCACTATTTCCATGAATAATGTTCAATGAGCTACATTCCTTTGTTCTATCAATTCTAACACTCTCAACTAAGACCTGCCATGTTGTATACACTGAGGAGAACTACCCTCATTATCTTCCATTTCTGGGAAATAAATTCCATCTCAAACTGCTTCTTTCCACTTACCTTTAATTTGTGGGACTTACTCCTAAGAGGATGCTTTCCCAACCTGTTCAACTTTAGGGTTAACCATCATCTTACCCATATAACCTAATAAATTGTGTCTCTTACTGTTTACACTTACTTCCCACACAGTAACCTCCTTTATTAACTCACTACTTTGAATAGCTCTTGGCCCTTGTGTGAGAGAACATTAGTAAAAGAAAATGACCTAATTAACATATGTTGATTTACATAAACAAACAAGCTAGGAAATATACCAGAAATATATCACTTATAGTTTTATACTCCAATTGTAGTAATATGTATTAAATTGTTTTAAGTAGAAATGTACAATCATGGAAATTTCCATTTCAGCAAAACAAATTTTAAAACCTTATACAATAGTGTCATTTATTTAGTTGATATTTAAGTGTTTACTTACAAAACAATCAAATATGGCTTGTGTCAAAACAATTAGAAACAGAATCTTTTTTATAATGAAATATCATTGTCACATAAGAGTAGTTTTCATTTTTTATCATAGAAATTGCATTGCAATAAACAAACTGTTTTAGGCCCTGTGTTAGGAATTTGCAAATTTTTAATAAAATTCCAAAAGGAGTCATGATTATTGATAATAATTTCTGACAACCTTTTCAAAATATTGATAACACAATTTTCTCAAATGCAGCTGGTGTTTTGTACAGATGAGCCAAGAACTTTCATGTCCTTTGTTTTTTTTTTTTAAATCCATTTATAAAAAAGTCAAAATATAATTTAGTGATTAAGCTTCTGCAAGTTTTATTAGACAAGCTGAGATATTTGCATATTTTATTGTGTGATTTTTATCTTTATCTGTTTCTCTGAGCCATCTTTTTAAATAAAATGAATGATTTTTATCATTGCTTACATCATTTTAGATAATTGTTTTTTGTGGATTTTGCTGGTAAATAATTTTGGAAATATTCCACTTTGTGGTATATACAAAAAATAATTCTATTTTAAAAGTGAATGAAATTAAAAAAAAGGATTTTGTTAAACTGAAGATCTCTGACTTGCAATGGATTTAATAAGTCTAAAAATGTTATTATTTATTACAGCTCAGTTTAAAAATGTTTTTGTTAAACTTGAATATCTGACATGCATATGATTTGATAACTCTGAAGATGGTATTATTTATTGGGGCTAAGTAAATAGCTTAATAACATTGCTGATATTATTTGTGTTCAATAAACAGATTAATAACACTGATGATGGTATCATCTATGGTGCTCTATTTATTGGTGCTAAAAGTTCTGACTTGTAATTGAATTACTTTATTTTCTGATACTTACTATATACTAGGCAAAAATAACCTGACTATTCAGATATATTTTTGTGACACAGAATTCTTTGGTGCATGTAGAGTAATAGACATTGGCATGGAAAATGATCCTCCAAGAAGATGAATCAAATTCTTCTTTTATGAGTTAAATAGCAGAGTGAACTGGATTCTCTAGCTTTGGGAAAATTCTTAATTCCAAATTCTGGAGAAGATAACAAGAATCACTTCCCTATGTTTACTAAATTATGGCAATTCAGGTAAAATAAAGAAAAGAAATCTGTAGAGAGTTATGATTGTATCTTCCATGTGCAGTGTGCCTTCAAAAAGTAGATGATCATGGCTATTCACAGCTTCTATCCTTTGTAGCTTTTAGTAGATTTTGTCTTTTCTCTATCCTAATCTCTGTTCTGCATGCCATTTGCATGATGTTGTTAGCTATGTTATATACTGCTTTTCTGTTTCTATCAATATGGCCTGTGAATATCAAATTTTTTAATCTAACTTTCTTATGTGTCCTAGAAATTTCAACTGTCTTTCTAATGTTAAGCATAAGTTTCCTTGTTTTTTTCCATTTTCTCTAAAACTTTTTCATTGCCCAGATGTTGAGTCCATGGTATTCTCAGCATCCTTTTTTTAGAATCACATAGTCTTTAGGAAACTCGTCTTGTAGATCATTACAACTATAGGAGAACAAACCTAACTGATTTCATGCCATTTCAAAATAAGCCGAGTAAATAGCTTAATAATTCTGATGATAGTTTTTTTTATTAGTACTCATTAAGTAGCTCAATAACACTGATGATGGTATTAATTCTTCAGTTCAAATATTTTTTCTTTATTCTATCTTTACAGTAATTCATTAATTTTCTTGCTAAAGAATTCTTCGCTGAAAGAACTGATAAATTAATTTTCCATTTCATTTGGATTATTGAAATTATTGTCTGTACAGAAGTGATCGAGATGCTGAAAAATGTTTTTTTGATTAAAAAGAAGATAAGTAGATAGAGTGCAATAAAACTTGTCTTCAACTCATTTAGCTATAATAACACAATTTTCCAATGTAGTTGGTGTAATTTACATTATTTACGCATTGACTATTCTCCTCTGTTGATATCACAACTTTTCAGTAGTTGTGCTCTCTGGCTTTCACTAAATTATTGCTGATCTGGTTAACCTACAGGGAATTTCCAACGGCAATCTTTATTTAGTCTACAGGGGTTGATTGTTCTCATTTCACTGTCCGTGTCTCTGGAGATCTTATGTAGTTCTTATTTTTAGTACTGCTCAGTAATTGTTTGCCCTATCTCCACTGAGTCCAAGTACAAACATCACCCTGTTGGCCAGGCTTCAGAATACACTGACTTCACCCTGGCAGCGAATAAAACCCCCTAAGGGGGCCACCTGTGATGCTTGATGGAAATTATTTTTTAACATTATCCTGCAGTTGTTTGTACCAAACAAAGAATAACTTTCAGGAGATGGAACATCAGAATGTTGAACAACTGTGGACAGTTGGAAAATGTAAAGCAGATGAATAGATTAAATATCAATATTTCAGGTATATGTGCGATGAGGTGGCGGAACAATGGAGACTTTGTCCACAACATCCACAAAGTTATAAGTACAAAAATTGAAAATGATGAAAAGTGCACTTAGCTTGATACTGGATCAAGATATGAAGAAATGCATTTTGGCATACTGCCAGTTATTTGAAAGAATTCTTGTGTTTAAACTGAAAAGGAAACCTCTCAACATATCTATTATAGTGGTATAATGCACTGACAACACAAAGTACAGAAGAAGAAATTGAATGTTTCTACTCCATGCTGGACAACACCAAGTCTCAATGCAAGTCACAAAAAAGTAGAATTATCATGGGAGATCTGAATGCAAAATTAGCAAGGAAAGGGAAGTTGAAACAGTTGACAATTTCAGACTAGCAAAGCGCAGTGACTATGGAGAGAAATGGGTCCAATGGTGTACAGTAAATAACCAGATAATAACTAACACCTGGTTTCAAGAACATCCAAGATGATTATAGACCTGAACAAGCCCAGAAGGAGAAACAAAAAACCAAACTGACTACATAACTATCAATAACAAATTCAGGAACACAGTTCTTCACTGCAAAACCTATAGAAGTGCTAACTGTGGAAGTGACCATCTCCTGGTTATATACAAATTAAAGATACAGAGAGGAAATGAATTCAGCAGATATATAAAAATAAAAAAGAGTATAAGACAAGCATGTGTCTTCTCACCTGATCTGTACAGTCATCTGCAAAAAGAGGACCCTAGAATGCCAACTACAGGTCGGGGATACTAACATCAAACAGATGCAGAAATCTATCTGAGAGAATGGAATGTGTGAAACTTAGATTCAATGGCCAATTAAGCATTTCAAAAGTTAAGCAGAGTATTGAGATACAGGAAGAATATGTTGGAAACAAAGAAAAAAGTACTGGATTGTTATATGATATCTGTCCTCCTATACTGCAACAAATGCTGGATAATCTCTTCAACGATGAAGGAGAGACTCAAAGTAACAAAAATGTAGGTCTACAAAAGAATACTGAGGATACCATGAACCAGACATGTAAGCAATGACAAGGTTTTCGAGAGGATGCAAATGAAAAGGAAACTTATATTTAACATTGGGAAAAACAACTAAAGTTTCTGGGAGATGTAATGAGGAAGAAAGGCTTGGAGAATCTAATACTCACAGAACAGACAGAGGGAAGGAGATGCAGTGGAAAGCAGAATGAGACATACTTGATGCACTTGAGCAAATGAATGGTGGATTGGGGTTTGAAAGAGTTACCAAGAGGAAAAGTGTTAAGAGTGACAAAGGATAAAAGCAAGTAGAAGTCTGTGATTGTCTATGTCCTGAAAGAACTCAGCACATGACAAAGAAAATTTTTCAGAAAATCTTGGTAAAAATATATTTTTTTTACATCTGTTACTCCTCTCCACGTAATTTCATAAAATTTTAAGAAATTAAATGCTGTTACAAAAATTTGTTTTAATAGTTAAATACAGCACTTCTTGCGGAATGTAAATCATCTATTTTTTTTTTCTATTAGGCTTCTGTCTGAAAAATTTGCCTAGAATAGTAAAATAAAAATGCAATAAAACTATGATATTATTTAATTAGACAAGCTTTCGTTTTTGAAAAATATATATATTAAAGATATAGTCTGAAGAAAAACATTTTTAGTTGAACAATAAAATTTTACAAGAATTGTTTTCATTTTTGTTTTTGAATTTTAATAATTTATAAAGTTTCAAAAATATTTTTAAAATTCTTCAAAGCCTTGTTGTGTTAGATTGTTATTAAGTGAAAACAATATTTACTAATTGAAAATTTTCTAGCATAACAGAAATTGTTGAACCAAAAGATTTTAAAAATAATTAAATTCTTTTGTGTGTGCAGAAAGGTTAATTTTTTTAAATATGATATTTTATGTGTTAACCTTAATAGGTCATGTGTTTTATGGTTTCTTTCCTTTACAGGAAAAAATTTGGACAATTATGTCAATTCTGGTCAACCATATTTAGCTTGTCAACACATCTGGCTGTCATCAATCACTTAATGCATCAAAAAAAATATGACCTCTGTGATTGAGAAATATTTGTATCCTAAATTTCAAGTAATAATTGTTTGAAATCTGATTAATTTAAGTTTAAATTTTCTAATTTTCCTTGAATAATGTGTCACAGATGTATATATTATTTTTGCAAAATTTTTACTATTAGAATTATCTTTTGTTTACAAACATATCAATCTGTTAAAAAATCCTCATTTTTAATGTTTTACCTTGCCAATCAATATAATTTGTTTAAAAAACACTAGAATATTTTACTTACTGGAAATAGTGAATTTAACCATTTAGCTTTAAATTAAAGCTGAAATAAAAGCTTCAAGAAAGCTTTTTCATTTTTAAAAATTCATTTTAGAATTTAGGTATAAAAAATGAGTGGAGGTACCTCACATTATGGAACAAGAAAACTTACATTCACTTCAGACTATAAAGAAGGATACAATATTCTATTCATTATTTACAGTGCCACATGTTAATCTTATTTTAAAAAGCTACAAACCATACAAAATCAGGGAGGTTAAGTCTCTGAGCCTTCTAGACCTCATCCATTCAAAGTCTCTGTATAGAAGCCAATGAACCACCTGTATCTCTGAGATAGGAAAAATTAACTCTCCAATATGCACTAAAACTACAATTCAATCCAAATAACTTAGCATACCAAAAAGCATATGAATCTTAATATATCCACTTCTATAGAAATAAACCAAAAGCCATCCCTTTTACTCGGATTTCGAATTAACAAAGCACTAAAACAAAGGAACAAAGATCCTGATAATGTAACACCAGTCACAATAAACAAGGTAGCTCTCCAAATGTCAAATAGACCTTAACATTGACACAAAAAAAAAACAAACTATCAACAAAAGTATATACAGAGAATTAAGAGACAAATATCATGACTATAAACCATTCTACACAGATTGTTAAAAAATCCTAGATAGAATAGGCGCAGCAGTTACCAACAAAGATATTCATGAACAAATCAGCCTACCAAATAATGCATCCATCCATAGAGCTATACTTCAATTCATTCTTAAAATGATAGAAAATTCAAAAGATAGGAAATTTATAATATTCTCAGACTCCCTATACAGTTTAACAGCAGTTAAAGAAAAGAACACAAATCATCCCTATATTCAATGAAAAATTATCATCAGTTTATAAAGCACAAAACAATAATATTGGCTTGAATTCTTAGCTATATAGGCATTAAAGGAAATCATGAAGCTGATACACTCGCGAAAGATATAATGGCAATGAAAATAACCACTATCAAAATCCTATAAACAGAATAGAAAAACAAAATTACTCAAGAGATCCAAAGAAAATGGCAAGGGATTTTGGACATGTTCTCAAATAATAAACTATACGAACTTCAGCTGACAATAAGAAAGGAAAATATAGAGCCATTAGTTGACCATAGACAAGACACAGTGTTCAACAGAATAAGAATTTGACACTCACCTGACACATATATATGCTCAAAACAGAAACTGCCCCTCAGTGTACTCACTGCAACCAATTTCTCACTGTCAAGCATATCTTGATAGAATACAAGAAGCACAAAAAATATGTAGCAGCTATTACCAAACACAAAATCTTAACATGCTCTTCAAAAATGTACCCAATGCTCAAAAAACAGGACATTTGAAAAAATCAAAATACTTCAACTTTTATAGAAAATAGTGCTTGGACTCTGAAACATACAACTTAACATTTTGAAATACTCTCAAACTATACAACTTATGATATTTTGAGAATAATTGTAAAAAACCTCACAACCACTTGAAATGTTTTGAAACATTCCTGAATAAAAAAATCCAGTTTCAGATTAAATGATCCACAGGGGTTGATATGCTAGTAAAACTAATAATCAATCAATCAATCAATCAATTCAAGTACAAACTGCCCAGCAATATTCACAGAATCAACTTGTGGCTGAGTGTTTAGAACATTCACTTTTAAATCATGAAACCTGGGTTCAAGTCTTACCATGCTCTGGAAGGTGACTGCTTGATGTTATCTGCCTGAGAAAGTGATCCCAGCATTTCAGATCCCATTTCAGAAGTGCCTGAAAGCCATACCACAAGTGGACTATTTCTGAGTGAAATCGGGTAGACAGAACTGTTGTGCTAGCACAAAGTCCCAGATCATCATGACCAAGGGTTTGAGTATACTGACCTTGTTCAGACTTATGATCATGTCAGATAATGTGTTATCTCCCAGAAACTGTAGCTAATGTCTACTCAGCATGGTTACAGTATACAACACAGGTGGGCTTTTTAGTTATGTAGCAAATACAAATGTGTCTCACTAGGTGTTTGCAGCAAGAATTGGTTAGCTTCCCTAGTATGCAGGTATATACAGATACAAGCAGCCAGCAATTATAATATCAAGCAGACCTTAGTTATAGTTCCTGGGAGAGAGTTCACAATGTGGTGTGATCAGTTGTTGAATAAGGTCAGTTCACTCAAACACTTGGTCACAATGACTTTTTGATTGCATAATCGGTGATAGCTTTCATCTACTCAGGTTCACTCACAAGGCTTTAGTACACCAACAATGCCACACACTGGGATTATCTATCCAGGTTGATATTATCAAAGCCACCCTTGATAAATCAACCTGGTGAGATTCAAACCCAGGTATTGTCATTGAAATGCTAATATTCAAACCACTCATTCATGTCTTAAAAAGAGGCTATAATGCATGCAACTAATTCTGTTTAACTTAACATTCACTATATTTTTCCAGGGATGAGAGTATGGCTTTTGCTGAGATTTCTGCTTCTTATCAATAACCATCTAGTTATTAAACAAATGTTTATCTAACAAAAATTCATTTTTCATCACAAGTGATATAATTTAAAACCGGACCATTGTTTTATTTTTGAAAATAATTAATTCAGGTTCCTATAATTTCCATCATTTTGTTTCTAATTTTTTTTTTTTTAAACATTTGCTTGAAATCAATTTGGAATAGTAATAATTGATGTATTAAATTGTGCAGCAGTTCTTTGATTTTGTGGATGATTATCTTCCACATCATTCAAATTTTCACCGTCAGGAATGGTTTTCATACACCTTATTCTGATTGTATAAAAAGAAGAAGCCTGACATGCATACTGTTAAGACCAATGTTTTTATTTGTTTATTTTGAGTGTTGATCACATGCTGAATTTATATTCATCACAGCTTCTGCTTCAATGAAATATAAAATTTATGGGTTGAAAGGTTTTCCATATTTGTCTAAGAATTGCCCTAAACATAATTAGAAAAGTCATTACATAAAAATATACTATAACCTGAGTATTTATCTTGTATAATGATATCAAGTGAAATATAGTTTGGTCTACTGTTAAATATTGTATCAAAAAAGTAAAAGAAAATATGGAACAGCTGCATACAAAATTTGATGTTTGTTAATGTAACATTGGTTCTTGCTTTTTGTTACTTAAACATTTTATTTCATGTTTTGCTTTATTTTCTTTAGGATCATATTTCTTTCTTCATTTCTAATTACTGAAATGAAGTCAACTTCTCAAACCGTTTTGGGCTGCAGGTATAAATGGAATAAAGCCATTATCTGGGCAAATGTAATGGGGGCATTATCTCTGGAATTACCATATTCCCTGGTGTTTTTCCTGGAAATAAACCTTGAAAATTTGCATTGTGATTTGATATTGAATATTATATAGCTTATAAATATTTAATTAGCTTATGTAGTAAGTGCCACATTATAGAGGGTTTTATGCTTGCACTGAAAATCAGAAAGTTAACTTTGAATATTGACAAATGTGGCCATTTCAAAAAATATGCATCTCTCTTGACCCACATTTTTCTTAGACACCTAATCAGGCTTGAACTTTCATCTGCTGAGACACTAAGCTAAATGAAATTTGAGGCTCTTTGGTAAAAAATTGAAAATACTTAAAAACATGGTTGTTATTCATTAATAATGAAATAGAAGTTTTAATGATTTAGTCTTAAAGAATGATAATGATTTAGTCTTAAACTAATGATAAAATATTTTTTTTAATCGTTTCACCATAAGTGAGGCAATAAAGCCACTAAGACACAAGGGAGTTACTGAATGTAACAATAAAGAGAAAATCATTATTAAGGAGTGAGAAAAATAAAAGAGGACTCAAGAAGACAGTGGATAACAATTGATATTGCATTTGAATTTTTGAAAATCAAAGTTGGCTAGAAAACAAAAAATCAGAAGAGAGTTCCACAGAAAGGAAACTATTAGACCAGAACTTTTAGTTCCCTCTATCTAATTCAACTTTATAGGGATGAGAGCTTGGTGCTAATATAGTACTGCACTTAAATTCATAGACTCTAGGTACTATAGAGAAAAGTTTAGCAGTACTTCAGCATGAAAGTATTTATAGAAAAAGCACAGAGGAGCTACACTATGGTTATGAGAAAATGTTGAGGAATAGTAGACATATAAATATGTAAGATAGATTCTGGAGAGTGAAATTACTAGCACAATACAATGAACCAAATTTCCTAGCAATAGATGTAACAATTTATTCAATATAATCTTTCCACTTCATGTCAGCAGAGAACCATAGCCTCTCCTAGAGGTTAGTGTCAGCCATGCTGATGGACAGCAGAACAGGTTCCTCTTAGATGATTAATACAAAAGAGTTTTGTTTTAGAGATATTAAAATTAACAAGCCATTTCTTGCCCAAATAACATGTTTTACGTAACATTTTAAATCAGCTTCAAATTTTGACATTATTGAATGGATCAGACTTACTATCAAGACAGGAGCAAATAGTTGTCATCAGCATAGATACTGATTTGAGAGGTGAAGCTATCAGGAAGATCATTGATGAAAATTAAGAACAATGTAGGTCCAAGGATGAAGTACTCAGGGAACACCTGCATAGTGGAAAGTCAGACAAAGATAATTCAAATGAGACTCCCTAGGGTGTGTGTGATACAAAGATATAGTTTATTTAACTATATAAATCCAGCACAGCACTTAATTCTAATTACAGTTAAAAATGCATTCAAATTTTTTTTAATCAAATTTAGCGAAACAAATAAAGAGTGCAACTTGAATTATTATATATAAACTTCAATCTACCATAGCAGCCTGATTTTTTTTTTATTTTTACCTAGAAAATAGGATAATCAAGAGGTTGATGGTAAATAAAGTCTTGCTCCTGTTCTAAAATTAGATAAATAAGTCATGCAAATGAGGGCTATTACATAAAAGTTATCAATTCAGTGCTTAATAGGAATTTAATTTTTCTTTTCTTATGTTTATTAAATGACCTTAATACAACACAAATGCATACATACATACATAGCCTTTTTGTTGTTGTGGCATGACAAAGAGCTAGAATATTGAAATTATTACAGTTGCCAACTGGGTGCCGCATGATTGGATGAAAAACAACCAATCACGGGCTATCTTTTTAGATTTTCAACAAACTCCCCATGTGAGCAGGTTTTACAAACTCCCTTCGTCTTTTGCCTGTTAGGGCCTTACAGACAAGACGTCCCCGTCTGCTCTCCGTCATCTAAACCCAGGATACGTAAGGGGATTGACAGCAACTGAAGCACAGAAGTTATGGCTATATTTATATGACACAGGAAATATAAACCATTAAAAGGACGCATCTTTCAGATAAGTTCCGCAAACCTGACTGTTTGCAAATTATTGGGAATTTCCCAATTTTAATTGGTAACAATATTGTGATGCCGGGAGAAGAAAGGAATACAAACACAGATGAAAATTTCATACTGAGAAAGTAAGAACCACGTGAAATAATTTAACATGAAATAGATTTGTGTCAATTAATATCAAAACATGATGTCACTTGAGGAAAGGGTATACATACCCATCCCATTTTGGTGTTTACTACTAGGATTTGTAGAGGTCAAGTTTCGTCCATCCCTTTTATTTCCTTTGTTCTTAATTGTTTGTATAGATATTGTTCGCTCAGCAGGATGAATGACTTTAAGCAGATTAAGGGTGTTAGAGCCTTAATTTTTAATAGGGATTCCTTTAAAAGGAAAATAACTTCTGCCGTTGAAATAATGTCAGCAAAAGCATCCTTAAATAAGACTTGCTTTAAGAAACAAAGTCTTATGGTTGACAGAGGTTGATGCAATTAACACAAAAATAGTTGAAGCTTGTGAAAAGGCCGATATCAATTTAGAAAAAAGTGGTATATTGGAAGACGAACAATTAGAGGTGGTGTTCGTTAACAACATATTTGAAAGACTCACAAGACTGGAAGAGAACATTTCTAGTTCCAATACAGAAACGGCCCCAGTTCAAAATCCACAAGTGCCACTCACAGCCTCATGTGTTTCAGCCTCTAGGTTACAGTGTGTTAAATTCACTGGAATACAAGCCGGTAAATTTGAATTTACAAATTTCCTGGTTCAATTTAAAAACTGTGTGGACGCTGTACCCTCAAAAAAAGCCAAGCTGTCATTTTTAAAAAGCTTTTTAACTGGCTATGCATCTCAGTGTCTCATCTTTCACTAGAAGATGAAAACTTTGAAGTGGCCATTAATTTGTTGTGCAAGTAATTTTTGGATATTCCTCTCATTACTGATGAAATTTTTAAACAATTGCTGGGCAGTACCCCTAAATATGACCCAGAGTTTGTCAACATAAAAAAGATTTTTGTCAGAAATTAAAGCTGAAATATCCGAATTAAAAACCTTGTATAATTTGGATTTTTTTGAAGAAAACACTTCAGGCTATGAACTAATTAGCTATATAATTTTTTCAAAACTACCCTCAAATCTTCAAAAAGAATTAATCTGGAAAGTTGAGAGTAACTACCCAAAAATCAATCAGATTTTTGATAGTTACAACAAGGTTATAAAAACTTTAATTAAAACAGGTTTAAAAAAAAAGCATAATTCTCACCAAGACAATTTCAAGTCGCAGGTTGGGAATTATACTAAGAACAACAACGCAAAGAAAAATCTCCCTTCATTGGAAAATTTTGCAACAAAATCTAGCAAAATTACCAGACATTGTAGATTTTGCAACATCAATGGGCACACCATGAACCATTGTTCAAAGTATTCCTCCCTTGACTCGAAACATTCTAGGTGTGAGGAGATGTTCTTGTGCCTTTTTTGTACAAATGCTAGTCATAGAATGGAAGACTGCTATGGCAAAGCAAATAAATTACCTCGAAAATGTGCAAATTGCAAATCCCAAGGCCATGTTACCCCCCTTTGTGATAAAGCAGGTAAGAGTGGAAACAGTTCAACACTGGCACACAGGAGCAGCCTTATATTTTACCGATAGTAGCAATTACTGTTTCTAAAGGGAAACGTAAATACAAATTGAACTGCCTCTTTGATACAGGCAGTCGAAGGACTTATTTCTCAAGGCAATTTATTGAAAAATTAGGGTGCAATAGATCTTTCCTCACTCCAGTGGAATACGAGGTAAAAACCTTTTTAGGGTCTAAAAAGAAAAAATTAAACCAAGTTGTATTGGAGATTGAAGTAAATAAGGGTAATTCCTTGCCCTTACCTGTTCTTATCAATGATGAATTCAATATGAACTTAAGATTCAATAACTTTAAAACTGTTAAGAATAATTTACTTAAATCAAATTACAAACTAGCTTTTTTAGCACAGAAAAAATGATATTAGGGTTCATGATTTTTTACTCATCAATGTAATTCAATTTATGAAGAACATCAAAATGGTGGACTGCATGAAGGGCTCTACTTGGGAGTTTCCTACAGGCATTTCTCCGTTAGGCAACTGCCAAAATTTTTTATATGAAAATCAAAGTACCCCTAAAAAGTACAGAGTAAAGATTTTCAACACCACTATCATGCAATAGTGTCTAAATATTGTACATGCTCAGACACTAGAGTGAATTTTGTAATGAAACCCATAAAGAGTTACCCTGACCCCTTTGCTGAAAGTTTTGATGAAAGTCAAGTAGAAAGGAATTTAGAGAAAATGTTTGGTGTAGATTAACTGGGTATATCTCCGGAAGACAGAAATATTTGTGATTATGATAAAGGTAAAATTATGGAATTTGAAAAATCCATTGAATTCAGAGATAACTCTTATCACATTAAACTCCCCTGGCATGAGGACAAAATAAAGTCTGTGCCTTCCAATCACAGAGTTACTCTTTCAGTTTTAAACAGAGTAGTTAACAAGCTCGAGCAAAAAAAATTACTCATTGACTATGTTGAGGTTTTCCATGAGCAAGAGCGAGAAGGTATCATTGAATGTATTGAGGTGGCACCTTAGGATTTTTCAAAACATGTTTGGATACCCCATAGGCCTGTCTTCAAGATGGATGAGCAAACTACCACACAAATTAGACCCGTTTTTAACTGCTCCCTGAAGACTAAAGGAAAATATTCTCTAAATAAAGCTGCTTACCCTGGGTTAATGATGTACCAGATACTAAGGGTGCATCTATTGCAATAAAACAATGTCCCAAAAGGACTAAAAATTTAAAAGGTAGTAAAAACTCTCCCAATAATCCCTATATATACTATTAAATTCAGTTCTATTTAAAACTTATAGTCTTCACATACATTAGCTTGTAGGGTACATGTTACTGAACAAAGAAAACAAGTGTTAATGATATTGTACTATATGATCGAAATGATGAAATTTCTATAGTCCTATTAGTGCACCAAAGTAAGAATTTCTTTACATACAAAATAAAATACAACACTCACTTCTTTCAAAGTTGGAGTTCCTTGTGAAAACAAATCTTCACTCCTTCTACATTTTAATTTGAAGACTTTAAAAAAAAATAAAATCAACTTTTCTGTGAACTTTTCATCTTTGGCTATTTTTGCCTTAAAAAAAAATCAACTTTTCTGTGAACTTTTCATCCTTGGCTATTTTTGCCTTAAAAAATCAACTTTACTGTGTGAAAGATTATGTTTCAATGATTTCATATTGCAATTTTGTTTTGGGGAAGAATATTAAAATTGTTACAAAGTCTCCAACTGGGTGCCCTGTGATTGGATGAAAAGCAACCAATCATGGGCTACCTTTTTAGATTTTCAACAAACTCCCCACATGAGCAGGTTTTACAAACTACCGTCGTCTTTTGCTTGTTGGGACCTTACAGACAAGACGTCCCCGTCTACTCTCCATCATCTAGACCCAGGATACGTGAGGGGATTGACAGCAACTGAAGCACAGAAGTCATGGCTCTATTTCTTCAACCCAGCCAAAACGACACAGGAAATATAAATCATTAAAAAGGATGCATCTTCCAGATAAGTTCCACAAACCTGGCTGTTTACAAATTATTGGGAATTTCCCAATTTTAATTGGTAACAATATTGTGATGCCGGCGAGAAGAAAGGAACACAAACACAGATGAAAATGTTATAACGTGGGTCCTACTTGACAGAAGGTTTGTCATAATGATTTGAGACAGTTTTATAAAGTTGAGTGCTATTCCTAATCCAACTCAGACACTCATGTTAGTCAAAATACACAAAATGTTTTTAACCTTTTTATCAATACACCATCTCTAGAAAAGCTTCTATTCAAGGCTTTGAAACCCTTTCCTAGTCTTATACACACACACACACACACACACACACACACACACACACACACACATATATATATATTGTTACAACCTGACCCACACCACCATTATAGTAGCAGCAGAAAACAGGAATGTAACACATAAATGAGACAATAAAATAAGGTCTCTCATCTGATTGGTTGAATGCAGCCAAGCTAAATAGAATTGTTTTAGTGATTGAACCAAATGATGACAGATAGCAAATATACAGTAATAACAACAAAATATACAGATGGTTTTGAAACAGATTTGGGATTTCAGAATATGGAAATAGGGACAAATCAATGCAATAAAAAAAAACAAATATTTCAAAAAGAAATCACCCAGTGGATGGGTTCATCTTGTCATGAAGATAAATATTGTTTTGGTAAACAGTTTGAAGTCAACTATCATGCATTTACAAGAGCATATATAAAAAAACACATCAAAGGACAAAGAAGCTACTGATCTGTTGTTTGAAAATAGTATTTCTTTTTCATTTTCTTTAAATGTCTCTAAGATGTTCTATTTTCTTTGATACTTTCTTTCTACCTTTTCCTTTACCTTTTCCTCTTTCTTTCCCTTTTTTTTTGTCTCTTAAAAGTTCTTTTTTACTTTGATCCTTTCAGACTCTCTTTTCCTTCTCACTGGGTAGAAAATTTGTTAGCAAAATGAATCTCTTTTCGTTTTCTTGGTTTTCTTTCTTTCTCATTTAGTTTAGGGTTTGAGACATGTTGGATTTTAATCCTCTTTTTCTTTCTTTTTTTCCTTTCTAGAGGCTGAGTTTTTTGGTTGAATCTTCTCCAAAACTTTAGTCAGTTCTTATGGATTTTAAGTAACTGAATTTATAGCAGACTATTACAAGCCTTTGTGGTCATTCGTTCAAGTCAAACCTGAATATGAAACTGACTGAAAGCGGCTTTTATTTTCATGCTAAGTTTTTGGCACATGACTCATGATTCCCAAACACAGATTTATTTTGTAGATATGGGTAGAAGGAGATCACTGCCCTTTCTCATCTGGTCTAGGTTTTAGGGTCATGTTACTGTCTGGGCAGTATCTGGCTAGATTATCAAGTTTTCATGTGATCAGAAAGAAGGAAGCATGCTTTCTATAAGTCATACAATCTTTACCCTGTATTCACGCAAGCTGAAATCAAACCATTAATTATCAATTTTACTCTTTTTAAATGTTCTCGCTCTGTATTTAAGATACTTCTAAAATATAGTGCTTGTCTTTTTTTTTCAATAAACTTAGGTGGGAGTTCATAACAATATATGTGTGTGTGTGTGTGTGTGTGTGTATGTGTTATATCCCAGGTTGTTGGGATGAAGAAAAACAAACGAAAATAAAATATAAGTTTATTTTAACACATAATAAAATAACTCATAAATAATAAATTCATTTAATGCCTGTGAACAGCAAGTTGGATTTAAACCACATGCATGTCAGCTTATCACTGTTGGATTCAGAAGCGTCTTGGTCCAACTAGCCAACAAAGTATGTAAGTCTATTGTATTTTCAGTTATCGCCTTTTATAAGAGTAACTAAGTTAGCACTCCCTAAAACCTCCCCTTTTTAGGCTTGACTTTTGTCAAAGAATTTAATTAGAGTGGGTATAACTTACTTTATAATTGATGGAATTTCCTTGGTGCACTTTTTACTGAAGTTCTATCTTTGCCCTTTGGCAAAGATAGTTAAGGCAGTTTGAAGGTGTCCAATAGAATGTCCAACAGTAAAGTGGTGTTTAATTTGGTCTCTGGAAGGTTTGATGGTCGTAATTTGTTTTCATGTTGAACCCAGACTGAAGACTGTATATACACATCATACGTAACATTTTCAGATTGACAGAAAATGTGTACTTGTATCTATTTTTCTTTACCATTGCAGTAATCTTTTGCATGTACAGATTTTCCAAGTACATATTTGCATTTCACTGTTCGCTGATGCTTGTTATATTTTCTTCCATCCCTGTGTTCCCTTTTAAGGAATGATTTGTAGTTAGAGGGATGACATCTATATGTAAACTAACTTTACAATTCATCAGTGCTTCTGATGATGAATTTCCATTAGCTGTGTTTGAATTCGGTGTAGCTCTATAACTTCTGAAGAATGTTTTTGGTATTTTTTGTGTAGTTCCCTCCCCTTTGAGTTTAAGGAGTGCTCTCTTTAAAGTATTTGCAAAACACTCTACTTGTCCATTTGATTCTGGATAAAAGGATGGTATTCTAATGTGTTGAATACCATTCTGTGCACAGAAAGTTGAAAATGTAGCCGAAGTGAAGTGCCACTATCAAAAACTAGTATCTGTTGAACTCTAAATCAACTGATATTTTTTTTTATCTTCAGAATAGTTTCATTTGAGATGATGTGATTTATCTGAAAATCTTTTGGCCATTTGCAGTAAGCATCAACAAGGATAAAATAATACTGACCCTTGATAGGCCAGGAACTGAGTATAATTTTCCTAGGAGATTTTGATGACATTTGGCAATTTAAACGTGTGTACTAATTCCTTCAACTGCTTGTCTATGTTTGGCCAGTAAACATAGCTGTGTGTTAGGCTTTCGTATAGCTACTATGTCTTGATGACCATAATGAAATTGCTGAATCACTCTTTTATGTAGTGAAGATGGGATAATCACCCGAAATCCATGTAGTGAAGATGGTATCCAACCTGAAATCATCATGGTAAGAAAGAAGATTGCTCTCATTCACTACCTGCACCAGCTGCTTCAGAAGTGCTAGGAAGAAGGAACAGTGCTCCAAGAAATGTGCAACGCAAACATTATCACTCTATACAAGAACAAGGGTGATCACAGCGACTGCAATAACTACCAATGGCTATCCTTGTTCAGTGTTGCTGAGAAAGCTGCAGTTGCTCACAAAGTGTATATACCTCAAGGCACAGTGTTAGTTTAGAGCTGGAAGATCAACCATCAAAATGATCTTCTCCTTACAACAGCACCAGGAGAAATGGCATGAACACAGGTGGGGTAACAAAAGAATGCATGCTAAGAGCCATTAGGGATAGGAAGATGTGGAAGGCCATGATCACCTATGTTCTGAAGAGGCATGGCACATAGAAAAAGTTTTAATTTTTGTAGAGCACCCAAGTTCATTTTGTAAAATGTCACTAAACTTATTTTTCAGAAACCAACATGAGGCTAAGTGCATTGAACACAACTTTGAGAGGAATTTCAAAATGGTTAAGTTGTTCTATTCACTCTAGTTCAATTAGATTTAATTATCTGCTACACAATGCACACCAGAAAATGTTCTATTTCAAAAAGAAACATCACAAATTAACTCACCAGTTAAAGAATTGTACTTCCAGATGGGCTCATTGTTATATGATCTATTTCAGATACACCTAGCTTTTCAATTTGTTCCAAAGTCGAATGTGAGATTAATGTTATGTCCAATGCTGTATCAAACTGGGAGTGAACTGGTTTGTTTTTGTACTGAGACAACAATATATTTCCAGTTTTGAAAGAAGTCCTGTGTGAACATCAGCAGGATTAAAAGATTTTAATCCTGTGATAAATATCAAATATTTAAACTGTTCCTTTGCAAGTGAATTTAATTAAAAATTTTTGCATTTCTGATTGACATGACCAGCAAATGTCACATAATCATAAGCATCATCCTTCGTTAGTTTTAAACAATTTAATTGCTTATAAAACAAAGAATCTTTTTTTTCCAGATACTTCACTGAGTTGTTCCTCTGTTTCAGTGAAGATGAAATCTGTTGCCTCCTTTGTTAAAATATAATTTGTATAACAGTCATATTCTTTAGTATCCAGTTTGTAAATTAGGCGATTAATTTTTCATTTTTTATCTTTGGGAGAAAAGTTGGCTTGAAAAGTATCCATTCAACATTTAAACCATAAAGCAAATGTTTTTGTTTTTTTGCTTCTTGAGTTATAGTAGAATTCTGTGACATTGTTGACCAAGATATCTGCTAAGTTAATTATTTTGCTTCTAGTACAGAAAATTTTGAATTGATTCCAGAATCATTGCTGTCAGTAACAGTTGTTGTAACTTCTGAAACTGTTTTTGCTGTTGATGTAAGATCTCTGATGAAATTGCCATCTTGATTTTGAAATTTGAGTTCTTGTTGCCAAATGTTTGTTATATTCCAGGTTGTTTGAATGAAGAAAAATGAATGAAAATAAAAGACAAGTGTATTTTAACGCATAATAAAATAACTTTTATTCATTTATTGCCTAAGGACAGCAAGGATTAGTTGGAGTTAAACCATGAGGTCTATATGCATGTCAGCTTAACATCATATTGGATTCAGAAGTGTCATGATGCAACTCGTGAACAAAGTATATAATTCTATTTCAAGTTATTGTATTTTACAGGGGGGTGGGGGTAAATTAGCATCCCTTACAAGGTATACACACATGTTAGCCATTGCTATAGAGAAATAAGTAGAGGTAAGGTGCTTCATTGATAACTTCAATCGTGAAGTCTTCAAGTTATCACCTTCTTTCCTTGTAGTAAAGAAACCAGTGAAGCACTTCACTAAACCAAAGTCACGTGTATTCTATGACAAAAATGTGGTGAAGAAGAAAAATTAAAGAAAATTGGTAGCACAAAAACAGTTGCTGCAAGTATCAGAGAAACTATGCTAATGTTTATTTCCTACCTCTCTGGTGTGGCCAATCAAAAAAATCACTCAGTGAACAAAGGCCGTTGCTTTTGCTTACCAAGGTATTATGATTTTTGGAGTTTGGTGAGTGAAAGTGCATTTCTGCTGTTGTCGAGAGGAAGGTTTGGATTTATTACCCCATTTTCATTATTAGATTGCCTGCTGGACTGTTCACAACAGAATTTTGATTGAACTTAGTGTTTGCACATGAATTATTTTTTTTTTTGTTTATTTCTACTGATCCCATTGGTTAATGCCCAATTACATTATAACCTTTATTTCTTACCACCTTTTCTTCCAATAATATTGCACACCTTATCCAACATTACCATTTCGACTGTAGTCCCCTACTTTGAGTGGCTCTCTAACCTTGCATTCACAGAATTTTAATTTCTAAAGAACTTCTAATATAGTAATTTGACACACACACACATATATATTTTCAAAATAGATTGTCCATAGATCGGCTAATGTGGACTATCTTGTTGATTATTGTGAAATATTTGTGAAATCAATTATTGTTTTTTCATGTTGGATTTGATTCATTGCTATTATAACACCAATATCAACCAAGTTCGAAAAGTTCGAAATAATTCCAAGATTATTGAAAATTACTCATCTCAGAAATTCCTACTAATTTTTAAAATAGTTAAACATTTATTGTAAAAATATCACCAATTTAGACCACAGTCTTTAAGGACACACTAGTTTCTTGCCATTAGTTTATATTGAGAAACACCATGCAATTAAAGGTTTTCCATCTGCTTGGCAGTTTACAAAAGCTTTCTTGTCTGCTAGGAAATGCAAGTCTCAAAAAGACACAAACCATGATGCAGAAAGTTCAATATGAACCCATGATAAAGAACTATCAAATAAAACATTAACATGAGGATATATTTTTAATATTTAGATGTTTGTTTATCAGACGATAGACTCGTTTGTATAGACATCCAAAGTTTGACTTCAATTTTTCTACAAATACTGTAGATATCAATTCTATTAGTGTTATATAATTTTAAGTAGTTGTTTTTTGTTTTATAATTAGATTTAATTTGAAAAAGTTAAGTATAATCTTTTTTTTTATATTTTTCGAGTATATGGTTGGTATAATGTATGACAACAAGGATGAGGATTTGGTGGGCCATATTTGAATTCCAGTTAAGTATATTGCATTCACTTATGCACAAATAACCTTCAGACAGCTATAAATCCACCAGATAAGGGTTTAATAGTTGGACTTGTATCTGGATAATCATTATTCTCTCAAAAATTGTTAATGCAATATTTACACACCAAAAAGGCAAAAAAAAATTATTCTCATAATCAAAAATGTGTTTTGGCTTTAAATGGGCCACAAATTGTTGATGAGCTGTAAAAATAAATCAATTGTTGAGTTTTGTATAGTTCAGTAATTTTAACTGATATGTTGAATATATTATTCTGTGCATGGTTTTCATTATTATCTGAAATACTATTGTTTCTATTTTAATAAAAGGATCATGAGATTAAAATTTTAAATTTAATAAACATGATTAATACTTTGAAATATCTTTATGATGTCAAATTGTTTTTTATACTTTGCAATAATTTTAATTATTATAACTTTAATTGGTTCTAGTCAAAGAAAAAACATATTATTACTAATTAAAATCAAAGTTGTTTCTTTTTTTTTTTTTCAAAAAAAGGTTCTACTAGTTCTATAAAATATTATAGTATGTATGGTAGCAAGACAAGTAAAAATTGTGGTAATATTGATCAGATCATACTATTATGTTAAACCTCTCAGCAACTCAGGTGATTTCATATTTTGTATTTGGGGTTATTCTCTGATCATTTTCTTGATCAGCAAAGGAATCCACATGGTATTAAAAATTCAGTATCAGTGAACACTACCCAAACAAAGAGAAATCCTCATATTTTACATTTGGGAAAAGCTGCAGATTGGATTGGCTATAACATTGTTAACAACAAAAAGAATCAGATCAATAGAATGATAATTTCAAAATTACAAAAGGTGGTATTAGGAATTAGATAATTGAAACAATAATTTCTAACTAGGAACAGAAGATGTCTGCACTGTTTGCTGCAAGGCACCAAGGCACCATGGCAATGACTGACCATTATACAGATAGACATAACATACAAGTTGGCAGTAGATAAAAGTCAAGTCCACTTTAACCCAAATTCTCTGTGTATTACTGTAAAATAGCACCATCATTTTTTCTAGAGAGCTTTGTTTTCTTTTTAAATCAGTTCCCGCACAATTAAGGTGATAATGCTACTAAGACACAAATGGCTACTGAAAAAGAAAGAGAATGAGGAGGCTTTAGAAGAAACTGGAAACCTAATATTGAACAGGAAACCACTATTTCCATTCAATTGTAGAGGAGTGTGAACCAGAAAATAGACAAATGTAATTGCAAAGTGTGATTTTAGAAAATGAAAATTTAACTGAAACCTATTGGAAAATTATCCATTTTTTATTTGATATAAAGAATATACAAACTTGAATAAAACTGTTTTGCTATAGATAAAAAGAAGTGACAGTTAAAACTGTCACCAGGAGGATATACATTCTGAAAATTGCAAAATGAACCTTCTGTAATGTTTAAAAAAGAAAAATAACAAAAAAGATGATCACAAAACAAACTGAATATAAAATCAACATTATATGTAGCATTTAATTAGACAAAATTGTCATATTCAATGTTACTTTTTTTGCTTTATTTTGAAAAAGGAAGACTTCTCTAACACAACTGCAACAATAATATGCATTAGAGATTTTACCCACTTTCAAGACAGATTATGTTTTTCATGATACAAGTGCTATAGGCATAAAAGAGACAGCAATGACTTCTTCTTCTTCTATGTCAAGTCTCTTCAGGATGTAGGCAATCATGGCTCTCCATGTCTCCCTATCTCTGGTGGCTCTTAGCATGCTTTCTCCTGTTACCGCACCCAGACATTGCTCTGCCATCCACTTGCTCAAGTATGTTGCCCACTGCTTTCCCCTCTGTCTCTTTCTCTCTATCTGACATGCAAGTATCAGATTCTCTAAGCCATCCTTCCTCATTACATCTCAGGAACTTTAGCTGTCCTTTCCTTATGCTCAGTATTAATTTTCTTTTAGTTTCCATCCTTTCCAAAACCTCATCATTGCTTACATGCTTGATCCATGATATCCAAAGCATCCTTCTGTAGAACCACACTTCAGTTGCTTCAAGTTTTTTCTTCATCTTTGATGAGATCCTCCAGCATTCACTGTCATACTGAAGAACAGACATCACATAGCAATCCAGTACTCTTTTCTTTGTTTCTAGCGAATTTTTTCTGTCTCTTGATACTCTACTTAGTTTCTGAAATGCGTCTTTCACTATGTCAATTCATCTTCAGATCTCAGTGTTGCACTTTCTATCTTCTGTTAGAACACTTCCTAGCTATTTAAATTTTTTTACCTGCTTGATTTTAGTATCCTCCAGGTGTAATTGGCATTTTGGGCTCCTCTGTTTGCTGATGACCATGCATTTGGTTTTCTTATACTTTATTTGTAGTTCTTTCTTTCGACTTTCTTCATCTAGCTTCTTTAGAAGATCTTGTAGTTCCCTTTCCATGTCTGCTATCAGCACTGTATAATCTGTGTATCTTATATTGTTCGGAGTGTGGCTGCCGATGACAAATCCTAGCATAACTTCTAGGGTACCTTCTAATAGTTTTACTGTACAAGTTGAATAGATCTGGTGAAAAGACACATCCTTGTCTTATGCCCCTTTCTATTTTTGTATATCTGCTGAATTTGTTTCCTGTTCATATGCAGGTGGTTTGCTACCAGTAGAGTTTTGATTACTCTAATGTCTTTCCCAAATATGTTGAGGTTTCTGAGCATTTTATCAATTTTTTATGGCATACTTTTGTCTAGAAAACCTAGGTACATGTCCTTTTTCATTTCTATTGCCCTTTCTGATAACATCCTAAGTATATCCTTGATGAAACCACACTGTATATGTTCTATCTCTGGCATGATTCTGCTTTGGATGATGAGTTTTTGTTATGTGGATCATTAAACTGATTGTTCGAAGGAGCTTGCATTCATTTGGATTTGGCTTCTTAAGAAGAGCTTTAAAATTAAATTTGCTTAGGTCATCTGGTATTACACCACTGTTGTAGATTTCATTTATTTTTTCTGTAATTTTCTCTATGCTAAAATTGGCTAAAGGTTTCAGCATCTCTATTACAATGCCATCTGGTCCAGCTGCTTTGTTTTAATGAGTTTGACCATTGCAGTTCACTCAAATCATAAATATTTTTCTCCCTCTCTGGAATACTGGAGATTCATTCACATAGAAAACAAAAAAAAAACAAATAGATTTAAACAGAAAACTCAGGATATTTTTTGATCATTACAGTTGCAGTAAGAGTATAGAAAACTTATTTTTGGTATGATCATATTATTAGTGATCAGCATCTACTTATATGAAGGTATATTTCAACCCTGGTGGAGCTATTATCTGAATTTAAATTCAAATTTTTACTACATAATTTTTTATATGCATTATTAATGTTTAACATTGAATAAAGGGAATAAACAAGCAAGGAGATTAGATTGAAAGATCAATATATTTTGCATTAAATACATAATTTTTTCATCATAAAGTGAGAGACTTATTGATGTATGTAAATGTATGCATACACACACACACATATATATATATAAATGTATATATATCTATAAATATGTATGTGTTTATGTAAATATATATATATATATATATATATATATATATAAATGTATATATATGTATGTATGTGTTTATGTAAATATATATATATATATATATATAAATGTATATATATGTATGTATGTGTTTATGTAAATATATATATATATATATAAATGTATATATATGTATGTATGTGTTTATGTAAATATATATATATATATAAATGTATATATATGTATGTATGTGTTTATGTATATATATATATATATATATATAAATGTATATATATGTATGTATGTGTTTATGTAAATATATATATATATATATATATAAATGTATATATATGTATGTATGTGTTTATGTAAATATATATATATATATATATATAAATGTATATATATGTATGTATGTGTTTATGTAAATATATATATATATATATATATAAATGTATATATATGTATGTATGTGTTTATGTAAATATATATATATATATATATATAAATGTATATATATGTATGTATGTGTTTATGTAAATATATATATATATATATATATAAATGTATATATATGTATGTATGTGTTTATGTAAATATATATATATATATATATATAAATGTATATATATGTATGTATGTGTTTATGTAAATATATATATATATATATATATAAATGTATATATATGTATGTATGTGTTTACCGGAGCTATATTGGCATGTCCGCGGGCTCTTTCAAACAGAGGCTTTATAATCACAGGTACTCGTTTTCGAACCCTAAACAGAGATTCCAGACGGCACTGTCACGTAGGTTCTGGGAAATGAAGGAGGAGGGGCAGGACCCCATAATCAGCTGGAAATTAATAGGCTCAGCTTGTACTCCTAAAAGTTTTCGTGATAGGTGTCGTCTGTGTTTATTGGAGAAGATTCTGATTTTGAAGTATCCTCATCAGGACTTACTTTTGAACTTTAGAAGGGAATTTATAAACAAGTGCCGCCATAGGGCGGATTTTAAAATTTAACTTCTAATTTTTAATTTTTAAATTCTATATTTTTCTATAATTTTTTATTATTTTAAAAAATTTTTTAATTTTAATTTTTTTTTTTTTTTTTTTATGTGTATGTTTGTGTGTGGATGTGCATATTTGTATATATGTATTTATGTATGTGGGCTATATGTTATTTTGGAAAAAAAATTTTTTTAGCTATGTAAATGCTCCTTTTCATAATATTCATTAATATGTATGTGTGAGTGCATAAAGAATATATATATATATATATATATATATATGTGTGTGTGTGCGTGTGTGTGTATATGTGTGCATGTATGTGTACACATGTATATTATGTCTATGTGTGTGCGTGTGTGTGTATATGTGTGCATGTATGTGTACACATGTATATTATGTCTATATGAATTTTTTGTATATAGGTGTGTACACACACATGCATATATATGTATATGTGTGTATGCGCATGTATATGTATATTAGTGTGTAATAAATTGAATGTATGTGTGTGTATGTGTATGTATATATGTATTCTTATTCGTTAAATGGTGTGTGTGTGTATATATATATATATATATATATATATGTGTGTGTACTTCTATTGATATGTATATATAATAATTGTAATTTTTTTTTTTTTTTTTTTTTTTTTACCTAGTATTGTCTTTATTTAGTTTAATTTCAAATGACCTAATTTTTTTAAAAAAATAATTTTATTTCAAATCCTATATCTTTTTATTCCCTTTTATCAATAATTTATGCCTTTTTAAGTAAAGGCTTTTTTTAATACTTCAACGTTTTGGGGAAATTAGATTTTTGAATTTGTCCAGCGTCTGTAATATTTAAAAAAAATTTTTTTCTTTAGTTTCTTTCTTTTTCCCTCCCTTCCTTCTTTTATCTCTCTTACCAACTTTTTTCCGTGTTGCTTTAAATGATTCAACACGGGGTCTGTTAATTTTTAGTTACATTCTCCCCTTTTTTTTTTTTGCAAACCCAGACGATGTCAATTTTTTTTTTTTTTCTTTTCTTATTTATTTGATTTTATTCTATCCTTTTCTTTTTCTTTTTCCTTTTCTTTTTCTTTCCCTTTATTTTTATTTTTATTTTATTTTTTTTTATTTTATTATTATTTATTTTTTAATTTCTTTGCAATCTATTTAAAAAGGAAAAGTAGACTAATTTTTTCTCCAGTTTCTGAAAGGTTTTTTTCTGTTGCTGAGGTGATGTGTCGCTCCCCGTGGGGATCGTCATATCGAAATGGCCATTCAACATCTTTGAATTAATCCTTTTTTAATATATATATTTGCTCTGTAATATTTTATTACATGGAGCTCTCTTCCTGTATCATTTTTTAATATTAAAATAAATTTTTAATATTAATTAGGATCGGTTTTTTGGAATTTACCTTCCTGCTTTTTTCCTTTGGATTGAAGTATCTGAATTAAAATATATATATATATATATATATAAATGTATATATATGTATGTATGTGTTTATGTAAATATATATATATATATATATATATATATATATATAAATGTATATATATGTATGTATGTATGTGTTTATGAATATACAGGGGCCCGACAATATTTTTCGGACACTTTGAAAAAAAGTACTTCAAGGTGGTTACTAGTGCCAAAAACATTTGCAATTGTAAGTACGTAGTTGAGGAGTGAAAATCTACTACTAGTGTAATCATTTTTTTTAGTTTGGCTTTGATAATTTTAGTTTTTTGTGATTTTTGCGAAAACTTGCGCAACACTATTTTTCGGACATGACAAAAAATCCTATTTTATTAAGAGCTAAGTTCATGTATATGTTGCTGTATGCAAATTTTCTGCTTGTACACTTAGCTGTCATCATTAGAATCAATTATCTGTCCTGTTTTATTGGCAAAACAATTAAGTTTAATGAGGTAAAATGCATTCAAAATAAGTCGTTTGTTTGGCACGGAAGAAGCGGGATGATGGCCTCAGCATCAGAAGGATCGCCATGGATTTGAAGCTGTCGAAATCAACGGTCGAATACATGCTGAAGACAAACTCCGAGCAGAAAAAGAAGAGAGCACAGAAAAGATCAATTGGCAAGAGGACTGAAAGGAGAATGAAGAGGACTGTGACACGGCTTTTGACATCTGGAGAAAAAGTTACAGCAAGAAAAGTGAAGGAGAAATGTGAATTGGATGTAAACGCCCGAACAGTACAAAGAACACTGCATAGGATTGGTTTGAAGTATGCAAAGGCTAAGAAAAAAATTACACTAACAAAGAAACACAAAGGAGCAAGACTGGAGTGTGCTAAAAGGTGGTTAACAAAGCATGTTGACTTTAAGAAGGTTATATTTACTGATGAGAAGTGTTTCAAGTTTGATGGGCTCGATGGATGGTGTACTTGGTTGAGAAGGGGTGAGCCTGCTGTACTGAACAAACAACAGATGGGAGGAGGAGGAGTTATGGTTTGAGGTATGATCTTTGCTAATGGAAATATATGGTTGGAGTGGCTGAAAGGACGACAGAACAGTGAAAGCTACAAACAGTTGCTGGACGAGAAAGCCCTACCAAGGATAAGAAGAGAGATAGGGAATAATTTCGTTCTACAGCAAGACAATTGCAGCATCCATGTGTCAAAACTCATGAAAGAATGGATGGCTAAAGTGAATATGACTACTTTGGAATGGCCTGCAAAAAGCCCAGATCTAAATTTAATAGAAAATGTTTGGGAAATGCTTGCGCAACTTGTCTATGATGGACCTGAAATAACGAAAGAGGCTCAACTATGGGAACGGATACTAGATGCCAAAAAACAACTAATAGAAACACGTAGAGATGTTATTGTGCATATGTTTGATCATTATGAAGAGAGATTGATAAAAGTTATTGAGAAGAAAGGTGATATTACAGACTATTAACAGTTTTTCAACAATGTCCGAAAAATAATGTCCGAAAAATAATGTTTTATTACAGGTATTGTCTTTGTTTATGCTATTCTATTGAAGGAATTTCGCCAGTCTATGGTACTCGGAAAGTCGAATACTAAAGTGTCCGAAAAATATTGTCAGGCCCCTGTATATATATATATATATATATATATATATATATATATATGTATGAATGTGTTTTTGTATATATATATATATATATATATATATATATATATGTATGAATGTGTTTTTGTAAATATATATATATATATATATATGTATATATATGTATGAATGTGTTTTTGTAAATATATATATATATATATATATATGTATATATATGTATGTATGTGTTTATGTAAATATTTATATATATATATATATATAAAAATGTATATATATGTATGTATGTGTTTATGTAAATATTTATATATATATATATATATAAAAATGTATATATATGTATGTATGTGTTTATGGAAATATATATATAAATGTATATATATATATATGTACGTATGTGTTTATGGAAATATATATATAAATGTATATATATATATATGTACGTATGTGTTTATGGAAATATATATATAAATGTATATATATATATGTACGTATGTGTTTATGGAAATATATATATAAATGTATATATATATATGTACGTATGTGTTTATGTAAATATATATATAAATGTATATATATGTATGTGTTTATGTAAAAATATATATATATATATATATAAATGTATATATATATATATATATATATATGTATGTATGTGTTTATGTAAATATATATGTATGTATGTGTTTATGTAAATATATATGTATGTATGTGTGTATATATCAGCCCTCTATGGCAGTGGTTGAATATATTCTTATGTCTGACATTGAGTGAATCTAAGTAGCTTTCAAGCTTCTCCACTAATTTAGTTCCCAACCAACTTTCAAAGAGTTTACAAAGTTAGATAAAACACCTCCTTTGGTACATTTTGGAAAAAAATTTGAATTTTGGTTCAGTAGAAAATAGTTACATCAAAATATATGAAGTCTGAAAAGGGAGACTAACTACATAAGTGAGTAAGTGAGCGACTAATGTTTTTAGTAACAAATCTTATTCTTTATAACTTTTGTTAAATTTTTTTTGCATGCAGTTTTCAACATTTAAATTCTAATATCTTTTATCACCATTTCTGTCAATAGAACTTTTCTTATCATTTGCCATTTTATCAGAATTTATTATAAGTAATCAATTGTTTTATTGCTTTTTTAATCAATTGAATATAATTTTTTTCTTTTTAAAATTTTTTAATGCAGTTTCAGTAATAAATTTATATTAAATTAATAGCAATGCCTAGAAAAATCATGAATTACATCGAATGTGTATAATAAGTAATATTTAAATTATATTAAATCTGAAAAAGAACAGGACAAGATATTCTAGTGAAGTTAGAAATAAAATAAGAAATTGCTTACTTAAAATATTGCAGCTAAAAATAAAATTTGAATGCTATGCTTTCAGAAATTTCTTGTTTTTTACTTCACCAGAATATACTTTCCTTAGATTGTATCCAATGGTAACAAACTTAACCGAAGACAATATGACAGAATTATATTGAAATTTATGAAACTGGCATTAGCCGACTTACTTGAATTTTTACTTGTTTAGTATTATTATTTTTTAATGGATACTCATATTATAATGTACTGTTAACTATATATATATATATATATATAAAATAACAGACTTCCCACTCAAATACGAGACAGTTTAGCCATGTGTCTAAATTAAAGTATGAAAAATACCCTGATATAACTTGGAGCACAGTAAAAATAGCCAAATCTTACAATGGTGGTAAAATATGCAGATTAGCCAGAACAAAAAATTGGCTATTATTATGTTGTTCCTAGACAAAAATGAATTAATAAATGAAAGAACAGAAAATATGTCCAAGTGTAACCATACCAATAAATAACTACTAGGATCATACAGTCATGGATAAAAATATTCTAAGACCTTTAAGTAACTTCTCCAAATTTTGAAATTGTACATTCATAAAAGATCGTTGTTACATGAGCGTTTGAAAAATGGTAAAATCAGTTATTCACCTGAAGACACCGAAAAGTAGAAACCGAGGTCACAAAATAACTTTTACAAAAGGAAAAATATTCAAAAGTTCTACAGTATCAAACACGTTTTAATACAACTGTGTATGGGTCTAATTTAATTATGACCAAAAACTAACTAATTATATATGTATATATATTTATACATATATACAGTAATTTTATTACAATGATTTATAAATCATTGTCTTTCACTTCCTTATAATATATATATATATATATATATATATATATATATATATTGTGTGTATATGTATATACAGATGAGTGTCATATGTGTATATATATATATATATATATATATATAAATAAAAGGCAAGATGTTTGTGTTTATCTGTCTGTCTGTTGTTTATACAAATCCACAATTTTTATTTGATTCTCACCAAATTTCACACAAATATTCTTCAGCCTTCTGGTCAGGTCATAGACTAATTATTTTTTCCAATTTCCCTCCCAATATTGGAAATTGATACCCTGATATCTGATCAGGTCTGATCAAGTTCAGGATTTCAGCCCTTTTATCGTGGTCCTTGCTGCAGAATTTGCTTTAACTTGGTAAAATTATAGTTTTTAGTCTATACTATTAGTAGATCTTCTCAGATGACTCATTTTCCCTGATATTGGAAGTCAATACCCCTTATATTCTTTTGAATTTGATCAATAACTGATATTCAGCCATCAATATGGATCATTTTCTCCAATTTTACTCCCGATAGGTACAATAAGTTTTCATGGAATTACTTAGGTTAGCTTATCCTTGGATGACTTATTTGACTCCAATATTGGAAGTCAATATCCTGATATCCTATCGGGTCTGATCAAAATCAGGTTTTCAGGCCTTTTATTTTGGTTTTTGCTTTGGGTTTTGCTCTAAGTAGGTATAATCATAGTTCTTAGTCTCAGCCATGATATCATTTACTCAGAGAACTTATTTAGCCTTTAAAATTCAGTTTGCAATGAAAAACTTATTTGACATTGATACCGGAAATCAGAATTTGACTTACATTCATTCATTTTTCTTTAAAAGAATAAAATTCTGTATCCAAAAAACACTATTCTTAGAAAAGCGCTCAATGCAAAATAGAGCAAATAACATTTAATTAAATTTTATAACATAAATATCTAATAATATCACAGCAAAAGTAGCTATTTTGTTTTGACACTACTTGTGTCTTATTAAGTGAAGATGCTGATTTCAAGTTGAAGAGTTTTAAAATGTTCAAAACTAGCCAAATCTCCTCAATCAGGAGAACATTGTTACATAGTCTGTGGGGACTAATCACAATACAAGCAATTTCTAATTTTAGGAACATAAGAACAGACTCTAAAAACAATTTATTGGAGCATTAATGTTAATATTTGATGCAAGTAGAGATTGGTATTACTAATTGACTATTAGTTTCACTTTACAATTAAACTGAAATTTATTTAATAAAAGAACATGTGTATTTATTACGAATAAGTTTTTTTTTTAATCATATCACCCCAAACAAGGCAAAAACGCCACTGATGCGCAGGGGGCTACGTAAGAGTGAAAAGATTGGAAAAGAGAAAAACCAGAAACTACATCCTAAACAGGAAACAAGGGATGAACCTCTTCACCTGTTCAATAGACGTGGGTGGAGTGTGAACCGGGCGATAGTTTAGTCTATCTACTCCAAAAAATAAAGTAAAAAAAAAAAGAGTGAAAAGATTGGAAAAGAGAAAAACTGGAAACCAAATCCTAAACAGGAAACAAGGGATGAGCCTCTTCACCTGTTCAATAGACGTTTAACAAAGTATTAGATTTAGATTGTTCAAATTAATTACAATCTAAATTTATTACTTTGTATATATACATATACATATACATACATATATATATATATATATATACACACACACACACACACACACACATATATATATATATATATATATGAAATGAATTGTTTGAACATTATTTTGTATCGATACTCGTATTTAAGTAGATATTCTGTTTTTAATGAAACAGTATTATATATTTATTTTTACCGGCCTGATTATTTATGATAAATTTTTATTACAAAAATGTGTGATATTCGGCAGGATTCGAACCTGCGACCCCTATCTATATAGGGGAAGCTACCATTTGATCTGGTAACATCTTAGACCTCTCGACCACGAATAGCCTCCAGTTTAAACGAGGTTTTTATCAAGCCTATATAACACAATTTTCGATTCATTGTAAACAAACATATCTGCTCTGAAAAACAGAATATCTACTTAAATATGAGTATTGATAAAAAATAATGTTCAAACAATTCACTTCAAATTGTCAGTTGCTTATAAACAAATTTCCGTAACATGTTTACATTTGTTGACATTACAATACATTTCAGAGCAGATATGTTTGTTTACGATGGATCGAAAATTATGTTATATAGGCTTGATAAAAACCTCGTTTAGACTGGACTCTATTCGTGATCGAGAGGTCTAAGACGTTACCAGATCAAATGGTAGCTTCCCCTATATAGATAGGGGTCGCAGGTTTGAATTTTGCTGAATGACACACATTTTCGTAATAAAAAATTTATCGTAAATAATCAGGCTGGTAGAAATAAATATATAATACTGTTTCATTAAAAACAGAATATCTACAGAGTATCGATACAAAATAATGTTCAAACAATTCATTTCAAATTGTTGATTGCTTATAACCAAGTTTCGTTAAAATTCATTGATTTCCGTAATATATATATATATATATATATATATATATATATATATATATATATATATATATATAGATCAAACATGTATACTTTTATATACCTGGGAGATGCCTTCATTAGATCTTGTGTGTTTTACCACTCACCTGCAGAATATATTATGATAACCAAAGTCCAAATTAAGCTTTTTAAATACATATTATATTGATTTATTTTAGAATATCTCTCTCTGCTTGGGATTGCATTTTAATGTATACAAATGCAGTCAAAGACAATATCCTGAAATTATACAGAAATTTAAGAGATCTTTATTAACCAACATATTTTTTTAAATTTATTTATTTGAACATTATTGATAATGGATACATATGTATTTGAGTGGTTGATCTGTTTTTTCCATAATTAAACAGTACATTTTTAAGTATCCACTAACCTAGATACTGGAGAAAACAGAACTATATATTTATTGCGTAAAATTTTTTTTTTTCATCATTAAGTTACAGAGTTACTGATGTCTGTGTGCACACACACACACATATATATATATATATATATATATATATATGGTGTTAAGTTGGTGGCCTGTTTGAAGTTAAGACTGATGACTTTCAGTGGTTTACTGGTAGAAAGACAGGCATTTGAGGTAAGCAAGCTTTGCAATAATGTGCTCAATATCAGAGATGGATGGGGAGCATTAATTGAATTAAAACAGAAAAAACTTTCACTTAACTGATTGGTGTCACTTTCAATGTTCCAGCATCGAAATTTCACATACGCATATTCACTTTCAAATATTAAATTTAAACACACCGCAAAATAATAAATCATCAAAAATATAGTACTCCTTAAAAATCAAATGAAAAAAAAAACAGTAGATAATAGAAGGAAGTGGAAAAAAAAAGAAATAAGAAAAAGAAGAGCAGATAACCAGATAACATGACATTCATCAAGAGAAAAAAATCACATGCTCACAGACTTAGACACAAATAACACCAATTCCACAATACACAAATATTGAATAATAGCAGTAGAAAAACAGGTGTAAGTAAATTCTTATATGTTAACAAAATATCAACATCAGCATGACGGAAGCAACACCGATCAGTTAAGTGACAATTATATATATATATATATATATATATATATATATATATACACACACACACACACACGCACACACACACATTTGTATACCAAGCTAATTTTCAGTGCCTGGATCACAAATAGAAAAAATACTTGTAAATTATGTTTTGTTCTTTGAAAAGATTAATAATAATAATGATTTTATCAGTGTTTAAAAGGTGGGGTAATAATGCATCAAACACTGTTTACAATTTCACATAAAAAAAACACTTAAAAAACAAGGCCTGTTAGATTTTGTTGTATTCCTTACTCAAACCCCAACACTATGAAGAAAAAATGATTAGTGCAAAACATTCCTTTTGATGGAAAAATGCATGAGGTACAAATTTTTCTATTTTCTCATTTAATCATGCACAATTAGTTTGATATATAAAGATTTGTGCATCATATTTCATCACCCTATATATGTAGGTATATATGAGTGTGTTTGTGTGGTGTGCATATATATATATATATATATATATATGCATGTGTGTGCGTGTAAGATATAAACATATATTTATAATAAAAATATGATCTTAAAATATGGTCTCTTTATAGGTAAAAGTGCTCAACATTAGGGATAGAGCATGTGTAAATATAAGATCTGAAGATTGCATTTAAGCATGAAATAGACTTACAGACTTTCACCACCCTGCTGACTTCCGTGTCCGCTTATATATACATACATACATACACATGCACATAGTGTGTTAATAATACTTTTACACACTTTTGGGGAAGGCTGCTCTTGCAAAAACAAAATTTCTATATAAACATATGTCCAAAAGGCAATTATTGTACTGCTACAGAGCAACTCAACAAATTTTCAGAATCTCCTCCTTTTTTCTACACATGCATGCACCCCTCAGATCATTGCTTAGTGGACTCTTAAAAATACTCCCACACTGTGTTGAATGATTTTCCAAGCCTTTATGACATGTTGATGAAGTGTCTCTGCATTATTAATGTTGTCTGCATAAACCAATTGTTTTAGGTGGCTCCCCCAAGATAAAACTTGAAAGCATTGAGGCCGAGGGTACATGCAAGCCATGGAACCAGTTCCTACCTTGCTAGCCATCTTTCATGGTAAATGTCAGCCAGTGCATTGCAAACAATGTGAATAAAATGTAATAGAGCCCCCATCATATATTTACCACATATGGACCTTCCAGATAGTCACCTACAATTCTTGCCCACTGATACCAATGTCTAACCTGTATTGTATCATAGGAATTTTGATATGCCAACAAATGTTGGTTGTGTGAATTTGTTATACTATCTCTTCCAAATGTTGTTTCATCTATATATAAGACTAAAGTGACAATCAACTAATTTACAGTTTGTGAAAAAAACTATCAGCTAAGTTTCTCCAGTGAAGAGTGGGCAGAAAGTGAAAGACCCTGCACACATTGCAAATGATATGAGTACAGGATCTGCTCCAGAAGTACCCTCCATGTAGTACTATGAGATGTGCAACATTCTAGAGCTACTTGATATATGCTGATAACTGGATAATTTCTGACAACCTGTAGAATGTGTTCTTGTTGGTCAGGTGTATAAGTAGATCTCAGTCTTTCCCAATCCATAGTTAGTAGTGGCATGGATCCTGTCTTATTATCGCAATAATAAATAGCAGCAAAGGTTGGATGACTTGACAGCCTTCAGTCTGGAAATGCAGTCTGATATGGCTGTGCCGCTATGTGTGTATTACCATTCACATGGCTGTTTGAAAAAATCATATCTGCTTGCTCATGGTATGAATATCTTGCCATTGTTAAATGGAACACTTCTGAGTTAGCTCACTATGTTTATTAAATGTTGAAAACAAATCAGCCACAAATGTACATGAATGAGAAATGTAATCTAGTTTACATAGCAATCTAGTACCATCTATTGCAAACTGTTTTTAAACTTAATAATTAAAAAATGGAAGGTTTTTGGACAGATGTTTTGTCCTTGTTTTGGTGTGAGGAACCCTCCCACTAAGTTTATAAAAGCATTTTGTTATGTATATCTCAAAAGTTCTTTTTACATATATATATATATATATATATTGTTAAATATAAGAAACAATGAATGTCTATTATGTTTAATCATGAGCTGTTCTAAATGTTGTATTTTGGCTTTAATTTCAGTTGAAAATAAAAACAAAAATTCTCCAACATTTGGATAAATTTTTATTAAGTTTGTTCTAAGCTTTCAGCTCACATGAGCCATCTTCAGAGAGGTAATTAAGACAGTAACACAATAACATCCGCCATCAGTAATGATTTTATTTTGTGTTGACATAAAACTTTGCTAGGCAATGGCAATAGTTACCAAAAATAACAAACGCAGTTTGCAAATTTGCAATGCGGTTCTATGACATCACACTGTGTGATAGTGTGAAATGACAACAGAACCATGTATTCAAATGCAATGTAATGTGCATTATATTGCATTTGAAATTTTTTTTCATTAAACAATATAAAATTATAAATTGATAAATTATATTTTTGTGTCATTAAAATATATAAATTATACATACACAGATGGAGGAATTGTCACCATTTTACATTTTCAATTTCGTACATGGATGTTGTCAGTTTCTGATTTTGCAGACTGCAGAGTATAATGGGCTTAGTTGGGCACTGTCTGAGAAAAACAGAGCATCATTTTTGTTTCTTTTTTTAATCATTTCACCCCAAGCAAGGCATTCCACTGCCACTATTGCACAGGGGGTTATATAGGGGTAAGTGCTGAGAAAGAGTGGTTAGTTATAGGAAGTGTCGGAAGGAGGGTGGTAGACGGATGAGGATACCGAGGATGGGGGTTGGGTAGATGGGTAGAGTGTTTGAGGAAATAGATGCGAGTTAGTGTGATAGATGTCTGTTGACCTTACGTTTAAATTCCTGGAGATTGTAGCTGTTGGAGAAGCAAGTATATGGAAGGGAATTCCACAGGTGGGAAGTGTGAGAAAAGAAGCTGTTAGAGTAGAAATTGTGGTTACATTTTATCTGTTTCATTGTAAAAGGGTGGGACCTAGTTGCTAATCTAGTATCTTGTGCAAATTCATACCTAGGGGGCACCAGTGAACTAAGTTCATTGGCGCCGAAGCCGTGAAAGTATTTATAGAAGAGACACAGGGAAGCCAAATCAATTCACACCAACAGAGATTTAAAAACAGCATGCTGTACTGCTAGGTATTAATGAAAGAAGCTCCAATATGAACATTTCAGAGTGTTTGGGTGTCTATCTGGGGACAGTAAAGAGGATTCAGAAAGAGTTAGAGAAGTCTAATGATGATTACAAAAATAGGGCAAAAACTCACTCTGATCATTCTGATAAAAAAAAAAAACTCCTGAAGTTTTTGTTGAGGGCCTCAAACACAGCATGGATGCCTATATCAAGTCTCTTGAAGAGGTAGTACTACCCTAGGTGAAGAAGGTGGCTGCTGGAAGACCCTGTGTCTGGTAACAGAACTCTGAACCATTCTATACCAGCAGATAAACTAGTCATGGCTGTCAGACAATTTCTGTAATCACATCATCCTTTACATTTGGCCACCTTACTCCCTAGACTGCAATCCCCTTGATTATTATGATTGGGACACAGTTGAGTGAGAGACCAACAAAACTCCTTGTAACACCAAAGAAAAAACTTAAGGCAAAGATTATGGCAGCATTCACCAACTACAAGGAGACTGTACAGAAGAGATGCAGGTGATTCCAAAATCATCTGGATGCCGTAGTTGAAGCCAATGATGATTTCATTGATTAAATTTACTTTTTAATATTTCAAGCTGTTTTTGTGTAATTTTGTAAACATATCTGTTAAAATGAGATGCCTATATCATTTATATATATTTTCATAATTAGATTAAATTTCATCCAACACACTCTGCATTTATATATATATATACATAAATATTTCAGCAGCATGATTCCAAGTTATGCATTATGCAATCATCAGGTACATATTACAAACTGACAGACTTAAATTTGGCTAAAAGTTGCTGCCCTATCAGTGACCAAGTAGACAGCATCAAACAGGCCTAAAAATCTATCTTATTTTAAAAATATAATTTATCAATTTATAATTTTATACTGTTTAATGAAAAAAAAATCCAGTGTTATTGATTTGCAAAAATTTCACTATAAAAACTTATATTAATTACTTTTCATCTACCTTTATTTTTTACTTTCTTTTTTTTTTTTTTTTACTACTCTGTTATTCCAATATTTATATTTTCTAATGTCCTGGCCATGGAAGAAAATTTGTTTGTTATTTTAATACTGTCTTAAATATATTTTTTATTGAAAGTTTCTTCAGAGGTCCTATTTTTTATCATATAATAACAGGTATTGAATTTTCTTATTTGAACAGAATCATTGATGAATTCTAATCTAATCAGGAAGACTAATGTCAGAGTCACTGTATTTTTTGAAAATTATAAGAAGTATTAGCTACATTGTAAAGGGAAACAAGAGATAAAGTGGAATATAGAGCCACCGCCACTCCATCATATTATTGCTGCTGTGGTTTCTATAGCAAGTAGGCCTTTTATAGAATAGATTTGTTAGCTGCTACACTCAACCAATTAAGAAAAAGAATTTCTTCTTTCTGCCAATCAGGATAAAGAGGGTCAGTTTGCTATGCTATTTAACCTATAACTGGAGGGATAAGAAATGGGATCATGACTTTACTAAAGTTATTTGTGTGAAAGTGAATGCAACAACCTCTACTGAATTTTGAACTTTGCATGCCAAGTTCACTTTCTATATCAATAATAATTATTATGCTATGTGCAGAAACACACTCATTTATAGTGGCAAATTATTTAATATACTGATATTAAAACTCTTCAATTTTACTTATTGTGTCTCTTTTGCAGTTCCTTTTCTCCAGCCACTAAGAGAAAAAGAAAAACACCAAAATGTAAACTTGAAATTAACCAAGTCATTGCTATGATTCTTGTGTTTATGAATTAGACATTTACTTTAAGCCAAATGACAAATATATGTCATTCATCTTAAAGCTTAAAGCAAATGTCTTGTGGCTGTTAATCAAATCATGCAAAATTTTGTACTGATTATGTTTTTAAAAAGCCCTGTTTTTGTTGATATTAATTTTGCTCAAAGCAAGGTGGGTCAGACCTGATAGAGGATTTGTCTTAATGATTTAAGACAAAATTTTACAAAGCTGGATTCTCTTTCTGACACCCATCTGACACTTACAGTAGTCCAAGTATGCCAATCTCTAAGAAGGTTTTCATTCAAGACCTGAGCTCATCCTAGCTTATAAATATATATATATATATATACACACACATATATATTAACCATTGACTCCTATAAAAATCTGCTCTTTGACATGTTTTGTTTTTTTGTCCTGTGGCATATTGAGATTTGTTAAAAACACATTCCAAAAGCTAAGCAGAGTATTAAGGGACGAGAAAATTTTGTTGGAAACAAAGAAAAGAGTACTAAACTTTCATGTGATATTTGCCCTCCTGTATGGCAGCAAATTCTGGACAATTTTTTCAAAGAAGAAGAGACTTGAAGAAACAGAAATTTTGTTTTAGTCATGGGCCAAACATGTGAGCAATGATGAGGTTTTAGAGAGAATGGAAACAAAAAGGAAACATATTTAACATCAGAAAGAGGCAGTTGAAATTTCTAAGACATGTAATGAGGAAGAAAGGTTTAGAGAATTTGATACTCACAAAACTGAGAGAAAGAGGGACAGGGGAAAGCAGAGTGTGACATACTTAATGGGCTTGAGCAAATAGATAACAGAACAGGATTTGGGAGAAATAACAGAAAGACCAAACTTCTTAAGAACTACACGAGACAGGAAGATGTGAAGGGCCATGATTGCATACTTTCTGAAGAGACACAGCACAGAAGAAGAAGGTGACACACCACCCTCCTCACCAGTAGAAAAGCTAGTGGGAGAATTGGTTTAGGTGTTAACCACCCATCCATGCAGCAGGTTGTACTGGGTTACATATTACTAGTTGCTGGCCTAAACCTGACCTGACTGTATTGGTTTTATGATGACATTTAAGTCTAGAATAAAAAATGAACTCTGAATCAAAGTATCTGTTTCTCTAATTGGAATGCTAAACCAATATCTCTTTAGTGTATTAAATTTTTTAATAATTTTTATTTATCAGCTCTTCAACATCAGATTATATTCTAAATTCCTGTATTTCTTGAAACTTTATGAATTTTTTGATAAACTACAGATTCTAATCTCTTTCTTTTTCAATGTACACACAGTAGATAAGAATTCATTTACTAGACTTTGCTTAGGTCATTTATTTAAACACTGATCAGGCTTGATGCTGTTTGGAAGATCAGTTAACAACCAGTATTTTCAGTATAGGTTTGTTGTAAGCTCATATATTGACTTACTTTAACTTATGCTGGCACAAAGCCATAGGTGTAGGGCTGATGTGAAAATCCCACACTATGCTAGCTGTTTGTCTATCAGACCTATTTACTAATCATTTCTATAAGCTAAATATCTCATAGCAAATGTGAATGCTTTCAAACATTTTTGCTATCTACGTTAAAGCTCAAACTAAATATCAATACCTATCAGTTGCTATTGCTATCCAGAAAAAAAAAATTGAGTTTTGTATTTTTATCTCTAGGTTTTCCATATCTTCTAATTTCTTTTGGTATGATTCTTGATTACATATACACACAAATATATAATAAACAAATAATGAGAAAATTAATTAATTACACCCTTATAAGAATCTCATTAATTTCTATCTACATTAAAAGCTTTTAAAGAAAGACTTCATACCTTAATATATTCCAGTAAACTCCCTGTGCTTTTTTTATAAATATTTTCATGGTAATTTTTCTAACTTTATGAATTTAACCACAGTACTGGATTGGCAACTAGGTCTCTTCATTTTACAGTTGAAATGGCTAAATGTAACCATAAGTTCTATGTGAACAGTTTATTCTATCATACTTGCCCTTGTAGAACATATATAGTGGTAGTCACTTCTTAGCAGAAGAATGCCATATCCTTAATTTTGGATTGAGTGGCACTGTCCATATTAGTGTTCCAAAAGACTTGTTTAAATTTTGTAAGCTTTCCTTCATATATGGCAGATGAAAAACTTAAGGTTTATCAAATTCATATGGAAATTCATGACTCATCAAATCTTCTACCTAAAATAAAAAGCAAACATTGCACCCAGTGAAGCATAGACCATTGACGAGGGAGCCAGCAGTTCCTCTGTAACTTGTCTTTTTACAGGTAGGTGTGTTGACCCTACCTCTAAAACAACAGGTTTATCCTTTGGGTGAGGTAGATTGGTTGCAAACTAAGGCTATAGAACCAAATATGTCCTGCTGTTTAACCCATAGCTTTGGGGAGAAAAGATATTTGTGTGTAAGTGAATGCAATAAAATCAACTGGAATTTGAACTTGGTCCTCTGATTTCTCATTCTAAGCTGATATCCACTGCACCACAATGCACATCCTTCAGACCTGCTGCTTACTTATATACTTTGTTACACAACTGATCTTTATGGCTGTCAGTATAGTGTACTTGAGATTGTTTACTATGATGAGATATTAGGTAATTGTTTTGGATAAGAAGATTCTATTTCATATGTTGCATGTTCTTTCAGGCTGGAAATTATCTTGATCTTGTAGAGCTTTCTAGAAGCTCATTTGAAGATTATAGAACAACTCTCTTTTTCTCAGTTATCTTTCAAGCATTGTTTACTATTTTACTCTACACAGATGAACTTTGTTATCATTTTCCAAGCCCTCAGCATCAATACCAAGAGTATTAAGATTGGTTTCAACAACATCAATAAAATGCTTTTTCTTTTTTTTTTGTATTATGTTTATTTACCATTTGGCAACTCTCGTATATAATATGTTATCACCCATTCTAGTAAGATGTGACCTCATCTCATTGATTATAAATGAGGAACATTTCAGTATTAGATTGTTCTGCTGAAGAATAATTGTATTAGGGTTGCTGCTTGATAATGTATATAAAACCATTTATCATATTTTGTTTCAGTTGATATAAAACCTGGTTTTGTATAGCTTGCTTTCCAGCTTGATTTGCTTATGCTTTTAAAAAAAACTATAAAAATAGGCTATTTTTTTTATTTTTTTGCAGCGTATCCAAGTTGTTGGTCTTTGTTCATTCACAGAAATAATCACAGGAGAAGGAATTGATAGTCTGAGTCAAGCAAGTAATTGCTCAAAGAATTCTGACATTGAATCTAACATTGTTGAAATGGTCACCATTGAATCAGGTAAGTAAAATTAAAGCTGTTAAAAATACTAAAAAAAGCATGATCTGCAAAGAAATCAATTTAACTCAGCTGGCCTTAATTCTACAGTTGCAATTATTAGATAAGAATTGCTAAAATATACAAATAAATTTTGGTTTCTTTCTGATGTTGCTACTGTCACTTCCATGCAAATCTTGTGAAAGGTGGGTTAGGTATTTATGCCTTGATTTTGTCCATATAAATAAATATTTTACCATATTTTTGTGACTAGCATATATCAATGGAAGGTTAAGAAAAATGTTTTAAGAAATTCACTCACTTCTAATAGTGTACTCCACAGCTAAAGTAGCCACAATAGCAGCAGAATTGCTGCTATATCCATTGTCTCTATTTACAGATTGGTGCATTGAAAAATGTTTAGAATGTTCACTTTCTGACCATGCATCTCACATGTTGAACATACACAAGTGTGCATGAGCAGGCGTCTGCAATGGGGATTAACTAACTGCCCTGATTGATGGGTATCCTCAAATATGAGTGGTCAGCCATTCATTATCTACATAAAAATAAGCTAATTGTTTGTAGCATGTCTATAAGCATTTTCATTTACTCTTTTGGTGCCTTTTGGTGCCAGGTTTTTCTTACACAGAAAATGGCAAGTAACATTTGAAGTGGTAACTGTCCTTTTCCTCATTTTTTTTGGAATACAAAGATTTGCAATAATAACAGTGACTAAGCAAAATTTATTAGTTTAAAAATTCCATTTTTTTTGTCAAGAAATCAATAAAATTATTAATTTTTTCAATATAAGGATTAAATGAAGCAGAAGTCAGTATTTTCACTATTTTTAAGTATTTTCAGACACAACCTTGTTGTTAGGTAAAAAATGGTATGCTACATTTTAAGGAAATAAACATAATCTCATCTCTTCTCTTAACAAGGAGAAATATGAGTAGTAAACATATGCTTATATTCAGTACACATTGTCTTCATCTGTTCTTGTTAGTGAATAGTTCCAAACTCAAATTCATAAGTAAAACTGTCTTTTATTTGTTCAACCAAAATCACTATATTTTATATTTTTCTTATTTTAGAAAAACTTTAACAGTAGTGCAGTGGTTAGAATACTACTTTAGATAAATTAAGTCTTTTTAACCATAATTCGATGCACCGTTATAATGGAATTGTGCCAAACTAACAAGTTTAATAAATATGTATCTATGTGCTATCTGTTGTAGAGTAATGGTTATCAACCTTATATTGTAGGACTGTTGTAAAAGTTCATTCTTAACCTTGTGCTTTAAATTCTCAATATCATAGCCTTGAGCCAGGCTAAGTTGAGCATAAATATCTCAGGCAAACTGTTATCATCTGTTATTGTGGCCTTTTTTTAGACTTGGTAAAGTTTAGTACCCACCAGCAGATACTACAGGAATATAGCTTTTAATTGAATATTTTTCAAAAATCATCTCTGACTTATGAAAAATGGTTTCTCATTTTCTTTGGCGTTTAACCATAACTCATACACCATACTTTTTTTTCTAAATTTTTAAATGAAAGATTTCTTCTCTGTTAAAACAAGTCAACCCACTTGTCAAATATAAGCAAGTGAATGAATGAACAAGTAACACAAAAGGAGAAAATATTGCTGAGAGCACAAAAGACAGGAAGTTGTGTAGTGACAAAAAGACTCTCTTATTTTAAGATGTTTATTATAAATTTTTTCTATATTTAATTAACTGCATAGAGACTTTGATCTGGGGTCTGGAAAATGAATTCAGCAAACTGATTTCAAGTTACTGTTGTCAATACTTTCACTTATAAAAGGAGAAACTTAAAAAAGAATGAATCAAAATATCTCTTTTCTCTTATCCAATCAACAGATATTTTGACCATGAATACAACTCTTTACTTTTGTTTCTAAACGATTTATCATTGTTTAAAAATGTACAGTTTCTTAAAAGGAACAAATCACATTTATCACAAGCACATATTATTAAATCATGTTTCATTAATTACATCTTGTATTTTAATAATTATATCATATTTTAATAATTACATCTCCCGTTATAATAACTGCATCACATTTTAATAATTTCATCTCCTGTTTTAATAATTATATCCCATGTTTTAATAATTACATCACAAATTTTAATACTTACATGACATATTTTAGCAACTACATCTCTCATTTTAATTTTAAAATTACAACATTCTTATATGAATGCTTGAGATTTTAAATTAAACTGGTTTTGATAAGAAAAGATCCTAGTTTAAAACTGTGATTTTTTTTTTTTATATAAGTAAATTTTTAATAAACATCATGCAAAATTTTGCATTTGAGATTCTCTATGATTTTCAACTGAGTTGAATTAATAATTAAGTTTTATCTTCAATATTTTTCAGAAAACTAATTCTGTTACTTTATTTGACATGCTTAGTTTTGTTTCTATTTAATTTCCAAAGAGGTCCTTATTATTTTTTGGTTTACTTTTAGTAATTTGCCATCATTTTCATTTATCAACAATGACATAGAAAACTTTATTTCACATAAAAACACAAAGAATGTAGATTAAATGCAGTGTTCTAGACTTGGTGTTTTTGATATCATTTCCAATAAACTCTGAATTTAAAGCTTCCTCAGAAGCTTTTCAGAAACTAATAATGAAAAGAAAAATTCAAAAGAAAACATATTCAGTGAAAACAAATTTGAATAAAACAAAAACTAAACCCTAAAAATTATAATAGCAGTGAGATAAAATTATAGAAATCTTGCCACTTAGAATTTTGCAATGGTTTTCTACATTGTTTCAAAAAACATTTAATTAAATTGCTTCCAGTGAGAACATGTTTTTGAGCTGAATTTGGAGTTGTATACTTTGAAAAGGAAAATGTAGAATACCTTGAGGAATATATATATATATATATATATATATATATATATATATGATTAAACAAATCTCTTTAGAAAAATCTACCTTAATCTATTTACAAAATTTAGTTAGGCATGAGTCAAGGACAGATGAAGAAAAGTGGAGCACACAAAAATTGCATTGCACCAATCATTCAGATAAGGATGGCTTGCCTACCTTGAAAATCAGGATTCAAAATACTGTTTTATCTTTAATCTAGGTTTGAAATTTTACTTTTGCTACAAGTAGCTATTCAGTTATCGCAGGTTTACCTTTGTCTAGTACAAGGCCAGATGAGAATAGAAAGAATGTACTGTGCCAATGATCTAATTAGAAAAGGACTACCAGTTTGAAAATCAGCATTGTGAAATTGTTTGTTTTTGTTTTGTTTTTTTGTTTATTTACCTTTGACACCAGTTTGGGAAATATGTGACTGAATCTGCCAAAAGACAGACTAAGTTAATATATAGTTTTTTTTAGTAATATTTCTATGAATGTCAAATTTTCATAATGCTTCATCATTTTTAAAATATAATTGTAATAATAAAATATGACACTGAGATGGCCAGAAGAAAAGAGTTTAATAAATGCCTGATAATTGTTGAAATTCGCAGAAAGATGGATTGAAAAGTTCAGAAGAAAATTAAAAATGAAATATGTTGAAAAATTATTTTTTTAATATAATTCCATGGAGAATCAAACCTAAATTTAACTAGATGGAATTCAGTAAAATTGAGCAAAATTAAGACCACCCATTCTTCCCTACCTCCTGCTGATCAGAAAGTGACCATTAATGTATTCTCAAAGTTGTCAAATAGAAAAAAACATGTAGATAAAGAAAACCTAGGTGGCCACTGAAATAACATTTACATTTGCTCTGGACAAAAATCCAGGATAAACATCAGGTTTAAATCAGCCACCCTGAAAAAAGATTTTATATCTGAAATTATTTTGGATTCCTTTGAATATTTCTTCATGTGCTGTGTCCCTTCAAGACATAGACAATCATGGACTTCCACTTGGCTATGTCTCTTGTTGCACTCAAATTTCTTTCTCTCGGTATCTCTCCCAAACCCTGCTTTGCCATCTATTTGCTCAGGCTTATCAAGTAGATTTCATGTTGCCTTCCCCTGTCTCTCTTTCTCTCTATCTGTTTTGTGAGTATTAAATTCTCCAGGCACTTTTTCCTCATTACTTGTCCCAGAAACCTCATCTGTCTCTTCCTTATATTAAGTATGAGTTTTCTTCTTATTTCTTAGTACTCAGTCCATGATATCCTTAGCATCCTTCTGCAAAACCACATTTCTCCTACCTCAAGTTTCTTCTTTTTCCTTGGGGAGATCATCTAATATTCACTGCTATACCAAAGGACAGATAGCACATAGCAGTCCAGCATTCTCTTTTTTGTTTTTAATGAGATTTTTCTGTCTTGTAGTACTCTAGTTAGCTTCTAAAATTGATCCTTAGCCATGCAAATATGTTTTTGGATCCCAACAATGCACTTTCTATCCTCTGTTAGCATGCTTTCTAGGTATTTAAGTTTCTTTACTTGTTTCATTTTAGTTTCTCTGACTTTTAGTTGGGATTTTGGGATCTTCTTTTTGTTGATGACCATACACTGTTTTTTTTTAAGTTAATACATAGTCCTTTCTTCTTGCTTTCTCTTGCTACTTTCTGTAGAAGGTCCTGCATTCTCCTTTTTGTGTCTGCTATCAGCACTGTCATCTGTGTATCTTACATTGCTGGGATTGTGGCCAATAATGATGAATCCTGGCAAGGGTTTTATTTCTCTCAGAATTGTTTCACTGTATAAGTTGAATAGATCCGGTGAGAAAACACATCTTTCTATTTTCATATACCTGGTAAATTCACTTCCTATTTGTACGCCAGTGGTTTGCTGCTAGTATATATTCTTGATTATCCTAACATCCTTTCCAAAAATGTTGATTTTGTCAAGCATCTCTATCAAGTCTTTGTGGCATGCTTTGTCAGATACCTTTGCATAGTCTATAAAGCACAATTCTGCATTTTTATTGCTCTTTCCGATAACATTCTGAGTATGAATATTCCATTCCTTGTTCTGGTATCCTTAACAAAATCATACTGTTCTTGTCCTATCTGTGGACTAATTCTGCAGCATGCTCTGTTCATCAGAATTCGGATAATGAGTTTTGTTATGTATTTCATTAAGCTGATTGTTTGGTGGAGGTCGCTTTCCTTTGCACCTGGCTTTTTAGGTAGTGCTATGAAAATTGATTTGTTTAAGTTCTTTGGTATATTGCCACTGTTGTAGATTTTATTTATTATTTCTGTGAGCCTGTCTATGCCAAAGTCTTCTAAGGGCATTAACATCTCTATTACAATTCTATAAGATCCTGCTGCTTTATTTCCTTTTAATTTGACCATTGCCAATTCCACTTTGATTTTTAATGTTTCTGGTCTATCTGTATTTTTGTGTATTGTTGGTTGCTCTCTCTTGACATGGAAGAGATCAGCAATATATTTATCCCATCTCTGAAGTATTCTTTCTTTTTTTAGCATGAGGGTACCATCCTTTGCTTTTATATATCCTGTTGCTGAGCAGGTCTTTTCTCCTGTTAGTTTCTTTATTTTTTTATGTATATCACCATTATTTGTCATGCTCAGTCTCTCTACTTTGGCACATTTGTCATTGAGCCATCTTTCTTTAACCTGTCTGCATTTTCTCCTTATTTCCTTGTGTAGTTTCTTGTATTCCATTCCAAATCTGGGCATCTTTTTTTTGTCTCATTTGCATCAGGTCAAGAATCTCTTCAGTGATTCACTCATTTTTCTTCCAACATTCCTTTGGGATGATGTTGTTTGTCAATGTCACTAAAGCCACTATTAGTGTGTCCCATTTTGAGCTTTTTTTTTTCAGTTTATCTTTCGTATTTCATTTTCACACTGTTTATATACATTTCCTGCATGTTTAGGTCATTCACGAGTCTATTGTACTGCAGCCTTAGGGCTGTGTTAGGTTTCTTTAATTGCCTTAGTTTTATTGTTAGTTTGCATAAAACTAGTATGTGGTCACTTCCATAGTCAGCACCAGGCTTTGCAGTGAAGAACTCCTTTTCTGAATCTCTTGTTGATAGTAACATAATCAATTTGGTTCTTAATTTCTCCTCTTGGGCTTTTCCATATCTGTAGTCTTCTCGGGTGCTCTTAGAACTAGGTTTTATTTATTATCTGGTCATTTGCTATGCACCATTGGACCCATTTCTCACCATGGCCATTATGGTGTCCTAGTCTGAAATTTCCCACTGTTTCACCTTCTCTTCTTTGCCTAACTTTGGCATTGATATCTCCCATGATGATTCTGATGTCTTGGGATTAGCACTGTGCCTTGGCATAATTAAGCATGGAGTAGAAGGACTTGATTTCTTCTTGGATACAAGTGACAAAATAAAATTAGTTGATCAAGAAACAACAATCATGAGACAAGCCAATAAAGAAAGATTAATGACTGAAAAGCCTTTTAGTTTTTATCTACACTATCTGATCTGATGATTGGATTTGTCACAAAGCCTTAGATGCTGAGAAAGTGGGAGAAGGAAGAGAGAGATTAGCACTGCCTATATGGAGTGATGGTGTGAGATGAGATATGAAAGGAGTTGGAGTTAAGGGTTTGCTTGATTTCTCTGACCACTCTCAAAAGAGGGCTGGACAGCCCCAAATTTGGAAAACTACTTGAGTAAATATATTTTGTAAATATGAAATTTTAGAAAATTGCTGATGCTAGGAATATAAAACAACCTAGTTAAACCACACCTGCCACACACAGTACACTATATAAGCTGGTGATTGTTGGACATCTAACACAAGAGAGACACAGAGTACTCACACTACTAGAATCCACATGGTTCACTGAGACCTTCTGACCAAAACTTTGAGCTAGCCCTGAAGATTAGAAATTAGAAATTGAAGTTACTACTAACACAAGTTTCAGACTCCAAAAGGGAATTTCAGTGTCAGTTGATTATGGCAATAAGTAGGAAGCATTAAAACTGTTGTATACAACAAATCATATATAAAGCAAGTCAGTCAGTCAGTTAAGTGCCATACGTGATACACGCTTGGGCGATCATGTCTCAAAAAAGACGTGACTGACTGGGCAGAAGATTATCCCGCAGTAGGTTGCCATTGCTTTCTGCGGTAGACTGGTTGCCGACCAAGGCTATAGAACCCAATCTGTCCTGTTATTTAACCCATAACTGGAAGGAAGAGATGGATTAATACCTTTCCCAAGGGTATTTGCGCGTAAGTGAATGCAATGAATTCGACTGGAATTTGAACTCAGCCCACCGATTTCTCGTTCCAAGCCGATATCCAATGCACCACAATGCACATATAAAACAAATCATTGTTAAATTTTTAATGTGAATTAATTCTTTATTCCAAAAGATTCTTTTTTTTTTGTATAACTCCTAAACTGTTGAACTGTTTTCACTTCAGTTTGCTCCATCAGTTATCTTCCCACCCACATAGATAAAAAAAAACACAACATGGTAGAAGAGTGAATGGTCATGAACAGGTAAATACCAGCTAAGTCAAAAATGATAAATATGATTTTAGTAATAACTTAGAATTGTAATAATCTGAATGTAAATAAGTGTTAATGATACTTTAGTCTTTTTAAAATGTTTACCATTCAAAATATTGGTATTTAAAGATTGGATCTTTTTTTCTTGCTATATTAGAATAATTATTACTAACTAAATTCTCTAATATCAGAATATAAAGAGACCAAAAGAATAAACATAATTTTAATTTATTTTCCAAAAGAAAATCTGTATCTAAAGATAAAACTTGTTTTTTCTTTATTAAAGTCTTAACATCAACGGAGATTCTTCAAATAAAAATGTTTATTTCTAATTCAAATTTCCTGTATTGCACATATACTAGCATTTCCCTTTTGGTTATACATAACCCTATTCTGTAATAAAATGTTTTTACAGTACTAAACAATATTTTTGCAAAGAAATTCTAATTCAGAAAACAGAAATGAAGCAGAAATTTTCTGTTAGGTGTTAGTATTTTCAGACAGAAAGTTTGTTGCATTCAATTTTAATATTGCTTATAATAACAAATAATACTATATTATTTATTACATATTGTTGTTAATAGTTTTTTTTCCCTCTTCCTGAATATCATGGTTTGTTTATGAAGATATGATAAAATACATACTATCTTTCATATCACCCAAGAATCAATCTGAGCTCAAGACTTGATAGGATACCCTCTTTGGAACTCTGGAACTTTTACTCCTTTATTTAATAGCCATCACTAAAAAGAATTTTCTCTTTATTTTATACTCACATGAATTATTTGCTTATTGAGTAACAGCATTTGTGAAACTTGGTAAATATTTGCCAGAAGGGGAAAAATTTGTTTGTTTGTTATTTGTGATGTTTCATATTAAATTTGGAAAAGAATCCTTATCTGTTGGAATTTTATTCCCATTGAGCTGTTCATTTTTTTTGTTACATTTCATGGAATTATCATGAAAAGAAGGCTTTTGTCTGTGAACAGTTTGATACTTTATTTCGCTGAATATTTTGTGGGAAGATAATTTTTTGGAATCATCATCTGATCTAACCCCCAAAGACATCATCTATGTTTTTTTTTTCATTTATGTACAGAAATGCCTTTGCTACTAACTTGATATTTAAAAGCGTCAAAGATTCTAAGATTAAGTATCTTAATTTTTCCAAATATACTTTTTTAACTGATATTTTGTTTTGATGTTTTTTAAAACATATTTCTTTCTTTTTTTATCTCCTCTTTAACCTAACAATTAAATTGTGAGAAAATTGAGACAAAAGCATGTTTTTAGATAACACTTAAACTTGTATTCTATTTGACAGGAACTTGTTATATCATATATCAATGTCTATACATATGAGTGACAGTTTAGAGATAAAAGGACCATATAAGGTTATAATATTTTTAATAACAAAAGTATTATATGCATTGCTACATGACACTGTATGGGATGAGGGTTCAATTCTTGATCAATTATAATTCTTTATAATGAATTCACTGTAAAAAAGATTGTTAAAATGAGCAGAAACAATTTAAATATAGTAAATAATAAAGTGAAATAAGAATATGTAAAATAATTAAAGTCTTTCACTAGAGAATCTGAAACAACTTACAGTATAAAAAAGAGGAAAGACAGTGGCTGTAGGATTAAGAATGAAAGTTGTTTCAATGGTCAAAATGTTATGTAAGCATCGCCACATAATATAACAGGCCCTGTTTGCAATAGGATATGAGTTCTTGTTTTGTCTAATGCTATTCAACAGTTCTGAATTACTTCAATATAATTAAAAAGTTATGCAATGCAGTAAAAAAGAATCAATATTATATAATTGAAAGATGTGATACTCTAAAATGGTCAAAGATGCAAAGTTCTTAGTGGATTAATAAGATTGTGTCCAGAGCATGTCTCTGGACACAATCTTATTAATCCACTAAGAACTTTTTTAGAATGGCTCATGAAAGCCAAAAATGTTCAGAATACATTGGACAGTTATTGTTTAAACATCACTAGAAACCAGGAAAATAGTTTAAGCCAAAGGAAAAATAAATAAAAGTATGCAAATAAAAGAATATTAAACAAGGAATTTTCATTGGTTTTTACCCAAATATGTGTATATATTTCTAAAAAATTAATGGATTTATTTTTAATCTGACATTTTTATTACCTTGAATGTTATAGTGGACACATCACATTTAAAATACATACCTCATTGTTTTTTAATAAATAAACAGTGTGTATTGCATCAATCAGCCATCTCTTTGAGAAATCTTAGTGAAGAAAATGTGTTCCCTGGCAGGGACCAAACCTGTGTCCCTCTTTTCAAAATATTTGTTAGAGTCAACATGCTTTAATGCTCAACTATGAAAAACATAACAAGCAAGGTTCTATTTCCCCTTTTTAAGGAAAGCATATTCTCTTTGCTAAAATCTTTTTTCTCAAAAGCTCATATCTGATCAGTTGTGTATCCAAAATGTAAACAAAATAATTTCGAAAGAATTAATGAATTGATCTTTCATCTGATATTTTTATTACTTCAAATGCTATCATTGGGCAAACTATTTGAAGTACACACACAAGTTTTCTTTACTAAGATTTCTCTAATGCACAGGGCTGAGAGATATGAACATATTGTTTAATAAGTAAAAAATGTGGGACCTATTTCAAATATGAAGAGTCCACTATAATAACATCTGATGTAATATATATATATATATATATAGAGAGAGAGAGAGAGGGAGAGAGAGTTGTATATATGGATCAAAATCCAACAAGATGAATAGGATTAGTAACAATCCAATTTGTTCTAGTTTAATAATCCTGCTAAGAATCTACAAAATATAAAAAAATATTTTGTATATTCATAGTAGGATTGTTAAACTAAAACAAATTGGATTGTATAGGAATGATGGGCTTATTATCAAGCCTAATAATAATGGGCCTCTATCCTCTAAAGTTCAAAAGAAAGTTATAAAAGATTTTAAATTACTTAGTTTTAAAATAGATATTTCTCACCATTTAATTATATGTTGAATTTTCCTCTCGATATTTTATCACTCTAGCTATTGGGCATGTTGATATGCACTAAAAAGCCTGCCTTCCTCTACTGGACACTTGTGGCCTAGGGGTAGAATTGGCGACTGACGCCAATTTGGTCGGGTTTCAATCCTGGGTTAGGAAGCGACCAGAGTCTAAGCCGTACTGATGAACTGTAATACAGCAAAACAGATCTGTCTGCAGATGACTTTAGTATATATATATATATATATATATATATATATATAATCCTATGTCTATAGCATGACTCAGTTTCATGCACAATGATAATCAGGTGCATATTATGATAGCTCTGTTATATATATATATATATATATATATATATATATATATATATATATAAAACTTTAATCGAAAAGGAAAAGCAGGAAGGTAAATTCCAAAGACCCGATCCTAATTAATATTAATTACATTAATATTAAAACTGATCAAGGTGGAGAGCTCAATGTAAGTAATATTTAAATTACAGAGCCAATTATAAAATAAATTCCGATGTTCAAATCAGTTGTATGGCCATTTCTACATGAAATCCCTAAGAGAAATTTCATGCATCATCAGCAACTTCTTTATTTCAAAATAATGCGTGAAATTTCTCTTAGAGATCTTATGTAGAAATGGCCATACAACTGATTTGAACATTGGAATTTATTATATATATATTTATAACAGAACTATCATAATATGTTTTGATCCTGGCTAGAAGCAAGTGGATGTCTAACCACACTGATGAGCTGTGACACAGTAAAACAGGCTTGTATATGGATGACTAACATATATATATATATATATATATATATATATATATATATATATAGTCATGAGGTAAAACTAATAGGACTGTAGAGTTTGCATATTAGCCTGTTAATTATGACTTCAGCTGTTGTATTTGAAAATTTAATTCTGTTCAAGTTTGACAGTCTTCCACTCTGATTTCATTTCCATCCCCAACCTTGACTTATATTCTGAATCTAAAATTCATAATCAACTTTACAATTCACTACATTTTACTGGGGAATGTCGATTTGAAGAGAGGACAAGCAAGTAGAAGGAAACAAGAATCTGCAATGTTATCAGTCCTAACTTGGTATCTCAAATTCACTTACATTCCTACTAACTTAATGTAGCATCCCTCTACCTTTTCTATAAATATTTTCATGGTAATTGTTCTAAGGTTTCTCACTTATGGAACACTCTTCTGGCTGCTTGTATTCCTGTCAGCTATAATCTATAAAAAATTAAATGTAACATTTGTCATCATCATCTGTCTCTTTGAATCCTGTTCTTTTATTGTCCCCTCTCTCACTCACTCTTCACTAGTGTTTACTCAGTTTCTTTTACACTCAGTAACCTTTTGCATTTTTGTGGCATTATCACCTTGCTTAGGGTGAAAGAATTAAAAATGCTACAAATGTTTTAGGCTGGAATTGATCTAAAGAAAGTGATACTGTGTATATGATTTAATTGAAAGAGTGTCATCTATATTGAAATCATTCCAGTGAACCTAATGATTGACCCAATTAAGTAATGAATCTTTTAGGTTTTGAAGAGGTCCATCCATCTTTGAACCTCTTGGACTGGTGCTACAGAATCATTAAAAAAACTGTACCAAATAACAGAAACCACATCACTTGATGTCTTTCAACAGCAGTAACAACTAAAATTTGTAGCACATGTAACTCAGAGGTTTTCACTCCTTGACTGTATTCACCAGATATTGCATTTTTATGATTTATTCTGGTCACTTTAGAATTCTCTTCATGTAAAGATTTTAGTTTGTTTTTAAACTGCAAAGGTCAGTTCAGAAAGATAAAAGGTTGTAATAGGATGGAATTAGGAAGTGACATGAAAGATTCTTGATCAAAACAGCATATGTGTTGCTCAATAAAAATAATATCAAAAGTAATTAAAAAAAACATTTTTATTTATAAAACTAAAAATCTTGTGGCAAATATCTCAGTTAAATCAACCACACAATCTGTATTCCTTCTCTATAACTTTTTTTTATATGTTGTGTGAATTCAGGACATAGGTGATCATGGCCCTCCACCTCTTGCTCTCTCTTGTTGCTCTTAATATGTTTTGTCCAGTTATTTCTCCAAAAACCTGCTCTTGCATTCATTTGTCCATCAAGTATGTCACATGGTGTTTTTCTGTCTCCTTTCATTCTACCTTGTGAGTATCAGATTCTTTAAGCCCTCTTTCCTCATTGAGTCCCAGAAACTTCAGCTGACTCCTCCTGATGTTAAGTATAAGTTTCCTTTTCATTTCCATACACTCCAAAGCTTCATTGTTGCTCACATATTTGGTTCATGGTATCCTCAACATCCTTCTGTAGAACCACATTTCTGTTGATTCAAGTCCTTCCTTCATCTTCAAGGAAATTTTCCAACATTTGCTGCGATAAAGAAGGACATCACATAACAGTACTTTTTTCTTTGTTTCCAACAAAATTTTCCTGTCTCTTATTACTCTACTCAGCTTTTGGAATGTGTCCTTGACCATGCTAATATGTCCAAATTCCACAGGGAAATATTCCCAAAATTTTTGTTAAATAATTAATTGTATTAGAATTCTTGACTGTTTTCTTGGAAATATTTTCACAGCAAATAAGGCTGTAAATTTTGAAAGAAAATCAAAATGAAATATGAACCACCTGTCACTGTCTTTCACCCAATCACTAACTCAACTATCTGATAATGTTCTTTTCACCAAAACTGCACATTTTTGTGTATTATTTTTACTACAGTCACCAAAATACCACAATTTCTCTATAATATCCTAAGTAGTCCCTATTTGTACTATATTTGTCTGTGGGAGGTGGAAAATAAAAACATCAATTTGTAAAATGTGAAAACCTATTTACAAAACCGTATTTGTAAGCACTCTCAACTATAATTCAGAATTGTTTTTTTTTTTTTAATCATTTCACCCCGAGCAATAAACAATAAATGTAAAAAGATTAATTAGAAAAGAATGACGAGTACAATCTAGTAAGAAAGGAACAATAGAAAGCTGAGAAAGCAGGTGCGATGACAGATATATAGGTGGAGAGAAAGGGAAGGTTATACGGGGGTGAGGAGAGAGCTAGAGTCCAGTGGTTAGTAGATGAGTATTAACTTTGCATTTAAATTTCTGGAGGTTGTAGCCATCAGGAAAGCAAGAATACGGGAGCGAGTTCCACAGGCAGGAAGTGCGAGAGAAGAAGCTGCAGGAGTAAAATTGTCGTCTGCATTTGGCTAACCTGACTGTGAATGGGTGGGACCCAGTTGCCAGTCTGGTTGCACAGGTAAACACCTGTTGAGGAGGCACCAGTGACTTAAGTTCATCCGAGCAGAAGCCATGAAAGTATTTATAGAACAGACAAAGAGAGGCCACATTTCGATGATGGGGAAGTGGCTGCATTTGAGCCGCCAGATCAGTACCTATCACATTACAGACTCTCCTTTGGAGCCTGTCAAGAACACTGAGGAGAATGGCAGAGGCACCTGACCATAAATGGCAGCAGTACTCCATGCATGGACGGATGGTTGACTTGTATATATGCAGGATGGATTCAGGCGGGAAAACATTCTGGATCGACATAGTGACCCAACCTTCTTAGCAGTAGATTTTGCTATGGATTCAATATAGTAGTTCCATTTGAGGTCTGAGGACAGGGTAAGTCCGAGGAGGCATAGTGTATTGCTCTCAGGGAGAATAGCTTGGTCCATGCTTATGGGAGGCAGGAGAGGTTGCCTGTAATGGTTGACAGACAACAGCTTGGTCTTAGATGAATTGAAGTTGACAAGCCACTTCTTGCCCCAGTTCACCACAGAGTGTAGATCCCGTTCAAGGTCAGCAGCAAAATTATGTCTGTCGCCACGACAGGTTTCTTACTGGTGCGGGAGTATATTGTAGTGTCATCTGCGTAGATGCCTACTTGGGACTTGATTTCATCTGGGAGGTCGTTAATGAAAATAAGGAAGAGCGTCGGGCCCAGGATAGAGCCCTGTGGGACACCAGCATTTGTGCTGTAGGACGAAGAGGCACGCCCATTCAGAACAACCTTCATTTGGCGGTTATTTAAGAAAGATTGGATTAGGTCAAGCAGGCGACCAGTAATACCATAACCACGTAGTTTGCATAGGAGGCCAGAGTGCCAAACCCTGTCGAAAGCCTTGGAGATGTTCAGAGCAACCGCGCGAGCCTTGTCAGACTCATCAAGGGCCTGGAGCATGTACTCCGTTACGGTTGTTAGCAGGTCGGCCGTGGACCTGGCAAAGCGGAAGCCATATTGCCTGTCAGAGAAGAGTTTGTGGGCAGTGAGATGATGAACTATTTCAGCATTGATTATAGCCTCGAATACTTTCCCGAATATCGGTAGAAGACTGATAGGACGATAGTTGGATGGGTCCGAGGGTTCACCACAATTCTTAAAGACAGGAACGACTGAAGAGAACTTCCAGCATGCAGGAAAGGAGGAAGCAGAAAGGCAGTAGTTAAATAGTTTAGAGAGGACAGGGGAAAGTTCAGGAGCACACCTCTTAAGGACTATCACCAGGATTCCATCGTCTCCACACGCCTTATGGGGGTCGAGTTTTGAAATGACTCAGGATACGACTGTTGGGGTAATATATACGTTGTGCAGTTTGGCCTCAGTTCTAATAGGGAAGTCAGGTGGGTGCACTCCGGACGAGTCGAATGTGGAGTTGGATGAGAATCTGCGGGCAAAGCACTCAGCTTTGTCCGCAGATGACGTGAGAACCTCAAATTCATGGATTAAAGGAGGTATTGAGGATTTCCTATTGTTGAGCACTCGTTTGCAAATCCTCCAATAGTCCTTGGAGCCGAACTTGCGGTCAGCTATGCACTGTCGCATTCTCTCAGCAAACAACTGTTTGGCGTCATTTAGGGTTCTCTTGCACTCATTGCGAGCAGATATGAACAGGCGCCTATTGTGATCAGTTGACTGTCTCCGGAATAGACGGAAGTAATGGTTCCTGTGGGCAATGGTGGCTGAGCAGGCCGGAGAGAACCACGGAGAGGAATGAGGTTTTAAGCAATACTTCCTGGTGGGTATGAGGGCATCAATGCCAGCTTTCACCCATGACGCGACCTCAGAGGCACGGTCATCAACTGATAGGTCGAACACTATTCCCCAAGGGACGTCGCAGAGGAAATCGCGAAAGGCATCCCAGTCAGCTTTTTGGTAGAGGTAGGAGGTCCTATAGGTAGGGGGCTCCTGGAGGGAGTGAGATTGGAAAGAAATACTGAGAGAGACTACAGCGTGGTCAGAGTTACCGAGAGGGCAAAGCTGCGAGACTTGACAGGCATCAGTCGCAGAGGTGAAACATATATCTAGTAGTGAGGAATGACCCGAGGGAGTGCTTGGGAAGCGAGTGGGGAAGTCCACCACTTGCGTAAGGGATTGGGAAATAGCGAAGTTCATGGCGTGAATGCCCGCTGGATCAGTAACAGCATTTTCAAGCCACTCAGAGTGATGGGCATTGAGGTCCCTACATACAAATATGTGGACGAATGGGTGATAGGAAATAGTCTTATCTATGTCGTCAGCAATGCTATCTAGTAGGGAGCAGTCAGGAGAGGAGGGAGAACGGTAAAGAATAGGTAACTAACCGAACTGAGGAGAGACAGGTGGAGACATATGTATTGGTGGTCAGTGGATTCGAGTGAAGTCACCCTAGCTATGAGGAGGTGTTCGCTGACGTAGACACCCAGCCCATGCATGTGGACAGTGGAATCCTTCCTTAAAAGGAGAAGATAACCAGGGATGGCGAGGTCAGAGGATGGAATAGTTGACTTGAGGTTTGTTTCGCAGAGTGCAAGGATGTCAGGGGACTTTTCATGCAGGAACGCTTCTACACTAGGAAAGTTAGTATGACAGTTTACCTGGTGAAAATAATGTAGGACTGAGTAAAGAACCACTCATTCTACCAACTGTTCCCCAGACATAAAAACAATTACAAAATACACATTAAAAGCTTGAAAAGCATCCCACATCTACTAGATAACTGACATGTCTATCAGCTAATAGAGAGAAGGAGGAGGGAATTTAACTAAAGGTAAAAATAAAACTGGCCAATGAGCATACATACACAAACTAGGTTTATTTATGTGAGCAAATTAAAAAAAAAAATATCCTTAAACTATCTTAAAGATATGTTGCTACTGTTTAACCCAAAGAACCAATACTCTAGATGCCTGACAACATCCAAATGACACTCTAAGTCAGCAGCATTCATTTGAAAAATGCAAAATTGTCACCCACTTCTCACCAAATTTTGATGAGGGGAGTCGTTTCCTTTCCATCCTCATCTTAATTAAGCTGATACCTAAAGAAAAAATTTGATTGAGAAAAGTTTAATTTCTCATCTCCATGGGATTTGTTGCTGAGTAACCAGAACAACGCATACTGCTCAGTCTTTGTAAACCATGGTACCATATTACGACAATCAGAATTAGCTTCAAGGATGAAAGACTTTTAACACTGCATGTGAACAATGGAACATTCAATGACCTTGCACAAAAGGTGTACAACACTGTAGTGAAAAAAATGATGTTCAATAGTTTCTTTTCATTCAAAACAGCACACATATTCTGAATTTGACCAAGAATAAGGCTTCTTCTAACAGCTAATTCCCCAACTGAGGTCTTTTAGCCATCAGTTTCAAATTATGTACATTACAGGTACCACAAAACCAGAAATATTGCTTCAAGAGTTATTTTGGTCTGGCTGGGATGGACATCCAGAGGCTTTCTTCTCCAGCCAGGAATGAGTGAAATAACCAGTCTTGCCCAACTTTCAACATGTTGATTACCAGTAATAATAACCAGGTATTTATGTCCCTTAATCTCCAAGCTGTTGGGAATGGAAGTAAAGACTTCAGTCTAACATTAAATCAACCCCAACTTCCTACATGTACAAAATGTGGTGACACCTACAATTTGGCCATATTACATCAGGTATATACCCATTTCTCCAGTTATATAGTCAGGAACCTCATACACTGCTAGGCACTCTTCACCTGTCAAGGTACACAGAATGGATTATGAAATCTTTTGTAATCAATCATGTCAATAACTCATCTTATGAAGACAGCAGTATATCCCACATGGAGTAGTTTACACCCTAAAATATTTGCTGAAAGTTTGTTCCACTGGAAATCAGTGATTTCATTGTTGTGTTTTCTGTGAAGCAACAAATTTTGTGTGAATACTTTTTTACCACAAAGACTAGTTGTTTGTTTTTTAATCATGATCAACTGGCAGTCCATTATTTGAACATATTGTTTAGCTCACTTGACAAACTTTGCCATGTTGATGATGTATTTCAGTGAAGAACTTCAATTCTGGTTGATTCTCCAGCTGCTGCAATAGGTTGAGCTGTTTTTAGAATTATCTTTCTTATATTGTTACCCTTTTTGGCTTCAATGATAGTCACAGATTTTTTTTTTTAGAAGTGCTTGAATTTTCAGAAAACTTGTTTTCAGTTTATTAGCCTATTGTTCTTCCATAGTTTTGAAATGTATTTCAATGGGGTGGTCAGTTTAAATGATATGAGATTTTTGTTTTCTCTTTAAATTAGTCTTTTAGGCAATGACCTAGATTTTGAAAAATAGTTTTCATCTGGTGTGTCTGCTTCAAAGTCAGACCCAAATAGATCTTTTCTGGTGGACTGATTTTTGCCAGCCATCTTGTAATTAACATTTTACTTAAAAAATAATTTATTTCATTGGCCAAACAAATAACTTTTTTATATTTTTATTTTGCAGTGTAAAATAATTCATGGTATCCTAATTCTGTAGAACCACATTTCTGTTGCCTCAAGTCTCTTCTTCATCTGTGAGAAGATTATCAAGCATACACTGCCATATTGAAGGACAAATATTACATTAAAGTCTAGTACACTTTTCTTTGTTTCTAACAAAATGTTCCCGTTTAATACTTTGCTTAGCTTTTGGAAAGCAAATTTTGCTATTTCAGTGTACCTTCAGATTTCACTGTAAAATTTGCATGTTGCTGTTCTTTTTGTTAACAACCATACTATGTTCTTACAACTCATGTTTATTCCTTTCTTTTTGTATTTCTTTACTACATTCTGTAGTTCTTGTAGTTTCCTTTATGGGTTTACTATTAACATTGTGTCTTCCGAATATATTATGTCATTGAGATTGTGGCCCCAATAATTAAAACCTGGTAGTATTTATAATTCTCTGAGGAATACTTTATTGTAAAAGTTGAATTAGTTCAGTTAGAAGACATATCCTTGTCTTACGTCCCTTTATATTTTTGTTTATTTACTGAATTAATTTTCTATTGTATGCAGGCAGTTTCCTTTCAGTATAAGTTCTGACTTATTCTAATATATTTACCAAATAAATCAAGCTCACTTAACATTTCAAAAAGTTTTTTGACATACTTACTCAGACACTCTTGCATGATCTATAAAACATAGGTATACATCTTTTTGTATTTGTATTGTTCTTTCTGATATCATTTTCATTATAAATATTGCATTCCTTTTTCCAGAATCTTTCACAAAACTACACTGTTTCTATATTATTTCATGTCTCATTCTGCTACATGGGCTATTTATCAGAATTCAGATAAGTTTATGTGGCTCATTAGCCTAATTGTCCAAGGGAATTCATATTGATGTACATTTGGCTTAGTCAGCTCTATGAAAATGTGTCCAATTTGGTCTTCCAGTAAATCAAAACTGTTGTATATTTCATTTATTATTTTTGTTAACTTGTGAATGTTGAAATCATCTAAAGCTGTTAGCATCTCTATGACAATTCCACCTGGTGTTATTGTTTTGTTTTTCATTTCAGATTTTAACATTTCTGGTCCTTTGATATTTCTTTGTATTGCGATATTTTTCATAATGGAAAAGTTTTTCAGTGTATTTGTTCCATCTCTGAAATATTTTTCCTTTCTAATTAATTTAATCTTTGGGATTTGCATAGCAAATCTTTTTTACCTAATACAAAATAGCTTACTGAGGGCTCCATATAGTGACGTTCATATTCTAAAAATTGTATTGATCTACAGTACTTCTGCATTCTATTTGTTTTAAGAACCTTGATATTGCATTGTATTTTCTCTGAATATACTTTTGTGTGCTGATTGATAAAACCTGACTGAATGTTAATAAATATTAGAAGTTCTAATGTGATTCTTATGTGAGTCAGTTCCTGTGTCACAGCCATGTGTGAGTTGATTCCTGTGTCACTGCCATGTGTGAGTTGATTCCTGTGTTACAGCCATGTATGAGTTGATTCCTGTGTCACAGCCATGTGTGAGTTGATTCCTATGTCACAGCCATGTGTGAGTTGATTCCTGTGTCACAGCCATGTGTGAGTTGATTCCTGTGTCACTGCTACTTGTGAGTTGATTCCTGTGTCACTGCCATGTGTGAGTTGATTCCTGTGTCACTGCCATGTGTGAGTTGATTCCTGTGTCACTGCCATGTGTGAGTTGATTCCTGTGTCACTGCCATGTGTGAGTTGATTCCTGTGTCACTGCTACTTGCGAGTTGAGTCCTGTGTCACTGCTACTTGCGAGTTGAGTCCTGTGTCACTGCTACTTGCGAGTTGAGTCCTATCAATTCATTTTAAAACAATCTTAAAATTTCCAAACATTATCTTCATTACTTTTTTGGTTAATGCTGATAAACATTTTCAATAATTACAATCATAAAATTTTAATTTTACTAAACTTATAAAAATAAATTTAATTAAAATTTTAATTAATAATTATTATAAGATGAAAGTTATAGAAACATTTTTGAAAGAGAATAATTTTGAAGCATTTTTACTGTTCTAAAAAAAAATCCAAGATGATGATTCCTATTTAAAACAAAAAAGAAAAAACTTTTTTTTAAAAATATATGTTACAAATAGGTCAAAACATTTGTAAAAGTGGGTCACTAAACTTGAGAAATAAGGATCCAAACTTAATAGTAATCAAATATTGAGAAATATTAACACAAGTTTATAGAATAGGGTCTTAAACTTAATACAAAAACTCTTAATATGAAAAGTAGGAACCAATTTTGAGAAATAATGATCCAGGAAATCTCTAAACCAATTGATATTTAAAATATTTGTTTTTACTAAAATTCATCCAACGCAAGGGTTAAGAGCTATTTACATTAAAGGGTTACTGAATGAATTGTGTAATATGTAAGTAATATGAGGTAGTGAATATTACGAGGATAGATAATGATTAACCTTAGTTGTGAAGACATTAATAATGTAATGTTTGTAGAAGTGCCTACACAATAGTCTGTTTCACAAAGTTGCAGTTCTTGGGAAGAAACCTTCTGGGTTGCATGCCTTTCTTACTAAATGAATATGTAGAATATGAAGGTGTTTTAACCTTGTAGATCTAATAACGCAGTTATTGGCTGTAGAGGTCTGTGTTAACACAAAAGAATGGAGTTTATCTGAACATTTATGATGGATGTAGTGATAGGCAGGCAATAGTTGCATCTGGAGGAAAAGGGATTGTATGGTGGAAAATATGTCATCCTTCACAAGTTTACATAAACAATTTTGATATCGAGAATATGATGATTTGTCATCTCCATCTCAAATATGGAAACAATACTCAACTTTTGGTTTGATCTGACTATAAAGAATAGCAAAAGATATGAGACACTTTCTGTTGCAGCAACTGACCATTTTCCCAGTACCTTTAGTGATGGAGCCTATGTATGTATTTTACTTGATATCTGTGTTGAACTTGAGTCTCAGTGGATACTTAGAGCAAGGGGCCTCATTGTGTGAGATATCATTGACTATGGCTGGAGTAAATTCAGGTTTTGTTCTGTGATGTTGAAATATTATTGGCTTGATTTTGGAATTATTGTTACAACTCTTCCTACAATTGATCTATTAGATTTGAGTCAAGAGGGATCAGCTTCCAGGCTCTGGGCATCTTAATTTTTGATGGAGCTACACCATTAAACTACAGAATCACCTTCATTAGTAATAACTTTACAAATAGTAGAATAAGACTATTTGTTAATGCACAAGATTACTAGATAAGAAAAATGTTGATCTTTAATTTAAAATTTAAAATTCTTTATCTTTTCAGATCCATTGAGTCTTCAGATGTTTTTCAGCAGTTTATTCAAAGATGGTGGTAGTGATAATGAACACCTTCACCTGTTACTTCCACCCACATCAGGTAAATGCTGCTTTTGTTATTTTCTTTTCCTTCTGGAAATACTTAAACCTCAAAAGAACATTCAGCAGAACATAGAAATGGGTATTTATTTTAAGAAGCAAGATTTGCCAATCTCGGAATGATAGTTAAAAGAAAACATTTTATTTCTCTACTTAAGCATGAAACTTGATCTGATTATCTTAAGGATTCATCACTAAAAATGATACACTTAATAAAATAGTTTATGGGAATATCTCATATTGAACATTTAAAATATTTTAGAAGTCAATGATAATTCTCTTAATACAACAATGAATTATAAAACTCTGAATATTTCATATTGAACATTTAAAACGTATATGTCAATGGCAGTTTCTTGTATATGCTAAAAGGTTACAAGAACTTGATGATCCTTACCTTAATTCTTACCAGATTTTTCACTTCTTAATTACTTCACATGAGGAATATAATAAAATTCGAATTCATTATTTAAAAATCTACTGTTGGATTCAATTTGTCACATCTTTTCATTTCATATTGGCTTATATAACAAAGCTTCAAACCAGAATTCTGGAAGTTCAGGGAGTTTTTTTTTCTTTCTTCCAAGAAATCAAGTTGGAATTATGTTATTAACTCTTCATGGGGGGTATTTTTAATTATTCAGAGAACTTTCCATGCAGTGATGCAGTTATTTCAATTACTACACAAGTCTCTTCTTTTGTGGAATTCGGTCAATTTAGTTCTTCCAAAATGACTCGCTTGGATACAAAAAGGTCAATAGTTACAAAAACGTTATAAAATGTGAAAATAAATTAACATTAATAATTTGATAATCTAGTCATTATCTTGTGCATTTGAAATTAATATATAAAAGCCAAACAGAATTTAATTTGGTCAAACAATCTTGCAATTTTCAGGCGGGAAATACTGCTCAGTGCACAATGTCTTTCCTGGGGGTCATGGAATAGAGGTTCAATAATTTTGTAATTTTTCTTGGAAAATTTGTTTGTATAATTATTGAAGAAAAAATTCTAAAATAGTTTAAGTTTTCATTGCTTTTATTTCTGAAGTTTAAATTCATTTTTCTGAAGAAGTTTTTTTTAACTAGATTGTTGGGCAAGATATTTTACTTTGTGACATTGCCATGTAATAGAATAGCTATGTTGTAAGTTTATATAATTTGAATATTAACAAACAGGACTTTGCATAAAGTTTGTCTTCATGAACAAACTGGACAAAGATAAACATCAGTCAGTTAAGTGTCATACATGATACACACTTGGGCAATCATGTCTCAAAAGAGACATGACTGACTGGGTAGAAGATTTTTCTGAAGTAGGTTGCCATTGCTTTCTGCAGTAGACTGGTTGCCAACCAAGGCTATAGAACCCAATTTGTCCTGCTATATAACCCATAGATTGAGTTAAAAGAGATTGATTAATACTTTTTCTTTGTGCATATGTGAATGCAACGAATTCAACTGTAATTTGAACTTGTCTCTCTGATTTCTCGTAGTGAAACATATAAGTTCATAAAAGAAATAAATCTGTAAGCAAACCAAATGTAGATTTGAATATTATGTAGAAACCAGTGTTTTGTTTATACCTTCAGATTATACTTTTTATGCTAAAATTTTAAGGCCTAAGAGCTACTCAAGTTAGTGGGTTACTAAATGATGTGATAAGAAGGGTACTTTATGGGGATATGTAGAAAAGATAATATTTAATCCTATATTTGAAGAGATTAAGGTTGAAGTGATAGGGAAGCATCCTTGCACAAGACTTTTCCACAAAGTAGCAGTTCTTGGGAAGGTACTGTCTGAAGGAAACTTCCTCCTTACTATTGATATATGAAGGGAATGTGCAGAATTTGTTCCAATGTACCTAACATGGCAGGTTTTAGCTGTGAAGGCCAGAACTGTTGGAACAAAAGAATTTAATTCATCACACCATTAACCATAGAAATAGTGACAGAGAAATGAGAAGCAATATTTTGTCTGTGGGATTCACTCATAACTGAAATTGCATCAGCATCACTTGGTATGAGTATGGTTTTAGGATACACACTTACACCAAGTGATGCTGATGATGTTTCAGTTGTGAGTGAATATTTTACAGAGCCAGGCTGTGACCCTAAGACTGCCTTAATGAGTTTAAATGATTCCAACTGCAGCACTGTTTACTCATAGCTGGTCGGCTGAGGTGAAATGAATTCATGCCCTTTCTCAGAACATTAGTATGTAGGGAACACAGTCAGTTAAGTGGCATATGTGCTTGGGCAATCATGTCTTGAAAGAGACATGACTGACAAAGATTATCACACAGTAGGTTGCCATTGCTTTCTGTGGTAGACTGGTTGCCAGCCAAGGCTATAGAACCCAATCTGTTTTATTATTTAACCCATAACTGAAGGGAAGAGATGGATTAATACCTGTTTCAAGGGTATTTATGCATAAGTGAATGCAAGGAATTCAACTGGAATTCCAACTTGGCACCTCGGTTTGTCGTTCTGAGTTGATATCTATTGCACTACAACACACATCTGAAGTGACCACAAAGTGCTCAAATTAGATTTTGAACTCATTTTACTAATTCTAGCTTCCATCTCAAGAACCATTAAGCTGCCCACATCTCCAATACTTGATGGAATTTGTTCTGTTCATTAAAGTTTTCTATATCAGTGATTAACAAAAGGTCATTTCCTTGATAAATCGAGAGTACACATCTTATTAATTTTCATATTAACACTAACACCTTTAGCACAAGACATTAGCACTCAGCTTTGTTCCTTTGTTAGACCCTACTGACTGGGGTTGGAGTGATGAAAAAAAAAAGAATGACTAAATGAATTTTAAAGATTGGGGAAAGCTGAAGAATATAGTTTGTTAAAAAATATAGTTAAAATTTGGAATAATGAAAATACTTCCTCTAAAGATACAAGAACAACATTATTGAATAAAGTAATCAAAATCCCTATTAAAAAATAATGTATAAAATATTTTTAAATGTTCTAGAAAAATATTTTAATTCTTTTTGCAATACTGGTGATTTGGTTTTTGGCATTTACAATGTCTATAGAAGTACATCAATATCTAGTATAATGATGAAAAATATATTTATTTTTCAGTATTAATTCCTTTGCTGGCAATGAACTTAATTTAGTAGTGAATATTAGTCACAGATAGAACATTATAGAATTAAATTTTCATACCAAAATTCAGGTAAAAATTATCTACCAGGCTACTGACTTATTGATACTTTTGCTTTTATACAAGAGCAACTTCTCATATGTGAAAGGGAAATAAAAAAGTTAAGATGATTGCTGTATTAATTTCTTAGGCCTTCTTTGTTGGGTGAACATGGCTCTCCAAACTTCTTATTCTATCTTCATAAGGATTGTCTTTCACCATCCCTCCCACTCTACATTCTGCTATTCATTTACACAAGCTCATCAGGTAGATTTCTCAGATCTTTCCCCTGTCCATCTTTCCTTTAATAAATGTGTCAAATTTCTCAAGCCCTCTTTCTTCATTATGTAAACTTCATCTAGCATGAGGGCAAAATGGGGAATCAGTGAAAACTGAAAACGCAACAGTAGTAATGTTAATATTTTTAACTCACTTATTATTTACAAAAAATAGAGGGAAAATAGAGAGAAAGAGAAGATTGTGTTTAACTTCTTCTTCTTCTATGTGCCCCGTCCCTTCAGGACGTAGGCGATCATGGCTCTCCACATCTCCCTATCCCTTGTGGCTCTTAGTATGTTTGCTCCTGTTGCTCCTGGCAACCCCCATTCTGTCATCCACCTGATCTGACCCTGCAAATACGTTATCCGCTGCCTTCCTCTGTCTCTCCTTCCTTCTATCTGACCAGTCAGTATCAGGTTCTCCAGGCTCTCTTTCCTCATTGCATGTCCCAGGAACTTCAGTTGTCCCTTCCTGATGCTCAGCATCAATTTCCTTTTTGTTGCCATTCTTTCTAACACCTCGTCGTTGCTTGTATGCTCAGTCCACGATATCCGTAGCATCCTTCTGTAGAACCACATTTCGGCCGCTTCCAGTTTTGTCCTCATTTTTGATGATATTGTCCAGCATTCGCTGCCGTATTGAAGAAGTGACATCACGTAGCAGTCTAGCACTCTTTTCTTCGTTTCTATTGAGATTTTCCTGTGTGTTAGTATTTTGCTCATCTTCTGGAACACGTCCTTTGTCATGCCAATTCGCCTTCAGATCTCCGTGTCACACTTTCCATCTTCTGTTAGAACACTTCCTAGGTACTTAAATTCTTGTACTTGTTTGATTCTGTTATCCCCCACCTGTATTTGGCATTTTGGGTTGTATCTTTTGCTGATGACCATACACTCAGTTTTCTTAAAGTTTATTTGTATTCCCTTCTTGTCACTCTCCACTGCTACTTTCTGTATGAGGTCTTGTAGTTTCCTTTCCGTGTCTGCAATCAGCACTGTATTGTCCGCATACCTTATGTTGTTCAGGTTGTGGCCTCCAATAACAAATCCTGGCGTGTCATCTAGGGTCCTCAAAATATTCCCGCTGTATAGGTTGAACAAATCTGGTGAAAAGACACATCCTTGTCTTACGCCTTTTTCTATCTTTGTGTATCTACTGAGGTCGTTACCTGTCCGTATGCAGGCTGTTTGCTGCCAGTAGAGATTCTTGATTATTCTTATGTCTTTCCCAAAAATGTCGAGGCTGCCTAGCATCTCCATCAATTCTTTGTGTCGTATTTTGTCGAATGCTTTTGCGTAGTCAATGAAGCATAGGTACAAGTCTTTCTTCATTTGTAATGCCCTTTCAGAGAGCATCCTAATCATGAATATGGCATTCCATGTTCCAGTGTCATTGACGAACCCACACTGTTCCTGCCCTATCTCTGGCCTGATTCTGCTTCTTGCTCTATGATTCTGACAATCAGTTTTGTAATGTGACTCATTAAGCTGATAGTTCTGTGTAGTTCGCACTCGTTTGCACCAGGTTTCTTCGGCAGCGCTATAAATCAACTTGCATAGGTCGACTTGCATAGGTCGTCTGGTTTTATTCCGCTGCTATAATTTTCATTTATTATGTCGGTAATCTTTTCTATGCCATATACTTCTAAGGCTGTCAGCAGCTCTATCACTATGCCATCTGGACCAGGTGCTTTGTTTCTGTTCATTTTGGCCATTGCAGCTTCCACTTCGGATTTTAGTATTTCCGGTCCATCCATCTCCTTGTGTATTCTCGGTTGTTCACTCTTGTCGCAAAAGAGATCCTTTATATATTCTTCCCATCACTTCCATTGAGGAGCAGGTTTTTCTTGTCCTGTCAGTTCTCTTATCTCTTTATGCATCTCTGCTTTGTTGTTCCTGCTCAGTCTCTCTGCTTCTGCGCATTTGTTGTTGAGCCATTCCTCTTTGGCTTGTCTGCATTTGTTCCTTATCTCCCCGTGAAGTTTTTTGTACTCTGCTCCGTGTCTTGGCATTATTTTTTGTCTCCTTTGCATCATGTAGAGGATCTCTTCAGTCATCCACTTGTTTTTTCTTCTGCGTCTGATTTCCTTTGGGGCTATGTTATTCGCTGAGGTCACCATCGCTTCTTTTAGTGAATCCCATTTTGAGTATCCTTTTCCAATTTGTTCTTCATATTTCTTTCTCACGCTGTTATTGTATTCTTTTTAGCATGTCATATTGCAGCCTTGGTGATATGCTGGGCTTCTTCAGTCTTCGGAGTTTCACTTTTAGTTTGCAGATGACTGGGACGTGGTCACTTCCGCAGTCGGCACCTGGGTATGTTTTGCATTGGACTACTGCGTTCCTGAATCTCTTGTTTATAGTTATATAATCTATTTGGTTCTTTGTGTCGCCTCCTGGACTTCTCCATGTTGGGTGTTCTTGGAACCAGGTGTTAGTAATAACCTGGTCATTGGCTGAGCACCATTGGATCCATTTTTCTCCTCTTTCATTGCGCTCTCCTAGTCCGGAGTTGCCGTTCATGTCTCCTTCTCTATCTTTACCTACCTTTGCATTTAAGTCTCCCATTATTATCCTAACTTCTTAGCATTTGCACTGAGCCTTGGCACTGTCCAGTATTGAATAGAAAGATTCTATTTCGTCCTCCGAGCTTTGAGTTGTCGCCGCATAAACTACTATAATAGCTATATTGAAGGGCCTTCCCCACAGTTTAACCAAGAGGACTCTCTCTGACAGTTGCCAGTATCCAAGTACACATCTCTTCACTTGTTTGTTTAATATTAAAGCAACCCCTTTTTTGTGGGTGTCGCTACTGAAATCTCCGTTATTAGGCCATCTTGTTTCACATAGGCCTAGGATGTTGATATTCAGTCTGTTCATCTCCTGTTTGACATTCTCTAGTTCTCCACAGTTGAGTGTCCTGATGTTCCATGTTCCTATAGTGAGTTTGTCTTTGATGTGCACAGTTGCAGGGTAATGGTCCAGGGACACCTGTTGCTGATGTCGTTCTTTCCCAGGCGAGGGACAAATTTTGGAGTAAAATGTCCCCTTTATGCCGTTGGTGCTAACAGTCGCCGGATGAGGGTCAGGTGGCACATGTTGCCCATGCTGGTCCTTACCGAGCGAGGAGTTGCTTCCTTGGGAAGCAACCCCCTTCATGCTGTTGGCTTTAATATATTTGTTGTAACTATCCATGATGGAGTGGGGGTAGATAGTGGAGTGGTATCCCGTTGCTTTCTCCACGATGGCTTATTGAGATATCACCTCTAGTTAGCTGGCTGTTGACTCTTTGAGAGTTCTTCCGCCCTTTGTAGGTTTATATTTTTGGGACCTATAGGGATGCTAACATCCCAATTATATATACATATATATAATTGATGTAAAAAAAAAATACTAAGTTTTAACTTAGTAAAGTCGAAACAGCCTTTAGACAAACAAAAAATTTAGTATATTTTTAGTAACAGAAGTAAATGGTTAAAAGAAAACAGATACAAACTAGTCTAAATTATAAGAACCTGGCAGCTAGAGACAAAAAAAAAACATAAAGTCACTCTGAAAGAAAATATATGTAATAAAATATACACAGCATGAATTAAACGAACATTTTCTTTTACTAGTCTAAATTATCAGAACCTGTCAGCAGTAATTACGATCAGCATATGTTACCAGTAGTCACAAGAAAGAAGTTGCATTTTTGACATTTTTGCAGAGTTATCTTTTGACTGTCTTTGGTTCTTCTATCAAATTCATACTGATACGGTGCTGGTAGGAACACGTGTCGTATTTTATTTTAAAAAAGAGAGAATCTGCATGCCTGGAAAATCAGTGTTCAATGTCTTTTTTTTACCTTGGGCTAACATACCATCTTCTTACACTTCTTAGAAATGTATAACTGTTTCAGACACAAACCTGGCCACTAGGTAGTTACTAAACTTAGCTGAATATAGCATAAGAATGCAGTTGTTAGGTGCCAAATAATGACTGAAATCACTTCAGTTTTATTGGTATGTCAGACATCCTTGCTAGCTATTCTACACTGAGGCATCACTATGGTTTAACTGTTTTTTTTAGAGTTAAGATCTAATAAGCTCTCTTCTGTTAAAGATCTTATGGTCTATTTGATGATTTAGTAATTAGAAACACCAAAATGTTTGAAACCTGTGATCTTATGTCAAGTTTTCTTGTTGCAATAGTTCACATTAGCAGAGTTCTTCAGACTGACAAAGGTTCACACACTTGTAGCGGCCTAACTACTTTTTTTTATTTGTTATGTAATAATGTTAGCTTCTCAATTCAATGTGTACCAAAAAGTGAACAAACAAGACGTAGGTAGACAAAATTTTAATTATAACAATAAAGGGAGAGAACTTATTTTCACCCTTTTAATAATTAACTGGAGATGTATGAAACACTTTTTGTATGTGTTTAAGAAAATAATTTAAACAGTTCAAAGATGATGAGTTGGTAAAATAGTTTGTAATTTGTTCCAGTTCAAAGTGATGAGTTGGAAAAAATAGTTTGTAATTTGTTCCAGTTTAAAGTGATGAGTTGGAAAAATAGTCTGTATGTCCAAATAATTGAAATAGTTCAAAGTGATGAGTTGGAAGAATAAACAGCAAGCAAGGTGTGTGTGAATAAGAATGTCAAAAATACTTGCATTTTAGCCGATAAGTTGAAGTAATATAATTATTTACCAGGAGAAAAATATTGAATGCAAAAAGTTGTTATTGCAAAGTTTGAATATTTAATTTAGTTTCTCAGTTAGGTAAAGATGAAACCGGCTTATTTTCTTTTTAAAGAGTAGGCTAAAATATATATGCCTTAAAAGAAAAGTGGTTTTCTTTTTAACGAGTAGGCTAAAATATATATATGCCTTAAAAGATAAGTGAGCTGGAAACAATAGGTCTGGTAGCTTCAAAATCTTCTTTCCAACTGAAGCTTCAAGAGCGGGAAGATTCCCGCTTTTTCGAAAGAGAGGCAAAATGCTGCTGCTGATGCAGAACGAACCAATGAAAAGTTTGGTTACAAAAAGAAGATGGTTTGATTTATTTTACAATTTTCCTTCTCGAACTTTTTATAAATATAGGTGATACGAGGGTATCGTAGAGAGCTCGACACACTAGTAAAGATTGTCACACCTCATTAGTGATACCTCCCACTTGTGTGCATCATCATCAACATCATCATCATTTATCATCCGTTTCCATTGTGGCATGGGTTGGACAAGGTTTTCTTGATAGCTCCATAATAGAACCATCATGAAATATTTTAGCAAGTTTTATAGCTGTAAGCCTTACTAAGACCAACCAGTTTTGAGGACTTGAAACTCGGTGTTTTTATGAGACATTATCTGTAGAAAGATTATCTACCAAGGTTAGAGAGTTAAGCCGACACAGTGTAGGTATAGTGCTTTTTACTTCAAAGATTTCCAAGTTGCTATCCAAAGCTAAAGACTCTTATCCAGCAAACCAGAAAAACCTCAACTGCTTATATTTGCTGGTCAATTCTTATAGTCATCTTATATTTAAGGCATGCAAATAAATCATCACAACCACTGCTATTCAAATGTACTCCTCATGCCCTCTGTGCTACTCAGTTTCCTGAAATGGCTAATTCATCAAGTGATAAGCCCCACTCAGGCTCAAGGGAGTGACCTAAGGGAAAAAATTGACTCTAAGTAACACCAGATGTACCTTGTCCAGAGTTTCTTTCCAAGTTGGCTTATTTCTATTCTAGTAGTATATGTGTTTTCTCATCTTTTTTTTAAGACAGACACTAATTATGTTGCTGGAGAAAATAAAAATTTAAACAATGATGAAAATAATGGGATCCATGTTAATAAACAAATAAATCCCCTTTATACAAAAATTTATTGCAGCTTCAAATCAACAGAATAATATAACATAGACTAGGTGGGTAAAGGATATAAAAAGGATATGGGATAAATATATATTTTTAGTGAAAGTAAGCATTTTAGAATAAAAGTCTAAAATCTGGATTTATTTATCAAATAATTTTGAGATAATTAAAAATAAACCCCCTTGTGTGACTTAAAGTTCTTCAATACTACAGGTATTTTATAGCAAATGAATGCAGTATATATGCCATATTAAATACTGTATATGATACAGTATTCTGTATTTTATGCAGGTCATTAAATATCTGGAATATATTATATTTGAAACAGTTCTTTATTTTTAATATTCACTCATTGCAAGCACCAAAAGGTATATATATTCTGGATAGAGATTGAAAATCATTAATACTGAAATGGATTAGACCCTATAGTAATTCAATCTATGTTGTGTTAACGGGGATAAAAAAAACAGTGATAAATGACGGACATGTTTGAAAAATGCTAAATGGCAGATTCTTTTCACTTAATATAATTGTTACAGTGAGTTTGTAATGAGTATTATTAGCAAAAAACCCACGATTCATGATGGACTATAGCCAGAATAGAAGATTTTAAAAGTGATATATGTGTGTGTGTGTGTGTGTGTATATATATATATATATATATATATATATATGAGGCTGTACTATATATATGTCTATATATATATATTTATATATACACACTCACTATGTGTACTATATATATATATATATATATATATATATATATATAAACACACACAAAGCTGTACTACACACACACACACACACACACACATATATATATATATATATATATATATATATATATGCAAATGTACATGTTATCCTATGTCTATAGAACAACTATCACTGCAATTATCAGGTACATGTTGTGAGTCTATAATATGCACCTGATGATTGCATAGTGCATGAAACTCCAAGTTGTGATATTAACATTGAGCACTGTTTTATTAACACCAAAAAAATATTTGTGTGTATATGTATATTTGCTGGTTTCCATATATATATATATATATATATAAACACTTTTTTTATCATTGAATTTCATTCTTTGGAAGATTTTATCAAGGTAAATGTAAGGATTTTATTTTGTAACATGTATTAAAATATTAATAATATCAACTATTGTTGCATACTATTCATGAAATTGTTGCCAAGACATATGTAATTGGAACAGGGTGTCAAGAAAAGTTTTTTTTCTCTATTCCAATGTCATTAGGATAAATTAAATATAAACAGCTTCATCTAGAATTTGAATTTGGCTTGTGCACAGATACACAGAACCTCCTATGTAATGCCAAGTCATGGATGCCTACTTGAAAGCTTCTCTCTTCACTGCCTCTGCATGATTCTCAGTGAACACTGAAGCAACTTCATGAATCACTAACAACCAATAATTTACTATTCACTGTCAAGAAGTTCATGGTTCTTAAGATATACAAGTTACTTGTTAAATATGGAAGAATTTTGTTGGCCAAAATTTTCATTGTTTTCTAAACGGTCCAAAGTTCATCTAAAAAAAATACTGCAGAAAAAATATAATTTTTGGAAATTTAGGCAACAGATAGGGTACTATGGATAAATTCTTCTCTAGATTACACAAAAGTGAAAATAACACTGACATCTCATTTTAACAGATACATTTATGAAATTTACACAAAAATATCTTAAATTGCTAAAGAGTAAATTTATTCAATAAAACCATCATTGGCTTCAACTACGGGCTCCAGATGACTTTGTCCAGAAGACATGTAGGAGACTTCAATCTCCTTGTTTAAGTTAGTGAATGCTGCCATAATCCTTACCGTCACTTTGTTACAAGAAGTTTTGTTGGTCTCTTGCTTGACTTCCCCCAACACATAATAATCAAAGGGGTTGCAGTCTGGTGAGTCAGGTGCCCAAATGCAAGGAGTAATATGATTGCAGAAATTGTCTGACAGCCATGGATGGGTTTTTCTGCTTGTGTGGCATGGTGCAGTTTCCTGTAGCCAGACATGAGATTTTTCAGCAGCCACCATTTTTACCCAGGGCAGCACTACCTCCTAAAGGCACTTGATGTAGACGTCTGTATTAAGTCTGAGGCTTTGTGGAGAGATGAATTTTTTTTTAAAAATCATATCACCCCGAACAAGGCAGTAATGCCACTGATGTGCAAGGGGGCTGCATAAATGCACTAGATAGAAGAGAGTGAAAGAAGGACAAATCATTTAGAAAGGAGCAAGAGAAGGGAGGGAACACAGGTGTGATGACAGTTGCAGAGGTAGAGAGAAAGGAAAGGATATACAGGGTGGTGAGAAAAGAACTAGGGTCAAGTGGTTAAGAGATGAGTATTGACCTTGCATTTGAATTCCTGGAGGTTGTAGCCATCAGGAAAGCAAGAATAAGGAAGTGAGTTCCACAGGTGGGAAGTGCGAGGAAAGAAGCTGCAGGAGTAGAATTGTCATCTGCATTTGGTTGATCTCACTGTGAATGGGTAAGACTCAGTTGCCAGTCTAGTTGCATGAGTAAACAACTGTTGCAGAGGTACCAGTGACTTAAGTTCATTGGAGCAGAAGCCATGGAAGTATTTATAGAACAGATAAAGGGAAGCCACATCCCGTCGGTGGTAAAGTGGCTGTAGTCGAGCCGCCAAGTCGGTACCTATCACATTACTGATTCTCCTTGGAGTTTTTTCTTATCAGAGCAATAAGAGTGAGTTTACTAAGCTGCTGTACCTTCATAATCACATAAGCACATCCAGTATATGAATATAAATACCAGTTAAAAACCCTGTATTCAAAATTCATAGAACTGCAGAAAGTTGATTTTGCACAATGTCAATTGCCATCTCTTATTCCCTTGACTCCTATCTTTCTCTAATCCTTTCCTTAACACCTTTGGTATTTTGTTATTCTCTCTTTTCACTCTACTCTCATGCAACTCTCTTCACACTTATATTTCCATCCTTATCTTAACCATTCTCTCTGACCACCCCTGTAACCGGTTCCTCTTTCTCTTCACTCTCCTCTTATGTAACCTTTCACTCTCCTCTTATGTAGCCCCCTGCAAACCAGTAACAGTACTGTCTTGCTTGAGGTGAAATGATTATTTTAAAAAAAAGCATTGATGAAAATAGATGCAACATTTTGATTTTAGAAATATACTGAAGTAGATTTAATAAATGTACTTTTAGTAAAATATGAGTTTGTTTTTAATATATCTTTATATTTTATGTTAAAAGTGAGTCTGACTGTAAAATTTGCCAAAAAAATAATAATAGCGCCTAAATGAAAAAATTTATTCTTCTTTCATGTTGCAAGTTCACTTAAAACTGAGGCAATAATGACTTGCCTTTTGTTAATTTAAGTAACATTCACAAAAACTCATTAAGTTGGTTATTTACTATTTACCCTGGCTTTTCTTACTTTTAATTGAGCTTATCGTTAATAAGTAGTGTGCTGAACCTTTCTACCAAGTTAGTGTCAAAATGGTTGAATTTCTACCAAAAAACTATATCAAGGGGAAATCATCTAGTTGTTTCTACAGCATTTTCAGTCAGTGAGTCAGTTAAGTGCCATACATGATACACGCTTTGGGTGATCATGTCTCAGAGACATGACTGACTGGGCAGAAGATTATCCTGCAGTAGGTTGCCACTGCTTTCTGCAGTAGACTGGTTGCCAACCAAGGCTATAGAAGCCAATCTGTCCTATTATTTAACCCATAACTGGAGGAAAGAGACAGATTAATACCTTTCCCAAGGGTATTTGTGCGTAAGTGAATGCAAAGAACTAAATTGGAATTCAAACTCGGCAACCCGATTTGTTGTTCCGAGTTGATATCCGCTGCACCACAACACACATCAACTGACTGCCATCTTATGATAATATCTAACAGGAATGACCTGTTTTGTTGAAGTTTTTGACAAACTATGGTTATAGTTTTTTGGTGACAAAAAACAAACCATGCTAAGAAAGAACTCAGTTTCTTGAGTTTTAAAAATGTCAATACCATAAAGTCAGCTGTAAAAGTTATGGCCATTTGTTTTTAGAATACAGAAGATATTTTGATGACTATCTTCAGAAGCATTTCATACTGACAACAACTCTAATTTGCTGTACATATCAGTCAGGTAAGTGCCATATGTGATGCACACCTGGGTAATCATGTCTCAAATGAGACATGACTGACTGAGCGGAATATTACCCCGCAGTAGGTTGCCATTGCTTTCTGCAGTAGACTGGTTGCCAGCCAAGACTATAGAACCCAATCTGTCCTGTTATTTAACCCATAACTGGAGGGAAGAGAAGGATTATTAACTTTCCCAAGAGTATTTGCGTGTAAATGAATGCAAGGAATTCAGCTGGAATTTGAACTCAGCTTCCCAATTTCTCGTTCAGAGCCAATAGCCACTGCACCACAAGGCTGTACATATATAAGGTGTTTATTGAAAGAAAGACAGTGTTCTGTTTTTATAGAACAATGTACCTATTCACAGAACTAGAAAAACAATGAAGATTTTGATGAATTTGAGGTTTGATTGTACAGACCATCAGTTCTACTCACAGAATTTTGCTCCATCTATTTCATTTTTCTAAATTTTAAAAGTAGCCTGAAGAAGAAATTTGAGAAGTAATAGTGGCAGCATTTATTGACAATTATCTTCACTTTTTTAAAAAGAAACTTGAGAAATTATTGAACTGTTAGGTGAATATGTAGAATAAATATGTATGCTTAATGGTTCTTGGTCATTTTCTTCGTTTTTGAATGTCTAAATTATTTTGGTACTTTTTATATTACGAATAACTTCAAAACTTTTAACAAAAAAAGAGATAGAGGAAAGCAGCAGATAACATATTTAAAAGGCCTGAGCAGGTGGATGGCAGAATGGGGGCTGAGAGATGTTACAGGAGAAAGCGTGCTATGAGCCACCAGGGATAGAGAGACGTGGAAGGCCATGATTGCCTACGTCCTGAAGGGACAAGGTACATAAAAGAAGATTTTGATCATAAATAACAATAACAGTCTGGATGCTGAATGTTTCTTGTAAAGAAAAAGTTAATTCTACCATTACCCTTTTGAATTTACATTGGAATGTAACTTCAGATTCCTGGTATTGGGGTAGGAGGCCATTGTTTGTTTCATAACCTATGTCCCAGCTAAAAGAATAAAGTTATATATATGTCATCTGTCCAAATATATGATTATAGCTTATTAATTATTGACAGCATGGATATGTTCCTCTCTAGTATCAATTACAATTTTCTAGTGTAAACTTTATCACTATCTATCAATATTGATCAGTGTATATTGTGTTAGGCAATATATTGAACTTTTCAGAATGTTGTAAGTTGAAATCAAATCTTTTTTCTGCTTCTCTATAGATAGGATGTTTTCTTATACATAAAAACTGTTTCTGCTATCAGAAACCTTCAAAGAATTGTTGCACATGGATCTGATTTTCTGCTCATAAAGATTTTAGCTTAGAGTCTTCTGTTTCGAATATTTATTTTTTCATCAGGAATTAAGAAAACACAGGAAAACATAAATGTCATATTTTTTCATTGCATCATTTCTATCTTTTCCTCACAAATTTCACATTCATACCACTCACAAAACTTTTACTATAAAGTTAAAATGCTGGTTAGTTTTACTGAGAATATGAATTTACATCTTTTTAAATATTTGCATTTATTCAGACAACCTAGTGTTTTGGGGTTTCACATGAGTAAGACAAACAATACAAAATACTTTACCTGGAAAATTAGTGATAAGCAGATTATACTGACATACCAAAAGTCATAGTATGGTAGTATATAAAAGTAATGATAAACAATATTTTTATGTCATAGAAATTCCAAACCAAACATCTGTTATGTTCTCACATATGGTGGGTCAGTGTACATTCTGCAATGTGACATGAATTATTGCAATTCAAACAAAACATGAGAGTGAGTACATGATGAATAAGAACATTTTATTTCTGAGATTGTAGGTATATTTAAAACATCTCAATTTACAGTGGATTATTTGTACTAGGAATACTTGATGGAAAGCATCCCTATCAACCATACATGGGTGGTAACAGTATGTCTTTAGAGCTCATGACCGGAGTTGTCTGGCTATAATTATATGCTGCAACAGACAAGCAACCTGGTTCAAATAATATCCACCTTAAATGCAAAGGGTACCAAATGCATATTCAGCATCCATTTTTTACCTGCCATGAGATATTGAAGCAGAAGACTCACCATGGTAACCCTGTTAACACCATAATTATGGGGACAGCCACCTAGGCTTTTAAATTTTTTAAAAATTTTTGCAGGACTAGCAGCATGAGGTGTTGTCTTATATATCATGTTCCCAGTTATTTCAAGCTGAGGTAGGGTTCATGTCTAATGCAAGCCCCATGAGATCTGATCATCAAGTTACTATGCAGGGTGGTAGTTTTATAATGGTGTGAGATGTTTTCATGTGGTGTGGGTTGGGTTCACTAGTTTGCCTAAACACTTCATTGTACTACCTTATGACCATTAATTCTATGTATTGCAAGAATTTATAGCCTTAGGTAGAGAGGGGCATGATGGCCATTTTATGTATAATTTCATTCCACATCATCTCAGTCAATGATAACGATCTAGATAGTAAGTAGTCAAGCTTTGAATCTAGCAGAACTACCTCCTCCAACATGATCCATGTGACCCAAAAGGGGTTTATCCCAGAATTTTCACAATCATGTTACCTCCCATCCTGTTGGCAAGGCTTCAGAATACGCCGACTGCACCTCTGCAGGGAGTAAAAGTCCTTCAAGGGGGTCACCTGTTGGCCGTGGGTGGTGACCCTGGTGGTTGAGTAGGTTGTGACCCAGGTGAAAAGTGGTCATGATCTGCAACACACCACTTTGTCTCTTACCTGGGCTAGACGGTCGGTCAGATTGGGCTCAATCTGATCAATCGGCTGGTCCCGATATGCTCTAGCTCATATATATTTCTTTTTGCTCCAACTGTATTATCAAATCTACTTTAGTGGAACATTTCCCAACCCTTTATCTTATATGTGCTACAAGGCAGGGGCTGAGAGTCAACTATGTTGAGAACAAAAGACTTTTTGACCACTGTTAAAGTGAAGGGCTTTATAACCAGAATTTTGCAGAGGCTCAAGACTTCGCTCTTAATATGAGTATACTGGTCATGTATCCCTGTCTCAGCCAAGGTGAATGGGTTACCTCCCTTAGTTCATTCCCTTCTCAGGTTGGACTCCGTGGTGGGTGGTGGAGCACAGGGCCAGTGAAAATAAAAACCCAGACATGGCATCTTTAAAAAAAAACTAAAAGAAACCTATCTGCATCAGACTCTGAGTGTGAAGCAGCTGACTTCCCCAGATTCATTGTCATTGAATCCCTGGAAGAGGTCTGTCTCACTAAACTTTCTCCATTTTTGATTGAAAAAATTATCTCTGCACAAGTAACACCAAAAAATGCTAAAAAATTTAGAAATGGAAACTTGCTTGTTGAGGTGGATAGCAGTAGACAAGCAGAAAACCTAAAAATAAAAGTTTTCATAACTCGAAATGTAAAACCCATCCACATGAAAGACTTAATATTTTCAAAGGTGTCATCAGAAATTGGGAGTTGGCTTCAGCCACAGAAGACAAGATAACAGCTACCCTCGGAAAACAGAGAGTGACAAATATAAGAAGAGTGACTGTAAGAAAGGGTGGTAAAAAAGTCGAAACTAACACCTACATCTTGACTTTTAACCAGTCCCAAATTTCTAAAGTGGTCAAAATAGGCTATTGCCTATAGAGAGTCAAACAGTGCGTCCCAGCTTCCTTGAGGTGCTTCAAATGTCAGAAATTCGGACACCACAGGGACGATTACAGGGGACGACAGACATGTGCCAAATGCAGAGAAAAAGAACCAAATCATAAAGAGAAGGAATGCTTGTAACCACTAAGATGCCCAAATTGCTAACAAGACCCTCCGGCATATGCAAGATCTTGCGACATCTACAGGAAAGAAAAAGAAATCCTTGAGGTAAAACATAAGAGAAATGTGTCTTTCCTGGAGGTCAGAAAAATTGTAGAGTTCTATATGACTTGCTATACCTCTGTTACACGGAGAGCTGAAACTAACAATGAAGATAACAAATATAGAACCCTAATTGAAAAACTCATAGATTTAGATTCAAGCGAGTGGACAAAATTCCAGGCAAATCTAAAGAAGGAACACGCCAATAGTACTCAACAAACATCCCGATTGGAAGTTCCAGCTTAAATTAATAAAACTCATGACAAAATAAAGGATGATAAAAAAAATAACCGAAAAAACATCACAGATACAGATCACTCCTCCCAAAAAACAAAACCTGCAACAATCACCAATCTGTCTTCCAACTTCAAAAATCAATAACCTGGGGAAAAATAATATACAAAATCCCGAATCAAGCAAGGACAAAGCAGAATGTCCCTCACAATCTAAGAGAGACCATACCTCAACTTCATCACGGAATGTCTAAAGTATTCAAATCTACCAAGCCAACCTAAACAATCAATTTCAAAGATTGACATGGAAAATAGGTTTGGCTTTATAGAAAGGATGGAAACTGATGAGTTGAGCATTAAAAATAAGTCAAAAAGGGCAATAACTCCAATTTGACCAAATTATACAGTAAACAATGAAATTACAAAATAATGCAATCCTACAGTAGAATTGCAGAGCAATTCAGGCCAATTATGAGGAACTTCAACAATTTCTGACAGAACCAGAGAGCAATATTTTAAAATAGATAATATGAGGAATATGTTTGATAATGTTGACATTGGTGATGTTCTCTCTTTCTTAAGAGAGACAGGGTTATATTCAAAAATATAATATCTCGTCATAACCAAAATTATTCAACCAATCAAGGGTCCTGGGTATGACAATAAACTGCATCCAGCAGCAAGGCCTCTGATTGGGAGGTTGTGAGGAGCATGAAACCACCTCTTAATTGCTGTTGTTCCCAGGTTCACCCTGACCTGGGGTGGTAGCACCTGTTAGGGTCCTATCTATGGGCAGATAGTTTCACCTTCAAACTGGTGTCAAAACTCTATGAAAGTATAAAAATAAACTTTTATAGAAAAGTATACATTTTTTGAATGAAAAAATATTACCAACAATACATTTTTGAAGGCAAAAGATTGTTACCATAAAACATTTTTGAAGAAAAAAAAATAATAAAAAATTTTTTTCAAAAAATCTGACAAAATCAACCTTCTCACTATAACTGAACATTAAAAAATATCTTAAAACCCTATATTTTGGTATTAAATAACCCACAGTGGTTGATATGCCGTTAAACTAAACTCAACCAATCAAGGTTGATATGCCATAAAAATCCAAACAATCAATCTGCTCTTGAACAGTACTACGCTGGGTCTTTAATCATTGCAAATAAATCTGGTAGTGAGAAATAATTACATCAAATTAGTTTATTTAATATAAATAATTAACTCATGTCAGATAGAAACATTTAAAACCATTTACTCAAGTAAGAGTAAATGAGCTGTAGTTTAAGGACATTATCCTTAAATTATGTTCACAAATTATAATATATTTAATATAAACTGGATTTGGCATTAAATAACCCATAGTGATTGATATGCCATAAAACCCCAACAAACCAAATCAAACCATGTCACCTCCAGTATGCAGCTTCCTAGTTATCTTTGGAATTGCTATATGTGGGATATCATTGAGAGGAAGTTCAGTTAGCAGTTACACAGCATTAACACTTTATTGAGGGCCACTATTGTGAACATTATAGTCTGAATCACCTGATCCAAGTAGGTATTCACTTCTAGGGCCACACTAATGCTGTGAGTAGTTTTGTTGAATAACCCTTCTTCTGTTTTTTTTTTTTTCAGGTGAACATGTGACAAACCTTTGATAAAATACATTATGTATTTTCTGTTGACTATCATTGTATATGTGATAATGTTTGTTTTTCAATTGAACAGTTTTGTTAAAGACAGCAGACAAGATTGGTTGAATAGTTATTTTAGGGATGTTCTTTTATTGGATAATGGGTGCTTGATTCAAGTATGTGTAAATATTTTCATCTTTTACATTTCAGGTGTTAGCAAACCTGCTTCTTTTTTAATGAAATTCTTTAAATTTTTAGATGTTTTTTGTTTTTTCTGTTATAAATCACATTCTTTCTATGGCCTCAAACAAACAAAAAAAAAACTAAAAGAAAAATAGAAATGTGATATCAGGAAACCTTGCTATATAAATCTATGGTCCCACTCACCGAAGTCATCAATTTTGTAAATTTTCTTTGCAAAGAAATCTCTCTGACAACATTTCAATAACATGCAGCTGCATCATCTTGATGAAAGATCATTTTTAGCAGACTTCTTTTGGAGAGATGTAGAAAAAAAAAATGGTAAAGGTCTAACATGTTCAAGTAGTTTTTAACTCTTTCTAATAAAGAAGAAAGTTCCATAATCACTATCCATGACATTTAACTTTGGGTTTAGAGTGACATTTACTATTTGTTTCTGTAGGTGGTTGACTGCCCAAAAAACTTATTGTTTAGCTGAAAAAAAATTGTTATCTCAGTTACTTTTTTCTGTTTTTAGTTCCAAATGAGGTAGTTATTTTACTTGTACACACATACACATAAGATAAAGAAGAAATAGTAAATGTTTATAAATCTAACATATTTTACTTTTATTAAATCTCCATCAGAGAATGAGATCTGGAGAAAAAGACAAAAGAAATTCTAGTATTTTTACTTTTGTGTTGTTTTTCTTTTTTATTCTTAGATGAAGTTTTAATAAAAGTGAAACATGTTAGAGTGATAATCATTTACTATCTCTTCTTATAATTGTCGGATTCTGATCCAACCTTGATTTATAAGTACAAATCCCAACTTATATATATCACTAATAATGTCAAATCCTTGAATGGAGAGGATAATCCAAATAGATCTATTCAATATAAGTTATTAAAAAAAAAAGATCTTTGCAGTGAGCTCAATGGGTACTCTCCCAAACAATCTATCTATCTATCTATCTATCTATCTATATATATATATATATATATATATTTCATTGAAGATGACTGACAAGTCTGTTATAGTTTTCTTGTATTTGTACAAGTGATTTTTTTTCTGAACATTGTGTGTTCATATCCAGAAAAGTAATCACCTGTAGGAATGCAAGAAAAATATAATAAAAAGCTTAATCACAGTACCTTATCAGTTCTCTTCAATGACACATGTATAAAAGAGAGAGTGCTACACAAATACACACACAATGTGTCTGTAGACATAGTATAGTTGTTACAGTGTAAAAAGTGATATTGGTATGTCAAGTTCAAGTTCCAGCTGAGACTGTTGTGTTCCTTTTTGTGAAAATACACTTTCAAAGGTGTGACCTTATCTCTCCTGTTTTTAGCAAGGTGTTGATAGCAGGATAGGTTTAGTTGGCAACCATTCCAGGAGAAGGAAAACTCTGAATCCAAAACTAGTTGGGTATGGGGCTTGCAGCTCTAACATGTAAAAATCTGCATGCTTTTGAAAGTAACGCATAAGTAAAGTTGTGGCCCTATACTGTAGAAGGGTAAGGCTATCTACAGGGTTAACATATATATTATTGAAGGATTAGGATTAATATTATTATTATTTATTCTCTCTCAACCAACTTTATATATAATCACTTTCATTCTTGATATTTATTGAATAGTACAGGACAGAGAAAAATGTTGGTAGGAAGAATGTGTTACAATCAATCTGTTAAATGGGAAGGACCTTCTTGCCTTAAAAATTAATCTTCAAGAGTCTGTCTCTTACATGGACTTGAACACTAACCCCTGGTGCCAGGTGTAAATAGGCTTTTATCCCAGTCACCATGGTAGACCATATCCATAATATTTAGTTCAAATATCTTGGCATACTGAATTATTTCTGGGTTTACCTGTCGTAACAATGCAATCTATTTATTCTCAGTATCACTTCAAACTATGCTTAAAGATATACTTGTAGATTTTATTTTACACTAAACATGTAAGGAATTTCCTAAAGAATGTTTACAAAAACATTTCGATTTTAAAATCTCTTTGAGCATACCTTTTATATATAATACAGATACTATTCTTTATTGATTTTGAATAAATGTAAAATTATACTAGATAAGTGTCCGTGAATTGGAATCAAATAGAATGATAGAATAAGAAACACATAGAAAATATTTATAAATCTAATATGTTTCACTTTTATTAAAGCTTCATCAGAGAATGAAATATGGATAAAAAGAAAAGAAATTCTGACATTTTTAATTTTTGTGTATTTTTTCATTGCTTAAGCAGAACTCACATATATCTAATATAATTCATGTGTGTATGTGTATCATAATTCTAGTTTGTCTATGTAGGATTTGGATGATGATGTATATTTGCATTTTTTTTTTTTTGGTGGACTGTTAGTATAGATCTAGAAGGGGAACAACTGTGAATTTAAAGTCTTTACCAACTTGGGGGAAAGGCTTCATGTATCAACTTTACAGAAAACAGTTTTTGTTTGATCATTAATGTTACTTTGTTTCAGTGAAAAAATGAAAGAATGATAGAAATATTTAACATTTGTTTCAGTGAAATAGGAAATCTTATCAATTTCAAAGCTTTTCATTTGTACATCCTTACTTATAAATAAATTTATTTATAAAAGTGTTTGCAAGACATTTCTCTATATTTCTGAGATGGGTTATTGTAAATGTAATTATTTACATTTATATTGTTTGAACTGTTGTCCTCATTTTTATTGCCATATTCATGATGTTTTGGCTGTTGTATGCTCCGACTTTCTTCGGGTGATTGAAATTTTGAACTAAACCCTTTATTTTGATCACAGGAGTAGATTGTTCTTATTTTGTGAGTCATGCCAAATCCTGATATCTTAGTTATCTGTATTTAACTCAACTCTCTAAGTTTTTCTTCACCACTGCTATAGCCAGTTATTGAACTCCTAGCTCTTTGGGTCAAGTCACTGGATCCAACCAACCCTTTTATCCAATGGACCATGTAATTGAAATAAATAGTTTAGTTCAAAATTTCAATCGCCTGAAGAAGGTCAGAGTCTATAGCTGCCAAAACATTGTGAATATGCCAATAAAGATGAGGACAACACTCTGAACAAGGTTTCTTGATAGTTTGATAAAACTACAGTACAGACAAACTGCATATAAATCAGACATTTGTGAATTTCAACATGGCATTAATTTTCTAGTTAACAAGTAAAGAATTAGATAGCATCCTTGTATATGAAAAAATATATGGATTAACCTGTATTAGGTGGGTTGCTGTGAATGGATTTACCTTATTGATACACATTGCTGTGAATGTACTGAAACAGTTGGTATACTTGCTAGCATTTCATGTTTGTTTGCTATCATTTTCTGGGAGAAAAGGTCTTGTATTTTTCTTTATGGATTGTACATTTGAAGAAATTGGTAAAAATGGATCAGTGAAAACATGGTGGTGACAACAAAAACAACATAAGTTCACTAGTCATACAAGAACTATAAAAACTATAGAAATTATCTTTATTTGTCATTTTAATCAGTATCTAAACTTATTTATAAATGAAATGTTGTGTGTGTGTGTGTATCTGTTACCTATAGACTCTGAAACGGCTGAATCGATTTTCTTGAAACTTTACACAGTTGTACTATAAGCATCTGCAAGTGTTCTTAGCTAGGTTTTGTGTTGAGGTACCCCCAATAAATATCAAAAATCGATAATCAAAAAAATCAGGTTATAGAAGGAGTGGTCCAATTTTAATCAAATTTGATACACTCATAGACAAAGTCATAAGAAATGATATTCAGAAGTTTCAAGGTTCCAGCTCTTACAATAGTGCAGAAAATCGATAATATATATATATATATAAAAGGTAAGATGTTTGTGTGTGTGTGTCTGTTTATCTGTCTGTATGTCCTTTATACAAATCCACAATTTTTATCCAATTCTCACCAAACTTTAAAATTTGATTTACATCCATTCATTTTTCTTTCAGTCTACGGTTTCACTTTAACTGGAAACAACTATTGCTTTTTAGTCTTTTGTGCCAACGTCCAAAGTTTCTGAGCTCCAGGACTATGGATTAGTTTTAAAGCTTTCATTACACCCGAGCAACGCCGGGCTATACTACTAGTTTGTCTATATTTCTGAGATGAGGTAGTATTTACACTATTTACATTATTCAGACTATTGGTTGCTATTTGTGTGATGTTTCAGCTGTTGTAATCAATTTTTATTCACAGATGGCTCTCCTCTGATCATGAAATGTGATCTTTTTGAACAACTCCTCAGCCCTGCTCACTTACCATTCCAACAGCAATTTGTAAGTTTTACATTGGTTTCTTTGAATAAAAACTGACTTGAATATGAAACTGTTACTCTTATGTTTTACTCTTCATTTGCATTTATCTGTAAGTACTTTACAATAGATAAAGTTATAATTGGGGACAAGCAGACATTTTACTCAAATTTCTCACCAGACCACCAAAGGAAGCCTGGTACATAAGAGAATCATCCTGGGTCTAGTTGCAGCTATTAAATGCATAAGTATATGACCTCATACCTGCATCTGGTTTTACATGCATGAGAAAGAAAATGTTGAACAGATATATAAGTAAAATTGCTAAGCAGTCTCTCATACACAGCAGACAGAAAATGTAAGGTCCTCATCTGAAGCAATCTGAGTGAAACTTTAAGCTTACCACTAAAACATGAAGGGAATAAGGATATCAATCCTATTTACATGCATAGAAGGTTTAAGCTGTGAAGGTCTGAGCTGGTAGAACTAAAGAATGTAGCTCATCTGAACATTTACCATGGAAATAGCAATAAAAGAGCAGAAGGCTAGCATTATTTCATTTTTTTTTTTAATCCTTTCACCCCGAGCAAGGCGGAAACGCCACTGATGTGCAGGGGATTACATAAATGTAAAAAGATTAATTAGAAAAGAGTGAGGAGTACAAACTAGTTAGAAAGGAACAATAGAAAACTGAGAAAGCAGGTGCGATGACAGATACATAGGTGGAGAGAAAGGGAAGGTTATACAGGGGCGGGGAGAGAGCTAGAAGCCAGTGGTTAGTAGATGAGTATTGACTTTGCATTTAAATTTCTGGAGGTTGTAGCCGTCAGGAAAGCAAGAATATGGGAGTGAGTTCCACAGGCGGGAAGTGCGAGAGAGGAAGCTGCAGGAGTAGAATTGTCGTCTGCATTTGGCTAACCTGACTGTGAATGGGTGGGACCCAGTTGCCAGTCTGGTTGCACGGGTAAACACCTGTTGAGGAGGCATCAATGACTTAAGCTCATCCGAGCAGAAGCCATGAAAGTATTTATAGAAGAGACAGAGGGAGGCCACATTCCGACGATGGGGAAGTGGCATAGGTCGAGTCGCCAGATCAGTACCTATCACATTACAGACTCTCCTTTGGAGCTTGTCAAGAACAATGAGGAGAACGGCAGGGGCACCTGACCATAAATGGCAGCAGTACTCCATGCACGGACGGATGGTTGACTTGTATATATGCAGGATGGATTCAGGTGGAAAAAACATCCTGGATTGACATAGTGACCCAATCTTCTTAGCAGTAGATTTTGCTATGGATTCAATATAGTGGTCCCATTTGAGGTCTGAGGACAGGGTAAGTCCGAGGAGGTGTAGTGTATTACTCTCAGGGAGAATCACTTAGTCCATGCTTATGGGAGGCAGAAGAGGTTGCCTGTAATGGTTGACAGACAACAGCTTGGTCCTAGATGAATTGAAGTTGACAAGCCACTTCTTGCCCCAGTTCACCACAGAGTGTAGATCCCGCTCAAGGTCAGCAGCGAGATTATGTCTGTCCGCCACGACAGGTTTCTTAGTGGAGCGGGAGTATATTGTAGTGTCATCTGCGTAGATGCCTACTTGGGACTTGATCTCATCTGGGAGGTCGTTGATGAAAATAAGGAAGAGCGTCGGGCCCAGGATAGAGCCCTGTGGGACACCAGCATTCGTGCTGTAGGATGAAGAGGCACGCCCATTCAGAACGACCTTCATTTGGCGGTTATTTAAGAAAGATTGGATTATGTCAAGCAGGCGACCGGTAATACCATAACTGCGTAGTTTGCATAGGAGGCCAGAGTGCCAAACCCTGTCGAAAGCCTTGGAGATGTCCAGAGCAACCGCGCGAGCCTCGTCGGACTCATCAAGGGCCTGTAGCATGTACTCCATTACGGTTGTTAGCAGGTCGGCCGTGGACCTGTCAAAGCGGAATCCATATAGCCTCGAATACTTTCCCGAATATCGGTAGAAGACTGATAGGGCGATAGTTGGATGGGTCCGAGGGTTCACCACAATTCTTAAAGACAGGAACGACTGAGGAGAATTTCCAGCATGCAGGAAAGCAGGAAGCAGAAAGGCAGTAGTTAAACAGTTTAGAGAGGACAGGGGAAAGTTCAGGAGCACACCTCTTAAGGACTATCACCGGGATTCCATCGTCTCCACACGCCTTATGGGGGTCGAGTTTTGAAATTACTCTGGATACTACTGTCGGGGTAATATATATGTCGTGCAGTTTGGCCTCAGTTCTAATAGGGAAGTCGGGTGGGTGCACTCCGGATGAGTCGAATGTGGAGTTGGATGAGAATCTGCAGGCAAAGCATTCAGCTTTGTCCGCAGATGACGTAAGAACCTCAAATCCATGGATTAAAGGAGGTATTGAGGATTTCCTATTGTTGAGCACTTGTTTACAAATCCTCCAATAGTCCTTGGAGCCGAACTTGCGGTCAGCTATGCACTGTCGCATTCTCTCAGCAAACAACTGTTTGGCGTCATTTAGGGTTCTCTTGCACTCATTGCGAGCAGATGTGAACAGGCGCCTATTGTGATCAGTTGGCTGTCTCCGGAATAGATGGAAGTAATGGTTCCTGTGGGCAATGGCGGCTGAGCAGGCCGGAGAGAACCACGGAGAGGAATGAGGTTTTAAGCAATACTTCCTGGTGGGTATGAAGGCATCAATGCCAGCTTTCACCCATGACGAGACCTCAGAGGCACAGTCATCAACTGATAAGTCAAACACTTTTCCCCAAGGGACGTCGCAGAGGAAATTGCGAAAGGCATTCCAGTCAGCTTTTTGGTATAGGTAGGAGGTTCTATAAGTAGAGGGCTCCTGGGGGGGAGTGAGATTGGAAAGAAATACTGAGGGAGACTACAGCGTGGTCGGAGTTGCCAAGAGGGCAAAGCTGTGAGACTTGACAGGCGTCAGGCGCAGAGGTGAAACATATATCTAGCAGTGAGGAATGACCCGAGGGAGTGCTTGGGAAGCGAGTGTGTAAGTCCACCACTTGCGTAAGGGATTGGGAAATAGCAAAGTTCATGGCATGAATGCCCGCCGGATCAGTGATGGCGTTTTCAAGCCACTCAGAGTGATGGGCATTGAGGTCTCCAAATACAAATATGTGGGCGAATGGGTGATAGGAAATAGCCTTATCTATGTCGTCAGCAATGCTATCTAGTAGGGAGCAGTCAGGAGAGGAGGGAGAATGGTAAAGAAACAATAGGTAGCTAACCGAACTGAGGAGAGGAGATTATTAGGAAAAAAGTGGTATTGTGGTAAATAATTCACACACAAGTTCATATATGCAAGTTTCCAGTAAAGCTTGATTCGCAATATATGCTCAAGGCAGAGAGCTTTATTAAGAGTACAACCATTCATCAGGTCTGGGGTGGATTTGATTCCTAATAGACATTCCAGGTTGTGTTGTGAAAAATAATTCATCATGCACAAAACAACAATATTTTTAAAGTCTGTTGAGGCTGGCAAGAGAGGCTTGGACAGCTTCCTCCCAGACATTCCATTTTTGACCTGATCTGACTCTTGTTAATAGTGAGCATGGCAGAAGAAGTTTGGTACATTCTGAAGTGGTACAAGTAACTGACCATTTTTCCAGCACTTTTAGCAATGGTGTATATGAGTCCACTTGTGGTCTGGAGTGAGCTTGAGTCATAATAGATATTCAAAGCAAGCAACTTCATTGAGATTACAATCATTTATCATGACTGAAGAAAATTCAGGGTCTGCTCAGTGATAATGAAACATTGCTAGCTTTGTTTTTGAAGTACTTAGTTACAAGCTAGCTTTTCTTACTTAGAACTTGGTCAGAGGAGTTGTCAGTTGTCAAACTCTGATCATCTTTATTTTGGGAGGTGCGCCAATATACTGTAGTATCATCTATATATATATATATATATATATATATATATATATTTACTACTGATCTGAGAACGTTCTTAGGTAAATCATTAATATAAAACAGAAAAAAGGTTAATACTAGGTGGAGATCGTTGAGGGAGGCTTCAGAGTAATGGCCATTAACAACAACTTTCAAGAACCAGGTTGATAGGAATGACTTGATAATTGAGAAAACACCTCCAGAGATACCATGGGGAGTTTGTGGTGGTGCAACCTTGTCAAAGGCTTTTGAGATATATAAGATAATCACTCTCATGATGAATTTGTGATTGATCACTTCATTAATTTTACGTATAATGGCAATTAAAACATAAGCAGTGGATATAGAAAAGTGGAATTCATAATGTTTGTCAATTAGGAGTTTGTTTCTGTTGTGGTGTGCAGCAATTTTTGTGTTAATAGTTGAATTAAACAGTTTTCTAATGATCTTAAAGCTGATGGAGAGATATTGTAATGGAGATGAACACTCATCCAGATTCTTAAAAACAGAACATAAAGCTAACACCTTTTATAGACCTGGGAAGCATTTCTTCTTCAAGCAACAGTTAGCTTTGTCAAGAATGATGGTAACCATGAGTTAAGGTTCTTAAAAACCACCACAGGAATTTTTAATTCAGCCAGTAACCTTCATAAAATCTGATCTTAATTCTGGAAACTTCCTCAGATGAGATTGAAATTTCACATAGTTTGTGCTTTCTGAGAGAATCAAATTCAAGTAGGGAATGACCCTTGATACCTAATGGGAAATTAAAAGTAAAGAGCAAAGAGCTTAGCCTTATCTGGTGAGGATAGGATCAAATTTGAACTATTTATAATAGAAAGCACTGGCAGTTTACTTCTGGTTACAGTATTGTTAGGGACTTTCTAGAATTTGAGGGAACCAAATCTTTTGTTTTTAACTTTGGCTTGAGCTGTCTGTGTATAGCTACTCTTTGCATTTATCAGAGCTCTCTTGTACTGATTGTGAGCAGTTATGAATGTTAAAAGGAATCTACTACATTGTTCCTTCTGAGAAAGATGATTGTACTTGTTGTAGTGAGCTATGGCAGCAGTACAATCAATCATTAGGTCAGTAGATAAAGAAGTAAAGATTTCTGCCTTTAATACATGACTCTCCAATGGATAAGAACTTTTTAAATCACAGTAATGACTGAAAATATGGCCAATCTTTTATAATTGCTGACCCAATATCTCTTGGTTTTAATATTCTACTGCAAATATTTAATATATTGTAAATGCATTTAATTTAAATTCATATTTTAGCATCAGCTGAACTTGATAAATTTGTGGTTTTCAGAAAACTTAGTTTAAAACTATACATGGTCTGGTGTTCCTGTTTTATGTTTAGAGATCCTTGAGAAAAGCCAAAGAAGGATCTGCAGTGTTATTAGTCTTGACCTGGCTTCTCAGCTTCAGTCACATTCTCAGCATCATAATGTAGCTTCTTATTTACAGTTTCTTTTCTGGCTTCTTACTTTGATCTTCAAAAATTTAAATGCAATATCAATCATTATCTACTGTCATCTTAATTTTTGTTCTTTTATTGTTCTCACTTTTACATGAGTCATTCAATGACAATCAAACTCATTAATCAATAGTAATGGTCAAGCAGACTAGCCTAGATGATCATTATCTCATGTTGTGGTGTCTGCAAATTTACTGTTTGCATACTCACAAAAACAAGTGAAAAGTGGTTGCAATCTAAAATTTTTCATTTGAAAAGTAGACTAAATTTTGACCACTTACTATAACTTTGTATAAGCTACATCAATGTGCTAAAACACTAGTTTCCATGTAAAAAAGAATAGATTTTGTCTACTATTGATAGATAAATGCACACATGAATGAGGTACATTAAAATTTACACTTGTAAGTGATTGTAGATATGTGAACAGTTCTTTGACGTTTACAATACATATGTGTAACTTTTTAATATTTCCATATAAATATACAGAAATTTTTACTTATCATTACCTACATTTACATATATGATTATGTATATGATCAGTTTCGAGATACTTAAATATCTATATTCTTTTATAGATATTTAAGATGATTTGTAATATTGGTATTATATTTTTAAATGTACGTTGTGGTGCATTGGATATCAGCTCAGAACGAGAAATTGGGGAGCCGAGTTCGAATTCCAGCTGAATTCATTGCCTTCACTTACGTGCAAATACCCTTGGAAAAGGTATTAATCCGTCTCTTCCTTCCAGTTATGGGTTAAATAACAGGACAGATTGGGTTCTATAGCCTTGGTCGGCAACCAGTCTACCGCAGAAAGCAATGGCAACCTACTGCAGGATAATCTTCTGTCCAGTCAGTCATGTCCCTTTTGAGACATGATCGTCCAAGCATGTATCACATATGACACTTAACTGACTGATTCATTTAAATGTACATTTATTCATGTTTCTCTTATGTTCATACTAACTTGAAAAATATATCTATATGTATATCATTAATATTTTCTTAAAAAGTAGAAAGTGTAATTAGCTTTATTCTGAAGAATATGTATCATTTATCTATATATATGCTCAATCCTTCATGATATTTCTATGTAAAAAGAGCTACTTGGCAGAACCCATTTCTTCAGGAGACAAATTTTAATGGCTTGCATCCTACAAGAAGTAGAGAAAATTCTTTGATACACTTTTATATCAGCTACTGGCAAATTTCATTGATGTGACATCTCTCCAGACATGTGGTGATGAGTCAGAGTGAAGACAGAATTAAGTGAATGTCTTTCCTCAGGATAAAGTGAGCAAAACAAAGCCTTAGCCAAAATTTAAACTTTGATGTCTGATTCAGTTTTGGATGCCAATAACCATTTTGCTTCTGAGGAAATCCTTTGGAAATTCTTCATTATTTACAGATAGTCCTCTATAGAGCAGAGGTTATTTTTCTTCTTCAGTCTACTGTACCTCTTCAAGATGTGGGTAGTTGCAGCTCTCTACAGCTTCCTGTCTTTTGTAACTTCAAGCAATGTTTGTCCCCTTAATATTCCTTCTAGTCCCTAGTTCTGCCATACATTCACACAAACTCATTAAGTAGATTATTCAATGTTTCGTTGTTCTTTTCTGCCTTCAATAAGTCCTGTTAATATCAAATACCCCAAGCCCTCTTTTATCATTAGTTGTTCCAGAAATATTACCTCTGCTTTCTAACGGCAAATCTATTGTTTCCATTTTCTTTAAAATTTCCTCGTTGCTCAAATATTTGGAGAGGTGGTCTTTCATCTGTAGAAGGTAGCACACTGATAGCAGAAGCATTCAGCTTGAAGACACTGGATGTCTCTTTGTTGGTAGGAAGGGACGTGAAAGATCATGGAGTGTCTTCCTTCCAGAATTTTCCATTTCTGTTCTCTTCCAAAAAAATTTATTCTAAATGAAGAGTTCATAAAAAAAAGGACCAAAAAGCCTCACAAATGCCTTTTTTCATTGTCACTTGTCACCTGTCTGGCAATATGCTGCTTGGAAAATGATAATCAAATGCTCTATGCAGTTCCTCCCACCACAGTTCAGAGGCCAAGTGTGTTACCTTAAAAGACATTCTCTTTAAATGAGCCGTAACTACCAGAGCTTGGTCCTTCTTGATAAACAATCAGGCCAGCTTGGCCCTAGCTACAGCTACTTCCCCACTATCACCCAATTTGATGACACCATCTAATTATGATTCGGCTGCCATTTGTGCTGCTAATCTATCTCAATTGAGCTAACAACTATATCAGTTTCAAATATCCTAACTACAGATTTAAGGTGCCCCCAACACTTATTCCCGACCACACTTCCTGTCAGTGCCCACATTAATATTAGTTCAAAAATGAATCTTCCACCTTGAACAATGACATGTTCCAATAACCAGTCAATCTAGCCTTACTCCAGATGAGCCTATGATCCATATAAACTATCAAATGGAAATTTGGACATCCAAAGAGCACTATATTGACTTTCTTATCTAACACCTGGAATGATATAGCTCATACAAACTACTTAGTTCTAGCTGCCACTACTTGTCCAAGTCCACATTATTTCCCCAAATTATTCATTTCTAAATTTATCAACCAGATCAGACCACTTGATAAAATCTCAAAATGGTTTCACATCCAGGTTCTTAGTATCTGATCTTTCCCCATTACTATCTATATCAGGATCAAGGATGGCTTTCCAATCAACTTTTTACACTATCTGCCAAGACATCGTGAAATACAGTTTGACTCACTGAAAAAAGTTTGCCTGTTTCAGTCTGTCATTTGGAGCATAAACTCCAATGAAATGAAGGGTCCTAGCTTTTATGGTAATGTTCAAAACACAAATCCTGCCCTCCAGATCTTCAAACACAAGAGCACACAATGTCATCATGAACCTGTTTACGAGTCATGAATTACTTATAGAGCCACTATTAAAATAAGCTGAATAGAAGTGAAACCCCTTAGATAGAATATTATAGTTACTGGCAATCAGATGTGTCTCCTGTAAACAACAAATATTCACTGAGACACTGATAATCATAAATAAGTTTTGCTTTGAAAGACTTCATTCTCAGTCATACAGTTTGGACATTCAGACTGGTCAACAAAAAAGCCATTGAGAAACATTTATCTTAGAGTTTAGTTTCCTCCCAAAACATTGTCATGGTGAGGACACTGACAGCCTCTACAACTGATCCTATGCCCATGACAGTTTTGATGGTGCCACAATGGGATATGCTAATAATGTTCTAGGATAAGCTTAACTTAAGAGTCCTATAAAGGCTAAGGTAAACCAAAGTGAAGACCCATGCACAACAAAAATTGTTAAATTTTATAGTTTCCTCATTTTCATAAACTATTAACAAAGATGTCATGTTGAATATCTTGTATTCCTCTAACATACCCCATATCTGCCATGCTCCTGAAACAATCCTGATGAATGTTAGGATTCTTTTTGTAGTATATAAATTTCTTTGACCCTCAAGGTCCTTATTACTGCTTTTTTTACTTTTAGCAAGTATTTGAGGTCCTTAATTTGATTCCCAGAGTCTTTAGTACATTCTACCTTGCTTAAGGACAAATGACAGACATCTTCCTCTACATTATAGGGCAGCTTGATAGTCCTATAATCTCTTGTCAACGTGCTGTCACATTCAGCTATAAGTGTCCAAAGTATCTTCCTTAACTCTGATTTTGGATATGGGGTTGTTAGTGTGAAGGATTCAGAGGATAGTGATCCCATTGTCTGGTGCTTCCCTCTACTCCACCCAGTGACCAGCCATCCCCATTTTGCTTTCTCCACTACTACACTTACCTGTGTCAATTCCATAACAGAAGTAGCCGCTGGATGCTGTGGAACTATCAGTACCAGGCAGAAGAGGATTTTGGTTGACAGGGACTAAAATCCAAGAGGCCACCTTCTCTGGGGAAAAAAGGGCTATGTGACCAGTCTGGCTGCAATTCCAACACATGCTGGTTTTTTACCCATCTCTATAACCATTATATTTTAGCCACAATATTTATACAGTTGGAAACAGAGAGAAAGGCCTGCTTGTCCAACATAATATCAAATCTTCATTCTCCATGCTTACAATTAGAACAGACATCTGGAATTTTGCCATACTTTTCAAGATGCATGGCTTGATGCTTCCCCTTTATATGCAGAGGGACCTCAAAAATTATTATTCTGGTTCTTTGTCTTTTCCCCATACTCCATACTGAGTATGAGATCTTTGGTAACAAGCTCTCTGTCCACCACTGCCATATATTCTTCTGTTGAGGGCAATAAAATGTACCACTTGACAAACCCAGAGCCCTTCATAATTTGCTCAAGGTATACCCCGAAGGACTCCAGAGACTTCTCCACAGTGTTTTTAGTAGAACGACAAATTTTGTGCCAGCATTTGTCAACCATGAAGATGGACACTTTACTGTTTGCTTTACAAACTTCTGTACTTCCTGTTCATCAACCAAGAGGCACCCATCTTTGATAAGACAAATAGGCCCAGAAACTCCACCACATATATCTTGCTCAATAGTGGGGACTTCATGCTACAGCCTGATTCTCTGGCCACTGCTTTGTCTATTTTATTTTTCTTCTGGCCATGATTTTTAGTGACCAGCTTTTCTTGGTTTTTGTTTTGGCCATTTGGAGGCCACCATATTTTCATTTTTCTCTTGGCTATTAGCAGCCACCATTTTTCTCCAAGTTCATTGTTCTTAGGGCCATCTTTTATTTTGGGATTGTTTTGGCTGACCACATTTTCATTCTTCTTTTGGCTATTATCAGCCACCATCTTTTTCCCCATTATCATTTGTTTTATCCTCTCCATTATTCATTTGGTGTTGTGTTTCCAAAGTTTACAATTGCTTTTCTAGTGGGTCAGCCTTTGTGGTCTTCCCAAATAGATTTTTTTAATAGAATTTGTAATTTTTTTACATCATTTTTTATTTTTAAAACACCAGGCAATATCAAAAGTTCTATAAAAGAAAGAAAAGTAAAACAGACTTTAACAGACACTATTTAAGTTTCTTTAGAATAAAATAAAAATAGATTTAACACAAAACAAATATGAGAGTAAAGAAATAACAAAAAAGACAATAGGGGACATAAAACAAAAATCAAATGCTGACTATACTAGATAAAAAGTACATTTAACTTTAATCAAATACAAAAAATTAAAGTTTGTTGTTTGCTGAAAAACTATAGTTACACAAAAAACAAAGGCTTTGAAAGAGCTTGAAATTAAATATTTAGACTAAAAAATAAACTTAAAAGGAAAATACAAACATTGAAAGAAAAAATAAAATAAACAAAACAGTGTAAAAAGAACTTTATGAAAATAAAAGATTCAACTGACAGCAAAAACCTAAATAAAATAAAATGAAAAACACTGAATAAAATAAAAATTTAAACAAAAAAAAAACAGTAAAATGAAAATCAATGTATAAAATAAAAAGAAAGATTTAAACAACAAACAGTAAACTGGTGTAACTAAATGTTACAATTAAAAAGAAAATTCCACTGATAGCCAAGCAAGATGGGATAATAAAGGAAAAATTGATAATAATTAACAAAAACAGAAAAGTTGATTCAAAAGTTAACAAAGTCAAGAACTTAAGATAAACCTAAGGCAGTCTTTACTGTAATCCAAAAAGATGTTTACCAGTAGCAGATGTAAGTGGCCAGTTACTAGTCAAAGAAATTCCATGAACTAACCTGGTGCCATAGAAGAAATTTTATCAAAACAATTACCATGAAAGTATTTATAGAAAAGGCTCAGGAAGCTATATTATGGTGGTGGGAAAGTGACTGCATGTGACATATTAGGTCAGGACCTATAACACTTCAGATTTTTTTTTATTTCATCAAGAATCTCTAAATACCTACCAGGAGCACCAAACAAGATGTGCAGCAATATTCAAAGCATGGATGGATAAATGGCAGATCTATAAATATGTAAGATTTGGGCTAAAAAAGCTGTCTAGCATGGCACAGAACTGACTTTCCTAGCTGCAGGCCTAGTAGTTGGTTCAATTTAATCTTTCCACTTCATGCCAACAAAGTTAGCCCGAGATGGCACAATAAATCACTCTTCAGCATATTAACTTAAAAAAATATCTATTTTGAGGACTTATCATGAAATGATGGTTTACTAGTCTTGCAGACTATTGCTGCTATAAAGAAGCTGATTTTGATTAGGTGACCCGCTACTATTCTGAGTATATTAAGTAAATACCTATTTTCATTATGTATGCTTTAGAATTGTGTGCTTGACATTATTTTTCCTTTGAAAATTCTCAACAAATTTATATTTTAAAATGTATGTCAATTTCTTCTTCTGTTTTTATGAATGTCATTCTTTTTTGTATAGTTTGTACATGCAGAAGGCACCAGTGGAAAGCCATTAGTTCAACCAGCCAACAAATTTTCAGGTGTTACTCTACCTCTGTTGAAAATCAGAATTCGACAAATTCTTCCATCAACCTGTCTTTGCGAATCTCTCATCTTTGGCATGGTTAGTTTATAACCTTTTTTTTCTAAAGTGGGTGATTTTCTATTTTTTCATGTGAGAAGGAATGTGGAAAATTGTAATTTTATCTAATAGTCATTGTTTTAAAAAATACTTCAAAAACAATCTTAATTAATACAATAAATATTTGAATTAATGTAAGCATTAAAAAGGAAAATGTTCAGTGTGGTTATTAAAAACAATCAAATTATTCATGTAAGTACTATAAAAATTAATTTATAAATTTAGAGTAGAAAAAAATATTTTTCAATTTAGGTATTACAAAAATAGTATTAAGGAATGTTTTGATCTTTTCAAAATGCAACAGGGAAATACTGACTGCAAAGTAGATCACCAGCACCCAGGCAAATAAATTTGTGATTGATCTGTTGCTGTCCACAAAGATTTGCATTAGGGAATTTCTCTCTCCCAAAGTTGGTCTGGTTAGTAGAACTAGTAATAGGAAAGTTCATTTGTTTATTTAAAGTTAAGGATTTTATTTCATTGCACTGGTCACTCACATAGATTTTCATCCAAATAGAATATAAAACGAAATACAAATAATCAACTAGAAATATGCTAAACCATGTTGCTTAACAATTATAAGCCTATCTATTTTATAAGTGCATCAGAAAAGAAAATCTGAATATGAGCTGAAACTATGAAATGAAGTATGGTAAATCTAAACTTATTTATAAATAGAACTTTGTCTGTGTGTGTGTCTGTCTGTGTGTCCATTACCTATAGGCTCTGAAATGGCTGAACCGATTTTCTTGAAAATTTACACAGTTGTACTATAAGCATCTGTGAGTGTTCTAAGTTAGGTTTTGTGTTGAGGTAGCCTCGATAAATATCAAAAATCTATAATCGAAAAAATCAGGTTATAGAAGGAGTGGTCCGATTTTAATCAAATTTGATACATTCATAGACAAAGACATAAGAAACAATATTCAGAAGTTTCAAGGTTGAAGTTCTTACAATAGTGCAGCAAATCGATAATATATATATATATAAAAGGCAAGATGTTTGTGTGTGTCTGTTTATCTGCCTATATTTCTTTTGCTTTAGGTTTGGCTCTAAGTAGGTATAATTGTAGCTCTTAGTCTCAGCTATGATACCATTTACTCAGAGGACTTATTTAGCCTTCAAAATTCAGTTTACGATGAAAAAAACTTATTTGATATTGATACCAGGAAATCAAAATTTGACTTACATCCATTCATTTTTCTTTCAGTCTAAAATTTTGCTTTAACTGGAAACTACTATTGCTTTTTAGTCTTTTGTGCCAACATCCAAAAAGTCTGAGCTCCATGACCATGGATTAGTTTTAAAGCTTTCATTACAACCGAGCAACGCTAGGCTATACTGCTAGTCATATATCAAGTAGAAAAAACACACAATTTTCCTCTTAAGCTTAACAGTTAATTATATAGAAAAGTGACCGTGACTGTATTATTTTTGTTTCTATAAACAGACCAAATGTGAAGATGGATATCATATGGGAACCAGGATTCTGTAAAATTATACATTTGAATAAAAACAATACTGCCATATTGTTTTTATTTATATTGTAATGCACACACACACATGCACACAGTATATACCACATTTATTCCCCATTTTTGAACAGGAGTAGAAGTTTTACTGTTTCCTGTGTAGGATTGGGTTTCTGGCTCCTTCTTCTAAAATCTTCACATTCTTTTTCATGCTTAGTATCCCCTTGAATCTTAGTAGTATTGTTGCCATGCTTGGGGTAAAATGATTGAAAATATATCTGTACATGCTTGTGAAAAGAAAATTTGTTTTTTTACTACAAATCTAGAAATAAAGAATTCCCCAAAAGATCATACCAAAAAAAGATAATGTGCTGTTTTTCCCCCATATATATACTTACAAAACTTTACCTTTTCTGACACAAGGCTTTAATCATGGATGACTGGCAAAAATAAAACTTTCTACATTTGTCACCATTCTTCAGAACAAAGCACAATTTTTTATCATACAAAGCCTGAAAGTTTACAGATATGTCGATGTTCTAAAAAAACAACAATGATAAAGATCCAAGTGTGAATAATTGAAGATAGAAAAAGCAATTCTGTTGAAAACTCCTTGAAGATTACTCAATGCAGCATAAATAGAACATGCAACAGGTGAGATGTAATTAAAGCAGTGAAGATGGAGATATTTGTTTGAATAATTCATGGTATAATTACAAATGGCTATTCTTTGCATTTTGCTACCAGTTGATTAATAGTAAATTATCCCCCAAAGCAAAAAAATTCCTCTATTATGAACAGTAATAATAATACTGCATCACCCAAATGTTATTACACTGGAAACTAAGATGTGGAATTTATGTTGATTAATAGAAATTTATTGATTGTTATTTCTCTAAAAAGAATCTAGTTAAACCATATGCTTGTGATATATTATTCTCAGAATCATCACTTGCCTTCTCTTGAGCAATATTGCTTACAGCTCTTAGAATCATCATCTATGCATGCAATAAATATGACATTATGGATATAGATAGATAAAGACATTTTTTTCTGTAGATTTTTCCACAAGTTTTTAAAATTTACCCATTTCTACTTTTATAATTTCTCTTCTTTTATTGTTCTTGCTCCTTAATGTTTTTCCTTTTCTTATATTTTTTACACTCAGTAACTCTCTGCATCTTAGTGGCTTTTTTGCTTTTCTTGGGGTGAAATGATTAAAATATCACTCTCTCATATATAGCTTAGCTTTATGTCAGTTCTTTTGTACTTAATAGAATAGTCACTAAAATTGACATTTTTTTCTTGCAATTTAACTTTTGATGATTAAATAAGTAAAAAAAAAATTGAAAGAAACAATTTTGTCTTTGTAAAACAGAATATTGGTTGATTGTTTATGTTTTTTTACTGCTTATCAACCTTTTGTTGGTTATTTGAAGCTGAAAAATATTTTGGATTGTAAAAAAATTCTTCTTTTTGAAGTAAATATTGAAATTAACTATTTTTTAAAACTAGTATTGATTTTTTTTCCAGATACAAATCCTACCATTTAACCCATAGCTAGGAGGATAAATTCATTCTTTTACCAAGGGTATTTGCATGGAAGTGAATTCATTGACCTCAATTCAAATTCAAAATCAGCTGTTTGATTTCTCATTCTAAGCATCAACAAATCCTGTAAAACACAGTTTAAATCCTGACTTCAATCTGAAAATTAATAAAAGAGCTTATGATTATGCAAGAAGGATCTTAGGCTACCAAATATAAATAATTTTATGACATTCATTCAATTCTCTTGGAGAATATTTGTTTATATCTGCTTGTAGCCTTTTGGATATTTGATAAATTTTGTATAAGTCTGACACAAGGGCAATGATCTGAGGCACTCAATGAGGTTCAAACTTACTACATTTTATGAAACAGATCTGTGAGATGAACTTAAAAGCTTCACTTAATGATAGGCATTCTTAATATTTACTGAGCTTACTCCAGATTGGTACAAATAATAGTAGAGCATATCGTAAAGATTAAAGTCCTTACAATATGCAAGAATAGCTTGCTGACTATTGCTTAAGGGTAAATTTCTTTCATATATTGAAACTATTTTTTTATACACTGGTCATAAAATAAAGAAATGTGGTACTTGTAAAAAAAAAAAGTATGCAAATTATGATCACATTCATACTGGTATTTTTTCAGCTTAAATTAAGTTGATTTTATCGCAACTATTCATTCTATATCCATCAGTAATCAGTCTAGATTAGAAATGAAAAATAAGCTCTAAGCAGAATTTGAATTAGCAACTCTTTGCTTTATCAAATGAGAAACTTCAACTCTAGCAGAAAATGAAAATTTTTATTGTTTTCTGATTACTCAGCACTATAGTTAATGTGACTATTCATACAAGTTATGTATATGTGGATAAACATTGTGGTGCAGTCTATATCAACTCGAAATGAGAAATCCTAGAGCCAAGTTTGAATTCTAGTTGAATTTGTTGCATTCATTTATGCACAAATACCCTTGAGAAACATATGAATTTGTCGCTTCTACCTCCAGCTATGGTTTAAATAGCAGGATAGATTTGAATCTATAGCCTTGATTGGTAACCAGTCTACCACAAAAAGTAATGACAACCTGCTGCGGGAAAATCTTGTGCCCAGTTAGTCATTTCTCTTTCGGGACATGATCAACCAAGCATGTATCACACATGACACTTAACTGACAGAATGTATATGCTATTTGATATCAATCTTGTATCAAACTTCTCTGTGCCATGTCCCTTCAGGACATAGGCAATCATACTTTCAACAATTTCCTGTCTTTCGTAGTTTTTTTTGTTATCTCTCAGCAGGTTGTCATTACTTTTTGTTCCATCATCCATTTACTCAAGCTTGCCAAGTATGTTATACTTTGTTTTCCTCTATCACTCTTGCCTTCAATCAGTCCTGTGTGTATCAGATTTTCCAATTCCTCTTTCCTCATTATGTGCCCTAAAAGTTTTACCTATCTTTTCCTGATGGTAAGTATAAGTTTCCTTTTTGTCTATATTTTCTCTAAAATTTCGTTGTTGTTCACATGTTCAGTCCATAATATTCTTCTGTAGAACCACATTTCTCTTTCTTCAAGTCTCTTTATTTGTAAAGAGATTGTTCAGTATTCACTATTATATAGGAGTTTTGAATTAAACAAATTGAATAAAATACCCACAGTCTTCAATTTGGTCAGCTAGTATGTAATTAAAAGAAGTAAAAATATTCTTTTTATAGTTCTTGAAAGAGTGCCCTGTGTATAGCACTGAATACTGAAGATTTCTTCAGAGATGAAGAGGAGACTTGAGGCAAAAGATATAAGGTTCTATAGAAAGATACCATTGATGGAATCTGGGAGCAATGAGAAATTTTTAAGGAAAATTGGAACAGAAAAAACCACTAGTATTTAGAATCAGAAAGAAATACTTAAAATTTATTGGGCACATAATGAAGAAAGGAGGCATGGAGAATTTCGCACTCATAAGACAAAAGGGGCAGAGGGAAACAGCAAATGACCCACCTAATGACTTTAAATGGATAGCAGAACTGAGAGTAGGAGGATATTAAGTTGGTAAATATTACTTAGGACTACAAAATATAGGAAGATTTGGGGAGCCATATTCTGAAAGGACATGGTATATATAAGAACAACAAATATGACACCAAATTATAATTGAAAAATTAAGAATAGGTTTATATGATTAGAGTTGACCATCTGCTTAACATAAAATTCTGGTAGCTTAATTAATAAAGTTGTTTTAGTAGTCAACCAGACTTCTCAAAACAAAGTGATGCAAGTCTAAGCCTTGCTAAACATAAAATTTATAGTCGTGATGAAAAGCAACTAAAATTCAGTTGAAAGAAATACTTGTCAAAAATAAATGGTAATGGACGTTGCTTTATTCAATAAAAATCAGTATATTATTATTATTACTAGTTGTAGACTGATGGTTTGAATAGTTACAATTGGAAGAAACACTATTGTAAAGTTTATAATGGCTCATAATGATTAGTTTAATAAAAGTCAAATCATATCAACATAATTCCAAGTTATTTGGACAGCTGACCACATTTTGTTTTTCATTTTGGTTGTTATGTTTCAATCATTTGACCAGATTGAAAACCCACTTTCAACAAAGACATGACTTGAGGTTAAGTGAGTCAAAAAACAAAACAGCTGAATCATTAGCCATGTAGTGTTTAGTCTTGCTTTTGGTTCATTATTTTAAACTTGCCGAAAAATTTGCAACTTTTGCTTCATTTCAAACTTTCTGTTTGCATAATTTCAAATTCTCTTTTTATTCAAATAAGAAATTGCAATTATCATTAGAGACATGAATGCCAAAGTTGGCAAGGAATGTGATCTCCATTGGACAATATGAAAAGGCACAGAGAAGCTACATTACAGTGGTAAGAAAGTAATTGAAGCTAACATTAATTCTTCTTTGTTCTATTCATTAGCTTGATTATGTGGCTCATTAAGCTGATTGTCTGATGAAACATGCATTCATTTGCACCTGGTTTCTTAGGTAATAATGCTATATTACTATAAATGAGAAAAACTAATAACAGAGATGTATGATTTATTAAGCAAATAGAAAAAAGTTATCTGCAAATATACATACAAATGTATATCCTAAATAAGAAAAAGTGACTTTCATTTTAATTTATCAATTATTTTCATGTATGATTGTGTATTGAATGAACATTAACATCTCTACAGATTTTCTTGTGTAGGTTCAAATCCTGCTGACTGCTAATTCTTATTGCTTTTAACTAGTCTACATCTTGGAATAATTGTTAACAAGTTGGCTTTACTGATCATTGCTACTTAGTATTAGATCCCTAGCTTTTTTTATTTTGTCATTGACTGCTTTACATTTGGTCGCCCTTTACTTTGTGATCAAGTTTCTAATGAACAGCTTAATTTTTCTTCACACTAAACCTGAATATTTTCTCATCTGAGATAAAATAAACTCAATTTTTCTTTTACTTTTATTTTTTTTCACAACCCTGACTTGATTTATTAGCAAGAAATGATGTTAAAATTGTATTTTTTTCTTTCTTTCTACTCTATTTTTTTCCCCTATGTATTCTATAGAAACCTGACTTTTTTTAAAAGTCTTGCTCCTCCTCTAGCTGTGATAAAAGCCAATGCTTCCAAGCATAACTCTTGAAGATTATTAGCCACAAAAGCAAAATCGTTTTCATGTGTGATGCTCAATGACTGAATTTCAGTCAAAAGAAATCAGATAAGAAATATTTTCTTTGTGTCTTGGGGGTGGAGGAAAAAGATTTCAATCTAGAAATGGGCAAAAGAAAGTTAATAAAATATTTTATAGATAATCAATTTAGATTATAAGCTGGTCAGGGATACAAATTGTTTTACACTGCTGATCTATTTGTCTCTTTACCACCATTTTCAAGAAATAGAATTGTCATGAAAGTACTAGCATCTTTCCGCATAAATCTCTGTAAATTTCTAATGTCTATAAAGGGGGATAAATAAATAGAGAAGGATCAGAATAAAAAATGTCATCTGTCAGTGTTTCATTAATCAAGACATGATAGGTGTTGCAACATGACAAAGACAAACTCTTGTGTGAATGGTTTTCTTGGCTGAATTTATTCTCTTTTTTTCTAAATTCTGAAAATTTAATTGTGTTTGTAGTGCAGTGTTTCTCAGCTTGTGTTCCTCAGAACCCAAAGGTTCTGCAAGAAACAATAACAAGTAGGTTATTGCATTTTGGGACAATTTCTATTTCATTGTATATTTATAATTTTATTATGCTATTGTTAAACATTTAAACATAACAGTGTTAATTGTTTAAATTCTTTACCTTCAACTTTTAAAATGTTTGTCATTTTGATATATTTAATAGGTGCTTTTTACATTTTTTGTCATGTATGGAACATCATTAATATCTGCTGGAATGATTGCTGCTTGTATTTTTAATTTCATGGTATTTAAGTTTGTGCATTACTTCTTTGTTATTCTTGACCTCTTGTACCTAAATTTTGTAGTTTTCTCCATTTCTGTCTATTCATTTCCTGATGTACCAGGGTGGTAATAAACACACAGACTGATGGTCTGATATCAGAGAAGTCCAAAGTGTTGGGCCATGTCCCAGAATTGTCTAGGTTTGAGGAAAAGGGCAAAGATAGTCTGAAGTCTTCAGATGGCTTTTAAACAATAGAAATGTACTACCAGACAAAGGTCTTTAAGTTCTTATTTTTAGTTTATATGACCCAAAAATCTGCTCAGTGGTTTAGAGAAGAATGCATTCTTGTTGAACTTGCAAAATAACTGAGCCATTTAGTTTATATACAGTCTAATAAACATTAATATTTGCTGGTAGAACCATATCTCTCCAGAGTCATACAGTAAAACTAACCACACATACATTTTAAGAGTCAATGTTTCTTATTAGCAAAAGAATTCTGTCAGTTAAACTGTTTTCAAGATAATTGAATCAATCTTTTACTAAGCAAATTCAGCTGTAGAGTTCTCCCTCACAGCAGCTATCTTCTGTTACCAAGGAGCCTAGATAATTGAAGATGCCTACTTGGTTAATTTCCTGATTATTGCAACATTCAGGAATTGTTTTTGAGATGACAATACATTCAGTTTTTTTGGGGTTGATTTCTAAACTGTTTTGCACTAATTGCTCTGGTTAGGTCAAAGAGCTTCTAGAGACCTTCTGGGTTTGGAAGTAGGGTTGTATCTTCAGCATAGCAGATATTATTCTCAACATGACTGTTGATAGCAATTCCTTCAAGAGATTCTTCCAGCTCACAGAGAATTAAAATCACCATAGAGATTAAAAAGTTCAGGGGAGGCTTGGCAAATTTAGTGGAAACCACATTCTATCTTCTACCAGGTAGAAAACAGTGAAATAATGTAAATATTAAGTATATACTTAGTATAAAGATAAAGCAGATCCCCAGATTAGTATTGGAAGACAAAAAGCTTATTTCATATGAAGAAGTAATTTATTTTTTTTTACAAAGGCTTGAAACACAATATATCCTTTTCTCTCATTTGGGAATTCATCAGCAACTAATCTTGGATGAAAAAAAGGACATATATATATATATAGAGAGAGAGAGAGAGAGAGAGAGATGGATATATAATCAAAATTGCTAGGTAGTCTCTCATACACAGCAGACAGAAAATGTAAAACCCATGTGACAATTGAGAGGTGTCTGGGGCCTGGTTGAGAGTACTTGACAAAATAGTGGAGAATAAAATTTTAAATAATGAAGATTCAAGGTATGTTCTCTGAATATATGCATATTTTCTAAGAAAATACAAATATTTGCAAGTACTCAATGAATTTATCATAAATAGTTGATTTTATATTTAGTTTTTAATAAATCGTGGAATTTTTAGATTGTTCAATCTATTACATTTATAGTTATATATTTCTCTAAAAATTGGTGCAGTCCAAAATTAATCATCCTCCTTATAGAAATTCTGAAAGAATATTGCTGTATAGCAATTGTAATGTTTTTTTTTCTTTATTTGACATTTAATACAAACACCTTTTTAAAATAATTATTATCGACCTGATTCTATAACATTTTAAAAAGTAATGAAGAAGACAATATGTGAGTACCACATACTGTGATAACTCATTCATTCTAAAACCTTGGCAAAGATGGCTGAACTTGACAAGAATCTCTGAATAAAGATAGTTGATGAGTACAATGTGATGTATATACAATGCTTTTCAAGTGTTTAATTTTTTTCTAGACAGACAATTTGTAGCATTAACAAGAAGTATAAGACTCATTAGTTTGAGAATAAATTAAGGGCTGGCAGTAAATGTCTACTTTCTTAGAGCATGTAAATGAAAATTGTTAGAGATGTCTTTAAGAATCCTCACTTAACAATAAATGACATTGTCAATAATGTAAAGACATCAGGGTTGAATGTATTAACAGACACTAGATGCTTTCATCAGCAGCATTTTGAGGTTGTTGCCCAAGGAAGTATCCTTTGCTTAAGGCGAAACACTTAAAATGCAGATTAGCTTATGCTAGAAGCCATCAAAAACGTTTTTACCCATATACATGCAAAAATATTTGTGTGTATATATATATATAAAATGAAGAACAAAATTTATTATTTTTATATGTATATCCTTACTTAGAGTTTTATATTATTTTAATCTAAGAGTGTATATATATATATATTTTACTATTATTACTTTAAGGTTTCTAAATATTAGTTTTATTATTATCATGTTACTATTATTACCCAATGTTTTATATAATAATATAATACTATTAGTATTATGATTAGAATTAATAAGAAAAATTGACAATTTATTTTCTAGCAAAAACTGAACCCCTAATCTTGAACTTTGAATGCCATACATCTAAAAATAGACAACTTGAAAACTCAAGCCAAGATTCAATGACTTCCTTAATGACTGATTTTTGTAAATCTAGTCCAAGGCCGCAGTGCGATGCTAAGAGTTAACATTGTTTACTTAACCTCCTTGCCCTACTTTTTTCTTCTCCTTTTCTTTCTTTTTTTTTCTTTTTTCTCTTTTACTTGACTTTTTCTAGATAAATTTGATGCATTCATTGTTGTATGGATTTGGTCTGACGAGCAGTTGATCCTGCAAAATATATCACCCATGGATTTATAAAAACATCCAACTTTTGTTCTTGATTAATACTCTGTTAAATTTTGACAAGTACCAAGGATTCTTCTTATATAATCAGCATGTGGTGTAGATAATGCTATCTCTTTCTCTCTCTTTCACCTAACCCACTTTCCTTACATTTCAAATCTATGGGCCAACAGTCTAACTGACATGCTGAATGTATCTTTGGATTTTTGTTGACATCCGTTCTTATGTGTGGTCTTTGATTATATATTGCGTATATATATGCAATATATGATGTATGAATATGTGTGTGTTTGCCGAACTGACGTAATGATGTATTTTTTCTTAAATTTTCTCTTTTAAAGGAGCAACCTTTATTTTTATTCAGGTTTTTTTTTAGGTCTTTGTGAATTTCATTTGTGTAAAATCCTTTGTACAATAAAGACAGAATCTGATGATGGTTTGCCTGAAATAGGCCTATACATCCGATTTACTATGAAATGACGTGTCTGCCTTAATTATATATATATATATATATATAGTTTCAATAAAACATGCAGCTCAAATATACTTCATTATATATATATATATATATATATATAAAAATATATATATATATATATAATGAAGTATATTTGGGCTGCATGTTTTGTTAAATTTGACACACAAGGAAAATTTGAATTTTCATTTAATTTTTCCAGTTGTATTATGTCAGCATTCACCAACTTAAACAGGGAGACTGCCTAAAAGAATTGCAGGAAATTGCAAAATCATTTGGAGGCTGTGGTTGAAGCCAATGGCGATTTTATTGAATGAATTTATTCTGTAGTATTTCAAGATATTTTTGTGCAGTTTTGGTAAATATACCTGTTAAAATGAAATGTCTGTATTATTTTTTAGTTTTGTGTAATGTAGACAACAATTTATCTATCTGACCTTATATATATATATATATATATATATATATATATATATATATAGTGTATTATAAAGATCAGAATCTGACAGAATAAGATTTATGTGTATATAAATGTCTGTGTGTGTACGTATATATATATATACATATACACACGCACACATATATATAAACATGCATTGTTTTTAAGAATCAGAATCTGACAGAATAATATGAAAACTTTATATATATATATATATATATATATATATATATGCACACACATACATATATATATATATATGTATATATGTATGTGTTTGAGTGTGTATTTTACTGTAATAGGATCCATGCATACCTACAAATGTCTTTTTCTCATCAGAAGCCAAAAAATTAAGAAACATTTTTTAACCTTTCTTTGATACTCTAAAGATGTGAACTTAAATGCATGTTCATGTAATGTCATTCTCTTCATTATGATAACTTACAGATGCTAAAGTTCCAGAATGGATGTCTATAATTTATGAACAGAGCACAAAGTAATTGAGATATTCTTATCAGACAAAAAAGAAATGTCTTTTTATAAATACTTTTAAATTGTAGCTTAATTGTGACAATTTATTTGACAAAAATACCCCTTCTTTTATGTAAAATGTCCATTCATGATATAGATAATCATGAGTCTCCATAACATCCTATTCTTTCTAACTCTAAGTAGTATATATCACTGTACTATCCTTTGCCCATGTTCTGCTGTCCATTTATGTAAGTTTTTACTTTATCCCATTTGCTTCAGTATGTCCTGCAAGTGTCACGTTCTTCAAGCCCTCTTTCATCATGTATCTCTGAAATTGCTACTGTTTCTTCTTGATTATAGGTATTAGTATCATTTTAATTTTCATTTTCCTTATAACTTCGTTGTTACTCACATGCACTGTCTATTATATTCTCATCCTCCTTTTGTAGATTCATACCCCTGTTGTCTCAAGTGTCCTCTTTATCTGTGTAGAAATTATCCCCCATTCACTGCCATACAAGAGGTATGATATTACATCATAATTCAGAATTCTTTAAATTACTATTAAAAAAGAATCTTCTTTTTTTAATAATGTTGACCCAAAACAAGGACCAAGAGTCACTCTAAGTTGAAGGTTACTAAAGTAGTTTGTTGTGTTAGTGGAAAAAATAAGAATTTAAAGGAGCAGTTTATGAGGATATGTTAAAAAGATAATGGTTAAACCCAAAGTTGAGCAGGCTTAATTTGTAGTGGCTAGGGAAGCTTCTTCTTGGGAGTTGGTTCCTCAATTTGATGATTCATGGTTTGAACCTGTATTGAGTGGAACTTAAATCTCACAAATGAAATATGAAGAGAATGATGATACTTTGCTACAGTTTAGATGGTATGGTGAGTCTTGACCATGAAGGGTAAAAACATGGTGGAACTAAGGAATGTAGTTTGTCTGAACATTTTGTATGGAAATAGAATAGTGAGAGGCTGATGCCATTTGATCTGTTATAAAGGGGCTGTATTGTAGAAAATTCATCACCCACAAGGCTGCTTAAATACTTCTAGACTCACAACTGGAAATTGAAGACTGGGTAGCTTCAGCCCTGATATGACATCAGTACTACATTTTCAGCCTGATCTGGCTCTCATAAAGGTAGTAGATAACAGGAAGGTTACAGGAAATCAACCATCTTTCTAGCATCTTAAGCAATAAATTGTATATACAAGCCCCACTTGGGGTCTGGTATAAGCTTGAGTTCCAGTCATCATTGAAAGTAAGGATCTTCCTTGAGAGAACAATTGTTCATTGTGGAAAATTTACGATGACAGAGCACCAAGTGAAAATCAAACTCATTATTACTTTGTACTAAGCATCAACTAGACTAGCATTACCCATGCTGAGGAGTTCTGCATTTTACACTATTCTTTCAAGTGGAGAGATACACATTTCAACATTTAAAATCCTCACTTTTTACATTGCAAATATGCAACTACTTCACCAAAAAGACCAAAATGACAGTATTCTGTTATTTCTGATGTTTTGTTTTTTTTTTTTTTTGGTTTCAGTGCACTGCTTATTTTCTTTTATATTCTGGCTCTGAAAAAAAAAGAAACATCAGTTTGTCTCTGTAATACATTGAGTAATTCCCTCCAGTTGCATTAACTTCATTGTTTTTCTCTAAATGTTTCACTCACTTTACCTTCTGACCCTCCTCAGGTGTTGGTACATTTAGCAAACTTTCAAGAATAGTATATAGAATAATTATTTAATTGATAATAGTATTGTGAATGAATTAATACATTGTATTTTCAGCATTTTTTTTGGTTAAAACACTGGTATTCTTCTATGTATTCAGTTTGTTGTTGTCAATAAAAGTGCATTTTGGGAACATTTGCACAAAAGTAATACCAAAAACTCAAGGTTTATGGCTACATCATATTGTAACACCAGTTCCCCTATGATCACCAAAGTTAAGCCTGTTCAGCACCTAGATGGGTGACCACCAGGGAATACCAGGCACTGTAAGCTTGGCTTTTCCAGGGCTGTCATGGGTAATGGCTTTGAATTGTTAATCTGAGGCAGGAGTTTCAGTTCAAGTTGGGTTTGTTATATTCACATATTTGCAAATAATCTTGGGAAAGGTATGAAGTATCCTCTTCTTCCCACAGCTCTGAGTCAATTAGTAAGACTTGTGTCACTAAGTCATTATTACATCCAAAAATAAAATAAAATAAAATTACATACAAAAAATTTCGATTTTGGCTATATAAAACCCATAGAGGTTAATATGCCGCTAAGCAAATCAACCAACCAAATGCTCATCATTTCAGAAATTCTTATTTTTCTCATTACAGAATCATAAATGTATTTATGTTTCCAAGGTATTTAGTCATAAGTCAGTGTACTTTTTAACTTTCTTATTTTCTGTGGAAAAGCTGAAAAGTGTTATGCAAACTATTGATGTATAGTATAATATGAATACTTGGGAAGAAGCCTTGTGACAATGGGAAAGGAAGGAAATGGGTGTGAAAAGAATTCTTCACTTTTGAAATGAAGATATATTTGTATGTGCAAATATGTGCATTTTTTTATTCTTGTTCGCATCATAAAAATCCAGAATCAAATTTATCAACCATCTTCTGTACCCACACGCATCCACATACATGCTGCATTTATATCTTTATTTAAGTCAAGAGCTGCAATAGAAAGGATTTTAGAAATAATTTCAGTAATAATTTGTAAAACTTACTCGTTACTAGATACTTCATAAATGTTGACTTTGTGCCAGGCTATGTCAAAGTAAATTAATAATTAGACACATGATCCTAAACTGCATATAGAGTACTACATATGAAATAAATATATATGACATGCTGCCCCAATTTTAGGAGTTGAGAAGTGTTTTAATTGATGTTGGTAAATGTGACAGGAATCCAAACATGTGTTGGACTAGTAAAAGAAACAATCCAAAAGCTCAGTAAAGTATTAAGAAACTGGAAAATTTTGTTAGAAACAAAGAAAAGAGTGCAGAATTGGTATTAGATAGCAATCCTCTTTTATGACAGTGTATGCATGAAAAAAACTTAACAGATGAAAAAAAAAAGCAGCAGAAATGTACTTTTACAGAATTATGATGATAATTTACTCGTGCAGCCAGTCTGGCAACTGGGTCTCACCCATTCAAAGTTAGATCAACCGAATGCCGACAACAATTCTACTCCTTCAGCTTCTTTTCTCACACTTCCCGCCTGTGGAACTCGCTTCCATATTCTTGCTTTCCTGACGGCTACAATCACCAGGAATTTAAATGCAATGTCAATACTCATCTCTTAACCACTTGACTCTAGTTCTTTCAACGCCACCCTGTATATCCTTTCCTTTCTCTCCACCTTTGCAAATGTTACCACACCTGTATTCCCATTCTTAACTGGTTGGTCTTTCTCTTTACTCTTCTCCTATCTATTTTTTTATTCTTATGTAGCCCCCTGCACATGAGTGGTGTTACTGTCTTCCTCGGGGTGATACAATTAAAAAAAAAAATGAATAAAATGAGGTGTGCTGTTCCTTTGACTCAAGCTTTTGTTTACTACTTTGTTTCTATACTGGCTTTGTATTCTGTTATGATACTAAAATGGTAGTTTCATAAAACTAAAAACAAAAGAATTAAAAATAAAAATAGTCTGAGAAGTGACTTTTCTCTGTGGACAATTTTCATTAAAGTGAAATTAGCAGTATTGATGAAGATTTCACAGTTTTCTTGGGTTTTGAATATTCAAACAAATCATACCTTTTAATTTAATAATTGTACACATTAATTGTAATTTCCATGCCTATAAAATAACTGGAAATTTCATGATTGTATCTTTAAATATTTGTGCTTAACAACTTTTAAAAAACATTACCAAATGTAATTGAATGCAGTAGATTACTTAAAGTAAGATGGCACAAATATAACAGTTAAGAATTGACAAGGTTTTCCTGTATATTTACATATATTTATAATACTTTATTCCAAAAGTTTGATTTTTGCAACATAAATCTTCTATATGCATATACAGATAAGGTAAAACAAAATATACATACATTTTACCACTCCAATATCATTAAATTAACACATATTTACATAGCAATGATTCACTCTCTTTTCTCATGTTTGTTGCTATTCAATAATTTAACTCTGGTATAATTTGTGAGTACTTCTTTTTACCTTTTTTCATTCTTTTTATTTCTTTTTTCTTTTGTCTTTTTCTTTTTTTTTTTTCCTTTTTCCTTTCATTTTTTTTCTCTTTCTTTCTCTTATTAATTTTTCCTTTTCCTTTCTTTTTTTATCTTTTCTAAGTATAGGGTAAATTTGGCACAAGACCAAGAGTATGGGACACCTGGTGAGGATCAAACTTGCAATTCAGTTGTAATTAATTTACTGGGTTAAATATTGTATGTGTTGGTATGTAATTACAAATATATAAAACAGTGTTTCTATTGATCTTACCTGTTTACTTTTCTTACAGCCATACATTGTTGAGCCTACTTCTTCCTGGAAAATTGACTGGGATGAGTTGGAAAAAAACCGAAAGAATTTCCAGGCTTTATGCCATTTGCTCTTACAAGAGGTAACATTACTTGTCAATCCATACAAGAAACTCTTCTTTGACTCAAGTGTTTGATTTATCATTTACCAGTTTTACAAAGGTTTGGGTTAATGCTTGTTGTGTCTACTCTGGTTGATTATTACAATTGAGTAGTGAATTCAGTCTCCAGAGATTTCACCAGAGTACGACTTGAAAGCAATAGTTTTTATTTTTAAATTTTTTCACCTACAAGTAAGATGATAATTTTGCTAAGACACAAGGGGTTACAGGGAATGAAAGAAAATGAGAAGATTTTTGTGAGGAGAAGTGAGAAAAGGACAAAGAAACAGGGTTCAGGAAGACAGAAAATGGCAATTGATGTTGCATTTAAATTTTTGAAGGTTGTACATAGCAGGGAAGCAAGAAATCAGAAGGGAATTCCACAAGAAAACAAACTGCCAGGTATGATCCAATCTTTCCTCTCAAACTGCATAATGAAGGTTGTCTTGAACGGGCATGCCTCTACATCCTACTACATGAACACTGGTGTCCCCCAGGGCTCTATTCTAGGCCCAACACTCTTTCTGATCTTCATAAATGACATCCCTGATGTGATCAAATTACAAGTAGGTATCTACACAGATGACATCACCATTTACTATTTACGAAATCTGGCAAGGCAGCCAAGGATAACCTCACTGCTGATCTCAAAAAGGACCTCCACTCTGTGGTAGACTGGGGTAAGAAATGGCTTGTAAATTTTAATGCTTCTAAAACCAAGCTGCTATCTGTCAAGCACCACAGGCAGTCCCTCCTACTCCCCATCAGCATGGACCAAGTGAATCTCCTTGAAAGCAATACACTGTGTCTCTTCAGTTTCACTCTTTCTTTTGACCTCAAGTGGAACCATTACATTGAATCAATAGCTATATCGACTGCTAAGAAAGGATGGGTCACTGTCAGAAATTTTTCTCACCTGAGTCAATATTGCACATATACAAATCAACTATTTGACCGTGCATTAAATACTGTTGTCATGTGCATTGAATACTATTGGGCACCCCTGCTATTCATCTCAAGATTCTCGATAGGTTCCAAAGGAGAATCTGTAATGTCATTGGTTCCAACCTGGCAGCTAGACTCCAGCCACTTTTTTGCCAGTAGAATGTGGCTTCCTTCTGTCTATTCTACAAATATTTTCATGGGTTCTGCTCTGACAGGCTTAGCTCACTGAGGCCCCTTCTACAAGAATTTACTCAAGCAACCAGACTGGCAACAAGGTCCTACCCTTTTACAATTAAATCAACCAAATACAGCCACCACTTCTACTCCAGCAGCTTCCTTTCTCACACTTCCCACCTGTGTAACTCTCTTCTGTATACTTGCTTCCCTGATGTCTACAATCTCCAAGAATTTAAATGCAATGTCAATTCCCATCTCTTATTCACTTGACTCCAGTCCTTTCCTCATCACCCTGTGTATCTTGTTCTTTTCCTTTTTCACTCTACCCTTGCAACTGTCTTCACACTGGTATTCCCATCCTTCTCTTGCCCTTTCTCCGACACCCCCTCTAACTGATTCATCTTTCTCTTCACTCTCATCCTGCTTAAACTTTCACTCTTCTCTTATGTAGCCCCCTGCACACCAGTGATGATACTGCCTTACTTGGGGTGAAATGATTAAAAAAAGTGGTGGTTGCATTTAGGTAGTTCAGTAGTAAAACAGGGGAGACATAGTCGCCAATCTAGTTAGTTAAGTGCCATACATGATACATGCTTGAGCAATCTTTTGATACATGACTGACTGGGCAGAAGATTTTTCTTCAGTAGATCACTATTACTTTTTGCAGTAGACTGGTTGCTAACCAAGGCTGTAGAACCCAATCTGTCCTGTTATTTAACCCATAGCTGGAGAGAAGAGAGGGATTAATACCTTTCCCAAAGGTATTTTATGCATAAGTGAATGCGACAAATTCATCTGGAATTTGAACTTGGCTCTTTGATTTCCCGTTCCACTGGACCACGAAAAATTGAAGTCATCATGGTACTAAGGAAAGAAGCTCATCAGAACAGTTGCCATGAAAATATTTGTAGAAAATGCAAAGGGAAGCCATGTCATATTGGTGAGACAATGATTGAAGTCAAGATGCCAGGTCAGGATCATTCACATTACAGACCCTTCTTTGAATTCTACTTTAGATACTGGGAAATATATTTTTTTGATGCATTCATGTTGATCTAAAAGAGACTCATCTTTTGACCTTTTGGCTTTCCAATGTTCTTCTGTTGCTTCTATTTACAAACTTTAACCATTACAACTTCAAATAGGCCAAAGTACATATCAGCCATAAAATTTAAAATAACCTATTAATGAGAATATTAGTTCAGATAATGAAATTATATTTGTTAAAATATTGCTTCATAAGTGTGTCTGCTGAAAAGTTTATAGGGTGATTAAGATACTCTCTTGGGATGTGACCAAATGAGGTTTATTTATAGCACTTCCTCTTACAAATTGTCATGAAGAAACAAGTATAAACACTGACGCATGTGGTTGAACAGTGATCACCAGATAAAGAATAATACTAGGAAAATGGATTATTCCACTGGCAATCAGGTGATCACTAAAATAACTATATAAGCACCAGACAGAAGTCTTGGGTGATCAGCGAATAATGAATCTATTGAGTGACCCAACTGTGAATATATCATGGATCAATTGTATTACAAGTAATTAATATACCAAGATATATAACCATATGATATCAACACAACACACCAGTTATCTTGTAGGTTACAACATTGACAATGGGGTTACAATATTGGCAAAAAGGATTTCAGATGCACACTGAGAGTAAAACTATTTTTCCTCTTACTAATATAACATTAATAATAAAGATTTCTGACTCCAAAGAAAAACAAATTTTTTCCTCTTACCAATACAACATTGGTGACAAGTATTTGGACCCACGAGGAATAAAAAGAAAAAATATTTCCTCTCTCTCACTAACATTATTATAGTTTGTCAACAAAATTCAAACTCATATAAAAAAAAAGTGTAAAATTACTACTGGAACTATTATTACAATATTCACCAAAATAGTAAGTTTCAATGAGGAAATTAAAAACTATTATGCTACAAATACTGGAATTGCAGAAACAGCAACAAGAAATATGTTTGTAAGAGCAGAAGGACCAGCAAGAACAAAATTTTCAGTTGAAACAATAACAACAAATGTTATTTGACTTACTTCTGAAATGCAGACAAAAGTATGACAGACTCGTTTACTCCAGCTGTCATCACAAATTCAATAAATGAATTCAAATACAAGCCAGAGAATCATATCACCTTTAAAACATATTATAGAAGATACAATGAAATCTTCAAAAAAGATTGTGCTCTCTGGAAAGATGAAAATAATCTACTATTAAGAATGTTGGCCCCAGGTGAACACGGAAAATGTATTAATTACATTTGACCCAAGCAGCCTGAAAAAAAAAGCTTTAAAGAAACTATTAACATATTATCGAATATTTTTTGTGAATAGACATCATTATTCAATGCAAGGTGGAATTGTCTAAATTTAGTAAAAAAAATGAGGAAGATGATTTTACCACATATGCAGGAATTGTTAATAAAGAATGCAAAAAATTCAAGCTTAATGAATTGACTCCATACTCTTAAGAGTTTAATATTCATCCTAGGTTTAACATCAAGTGCAGATGCAGACATAAGATCAAGGATCTTAATCAAACTTGAAAGGAACTTGAAAATATTGCTGAAGAGTGTGAGCTTATGGTAAATTTAAAGTTAGACTCTGAAAGAATAGAGGAGAGACATAATGATAAAATGTACAATGTCTGATCATCCATTTAAAATATAAACATTTTGAAACTTCTGGCAAAGAAATAAGAAAATACTGAAAACCCTCCTCAATATCAGTTAAAAAATATTACAAATCTTACTCAGCACTTAATACTTGCCATGGATGTAGAGGAAAACACTTTAAATCTGATTGTTTTTTTCAGAAATAAGAAATGTTATATGTGTGATAGAATAGACCATAAAAGTAGCTGCTGTAAATCCAAAAACTGAAGCAGAAAAAAATAAATTTTTAAATAATGTAAATGCATTGAATAAAGTCGGTGTGCAAAAGAAAAAAAAATTATGAATATTACGACCTAGTAATCTACGAAAAGTAAATTTGTTTTCATTGCAATTAACAATATGAAAATTAAACTACAACTGTACACTGGATCTGATATCACTATTATCAATGAAAAATCTTAGAGGAAGCTAAGTAAACCTAGATTATTAACTTCAACAAAAATTACTCATGGTAGCTCAGTTTAAAAGTTAAAATTTCTAGGCAAATTCACTTGTAATCTTTCTTTTTTAGGTCAAACTAAAGAAAAAAATGGTTGTTTATGTGTTAAAAAAACATGATGAATTTGTTCAGAACTGATGGAATTGCCCTATTCAATCTGTAGGACCTGCCGATAAACTCGTTCTGTAATAAAGTTAAGACCAAAACCACAAATAATACAACAGAGAGATTCAAGTTAGAAAGAAAATTCCCAAAATTTTTTTCTGAAGGTCTTGGATTATGTACGAAAGCAAAATTTAAAATAAAAGAAATTGCAATACCAGTGTTCCTGCTTTTATTGCAACATGCAGTATACCCTCTGCAGCATTAGACCCAATCAATGATGAACTGAAAAGATTAGAGAAATTAGGGGTCATATCTAAATTCAAATATTTGAAGTGGGCAAAGAAAAAGAAACAATACAGAGTTTCTAAGTGCATAGACTCCAAAAGATTGACTTCAGAAATCAATTCAAAAGGGGAGGTGTCATGTAGAAAGAAATATAAACACTGACATGTGTGGTTGAACATTGATTGCCAGATAAAAAAATAATACTAGGAAAATGGATTTTTCTATTGGTGATCAGGTAACCACTAAAATAACTATATAAGCACCAGACAGAAGTCTGGGGTAATGAGCATATAGCAAATAACGAATCTGTCAAGTGACCCAACTGTGAATCTACCGTAGATCAATTGTATTGAGAGTAACTAATTAATATATCAAGATATATAACAGTGTGATACCAACACAACACACTAGTTACCTTGTAGTTTACAACATAAACAATGAGGTTACAACACAAGTTTATCTAGAAATTTATCTGTTATTAATAAGAGCAGTTGTAATTAATGCATACAATATTTTACAGCTCTCGTGTCATTCCTTCATAATCAGCCTATGAACTTTTCGGTCCATAATTGCAGAGATAAAATATATCATAGTTAATTTTTTTATTAGATTTCTTAATATTAGTTAATTTCTATTGCAATTACACAGTCTATATTCATTGGTAAACAGCACAGATTGAATATTTAAAAAATCTTTTAAAAAAATCTCTAGGCAAGATTTTAACTTGCATGTCTTTTGCCCTGGAAAGCTCAATTTTGCATTTTACTACACAAGTTAGATGAGCAGAAAATCTAATTTAACTATTTAAACTTACTTTTCTTTTTTCACCAATCACTTATACTATACTATAGTACCAATACTATATTTAATGTTGGTGTTTTTATGTAGCATTAATATAACAATTAATAGCATGGAAAATGAAATTGAAATTCCAACCTTAACTGTGTTCAGTGCCCAACAAATACCCTTGTCAAAAGTATGAATCAATCTCTTCTAAGCCCATAGTTAAATACAGGGGAAAATGTGCTCCCTAGTTTAGGGGAAGGACAACTCTTAATTTAAAAACGTTTAGGAATAAGGCAGAACACTGTAAAAACCAACTGCTACAGACATCACAGCAGCAACATCTAGTGTAGTGAGGTGGTGGCTCTAATATCCACAGGTGAGTCTAATACTACTAAAGAGAAGAAGTAGAGAGTATTATCTTGAATTTTTCATAGAAAAATATCCTTTTATCTCTCTTTCTCTCTCTTTTTATCCTTTTTCTATCTTTTTCTTTTGTCCTGGGTATGACAATAAACTACATCTAGCAGCAAGTCCTCTGTTTGCAAGTTTGGAAGTTTTGAGGAGCATAGAACCACTTCTTAATTGTTGTTGTTTCTAGGTTCATCTTAACCTGGGGTGGTAGCACCTGTTATGGTCTCAACTATGGAAAAATACTGATCTTCTAATAAAAGAAGAAAAAAAAGGATGATGAAATTATAAAATACATTTTTATAGCAAAAATATCAGCCATACAATTTTATATAAAAAATTATAAACCATATGCTCATACTAACAAATTGTAGTGACTTCATCCAAATCCACTTAAAATTCTACCAAACAATCAACATGAAAGAACTATAGCGGGTTGCCTTTTTCTGGTTGTAGTGGGAGTCCGTTCTAGAGAAGGGTAGTTGTATATTGTTGCAGGTTAACGGAATTTGGTCTTGTTGAAGATAGCCTGCTATAAGTCATAAAATGATTACAAATCAAGAAAGGCAATTTGATTAGAAAATATCATTTTATATATACACATATCAATTAATGTTTTTACAATTAAAGTAATAACTTGAAGTAAAGGTCCAACGGAGGTTAAAATGTTCATGGCAAATAATAAGCTGAAAGAGATTTAAGGCTTAGGAATGTGGGGAGCGTGTAAGTGAGGAATATCTTTGATGTAGTAGTTCCTTGGGTCAGTAAGTAGTTTTGAGGCAGGGGAGAAGGAAAGAGGCAAGCATAGTAGCCGCTCGACTTAAGTCAAGGGGATATTGATTACACTCTTCTCCTCAAGGTCTGCCTGCGGGGGTCTGTCTGTATCCGCTTTTTATATCTTCTTTTTGGATACAGCAGCTCGTTTGGGATTTCACACTTGTATTTGATTCTGGGCTTCCCATCGGCTGATATATAACATTCACGTAGGCTCACTAAATGGAAATTTAATATTTGACTAATTTTTATTTTTCAACCGGAACATCTGCATGAATCCAGATGTGCAACGACAACTTTTTGTCGTGAGAGAGCAAACATCCAGTCCATCGCTTTTGCTCGGTCAGTATTACCACAGAATTCTTTCAGTATATTAATCCATATAATATTCTACAATTCCTTAAATCAAACAGTATTTCAAAATATAACTTCAACAAAACCACAACATAAAACATGCATCCCTCTTTTTAGTAATTATGTCCACACAAACATGTATTGGGTTGTCTGAAAAGTTCATGCTGGTTTTTAATTGTTCACGTTCTAACATTTTAGAACATATCAAATTTATTGACAGATATAATATGCTTACATTTATGATTAGAGTGCATTTCATACTATCTCTTGAGAGAGAAATTTTAAAATTACTTAATTCGTGTCAATTTTGTATCACTATGAAAATGGAAGATTATAAGGATCATTTTAGACAATTGTTTTGTGTTTTAACTTCTCTTAAAAATCAGCATGAACTTTCTCGACAAACCAATATATGCACAAAAACTGAGTATCCTCTACTATGTATTCAATTTTGAAAGCAGAATAACATATTTTTATTACTTCCAAGCTCAAAAAAATAATTAAATTTCAGCTTTAAATGACCCATAAAGAGTTGATATGCTTTTAAACAGACAAATCAGCCTATTTTTTCTTCTTTTTTTCAGCTATGAAATACTAATACTCTTATTGGATATCATTCATTATTAATATTTTACTAGTATACCTTTCACATTAGTCTTGTTACTTTTGATCTGTTGTTTAATAACATCAATAGACTATCAGAAACATGGATCAAAAATGAATATCTAACAATGGTTTATCTAAGAAAAATTCAAGATAATATTATTGATAAATACCATTCAGGAAATTATATTTGTTTGAAATTTTGGCTTTAGATCTTACTGAACACATGACAATATATTTCCATTGTTATCAGATCATCTGTGACTGTAGATTGAAACACTCATTCTCATATGATCTTCAAAGTTAAATAATATTAAGCCTGTTCAGTACTTAGATGAATGACCAAGTGCTTTAAGCTTGGATATGCAGGTGGGGCAATAGATAACAACTTAGAATTGGAAATTTGAGTTCCAGTTTCATTTGGGTTTGTCATATTCACTTACACACAAAAACTCTTGCAGAAGTTATAAATTTACCTATTCTCCACCATCTATTAGTACTTGTATCAGTAAATTATTAAATATCTCTGAAAACAAACCAGTCTAGAATTTGTGACTGTAGAATCAGTACTCTTACAGACTTCAGAAAGCACTGTGTATCATTTATCTATGTTAGTTGCAAGTTAAAATATAGAAATCATTCTAATTTAATCAATATTTTTAGCAAACATTTTTCTATTTATTCATACCATGTTTTGTCTGACACCACAGGTGTGATCATGTTTAAAATCACTCAGCATGCAAGTATTTTTTTAAAAAACAAACTGAATTCAGGCATCAAAAGAAATGTTCCTATAGTGGATTCTTTTGTTAGTATTCCTTACTCTTATTTAGTATTGTCTATTCCATCTTCCTTTAGCATGAAACTAAACATCTTATTTGAAGTATAATATTTAAAAGATAGCAAAAGAAAAGCAGACAGGGTTAAAAATTATATATATATATATATATATATACACTAAATAGTTATAGGTTGGATTTAAAATAAATTAAACCAGTAAACAGTTGTATTAGAAAGTGATCAAAAACAAATCACTTGACAAAACCGAAAAGGTAAAAAAAAATGTTAGCGTAATTGGCTGATCTTACCTACCTACCTACCTACCTACCTACCTATATATATATAGAAAGGTGGTGTAATAGTTAGCTAGCTTGCTTTGTTAGAATCATTACAATTGAGTAGTGAGTTCAATCCTTATTGGGTACTCCATACTTTCGGCCTTGTGCCACATCTAAGCTGCGTTTAGAAAATTACCATAAGAAAGATGTTGTAAGAGTAATGTAGACACATTGAAATAGTAGTTGCTGGATATTTTGCACATCTCTTTCAAAAAATGCATCAGTTGAGCTGATGTATAGATGTGCAGCTTGTTGATAGACTTGTCAGTTCAACCAAGATGATGCATGATTCCTTAAATGCACAGGAAAGCATCAAATATATAATGTAGATTCCCAACTAATAAAGACTGGTGTTACACTCTCTATTTCCATTTGTTTTGAAAGGTTTCTTTTTTGGTATAATTATCATTAACTTGACACCTTTATTGGATTTTTATGGCACCTTTTTTTTTACACTTTAATCTTAATTCCTTAAGAACCTATGAAGCATTGTCATGTCACAGTTGTATAAAGGAGAGTTTCTTTGTTCATTTGTTACTAACTTAGAACCTATATGCATATATATATATACTGTTAAATTGTAATGGAAATTTTTTTCAACATTAAGCAAACATTTGACAAAATAAGGTAAATTGTATTTTTCTCCCCACTATCCAATTTTTCTTTTGTAATAACTCAGGGTTTGGTTGTAACCTAAAGATTGAAATGCTGTTGTATACTAATTTAAATTTGTATATTCACCTTCTTACAAGGCAAGCAATATGGAAGAAATATGAAACCATGTCTTTCTTTCAGTGACCTGATAGTTCACCTTAGGAAGGAGTTCTCTGTTGATATTGCCTGTGTCCATTGTTTGGATCAGCTTTTGGCTGTTAAGTTTGATTTCCAATATATTTTATATTATTTTTCTAACTATATTTTCTCCTTTGCTGATTTAGAAAAATGTTCTTATTGGATGCCTGGAAACACAAGACACGGAGTCATCCATAATTTCCGCCTGTAAGAAAAACAGGTATAAAATATTCAAAGCTGGAAGAACCACGGGGATATTTTGTTTTGATGCCTTCACAAAATGGTACACTTCTGATAAAATCTCTTGCTTGTAAAGAACTGATGTTGCATTATAATCAAGACCCTCCTGCTGAGCCTCCATCAGTTTATAGCTTGCAATCAGTTGAAGCTTCACTCAATAAGGTAACCATCTTTAAATTATAAATATTATTTGCTCTGTATGTGTAAATGTGACTGTCTTACTGCTAATTCCTTGTTGATGTTAGCTTTCACCTAAATTCAATGTCATGCTTAGCTCTTAAGATCCATTCCATAAGACAGGATCTGATCACTCTATTTATAGTAGATCAAAATATTCCTTGGTATATGAGGTACAGCTCATTCAGAAATATCTAAACTATAATCTATATACAACTGTTTTTAGATCATTAATTAGAAATGGCTACAGGTATTAAAGAATACAATCACCATTCTGTAGGCTGACATTACAAAATCATAAGCAAAAAGATTTTTTATAATCATATCGCCCCAAGCAAGGCATTTTACTGCCACTGTTTTGCAGGGGGTTACATAGGAGGAAAGTTATGAGAAAGAGTGTCAGGAAATGGGTAAGAGAAGGATGAGAATGCTGATGAGAGTGGAGTGAATGGAGAAAGGAGTATGAGAGAGAGGATGCAGGTTAGTGAGATAGGAAATGACTATTGACTTTACATTTAAATTCTTGGAGATTGTAGCTGTTGGGGAAGCAAGTATATGGAAGGGAATTCCACAGATAGAAAGTGCAAGAAAAGAAGCTACTGGAGTAGAATTTGTGTTTACAATTTATTGGTTTCACAGTAAAAGGGTGGGACCTAGTTGCTAATCTTGTGGCTTGAGTAAATTTATATATAAGGGGCACCAGTGAGCTAAGTTCATTAGAGTGGAAGCTGTGAAAGTATTTGCAGAAGAGAAACAGGGAAGCAACATTGCACTGGTGTGAAAGTAACTGTATCCGAGCTGCCTAGTCAGGATCTATCACATTACAGATTCTCCGTTGGATTTTGTCAAGGACACCCAGGTGGATAGCAGGAGCACCTGACCAGATATAGCAGCAGTAATCAATGATATGGTAGATTGATATATATGCAAGATTGTTTCAGGTGGAAAAAACTTCCTGGCCCTTCACAGATAATTGACTTTCTTAGCAGCAGATTTAGCTATGGGTTCTGTATAGTCATTCCACTTGAGGTCTGTTGTGAAAGTTAAGCCAAGGAGGTACAGTGTTTTGCTTTCAGGGAGACTATCCTGATTCATGCTAATGGGGAGTATGAGCGATTGTCTATGATGGTTAATAGATAGCAGCTTCATTTTGGAAGCATTAAAATTCACAAGCCATTTCTTACCCCAGTTCACCATGAATCAGAGGTCATTTTCAAGCTTGGCAGTGAAGTTTGCTTTGTCAGTCTCAGCAGATTTTTGATTGATGCAAGAATAAGCTGTAGTGTCCTCAGCGTATATGCCTACTTGGGATCTTATTACATCTGGGAGATCATTAATGTAGATAAGGAAAAGCATAGGACCTAGAATAGAGCCTTGAGGGACACCCGCATTCGTATAATAGTATTGGGAAGCATGCCCGTTCAATACTAACTTCATTGTGCTATTTGAAAGGAATAACTGGATAAGGTCAACAATTGTCCAGTTATACCATAGTCTCATAGCTTGCGAAGAAGGCCAGCATGCCAGACTCTGTCAAACACTTTGGAGATATCTAGGGCAACAGTTTGGGCTTCGCCGTTCTTGTCGAGAGCCTGGTGTATATACTCAGTGATGGTCATAAGCATATCTGCAGTAGACCTGGTAAAGCAGAAACCATACTGTTTGTCAGAGAATAGTCTGTGGGATGTTGAACTACCTCGGCGTTGATGATGGCTTTGAACACTTTGTGAAAAATTGGTAGGAGTCTGATAGGGTGATAATTATAAGGGTCTGAGAGTTCTCCAGTGATCTTAAATACAGGAACTATCAAAGAGGTCTTTCAGCAGGCAGGAAAGCAAGAAGCAGAGAGGCAGTAGTTATAGAGTTTGGAGAGAACAGAGGAGAGTTCAAGGGAACATTTCTTCAGGATTATGATTGGGATTCTGTTGCTGCCACTCACTCTATGGTGGTCAAGGTTTGAAATTATGTTAGAGATTACCAAGTGGGTTATGTGGATGTCATTCAGTTGGGCCTCAGTTTTGGGTGGAAAGTCATGTACAGATACTCCAGAAGAGTCCAGTGTTGAGTTGGTGGAAAATCTGCAAGTGAAGCACTCAGCCTTGTCTGTTGTAGAGGTAAGGACCTCAAATTCGTTGATTAGAGTGGGGATTTTAGTATACTTTTACAGAGCCTCCAGTAGTTTTTCTTTGGAACCAAACTTACGAGATGTTATGCACTGCTTCATTCTGGTTACAAACAGTATCTTCTTGCACTCATTGTGAGCAGACACAAAGAGGCACCTGTTATGGTCTGATGCATGACTTCAATAAAGCCGGAAGAAGTGATTTCGTTGGGTGATGGCGGCCGTCAAGTGGGGAAGACCAAAGGGATGAGAGGAATTTAAGTCTCAACTTCCTGGCTGGGAGGAAAGCTTTGATGCCAGCCTTAACCCAAGAAGAGACCTCAGCCACACAATCTTCAAAAGGATGACTAAAGACTTTGTTCCAAGGGACGTCATGCAGGAATCGACTCTTTGGTAGCAGTAAGATATTCTGCCAGTCTGAGGTTCTTGGGTGGAGTTGGAGTGGAAGGCGATGTTAACGGAAATCACTGCATGGTCAGATTTTTCAAGGGGGCAGAGTTGCTTGACATTGCAAGAGTCAAGGATGGAAGTAAAAAAGAGATCTAGTAGTGAGTTGTGTATATTAGGGTTATTAGAGAAATGCATGGGGAACTCCACCACTTGTATAAGAATGATTGAAAAATTCATGGTGTGGACACCAGCAAGATATGTGATAGGGTTTTTCAGCCACTTGGTGTGGTAGGTGTTAAAGTAGCCAAACACAAATATATCGGCAGATGGATGAGAGGAAATGGCCTTGTCAATATTATTGGAGATGCTGTCAAGAACGGAACAGTCAGGAGATGAGGGGAAGTGGTAGAGAAAGAAGAGATAGCTAACTGAGCTTAGTAGGTAGAGACAGAAACACATATAAGAATGATCTATTGATTAAAGAGAGATCACCCTAGCTAGAGTGAGGTGTTCACTGATGTAAACACCAAGCCTATGCATGTGGACATTGGAGTGCTTCTTGAAGAGCGGAAGGTAACCAGGGACATAGAATTCAGAAGGATCAAGGTTAGTTTCGCAGAGGGCTAGGATGTCAAGTGAGTTGACTTGGAGGAAGGATTCGACACTGTAAATGTTGGTGCATATACCTTGTATGTTAGTGAAGGAGATGTTGATGGATTTGGGTGTTTTTAGGTTAGCTAGTTTAGATTTACTTTTATGATAATGTGTATTCATGAATGTTTTATTAGAAGAGAGGCCTGGAGTAGAATCAGTCAGTCGCTGTATGCAGCATGTGTGGGAGGGAAACTGGTGCAGACTGCAGCATAATGTGGCCTCAGGGTTGCCCACTGGAGGTTCATGCAGGGACACCCATCCATGTGTGACATGGCACTACAATAACCCTGATATTATTCAACTGCTGATCAGAGTAACCTTTCATGATGCTATGCATGAGTTTGGGCTTTTAACTACCAGTCGAAAGCAGCAACTAGGAAACTGCCAACCCAGTACCCTCATAATGAAGAGACATTGCCACAATCCACAAACACTGCAAAAAGCTTGTGACAGCACTAGGACTAGGACCAGAGGAGAGAAAAGAAACCGGGAACCCCTTCCTAAACAGAAAACAAGGTGTGCGCTTCTACTCCTGTCCAAAAGAAGAGGGACAAGTGTGAACCATGCAGTAGAAGGCTCTATCTACTCCAATTAAAAAAGAAAAAATTTAATTAAGTTTTAACAGTATAAGTTGGAAGAAGCCTTCTAAGCTAATAGTTTTGCAGTACTCCCCTAATGCCTGTTAAGGAAAACTCAAGATAAACAAAAAGCCTTTGAAAGTCCTCATTTTTTTTAAATAAATATAATATAACCACTGCTATGAAAAGGACAAAATATAAAATGTGTTGTACAGTAGTTAAATAAAATACATTCTCAAAATTAAAAAAAAAACAACTAATAGAAAACATATATATATATATATATATATATATATATATATATATATATAAAATGTTATTTTATATTTTTACATTGGATAAAAAATAATAAAACTTATAATAATAAGCTTGACAAAATAATAAAGTCTTGACCAATTTTAAGTGTAACAACAGCAAACATGAGTAGCACTTGTAAGTAGAGATTAAAATAATATAATCAGGATGATTGTTTTCTACACTACATTAAGCAAAAGTTTAGAAAGGAAACCCCACATCAATCCCAGAAAAAGTAATAACAATTGACTTTCATTTTCCTGAAATAATGTTTTAAGAAAAGATTTTATAAATTTCAGTGAACAGTAGCATTAACTGTTGAGTCAATTCATTGCTAAATGCAGGGTCAGTGTGTACTACTCTAAAATACCCCAGTGGTAGGAAAAGAGATCAAAGCCAATTTGGGGCCCTAGGTAGTACTTTGTGACCCTTGCTATCTTATCAACATTTGATTTTTTTTGCCTTTGTTTATATACTCACAAATTGAATGAAGTACCACTGACTATTAAAAGATGAAACATTTTGCAAATTTTGATGTCATTCTAGGGTCTTTCTTTTTTGTCCAAATCCATAAATACTTTTGCTCATCCTAAGTGTCAAGCTTGACAAAACATTACATACAATACCTTTTTTTTTTATTCATAATGATGAATGCATTAAGGTTATTCAGCTTTTTAAAAATAAAATTCTCAAGTTGATTTTAAAAATTGCTGCAAAACATTGTTGATTTATTTAAGATGGAATGATGTATTATGACATGTCTATAATTTGAATTTAGATACAGTTTTTCGAGTTGAATTGTTCAGCTATATTGCATATGATCCATTATTGTACATAATTAAGTTACAATAAAATTTGCATTTTATATGAATACTACCTTATGAAAATTATGAGGTAGGACTGTGGTGGACCCCAGTATAATAGATTTTGGGGTGGATACAAGATGCTTATACCAGCCCTGGCTGAATGTTTCCTTACCAGTTAGGAGGATGACATGGAGATTTTTCAAGGAATCTGTTTTATTTCAAGATGCTTTATTTTATAATAGCTTATTTTATAATGGTTCAGATGAAAAGAGGGAAGCCTGTGGGCCTTGGAGAAGATCATCCTTCTTTGATCATTGTGGTCTGGAATTACAGAATCACAATGATCTGTACTAGAAACAATTAAAATGCAACTCAAAGAGGGAATGATCTGATATATAAAAATTATGTAACAAAATTAAGATGCTGACATTCCACAATATCTTAAAAAAAAAAGACAAGAAACTAAGTCCTAAACAATTATTAAAATTGAGATACCCATTTTGTTAAGAATCTTTTAGGAAGCTTTTGTAATTCTCAACCAACATCATTATTGGCTGCTTGGTCAGTGAATACCTAATGTTTCCTTATGAGGAAATGGTTAATACTACCATTAATATAAAAAAAAAGAAAATTCCTGAATAAATTCTTTTAGTTTTTTGTTACAATTGAGAGTTTAGTGTTACTTTTTTTGGTAACATAATTTCCCATGGAGTATCTTTCCTTTAGTAAGGGTTGGTTGATAAAATGTATTGTTTTTCTTTTTTTGTAATTGCACTTATTAGATTTCTATTTTGGAAAGAAAGAGAATATACATTAGTAAAAAAAATAATTATGAATTTTTGTTTTTACTTTAAATAATCATAATTTCTGGGTTTTATTTCAATATTTCTGAATTGCCTACATTAAACAAATTTATTTGAGCACATCTTTTAGAATTTTTGCAATTATTTGTTTGTTTTTACAATATTTAAAACAAGCACAAAAAGTTGTTCATTTCTATTTTAATATTTTTGCTTTTGACAAAAACTTTTGCAAAATTCCCTTTTTTTTTTGTTTTTTAGAACAATCAAATGCTTTTCACTAAAAATTGATAAGTCACTTGACCGCTCTCAAAACTTTATTTTTCAGTAAAATCTTATATTGTCTAAATATCAGAGCTCAACTTGTAAGTCAGGGACAACTATTAAAGGATTCCCTGTGATCATGTCTTTTTCTTCATTTTTAATGCAAACTTGCAAGTTTATCTAATTTAGGTCAAAAACATTTTATATGATCTATAGCTATCAAAGTTTATAGCAAAGTACTATGAAATATAACAAAAAACTTTAGAAATCTGTGTTTATACATTATATATTAACACTACAAAGAAAAATCCTATTTTTATTTTTTGACAAAGTTTAATATCTATGTGTTGATATGTAATTATGAGCTGAACAAATCTGATAACCTAACAGGAAGACCATAAATTTTATTTAAAAAAAATGAAAATGGCTCCTATTAAAATTGTTTTAAGCTTTTAATAAAAAAAGAAATGAAGTCTTACAAAATTGATATATTTTACCAGTTTAATGAAAAGATATAAATAAAAAAATAAAATATTTTAATTTATCACTTAAATCATCTCAAAAGAAGGACTTATTGTAATGAAATAGCTTCATTGATTAATTAAGAAACTTTTTTTAATTAGAGACACATTGAAAACTTTTACGCAATCTGAGTGAAATGCTTGGAAAACAATGAATTGAATAAGAAAGTCTTCAAGGAATGATATTCAAAACATTAGTTTTTGATGATTTCATGAATTAATAAGCATTGTCAATTTTTAATTTACATGTGGCATATTTTTAATACATGTGTATTTAAATAAAAAAGATACTGAAAGTTTTTGCACATTTCTTCTTAGCTAAAAAAATAAAAACTGTTGCATTTTCTGATGTCTGTTGATTTATTAAATGACAACCTAATTAAGAATTGCTTATGAAAAAGGTAATATACCACTTATATTACTCAGATGACATGTAAGAGTCACTACTTGCAGATCAATTAGTTATTGTGTTGAGATGGATATCTTTATTCTTGACAATAAACAAGGTCATGAGCCAAATTTTAGCAACACTGAATTATATTTGTCACAGACCATGTGATGTCTCATGTAATTTTATGATGATTTTGCTACAGACAAGAAAAAATATATAAAAAACAGGTAAAAAAAGTAAGATAAAAAAGAGATATTACCTTCAACTAATTTCACCTTTTTTAATTATTCTATATATTTCTTTGATGATTGTCTTCTTCATTTTGTAATAGGACAATGTGTTTGTCAATATATTACTTGACGTTTCTTGTGTTTTCTGAAGTTCTGAAGTATTTTCATTATTCTGTATATATTTTTAACTATTCTTTTCATCTTTGTTGCTTTTTATTTCTGCTTCTTTTCTTTTATGTTCCATGTCCCTTCAGAACATGGGGAATTGTGACTCTCCATAAATTGTGACTCTCCATTACTAGCCTCCCAGAATTTTTTTACAAAAGCTAGTTAGGAAGGTTACTTTTTGCCTCTCTTGTCTACAGCTTACCTCTGAGTACTTATTATCTTCAAAAATCTAATCTGTTTCTGATTACAAATGATTTTTTAATTATCATTTACCTTAAAACCTCTTTGTTGCTCACATGTTTTGTCTATGTTATTCTCCATATCCTCTTAGAGAACTACATTTCTATTGTCACAAGTCTCCTCATTTTTTTGTGAATGAATTGTCCAGCATTTACCACCATATAAAAGGATTGATATTGCATAGCCATTCATCACTCTTTTTTTTTTCTAATAAGGTTTTCCTGTTTCTTCATATTTTCCTTAGCCTTTGAACATCATCTTTTGTTATTCTAATGTGCCTTTGAAGATTAAGTATTTTCTTTATCCAAACTGAGTGAAAGAAACAAAACTGAAATAGATGAAACATTACAGGTATATGTTACATGATTCTATCAAAATCATAGTCTACAGAAAAAAAATAGGATTTCCCTCATTTTGTAAACCTATAACAATAGTTCAATTTAGCATTGTATTGATAAAGAAGGTAATTATTTCTGTTTGATAGAGATAAAAGTCATGTGGGCCATGTATGTGACAGCTGCTAAGTAATGTCACTTTATACAGTGATGAAAATGGCCGTCAATTTCAGTTTGTTTACAGCAGCCAAGCCAAAAGTTTCTTTTTTTTTAGCCCAGGTTCCCTCATGGCCTAGAAATCTACTTCCTCTGCAGCTTACAAGTCCATGGTACCATTTCCCTTTAGGAATATATCTTTCCCAGATATAGAGAGAAACTACAGTTCTCAATTTGAGAAACCCAAGATGCATTGTTTCTTTTCATGGAATATGGCCTTATCTGGAAAATAGTTGATGAATCTGGCCCATTTGAATCTGGAGACCTAAACATGGCTTCTCCAGGCACAGGAATATCTCACAATTACATGTGAAACCCTTTATTTTTGTTTCTCCTTACACTGTGCTTTGCTGTGTAGATATATAAGATATAGATTTCATGTGGGACACATGTATATATAGTTTTTTATATGGCTTAGTAATATAAAAGTCTCTCTGAGAACAAAGCATGTTTGTTATTACTTTTCCTTTCAGCCATTCATTTATGTCCATGAAGTACAGTTTCATTATATCATAGATATAACAATGCCTATAACAGGGAAAACATATATATGAGAATAAATCTTTCTACCATAGCTTTCACTCATTATAGTATTATATTTAGACTGTAAATCATAACTTCACTATCAAGCCAATGTACTTATTTTTTTAATAATTCATTTCCAGCAATGAAGTTCAGATTCATTCAAAGCAGGTAAAAAGACAAAATCAGAAAAGTTCTTCTATATGCCAGGTTCTTTCAAGACATTGCCTATCATGACTCTCCACAATTTCCTCTCTTTTGCAGTTCTTAATAAATTTTTTTTATCTTTCCTAAACCCTGTTCCACCATCCATTTACTCAAACTTACTAGGTAGGTTATGCATTGTTTTCCTTTGTTCCTATTTCCTTTAGCCTGTCCTATGAGTAACAAATCAAGCTCTCTTTCCTCATTATATGTCCTCAAAATTTCAACTATCTTTTCCTGATAGTAAGTATGAGTTTTTTCATTTCCATTTTCTCTCCAACTTCATTGTTGTTTACATGTTTAGTCCATGATATTCTCAGCATTCTTCTGTAGAATCACATTTCTATTGCTTTAAGTCTCTTCTTAATTTGTGCAGAAATTGTCCAGCATTCACTACCATATAAGAGGACTGATGTCATGTCACAGTTTAGTACTCTTTGTGTTCATTTTTTGTTTCTTGGCAAATTTTTCTGTTTCTTAATATTTTGCTTAGCTTTTGGAAGACACTCTGTTAAAGCACTTCCAAGATATTTAAAGTGTTGTATTGTTTGATTTTGGTATCTCTAATTTGTAATTTGAGCTCTTATTTTAAGAATCATTCATTCTGTCTTCTTGCAATTGATGTTTAGTACTTACTTCTTGCTTTCCTTCAAGAATATTCTGCTTTTGGATTCATTTAACCTCAAAAGCTTGTTTAAATTGTAAAGTATTGATTTCTTGATGATATCGACCTGAAGAGACAATTTCAGCCTCTGGCAAAATTGGGAAGTGTCTGTAAGCCATACACAGGTTGGCTTAAACATTGTGAGTCAAGTTGGAGAGACAAAACTGTTCAGAATCTATCAATAGTTGTGCCAGCATTAAGTCACATGTTATCGTGATTGAGGATGTAAGTTTATGGGATTTATTCAATGGCTGATCACACAAGTTTGTGTCCTCTCTCTCTCTAACTCAAATATTGTAAATAAGATCCACTGAAGATCCTTGTTATATAAAGCAAAGTTGGCTCTGCTCACCTTAATGGAATCCAAATATACTGAAGCAGGTATCTGTAACAGCCACCCTAAGAAGTAGGCTACTTTGAAAATAAGTAGCCAACCATTATTATTATATATGAAGTCATCTACATTTTTACTTGGGTAAATAATATTTGTTTTATTTTGTATATCCATATATATGCAGTTATTTGTTTTTTCACATCAATGAAGACAATAAAGCGATTAAGATGCAAGGAATTACTGAGTGTTAGAGAATATGATAAAAATCACTATTAAGGAGAGAGAACAATAAAAGAAAAGGAATTAAGAAGACAGAAGATAATAATTGACATTGTATCTAAATTTTTAAAGATCAAAGTTGACTGGGAAGCAAAAAGCTGGAAGAGAGTTACACAAGTGAGAAGTGAAATAGAAGAAACTCTTAGCATAGAACTTACAGTTACATCTAGCTCTTTCAGTTGTAAAATGATGAAATCTAGCCACCAATCCAGTACATGCTTAAATTCATAAAGTCTAGGTACCATAGAGGAAAATTCATCAGAAGAATTACCATGAAACAAGTGTTTATAGAAAAGGCACAGGGAACCTATGTATGGCAGTAGAAAAGTGACTGATGCCAAGATACTAGGACCAGTAACATTGCGAATTCAAACTCAACTTTTAAACAGCAAATTTCAAAAAATTATATTTTTTTACTACAATCTATTTCTAAAATAGATGTTATTTAGTTTCTTTGGACTTTTTGATTTGTCTTCAGTTGCAGAGAAAACTCTGATTATTATCATGTTTAATGTTTTTGGATTTTTTAAAATTGTTTGGTTGAATTCATTCATTATTTGATGGACATTCAATATATTCACATGCAAATGTGCATTAAATAATTCTGGCATAAAAATGGATTTTAAAAAAGTAGGATATTAAGAAAAATAAAAGAATACAAAGCTATTACAAATCAGATATTCTTCGCATTTGTTTTTATAGTAGGTCATAGCAACCTCATCATGGAATTCAAGATTCTTTTTTCTTTACTTATAAATTTAATTTTCTTTTCACTTAAAGGCAACACTTTGACATATTTGAATTGTCAAAACTTATCTATCTGTGTGTGTGTGTCTCTCTCTTTATATATATATATATATATATATATATATATATATATATATGGCCTGAAGTTTGTGTTTAAACATGAATCAGACTGTTGCTACTGGATATTGATATCAATGTCCACTTTTATATTTACATATACTCTATCTCTGATATTCAGCACTTGAACTTATAAATATAGCATACCTTAAAAACTATATTTTTATTATTGCACACACACACACACACACAAACAATCTGATATTATTATGCAAGTAAGTTGATGTTTTCACAAAGTTGGTATCAACCAACCAGTAACATTTTCAGAATATATTTATATTCATTTGATAAATATACTATATGAATTTTAGGTTATCATACTTGTTGTTATTAGAAATGTTTGGTGATTATTTCCAATCTTATCAAAAGAGGGTTCAAAGATATCACATTAATGGAAAAGCTCCAGCCTCTTCAGATATTAAACCAATAGATAACTTGTTGTTCACCATCAAGAGATATGGATATGAAAATGGATAACAATCTTCAAATGAGAAATTCTAATTATTCTCCAAGACAATAAAATTGCTAGCAGAAATGTTAAAGTCAAAACAGTAAAAAAAAGTTAAGACATTGAATCAAAGGTTAAAGAATATCAATTATTAACAAGTAAAATATTAATTTATCTAAATAAATAAATCATCCATTACACCCAATGGTGTTTTATGGCAGCATTTTGCTGTTTCCGTAACAACATCTTTTTTATGGGGCATGGTTATTAGTCCTGCGCCCAACCCCCAAACCTGAAAGAAGGTGATTTCTAAGCATAGCTTAGACGTGTTGCTTGGCCAAAAGTAACGGACACCCAATGAGGATCAAACTCACTACTCAATTGTAATGATTCAAGTGAGACAAGCTTGCTAACCATTACACCACCGCTAGGTGCCCAAATTTATCTAAAGTATATGAGATATTGTGGCAATTAAATGTATTTTTATGCCCTGTATCTTTCAGAAATACTTATAAAAAAAGAATTTATATTGCACCCAGAGTCTAATTAAGTAAGGCTTGTAAACTTCTGTTTCTGAAGCTAACTGCAGATAATTGAAACTAAGTGAAACTATAGGTAGAAAGGAACAACTATATAGACTTTTATAGAATCATTTTTTTCTCATTTTCCATTTTTATTCAGGAATTTTAGAGAGAATGATCAAATTCATTTGAATATTTCCTCTTTGCAGAATCTTTACAATTTTCATATAAATAATTCTTAATTTAAAAATAAAAAATAAAATGATCACATGTAGTAAGTGATTTTTCTAATTTTTTTCAGACAAAAATATTTTTTTTCTTTTGAATCATATTTTATTTTATTGTGTAGTATAGGTTTTGAACTCTTAACTTCAACTTAAACTGCAATTTCAGAACAAAAACACATGGCCTCAAATGTGATTTTAACTTGTATTCATTTCCAAGATTATTTCCTATATAGCAAAATCCAAACCATATTGTCATTTAAACCAACAACTGCTGAGTCACATTTTCATTAACATTTTCAAATAAACACAGTTCAAATTTAATTTAAAGGTCCAAAGAATGTATCCGCTATAAAATATGATGTAAAGCCAAAGAAGATGACAGTACTGATCTAAAAATGTTTTGTGACAATTCTTCATCTTATAAAAATTTCAGATAAATTTTAAAAACGTTATTTCAATTGACAGCATTCAAAACACTTGATTCAACAGTGAAAAATTACCTTGTTATCTGACATTAAAAATCAAAACAAAACAAAAAGCATTTAATAGCAGAAAATCATCCAATGTTTTGTACTGATAATCAATGGCAAATGTGTTTCATTGTTTCAGTATTTTTTTCTGATTGCAAGTTAAGATGAATGACAAAAGAGAGAATTTTGAATAAAGAAAACAGTTTTTTGCTGTTTAAAAGTCACTATTTTAATTTCATAAGTCTGCATTTAACATATTGTATATTATAGTTGATAAAGATAATTTTCTATACATTGAAAAATGATGATTTTATGGAGACACAGGCACTGAACAGTTAATTTTAAAACTGCCATATTTATACCACCAATATATTGGGTTAGTTGGCCCTTATTAGATATGCAGTGTGGTGTAATGAATAATAACTCAGAATGTGAAGGGGAAGAGCTGAGTTAAAATTCAAGTCAGGTTTTTTACATTCACTTATGTGCAAATACCCTTGGGAAAATTATAAATCCATCATTTCTCTCTTCAATAGCAAGGCAGAATGGGTTCTATAGCCTTGGCTAGAATTCATTTTATGGCAGAAAGAAATGGCAGCTTACTGAAGGAAATTTTTTGCTTAATAAGTCATGAATATAAAAGTGACATGATTATTCAAGCAGGTATCATATATACACTTGACTTTTTTATTTCTTTTCTCATTAAAAGTATTGATTAGTTGTTTTATTATGTAAACAAATTAAAGAAGTTATATAACTTCTTCTTTATAAGTAATTCTGAAAGATACAGGTATAAAAATACATAATATAATTAAAATAATATGATCCAAGAGATGCAAAGTGAGCCTTGATAGTAGTATGCCTGATTTAAATATTGTTCATGAATTTGTTTTTTTCAGGAAAATTTACATCTCTGAGATCACAGCTTCATTAGAATCCATTTAAATGCACATGATGGAGCGGGTCTCTACCAACTTCTATCCACAACATACATGTAGATAACATCAACATCGTACCTTCATCTCAATGCAGAAAATGCTTAAAAATAAGAACAACATTAACAATAAAAAAGAATCCAACTCTCATAAATACCAATTTTAAACATGGACATGACTGAAGTAGAAGCTTATAAAGCTTTATTTTTCGAATTCAGCTTTAGCACCGAAAAAAAGTTTATTTTATTATAGTGGATGGTTACCAGTGAGAGGGAGATGGGATTTGTTTATTTTATTACCACAGCTATAAAAAATATCTACATATTCAAACAAACTAAAAAAATATCCTTGATAGTTGCTAATAGATTAGCTGAAAGCACTCAAATCCAAAAATCATTTGGACAGTCTCTCTCTCTCTCATACACACACATACACACACAAATTTACTTAAACATTATTTTTAATGGGTACCCATATTTAAGTAGACACTCCATTTTTTTATTAAACAGTATAATTATTTATTTTTATCTACCAGCCTGAATATTTGAGAAATCTTGAAAAACATATTTTTCTTTATTGGATGTTATCAGTTTTAGCAGCTTTAAGAAAGAGTTTGAAACTTTTGTTGTACTCTTCTATAATGTTACCAAAGATTATAACACAAAAGGGTACTGAAGAGAATTAATAGCCTTTCATTAAATTCAAATGCTGTATAAGAATGATCTGTTTTAGACAAAAAAAATGAATAATATACACAACAGAAATGAATAGTACTAAAATTTTGTGTTGTGCTATTTTATCAACTATTTCATATATTTTGGGTAGTGGCTGGCATCTAGTTTTGTGTACATGTTGTTTATGAATAATCAACTACCATATAATGTTTGCTTATATTCTTTACAACTAGTACCTGTAATGGTGAATTACTTGGCTCTATCATCCTAGTCTTAAGAATGTGGTCTATTTTACTTTTTATATATTTTTAACTTACTTTATATTTGGCCTTTTTATAATCACTGGCTTATAACCTTTGATAAAATGTCCAAATAATAATTGCAATTCTGTTTTTCAGTTTGTCAAGGCACTGAAGGTAAGAGATATCCTTTTACCTCCATGGCTGATGATAATGCATTCACATAACTCTCGGAAGTTTGTTCCATGTATAATGTCAGCATACAGATTTTCTAATACTGTTAACTTTACACTTCAGTATTTCTTTTTTGTAATGTCAGTGAAACAAAATGATATCTTACTGATTTCATAATAAGCAATGCTGATGCCTTACCAATGACATCGTTTGATGGGATGATTTTAAGCCTCAAATAATTCTACACGTTTTACACTAATAAAATGTAACATGATTTTTGTCCTTGCATAGAAATTCTTATTTTCTGGAGTAGATAGACTAAACTATCACCCGGTTCACACTCCACCCATGTCTATTGAACAGGTGAAGAGGCTCATCCCTTGTTTCCTGTTTAGGATGTGGTTTCCGGTTTTTCTCTTTTCCAATCTTTTCACTCTTCTTTTATTTTATTTTATTTTTTTTTTTCAATTAGAGCAGATAGACTAAACTATCGGCCGGTTCACACTCCACCCACGTCTATTGAACAGGTGAAGAGGCCCATCCTTTGTTTCCTGTTTAGGATGTGGTTTCCGGTTTTTCTCTTTTTCCAATCTTTTCACTCTTACGTAGCCTCCTGCGCATCAGTGGCATTTTCGTGAAGAGGCCCATCCTTTGTTTCCTGTTTAGGATGTGGTTTCCGGTTTTTCTCTTTTCCAATCTTTTCACTCTTACGTAGCCTCCTGCGCATCAGTGGCATTTTCGTGAAGAGGCTCATCCCTTGTTTCCTGTTTAGGATGTGGTTTCCGGTTTTTCTCTTTTCCAATCTTTTCACTCTTCTTTTATTTTATTTTATTTTTTTTTTCAATTAGAGCAGATAGACTAATCTATCACCCGGTTCACACTCCACCCATGTCTATTGAACAGGTGAAGAGGCTCATCCCTTGTTTCCTGTTTAGGATGTGGTTTCCGGTTTTTCTCTTTTCCAATCTTTTCACTCTTACGTAGCCTCCTGCACATCAGTGGCATTTTCGCTTTGCACGGGGTGATATGATTAAAAAAAAAAAAGAAAAAAAATATGTGCTCTTTGGCAGAATTTTAACTTGCATTCCTCTTGACAGGAAAAATCATCATTAGATTTGACATGACACAGGGTGTATCATTGATCAAAATCAGGAAATAATATTTGAAAATAATGTTTAAGTAATAAAGTATGTTGGAATAATAAATTAAAAAATTCATTACTGTTTATAAATGCAGGGTGTGATGAATAAATTGCCATCAATATTATTCAAAAATGAAAATAACACTGACATCACACTTTAAGAAATATATTTACCAAAATTGCATAAAGATATTCTAAAATACTAAAGAGTAAATTTCTTCAATAAAATTGTACTTAGTCTCAACCACAGACTCAAAACAACTTTGGTGTTTCCTGTAACATTTTCGGATGGTTTCCTCGTTTAAGTTTGTGAATGCTGCTATAATCCTTGCCTTTAATTCATCTTTGGTATTACAAAGAATTTTGTTGGTCTCTCATTCAATTGTACTCTACAAGTAATAACCATGGGGGTTGCAGTCTGGGGAGTTAGATGGCCAGATGTAATGAGTGATGTGGTTGCAGAAAATTGTCTAACAACCATGACTGGGTTCTTCTGCTTGTGTGGCACAATGTACACTCCTGTTTCCAGACATAAGGTCTTCCAACAGCCTCTCTCTTGAACCAGGACAACACTATCTCCTCAAAGTACTTGATATAGACCTCCATGTTGAGTTTGAGGCCCTGTAGGAAGATGAATGGAGACATTATATCACACCAAATACATTTCTAATCAGTATTAGGCTCATTCCGAAAGTTTTGCATTATCCTCAGATTGACACCCAAACATTCTGAAATTTTATTATTAGAGCTTCTAGCACGAATGCCAAGCAATACGGCATGCTGTTTCTAAATTTTTGTTTGAGTGAATTGCATTATGGTACTCATTTTCTTACAAACTGACCCAATTATACTGTACAATTGACAAAGTCAAAAGCAAACAATGCATATGCACAAACTGAAGAATATAAAATGGCAAAAATTAACCCATCTCATGCTGTGTGTGTGTGTGTGTGTGTGTGTGTGAACTTCTCGTCTATCCATACTCATATCTACATCTATTTGAAGAAATCCATGTATATTTTATCTAATTTCTGAACCTTCAATTCACGAATAAATTGATTCCTTATTTTCTCTTTGTTGTTATGGCTTGAGGCAGAAAAAGCTTCCAATTTCTAATTGGATGAACATTTATAATCAAATACTCTTGATAACAAGAAAATACACCCAGCTGAACACCAACCGAGAAAAAAAAATTCACTTGGTTTATGACCAACAGCTTCAGCTTAATTTGCAGCTGTTTCAGATTTAAGCATCCAAGGGATAAATTGCTTAAAGTAGCCTAAACTGCTATTATGTTTTTCAATGTGATAATCAAATTGATGTTTAATGCTTTCAGGGTTGAAATAAGATGTTGTTGTTATTAACTGGGGTTTAGTAAAGCAAAAGAGTAGAAATATAACATTCATCAATATTAGGATCACAGAACCATGTTATTATTAATTAAGGCTGAGAATGATTATATGCGTTTCTCATTAATTCTTTCAAGAAAGGTATGAATTCAATTTTCAAAACACTCCCACTCATTACTAGATATCAGGACAAAATATCTTGTCACTGACAAACTACAAAGATTGACAGAGATTAGCTGTGACCACTTGAATAAACCACTCGACCAAAGCTACCATATATATATATATACATATATAAGCAACAAAATGTTACCTTTAGATTTAACTTTGACAGTGTCCAATTTTAAGTAAGCGGATGGTATTTGAATTAAATTTTCTCAGGTGGTTTATTTATATCTATCAAAAAGCTGACTTCCTGTAAAATAAGTAATTTTGACTTGAATAATAATATAAATATCTAGCTTTGTGGATTAATAATCAGTCTTATTTGTTTCACCCACAAAACAAATTCAGTATTTTTTCACTGTACACAATACCTCCAAAGACTGAAGGAAAAGTAAAGAAAACTTTTTATAATAAGACTAAAATTTCAGCATGGTAAATTCTGTTGGTACAAAATATTTATGATGTAAGGTATTTTGCTAATAATTAATTAATTATATAAGATGTTAATTATATAAATCATTTTACTAAAGGAATAATCATTTTGTAATAAATGTAGGCAGATTACAGCTGTCTGTTTTTGTGATCTTTCTATGAGATCTTAATACTTGGCCATATTTCTACTGAACTTATTTATCTATACCTAAAGTTTTTTGTTAAATCCTTCCTGTTTGTGTCTGAAATTTTTGGAAGTATCTTTTCATTATTTCACACATTTTTACTCATATTTTTTATCTATATCAGTTTTAACCAAATATCATTCAGCTAATTTTTAATAAATTTCAGTCTATATATTCTTCACTCTTACTGTATGCATTGATCTTAGTGATTTCTTTTTAATCATTTAATCCCAGGCAAGAGGATAAAGCAACTAAGGTTCAAAGGGTTACTAAGAGTGAAAGAAACAGAACAATCAAAGGACAGGATTCTAAAAGACAAAAGATGATGATTGACATTGTATTTGAATTTTAAAGATTGTAGTTAGCAGGAAAGCAAAAAGCTGAAAGAGAGGGAAAAATTGCATGACTATTAACATAGAACTTATATTTACAACTACCAATTTCAACAGTGAATAAATGAAAATTAGCTGCCAATCTAGTACTGCACTGACATTAATGAACTTGGGGTATCAAAGAGGGAAGCTCATCAGAACAATTACTATGAAAATATTTATAGGAAAGACACATGTTATGACAGTAAAAAAGTGACTGAAGGTTGGATGCCAAGTCAGAACTGATAACATTCTAGATTTTGAAAAGAATTTCTAGATACATAGCTGAATCACCAGATCATATGCACTAGTAATATTTGAAATTGTAGACTTATAAACATGGAAGAAAAATTGTCTAGTATGACATAATGTTCTTAGTACTCTTTTTTTCTAAAGACAATCAGATTCACCATACTCCTGATGAAGATAAGTTGAAATGTGTTAAAAATAAGCAAAAAAAAAGGGGTATAGAATAATCCTCTTCATACTTCAATATATTCTTTTGCTTTTCTGATATAAGGAAATATGAAATCAAGTTAACTCCTTTTTTAATAACTTTTCAACTTTAATTCTTACAAAAATTCATGTTGCTTAATGTAAAGTAATATGTTTTTTAATCTTAAAAGAAAAAATATACATTGAATGAAAAGAAAAGTATATCTGTGACATTATTTCTAAGTTCAAATGTCAGATATAGTAATCAATATTTCTGTCATTTTTAATGAAGCCTACTGCTGGCTCCAATCACTATGTTATTGTGTGTCTTGTTCCTGGTGAGTCTGATCGGATAATGAAATAAATACTTGCTTTTATAAAATCTTACTGCCTAATCCAAAAAGCAAAACATGTTTTTGAAAAATAAACCACTCCATATTTTTTTAGTGACTACAAAAATTAATGTGTCCCCAACCATTACATTCTAAATTTTATCAATTGGAAGTTATTTTCCCCCCATACTGTGTTGCATTTTGTTAAATGTAGCATTGCTCAGTGGGTTACTTGAAATTAAGAAAAAGAAGTTACCTGTTGTACACAGATGTGAATTTGTTATTAAATCAATCATTGTATGCCAGGAGTTTTGAGATGAAGAAATATCATTATTATATGATTTTCCATTCAGACTAGTTTCCTCATCTTGGTTGTTATACTCACAATGATTTGGTTATTGAATGCTTCAGACTTATTTCATTATTTAGGCCAGGACTTTTTAGATGAAGAATTATCATTCTTATATGTCTTTTCATTTGGGCTAATGTCCTTATCTTGTTTGTTATACAAAGTTTTGGCCATTGATCCTCCTGGTTATATTTCATTATTTGAACTTGTCAGATCAAAACTTTCATATGGATGTCATGCATGATACCAAACCCATTCAGAAATATCTAAACTGTCAGCTGTGTACAACTACTTTCTAAGACCAATGAGTGAAAATGTCTATAGGTTTTAGTGAGGACAACACTAATTAAAACCTCGTGAACTAGCACTACAAAATCACAAACAAAAACTGTACTAAATAACAAAAATCATATCACTTGATGACTTTCAACAGCAGCAACAACTAAAATAGTCATCACAATTATCTTGAAGAGAAAATAATGACATAATCAAAAGGCTGACATTTCATGAACTTCTAATAAAAAATTAGAAAGAAAGCCCAAATCAGTAATAGAAAAAAAAGATAACAGCTACTAGACTTGAGAAACCTATTTTCCAAAAAAATTGTTTTAAGTAGAACATCTTTTGAAATTTCAACTGAGCATAATACTGACTAGTTGGTCAATGAATGTTGAATGTTTTTTTGTAATGAAATAGCTGATATTACTATCTTGGAATTTATGAGATGAGGAATTTTACATACCCTATCTAAACTGGAATACACATCTTAGTTGTTATACTCATATTTTGGCCATTGTACCCACCTTTTGCAAAGATATTGGTGTGTAAGTGAATGCAACGAATTTAACTGGAATTCAAACTCAGCTCTTCGATGGCCCAGAATGAAAAATTGGACAGCTGAGTTTGAATCCAAGTTAAATTTGTTGCATTCACTTACACACAAATACCCTTGGGAAAGATATTAATCCGTCTCTTCTCCCTCCAGCTATGGATTAAATAGCAGGTCAGATTGGGTTCTTTAGCCTTGGTTGGCAACTGGTTTACTGCAGAAAGTAATGGCAACCTACTATGAGAAAATCTTCTGCCCAGTCAGTTATGTCTCTTTCGAGACGTGATTGCCCAAGTGAGTATTATGTATGGCATTTAACTGACTGACCTTCTAGACTTCTTTGGCCATAAACATTTAAGAATCCAGAATTATATCACTAGGTTGTTCAAGAAACACATGACTTAGTGAATTAAAATGTTTGTTAAAACATATCAGGCTCTCTAAAAGTTGAGAAGTCAATCTTAAAAGTAGAAAATTCTGGTTCAGGAGAAGAAATAGACAAAAGACATAAAGATAGATAAAACTGAAATATCTTCCAAGTATGGAAAGTGGAATGCAAACAATCTATCCCCATAGATTGAATAAAGAGTTCTATTCAAAATTCCAGGAAAGTTACAGCATTCAGTGTTCGATGTCTGAATGTTACATTAGCTGAAATGTGTGTATAACAAACATGATGCAAGGTAAAAAGTACATTTGAACAGGATCAACATCCAATCACTTCCTCACAAAATAGTCATATTTTTATTTGTATTGACATCATTCCATGATAAAAGAATGAAGAACATTTCCAGATGCCTCCATAATATACTTGAAGTATATTCAGTATTGATGAATTTTACACGTAGATTGACATCATTGTTATTTGAAATTCTCAAATAAATTATTTTCATTATTTTTTTTATATTTTGCAATATTTTGGTTAAGATATTCATCAAACTTACTAAATTTTTGAACTTCTAAGATCATTAGTCCTTACATTTTTTACTCTTGTATGTTGTTTTTAACAATATTTCAGTAAATATATTTACCAGTCATTGTCAGATAGTAAATCTGATGGTAAATTACCCTAATCCTTTGTGTATATAAAGAGTATAAAATGCAGTTTAAAAAAAACATGAAAATTCTAGAGGAGAAATTTTTTTTTTATGTATAAAACATGCTTGATTTTAGAACAAAGGAAATTACCAAAACTTTTCAAAATAAAGAGAAAAGAATGCAAAAAATGGATCATTTTGTTTACTTTTATGATTTTTTTTTATGAAAACATAAGGACTCTTGAAATATAAGGCCACTAAATCATCAATACACATTGGGAAAATAAATCAAAATGAAATTGAATAAATATATATTATGTTTGTTTTAATTCTTCTCTGACAATCTAGGGTATTTTTTTCAAAATTATTTGTGTAGTTCTGAAAAAGACTAATTTTTGAGGAGAATCCAGGTAATTTTTTTCTGAGCATGGGCATTGTCCTTGTTGAACCCTTCAAACTCATTATACTTCTGAAAAACCACATTTATGTTCCCTCCAGTTTTCATCTCACTCATGGGGAGATTGTCACTGCTATTTCAAAGCAATAATATCACACAGCAATCTAGCTCTCTTTTCTTTGTTTCTCATTAAATTTTTGTTTTTCAGCATTTTGGTTAGCCTTTGGAATTCCTCTTTCAACTGTCAGTTTTTCATTGATTACTAATTTGAAAATCTTATCATCTTTAAGTGTTTTCAACAAAAAAGAGGTGTATTCATTCAATAGAGGACATATATCTAAAATAAAAAAAATTAAATTTACAGATTCTGATGTTTGCTTTTTACAGCCACTACAATATATTCATAGTTAGTGTAGCAGCAAATATTGTACCACATGCATATTATCTGTTAATGCAGCCTACAGGCAATAAAGAAACAACATCCTATTATTAATGGCATTTAAATGCTAGCTTAGTCATTTATAAAATTGTCATTCTGCTGAGACAAATGACCAGCATTATTGTTAATGTAATAATTTTGTGAATGCCCTTATTTCATATTGAAACTCTCTCTCTTTCTCTCTCTCTCTCTCTCTCTCTCTCTCTCATATTCTTTTCTCTTAGACTTTTTATTTCTTGAACATTTTTTTCCTTGCGGGTGAAGAAGCAACATTGAAATATGCAAATGTAAATACTAGTCCAGGCAAGTACATCCCAACCTTGTCCAGTATTTATCATCATTGAATGGTACACACAAAGTTTTCCTTTTTGTGCATGGATAAATTAAATAAGTGTCATAAGAACCATTACTTTAATTCTTCCATACCTAAAGTTCTCCTGAATGCCTTAACTGTACCAGAGTTAAATAAAGAGGCAAATATTGTTAAGGGATACTAAAGAAGTAAAGTCATTTGTGGTAATAATTAGGTTTGTTGTGAAGTATCAGCTTTTAATTAATAGGTAAGTGTAAATAAAAATACAAGGTTTATTTCTGAATAGACAATATTTTTGATAATGAAAAGTATTTCCATATAATGACTTAAAAACTGAGATTAACAGGATTAACCAGGATATATAAAAGAATTTTTTAAACAGAAATATTTCTTCAGCACTCCAAACACCATATAAGAACCTCAGGTTAGAAAAGAACAAAGAAGAGAGTACTAGATTGTTATGTGATGTCAGTTCTTCAGTTGGGCAGTCATGTTGGACAATATCAACAAAGATGAAGGAAAAACTTGAAGCAGCTGAAATGTGGTTCTACAGTAGGGTGCTGTGGATATCATGGACCGAGCATGTGAGCAATGATGAGGTGTTGGAAAGAATGGAAACGAAAAGGAAATTAATATTGAACATAAGGAAGAGACAACTGAAGTTTGTGGGGCATGCAATGAGGAAAGAGGGCTTGGAGAACCTGATACTAACAGGCCTGATAGAGGGGAAAAAGTGACAGAGGAAAGCAGTGGATAACATATTTAAAGGACCTGAGCAGGTGGATGATGGAATGGGGGTTACGAGATGTTACAGGAGAAAGCTTGCTAAGAGCCACCAGGGATAGGGAGACGTGGAAGGCCATGATTGCTTATGTCCTGAAAGGACAAGACACACAGAAGAAGAAGAAGAAGAAGAAATAAAGATACAGGGTTTATTTCTGAATAGACAATATTTTTGATAATGGAAAGTATTTCCATATAACGACTTAAAAACTGAGATTAACAGGATTAACCAGGATATATATAAGAATAATAATTTTTTAAACACAAATATTTCTTCAGCACCCCAAACACCATATAGGGACCTCAGGTTAGAAAAGAACATACATTAGCTTTAAGGTGGCATCATTTCACTACCTGGTTAGGATTTAAATAACTAAAATAAGGGCACTAATTTGAAGAGACTAATATGTAAAAAGGCTGATTCCTCATCTCAGAAATTCAAGCTGAAATATATTCAGCTCTTAATTTTTCATGATCTACACAATAGACTTTTTTGTCAAATAAGTGAAGATCAACCAAGATATTCTTCATTTTACTTTTGAATTTTCTTTCTACCTGTCTTTGGATTAAAAAAGAACTATCTGGCATTTTATACTGGCTCTGGATTATTGAGTGATACATATTTTTAGACTGGCAATTGGCATCACTCTCCAAAGACTGTCTTCAGTTGGAATAAAAAGCAGACTATGCCTTGTCAATCATTTTAGATGAAACAAAAAGTACCAAAAAACTTTACTGATTGTTTTACTTTAAGATTTCTTAAAAAAGGGAACAAAGCAGAGGAAAATAAATATGGATATCCACACACCGCATATGCACAAAATCATATATACATATCATTTATACATATATATACACATGCACAAACAAATATTTACACATGGATTCAAGTACATATATGCATATACCTATATTCTAATAAATATATGTGCATACACACACACACACACACATTGTGTGTAGACATAGAAATAAACACTGCATTGTCAGTGACAGTTTCATGCAGTGTTGATTCACTCTCTCTCCATATATAAAATCCTCCTCTTGTTAGAATGTTGTCTCCTCATTAATCATTGCACAACAATGGGCATATATATATATATATATATATATATATATATATATATACATACCTCTTCAATTCATTTTCATTCTTGCATGATTGTTTGCAGATGTCACACTTGAACTGTTCATCTTTTGCAGTAACCAGCTGAAATACATCTTAGTCTATTTTAGAATATAAGCATATTAGAATAATCCAGGACATATATGGTCTTCCAACTTCTTGCATATGGATCAAAAATGAATTCAGTAAATATATACAGACTGAAAGGGGCATAAGACAAGAATGTGTCCTCTCACCAGACTTATTCAACTACGCAGTGAAGTATTTCTGAGAAAATCAGAAATCCTACATGAATTCACTATTGGTGGCCACAATCTTAACAACATAAGATATGCAGATCACACATTGTTGATAGCAGATGTATAAAAGAAGTTACAAGAATCTCTACAGAAGATACTGAAAGAAAGTGAGAAGAAAGGACAAAACATCAATTGCATTTGGTTTGTAAATTTTAATTTTAATGCTTCCAAAACAAAGCTGCTATCATTTAACAACCATAGACAACCACTTCTACCATCCATCAGAATAGATCAAGCTAGTCTCTTTGAAAGCAAAACAGGCCTAAATCTATCAGCTGACCTCAAGTGGAATGACTACATTGAATCTATAGCTATATCTGCTGCTCAGAAGGTTTGTTCTTTTTGTAGAGCTAAGAAGTTTTTATTGTCTAAATCTATCTTACACATATATAAATCTACCATCTGCCCATGCATTGAATACTGCTGTCACATTTGGTTGGGTGCTCCTGCTATTCATCTTGGGCTTCTTGACAAAATCTAACAAAGAATTTGTAATGTAAGTGATCCCAACCTGGTAGCTCAACTCCAGTCACTTTCTCACTGATGTAATGTGGCTTCCCTCTCTCTTTTCTACAAATACTTTCATCGCTTCTGCTCCGATGAGCTTAGCTCCCTGGTACCACCACTACATGAATTTACTCGAGCTACTAGAATAGAGGCTAGGTCCCACCCTTTTACAATAAGGCTCTATCCTGGGCCCAACGCTCTTCCTTATTTTCATCAACGACCTCCCAGATGAGATCAGGTCCCAAGTAGGCATCTACGCAGATGACACTACAATATACTCCCGCTCCAGTAAGAAACCTGTCGTGGCGGACAGACATAATCTCGCTGCTGACCTTGAGCGGGATCTACACTCTGTGGTGAACTGGGGCAAGAAGTGGCTTGTCAACTTCAATTCCTCTAAGACCAAGCTGTTGTCTGTCAACCATTACAGGCAACCTCTTCTGCCTCCCATAAGCATGGACCAGATGATTCTCCCGGAGAGTAATACACTACGCCTCCTCGGACTTACCCTGTCCTCAGACCTCAAATGGAAGCACTATATTGAATCCATAGCAAAATCTACTGCTAAGAAGATTGGGTCACTATGTCGATCCAGGATGTTTTTTCCACCTGAATCCATCCTGCATATATACAAGTCAACCATCCGTCCGTGCATGGAGTACTGCTGCCATTTATGGTCAGGTGCCCCTGCCGTTCTCCTCAGTGTTCTTGACAAGCTCCAAAGGAGAGTCTGTAATGTGATAGGTACTGATCTGGCGACTCGTCTGCAGCCACTTTCCCATCACCGAAATGTGGCCTCCCTCTGTCTCTTCTATAAATACTTTCATGGCTTCTGCTCGGATGAGCTTAAGTCACTGATGCCTCCTCAACAGGTGTTTACCCGTTCAACCAGACTGGCAACTGGGTCCCACCCATTCACAGTCAGGTTAGCCAAACGCAGACGACAATTCTACTCCTGCAGCTTCCTCTCTCGCACTTCCCGCCTGTGGAACTCACTCCCGTATTCTTGCTTTCCTGACGGCTACGACCTCCAGAAATTTAAAAGCAAAGTTAATACTCACCTACTAACCATTGGCCTCTAGCTCTCTCTCCCCTCCCCTGTATAACCTTCCCTTTCTCTCCGCCCATGTACCTGTCATTGTACCTGCTTTCTCAGTTTTCTATTGTTCCTTTCTAACTAGCTTGTACTCCTCACTCTTTTCTAATTAATCTTTCTACATTTATGTAACCCCCTGCACATCAGTGGCGTTTCTGCCTTGCTCGGGGTGAAATGATTAAAAAAAAAAACCAATCAAATATAACCACAACTTCTACTCTATCAGCTTCTTTGCTTGCACTTCCAGCCTATGGAATTCTCTTTTGTATACTTGCTTCCCTGAAAGTTTCAATCTCCAAGAACTTAAATGCAAAGTCAATTGCCATCTCTTATCTTCTTGACTCATTCCCTGACTTCCCTGTAACTTGTTCCTCTTTCTCATCACTAACCTCTTCTGTAGCCCCCTGCATACCAGTGGCAGTTATGCTGTGCTTGGGACAAAATGATTACAAAAGAAAAAAAGACGTAGACTGAGTACATTATTGTTATCAAAAGGATGAGCCCAAAATGCAAATTACAAACTGGAGATCACAAAATCAAACACGTACAACAATTTAAATATCTAGGATGTTTTAACAGAGGATGGAAAGTGCAACACTGCAATCCAACAGTGGGATAACAAAAGATGTCTTCCAAAAGTTAAGAAAGTATTAAGAAACAGAAAAATTTCATTAGAAACAAAGTCCTCCTATATGGCAGTGCTGGAAAATCTCTGCACAAATGAAAAAGATACTTGAAGCAACGGAAATTTGTTTCTACAGAAGGATGCCGAGAATGCCATAGATGGATAACGTGAGCAATGACAAAGTTTTAGAGAAAATGGAAACAAAAGAAACACTTATTAACATCAGGAAGAGATAGAGATGAAGAAAGTTGAATTGGAAAATTTGATACTCACAGGGCTTATTTATTACAAGAGAAACAAAGGAAAGTCACATATAACCTGCCTAGTAAGCTTGAGTAAATCGATGGCAGGACAGTGTTTAAGAGAGATAACAAAAAGGCAAAATTAGGCTAAACACTCAAAGACTGATTTTATATATGACCAAACATATCAAAGTTCATAAACTTTCTCATTTTATTTCCACATTTACTCATCTCTTATCTATAGTTCATTCTTATAGCATTGATTTGGGCCACTGTTGAAGACTCTGTTTCTATTTGACGTGTCCTCCCCATCACCATGTTCATATTGATTACAAAAGAAAATTTCTTCTGCACAAATGAAAAAGATACTTGATATTTGTGATCTCCAGTTTGTAATTTGCATTTTGGGCTCATCCTTTTGATAACAATAATGTACTCAGTCTACGTCTTTTTTTCTATTCTAAAGTGCACATATATATATATATATATATATATGATTTTGTTTTTTCATTTTTTTTTTTTAGTTTTCTCTACATCCTTCATTGTTTTTTTTTTGTTTTGTTTTTTCCTGACTTTTTCCCTGAATATCCTTCTACTTGATGTTATCTGCTTCCAAAATAATCTGATGCAAGTAAATTTACATCCAAGTAAGCATGTTGATGGTTTTCTGCTTGGGTTGGTGTATTTCTTTTTTTGTTTTTCTTTGTTCCATAACAGAATTAGACATTTATCAACACTAAATTTCATTCCTTTTGCCTTGTCTACATTTTTGCAAAAGGACAGAAGTAACTTTTGGCCAAATTCATGAAATATATGGGATGTGACATGTAATAGCTGCAACAATTACAGTATTGAATCTATTTCAAATCACATCTCCTCCCAAAAGAGGAGGTACGTGATTTAAAATTAATTTCAAAACTCACATCAACAAATGAAGAATATATGCGGGGCTTTGTCTCACATCTCATCTATTTCATGAATTTTGTCAAAAGTTACTTCTAACTTTTTATACAAACATAGGCACCTGGCTAAGGAAGTACTATTTGTACGTTTCAAGAACATTCAAACTGAAAGGAAAGCCCTTCGACATAGCTGTTACAGTAGTGTATGCATTGACAACACAAAGAACTGAGGAGAAAATAGAATCTTTCTACTTCATACTGGACAATGCCAAGAACCAGTGTAAAACCCAAGAAATGAGAATTATCATGGGACACTTGAATTCCAAGGTAGGTAAGGAGAGGGAAGGGGTAACATTTGACAACTTTGGACTAGGAAACTATCGTGGAGTACAACATAGAAGATTGTGCATTGCATGTAAGTACAAATGTCAGTCCCTTAGGTTTGATGTACTGGTGGGAAATTTGTATTTTCACGTAGTAATGCAGAATAACTTGCCAGGTCACTGACTCGTATTTTCTTTTTGACTCCTCGCTACACTGTTACTTATATTAGGAGGGAGAGTCCACTATCCCTAGACAGATGAGTTCATCATAACATCTCCCCACAAAACTTCACTCTGGAGGAGTTTAATAGCTTCTTTTTTTTCTTTTTTTTTTTAAATAAAGAAAATGAGATGAAAAAACAAAAACAAAACACCTTATTAACTTTTCAGCAACAACTTAGAATATCTTCTGTGCTTAGGGTCGACTCTCAAGTGATCCCTTAATTTCCTTTTTCTTTTTGATCAGCACACTTTTGCTAAATCTGTTGCAGGTGTTGGTATGTCAAAAGTATCGTAGATTACATCCATCACCATTTCTTCCATGGGACCACTGTCAACCCTGTCTGATAAACACCGCCTGATTTGGTTGATGTGCCATCTGCAGATAAACTTTTGATCTTTTACCATGTATACCATGTTCCCAACTCTTCTTTCAATTGTGCCCATTTCCCAAAAAGATTTGTTGTTTTTCAAAACTTTAAAAAAAATTTTTCACCAGGGGTGTATCGTTTTACAGGAATAAAATTATTTCTACCTGGCTTTGTCTGTTTTGGAAGCAATTTGTAGAAAACAGACCTTACATGTGCAAACATCACCTCAGCTGGTGATTGTGAGGCTAGTGTTCCATCATTGGGTGTAATTCTGTAAACTTGCAGAAAGTTTTACAGGGCTTTGTCTGCTGGTGTCTCCCGAGCTTTTTTTAAGGCTCTCTTCAAGGTATCAACAAATTTTTCTGCTAGTCCATTTGACCTGGGATGGTACAAATCTGTGATGTGTTCAATTTGGTATTCTTTACAGAAGTTCTTAAATTGTTTTGAAGTGAATTAACTTCCATTATTGGTTACTATGAAGAAAATTTTTTGTGTTCTCCGATGTTGGTTTTTTTAATTCTCTGTGTTTTGGGCCACTTTGAAAAACTATCAACTATAATGATTTAGATGTAATCTAGAACATGGTAGGTCTGTTTCAGGCCAGGGCTTAAATTTAATAGGGGGTACCTTTACTGCTAAGGCACAGCCTTTACATCCTTTAACTGTGTTTTTGATGTCTCTGTCCATATTTAGCCAATAGACAAAACTATGCATTAAGCTTTACATTTTTGTGCTGCCTGGATGGCCAGCATGAAAATCTTTTAAGATTTGTTTTTGTAATGTTAACGGTATTACTATATGTTCTTAATACAACAGCACTGTGTCACATAATGAAGAAACATTGATCATACACTTGTCTCTTTTAGCTATTTTTTCCTTTATTTAAATAATATATTTATCCTGGGTAGTCTCTTGTTTGATTTTATCCAGCGTTACTTTTGACAAAATTCAGGAAATAGATAAGATGTGATACAAAGCCCTGCATATATTCTTCTGATTTTAGTGAGGCAATTACCGTGTCCTCCAGCAGTTCCCTAAATTTGGGGATCAATCTCGATAGTCCATCCGCATAGCCACACTTATTAGACGGTACATACTGCATATTGAAATCATAATTTAATAAGGTTATTCCTCATCTTTGTAGCCTGTTGGCTGTATGTGTTAAGAGCTATGCAGGATAGGAAGATGTGGAAGGCCATGATTACCTATGTCTTAAAGGGACATGGCACATAGAAAAAAGAAGTCATCTGGATGATTCCAGTTCATTTTTTTTAGAATCCTTCCAACTTCTTTCCTACATTCTTCAGAATTGTTCCCAGAACTCCAATAACAACTGGCATGGTTATTATCATCATGTTTCCTAATTTTCTCAGCTCTCCAACAAGGTCAAGATGGCAACTACTACTTCATCATCATCATCATCTGAGTTTACATCATTATAATCCTTAAAATCTATAGCAGCGTATTGCATTTGAATTTTACCTAAGAAACACTTCAAACAATTCATTTGGCAAAGTGTTGCATTATTTATCAATCAATTATTCTTGGGATAAAATTATAAAAAATTTTTTTCAATTCAGAAAGTGAATGAATTTAAAAATAATTTGCTTGGTAATAAGTTGTCTTTACCAGATGCTAAGAATGATCCCAAATTTTAGCTACATTTTTTTAACCTGACTTGAAAATGTTCATTTTAAAATGAATACAGATGAAAACGCTTTCGTTCAAAATCATAATGACATGTAATTAAGGATGCTAAGAAATACATATTTTTGCTATAGAGACAAGAAGAATTTTTTTTTTTTTGATATCAACACATGTAAGACTTTTTCATATATTGGCTTGTTCATCTATTGAAAACATCTATTTCTCTCTGCATTCACTAAGATGAAATTTTTTTTTTTTTAATCATATCACCTCGAGCAAGGCGGTAACGCCACTGATGTGCAGGAGGCTACATAAAAGTGAAAAGGTTGGAAAAGAGAAAGCCGGAAACCACGTCCTAAACAGGGAACAAGGGATGAGCCTCTTAACCTGTTCAATAGACATGGGTGGAGTGTGAACTGGGCGATAGATAGATCTATCTACTCCAATTGAAAAAAAAAACAAGAAAACAAAGTGAGAAGATTGGAAAAGAGAAAGCCGGAAACCACGTCCTAAACAGGGAACAAGGGATGAGCCTCTTAACCTGTTCAATAGACATGGGTGGAGTGTGAACCGGGTGATAGATAGATCTATCTACTCCAATTGAAAAAAAAACAAAAAAAAACAAGAAAACAAAGTGAGAAGATTGGAAAAGAGAAAGCCGGAAACCACGTCCTAAACAGGGAACAAGGGATGAGCAAGGAACACACTTTTAATTGTTCCCAAAGCTAGAATTGTTTGATTGTCTTCATAATAATATTTTATATTAATAAAATACAAAGACAGTCAGAAGGATGACTAGGAATAAGATATAAAATTTAAGAAAACGTTGAGAGAATATTATTGATACTAATAAAGGAATGTTGTAACTTTGAAATTCAAACTATCAACTGCATAATAAAAACTAGTCTACACTTTGAAAATATTCTGTCAGTTGCCATAACTAATCAAGTTGACCAGGAGTTAAAAATGAAGGAAAAAAAAATATGAAGAAACAGAAAAAACCTTGTCTGAGAACTGATAAAATTGCAGATAAATTGTTAAAATTTATTGTCAGACAGCCTCCACTGTTAATCGCCAACTGAAAATGGTATGGAAATGAAGATGATGATGATGATAACAAAGAATATGAAAATGAGTAATAGGTATTTGAAGAGACTTGCAAGCATTTATTTATTCATTCATTGTCAACCATCAGATGCCTTTAATGCAGAGATGCAGTAGATGCAGCTACATAGCATATATCTCCAATGTGGTGATACAAATAATAATTGTGTTTATGTCTATTCCAACCAATTGTAATGTAAAGCAAAAAGAAGTTGACAAATATCAGAATCTTTACTGTAGGACATATATGTTTTAAAATTCGAGGTTTGTAGTCATGTTCATAATCAGTGGAGCACTAGGAATTGTTCCAGGGACACTTGTAAAGAGACTGAAACAGAACTTGGATGGTACCAACCAATGTTTTTTTAAAGGTTGAAAATTAGTTACATTTTGGAGGAGAGTGTTGAAGATTTGGGCAAACTTGTTGTCCTTTCATTGCCTAATATGATGATAACTCTACTTAGATGACGATCATAATAATAAACATCCTCCTCTGGTTGACATAAGAATATCAAGTCATAAATACGAATAAAATTTGCTAACTGGTTGATATGACTATGTCAGCAGATTACAGATTAAAATTGCAGGTGAATATCCAAAGGAAGAATCTTTGTGAAAGAACAAAAAAGAATTGTAGAACATGTAAGTGACATTGTATAGTCACTTACATAGTATTTACATTATTTGGACTATTGTCCTCATCTTTGTTGCTATTTGTACGACCTTTCGGTCATTGTACGCTTCGGCCTTCTTCAGGTTCTAGGAATTTCGAAAAGAACACGAGGACAATAGTCTGAATACTGTAAATACTACCTCATCTCAGAAATATAGACAGATACATTATTTATAGTTTAACTAATGTTCTTATCTTTTACTTTATGAATGCAATCTTTCAGCTGTTGTGGACATCATGAAGACATTTAATTAAGTTGTAAATAAAATAAACAAACATAAGTCATCAACCTAGAAATTCAAAGTGAAATTATGGAAGCATGTCTGTACCCATCATTACTGTCATGTTTAGAACAGTTCTGAAGAGGATTAGAAGGAAGATTGGAATATTTGAAAAACTTGAAACTATCTAGATGATAATGTAGCTGCCTCTAAGTGATAATATTTTTTATGTATCCATGTTAAAATAGTATAGGACCATGGATTCGAACCCTGACATAGATGGTTGAAGAATGACTCAAGGTGTGAACTTTTCTTTTTCTTGGGAAGAACTGGGAATGAGAAAGAGAGCAACAGGTGTAGCTGGCAGAGAGATAAGCGAGACACAAGGAACTCACAAAATGACATTGATTTATATGGCAGCAAATGAACACAAACCAGGTGAAAAATCTGCCATCACACCAACTATAACAGTTCTTCATCAAGGTTGGAAGGTTATATAGATTGCTGGGTGGCCAGTCCATCTTGTGCTGTGGCAGAGGAGTAGATCACACACAACTTTTTGTTGTTCATGGCAGCAGTGTACTGTTAAGCACATTCTGCATTCATGTAAGATTATAGAAATTTTTTTTATTTTTAAATGTAAACCCATTTTGTTCTTCCACAAGAATCTTCAAACAATGAAAATTACTATGTAGTGCAACACACAGAAAATAAATATACCTAATACAACACCACTTGGGAATGGCTAAAGCACTGGCCAAAAGTGCTTGGAACAATAAAAACTATAGCAAACTCTTATATTCTTTAACTCCTGAAAAATGGAAAAATGTTAGAATGCTTGAAAAACTCAGTAAACTGTTAATTCATTCTTGTTGGATGTATTCAATGAAAGATGCTTAAAAGAAAGGTTGATACTCAAATATATATATATTAGTCATCTACATACAAACCTGTTTTGCTGTATCACAGCCCATCAGTGTGGCTAGACATCCACTTGCTTCCAGCTGTGATCGAAACTCGATTGATTTGGTGTCAGTCGGAGTGCCTACTCCCTAAGCCATGGGCACATGGAATAAGAGAAGGGAAATTTTGGCATGTTATATATATATGTGATGTATACACACGCCAGTTACTGAGAGAACTCAATTCATTACTGAAGAGTAATTAGTTATTTCACCCCAAGCAAAGCAGGATTGCCACTAGTGAGCAGGGAGTTACAGTGAGAGAAAAGACGGTGTACAGTAGATACTGGGGAAAGGATAGAAGATAGCAATTGAATTTGCATTTAAATTTTTGAAGGGAAGCAAGTAAGTAGAAGATAGTTCCCCAGGTGGGAAGTGTAAGAAAAGAAACTGGTTAAAAGAGAGCAGTTTTATTTTCAAGGCATTAAAATTTATAAGCCATTTCCTGCCCCAGTCCATCACAGAGCTTTCAAGAGCAGCAGCCAGGCTTACTTTGTCAGCCTTGGCAGAGTTACTATTGAGACAGGAGTAAATGTTGGTATCATCTGCATAAATTCCTACTTAAGAACATAATATCAGGAAGATCATTGACAAAGATCAGAAAAAACATAGGATAGAGCCTTGAAGAACATCAGCATTTGTGTGAAAAGGTTTGGAAGTGTCCCCATTCAAAGCGACCTTCATTTCCTGATTCAACAGGAATGATTGGATTATATCAAACAATTGTCCAGTAATAATGTAGCCCTAGAGCTTGCGTGGAAGGCCAGCATACAAAAACCTGTCACTTTCAAGATATCTAAAGCCGGAGCTTAAGCTTTGCCATTATTATCAAGAGTTTGGTATACATATTCAGTGATGACTGCTAGCACATCAGTGGTAGACCTAGCAAAGCAGAAGCTATATTGTTTGTCAGAGAGTAGGTCATGAGAAGTGATATGCTTAACCACTTTAGCATTCGTTAGAGCCTTGAATACTTTGCTAGAAAGCAGGAAGCAGCGGGGAAATAGTTGTAGAGTTTGGAGAGGACTGGAGTGAGCTCATGAGTACATTTCATTAGAACAATGGCTGGTATTCCATCAAAACCCTGTTTGCCTTATGGGAGTCTAATTTAGAAATGGTGTCTAAGACCAGATAAAAAGAGAAAAAAATAACTTGAAAGACCATCTTAGACAAGAATTAAAACTGGTAAAGCCATATCTCAGAAAGTTTTTCCAAAAAATCTCAATCACTCAGGGATAGATCCATAGAGCTGTGATTTATTTGCTCTCCAAGAGATGTTAAGTATAGCTTATTGCATCTGAGTGTAGTTTCCATAAAGTTTAGATTCAAGGCTTTTAGTCAATGTCCAAGCAGTGGCACCATACTTTAGTGTTGTGATAGAATCTCTATTTGAAGTTGTCTGGTACATCATATTTTCAGATTACTTCCATTCTATTCAAGGTGTTTGCAATGGAAAGACAAACATGAGTATAATGGTAGTAAAAATCCCTAATTTGCAGCAGTGGTGACATACAGTACCAATTGCTTCAAGAGTATTACTAAGATCACAAAGTATACTATACAGAATGTAAGACTATTAAGGAAACATGTGGTCACTTAATTTCCAATATATGTTACTGTGAATGTGGTCTCTGTGTGAAAAACAAAAAGTGAGAGTTGGTCTCAGCTATCATTAATAATTCAAAATAGCATAATGAAAATTTTTAATCTCGGAATCTCAAATCCATTCTAGTTTTGTTTTAATGTCAAATTTTACATATCTAATGTAATCCTAACAACAAAAAAATTGCTCTCTATTAATTATCTGAGAGATGCCTTTCTGCCTTCCATCAGAGCATGGGTGATACTAACCTCCAGGACTTGTCATGCTTTCTTGGGTTAACATTCTTTGCTGATATGAAGTAGAAAGACTATATTGAATCCATAGCTTAGTCTGCTGTTAAAAAAGTTGGTTCATTGAGTTGTGCTAGACAATTTTTCTCTCCAGAATCTATCTTGTATATATATTCCAGTGCTTCTGCAATATATTTAGAAATTCTTGATAAAATCCAAAAACAATCAGCATTTTTATTGGTCCTGATTTTGTGTCTCGGCTTCAGTTACTTGTCTTCCGCCATGCATTTTGTATAAATGCTTTCATGGAAATTCTTTGGATGAGTTCTTTGCTATGATACCAATACTTTATAAATTTAGATACAATACTAAATTAACAAACACAGTTGATTTAGCAAGTTGTAACCATAAGTTCTGTGTTAACAGTTCTGTTGTTTTTTTTTCTTTTTTTTTTTTTTTGCATTTCTTGTTTTCGGAACAGACTGGCCAATTTGGATCTCCAAAGATTTAAGTTCAGTGTGTCATTTTCTAAAGTCATCTGGTAACTCTTCTGTTGTCCTCAATCTTTAGAAATGTTTTTAGTTTCTGATTCTTTCCCACCCAATAACTCTTTCTGTTTTAGTTGCTTTACTGCCTTGCAGAAGGTGAACTTGATTAAAAAAAAACATGAACATGAGGAAAAGCTAATTCAAATAATTATGCTACTTATTACTTACTAATTATGCTGTATCTCAAAATTTCAGGCAATGAGTTTATTGTGAAAAAATGAACTTTTTTTATGAAAATTAATCTACTTTATTAATAGCGTCAACAAGTTAATTTACATCTACTGTAAAATTGGCTTTTAAAATAATTCCGATCTATATATAGAGTATTTATCCAGAAATCACATTGGTATAAATTGATTGTGTTTTCTTTATTCTAAAAATGATCAAGTATGAATTAAGTTGGGCTATCCAAAGAAATGTCAGTGTTAGAATTTAATATTCCTTGTTCTTTTAATATAATTGGTTGATCAGAATTCAGGAGCTTTCTTAGCAAAAGAAACAGCGAACAAATGAAAACAGAAGAAATAGAATTCAAACTGAACCAAAATCTCCTGAGATTCTTAATCAATGAACCCCACTGAAGCTGCTAGTTTCACCTTTTGGCATGAATTGATTACTTGATTACTCTGAGTTTTTTCTAATTATCTGTCAACCAGGTAGCAAGAATGCCAGATTCCTGCTACTTTATTGTTCATATATGGTCTGCAATGTTTGTTTAGTACCATGTATACCTTTTGTATTTGCTAAGATTTGTTTCATATGAAATAAAATTGAATAGAAATATGTACAGGTGTTGTAATGCTTGAAATGAGAGAGCCAAGTTCAAATTCTAGGCAAGATTGTTATATTTACTTTTAAGCATATGCTCTTGAGAAAGGCATGAATACATTGCTTCTCACTCAAACTATGGTTTAAATAGTAGGGCAGACTAGACTCTTCAACTTTTGTTTGAAACCAGTTTAAGAGAAGGACAACTCAGTTTATACATGAGGCTAGCAACTTGTAAAAACCTACTTGCAGCAGAAACCTTAATATATTGTAAGCTATAGAGTCTACAGGACTTGTGTGAATGAATATAAGGGAATAGAGAGAGAAAATTATCATAATCTTACTTAATTATAGAAGGCCTGTTTGCATTGAAGATTAGCATAAAAAGTTCCCAATTTTAACAGGGCTTAAATCTAAAAGGCACCAGTGATAAATACATAAAATTTTCAACTACTAAGTAAGTAAAAACTTACTTCTTGTTCTATATGCTGTGTCCCTTCAGAATATAGGTGATTACGACCTTCCACAACTCCCTGTCCCTAGTGGCTCTTGGCATGGTTTTTACTGTTACCTCATCCAAACACCACCCTGCCATCTACTTGCTCAAGCCCTTCAAGTATGCTACGTGGTGCTTTTTCCAACTATCTGACTTGTGCGTATCAGATTTTCTAAGCCCTCTTTCTTCATTATAAATCCCAGAAACTATAGCTATTTTTTCATGATGTTAAGGATTAGTTCCTTTTTCATTTCTATCCTCTCCAAAACCTCATCATTGCTTACATGCTTCGTCCATGGTATCCTCAGCATACTTCTGTAGAACCGCATTATGTTTAGTTCAAGTCTCTCCTTCATCTTTGATGAGATTGTTCAGCATTCACTGCCATATTAAAGAACAGACATCACATAGTAATCCAGTACTCTCTCTTTTGTTTCTTGTGAAATTTTCCTCTCTCTCAATACCCTACTCAGCTTTTGGTATGCATCTTTGGCCATTCCAATACACCTTCAGATCTTAGTGTTGCACTTTCCTTTCCATCCTTTGTTAGAACACTTTTAAGGTATTTAAATTTCTGTACCTGCTTGATTTTAGCTTCTCCCACCTGTAATTGACATTTTGTCTTCCTCTTTTTAGTCATAACCATGCATTCAGTTTTCTTGTAGTCTTTTCTTTTTGCTTTCTTCAACTACCTTCTGTAGAAGGTCTTGTAGTTTCCTTTCCATGTCTGCTGTCAGCATTGTATCATCCGTGTATCTTACATTATTCAGATGGTGGTCAACAATGACGAATCCTGGCATGACTTCTAGGGCTCTCAGAATGGTTTTGCTGTACAAATTGAATAGATCTGGTGAAAAAACACATCCTTGTCTTACACCTCTTTCTATCTTTGAATCTCTGTTGAACTCATTTCCTGTCCGTATTCAGGCGGTGTTCTACCAGTAAAAGTTCTTGATTACTCTGTCTTTTTCCAAATATGTCTAGGTTGCCGAGCATTGCTATCAAGTCTTTATGGTGTACTTTGTCAAATGCCATAGTTTATGAAACACTGGTATATGTCCTTCTACCTTTATATTGACATTTTTGATCATATTCTAAGCATAAATATCATGCTCCTTGTTTCAGTATTTGTGATGAAAATGCACTGTTTTTGTTTCTGGTCTGATTCTGTTGCACAAAACTCATCATCCAAATCCTGATGGTGGAGCTTGGTGGATTTCACATTCCTTTGCATCTGGCTTCTTGGGCAGTGCTAGGAAAATCATTTTTATGCATGTCTTCATTATTAGTCATGCTCAATAACTCTATTTCTGCATATTTGTTGTTGAGACATTCCTCTTTAGCCTGTCTACATTTGCTCCTTATTTCCTTGTCTAGCTTTCTGTATTCTGTTTCATGTCTTGGCATTGTTTTCTGTCTTCTTTGTATAATGTTGCAAATCTCATCAGTTGTCCACTCTTTTTTCTTCTACATCTGATTTCCTTTGGGACAATGTTGTTTGCTGATGTCACTAGTGCTTCCTTTAGTGTGTGCCATTTCCATCCTTCATTTCTAATTTGTTCTTCATATTTGTTTTTGACATTGTGTATTTTCCATGCAGGTTGAGGTCATTCACAAGTCTGTTCTATTTCAGTATAGGTGCTGCACTACGCTTCTTTGGTCTTTGGAGTTTCATCCTTAGTTTGCAAATGACTGGGAGGTAGTTGCTTCCACAGTGTGCACTTGAATAAGTTTTGTATTGAAAAGCTGCATTGTTGAATCTCCTGTTTATGGTTATGCAGTCAATTTGTCTTTTTTTGTGTCACTTCCTGTGCTTCTCCATATCCATAAGTATCTTGGATTTTCTTGAAGCCAGTTGTTGGTTAGTTGTTGTGTACCATTGGACCCATTTTTCTCAGTGGTTACGATTTAGTAACTTAAAGTTTCCAACTGTCAAGCCTTCCCTCTCCTTACCTACTTTGGCTTTCAAATTTTCCATCATGATTCTAATTTCTTGAGTTCTGTACACTGATCGTTGGCATTGTCCAGTATGGAAAAGAAAGATTCTATTTCTTCCTCAGTGCTTTATGTTGTTACATAAGCTATGTTGAAGGGCTACCTTTCAGTTTGACCATGAGGATTCTTTCAGATAGCTGACTGTATCCCAGAACACATTTATTTCTTCGTCCAGTATTAAGCTGACTCCCTTTTTATTTTTATCACCTGCATATATGATCCATTGTTTGGACACCTAGTTTTGCAAATTCCCAGAATATTGATGTTCACTCTGCTCATCTCCTGCCTGACATTCTTCAGTTGACCACAATTGTTCAGTGTTCTGAATTTCCATGTCCCTAGGATAATTTTTTGTTTGTTGCACACAATGGCAAGATAACATCCAGTTCCAACTGTTGCTCATGTTTCTTTTTGAGCAAGGGACCATCTCCAAAAAGTTGTGTATGTTTTACACCAGTTAGTATAACATAAAACTAATGAGCAGAAATTATGCTGAGCAAATTAGAGGAGGCCTTCTTTGAAAACCAGCATTTCTTACTCTAACTTTTACATTAATTCAAATATCAACCACAATCCATCTAATCTCAGCCACCAAACAAATACAACTTTCATAAATTCTTATTAAATATGTTACATGGCAATGGAAATTAAAATACTGGCTTGAAAAAGTTCTACCCGCAATTTTAAGAGTGTCATGATTCAAAAAATAACTTTATTGTTGTTTTTGTTCAGATTGATAGTATATAGGTAGCAATCTCTAATCTTGTTGATTTACCAATTAGTTGTGTATTTTTCATCCTACAAAACATTGAACAGATGGATTTTCAAATAGAAAAATAATTTTTGTCGTGGTGAGCAAAAAACTAGCAGTACTAAATAAATACAGAATGACAATCTATCCCTGTGGATAAAATAATGGGTTCAGTTTGAAATTTCCTGAAGGTTACCCAGATTCACAGACACCTGAAGAATGGCTGTAATATTATGGTAATAACAACAAAGATGAGGACATTGGTCCAAATGTAAATAATGTAATGAAGGGAGAATTTTCACCCTGTTATTTGATTGATTACTTTCATCAGTATACTAATAAGAATGATTTGTTGCAGTTCTATCTTGCTACAAAATTATTTGGTAGGATGCTGTCTTGGTTCATCACATGTTGGTGGCACAATTCTTAAATACTCACAATAATAAGTAAACAGAACATCCGATAGTAATTTCACTAAGGACACAACACATTTTCTGATTTCCTTGACATTCAAAGCTTTAGCAATATTTAATGAGATGAAATATAACTGTCTAGTCTTTGATGATGATATGTGTGATGCAATAATAAAACCTGTACAACTCCATGCACATTGTATTAATGTTTGGTTTATGCAAACTTTTTACCAACACAGTATAATTAAATTTTCAGAAATTTTGTGTAAGTAGTTAGCTTTATTATATGCCTTGATTTTTTTTTTTTAAATGATAGGCTCATTTTAATTGTTGTAATGTTTGGACAAGAGAAACATGGTCAGTGGAAATTAGTGTTTTGGTAAAATGTATCAGGTTCCATTGCATCTGTGATTTCAATCTCTCAGTCAGGTAGTGCTGAAAAGTTACATCCCTTGTTTCAATAGAAGAAACAAAGATGAATGAGACAAGTGATTATTGACTGTTATGAAGCATCTCCTAAACATGGAAAGTGGAATGAGAATAATCTACTTATTTGAATTGAATAAAAGACTTTGTACTAAATTTCAAGAAGGTTACTGAGTACAAAGACTAACACTTGAAATAGCTGGAGAGTATTAATGTCAAAACATTGGGCAACAATGGCCCTGGATAAATTCTCATTATATATATATATATATATATAATTATTAACCAGTTATTGTTCAGAATTTGTATTAAAAAGTGCTCAATCTCAATACAGATATCATGCAGAGCTTTTAGATATTTTCATTCAGAATTTAACTGATTATACAACCTTGGTTTCAATCTTTCTGTATCTTCAGGCATTTTAAAAACACCTGAAAATGCTGAAAGGTTGAAACCAAGGTTGCGTAATTGACTGAATCCTGAATGAAAATATATATATATATATTTGTTTGTACTACTACTAATATATATATATATATATATATATATTTATCTGATTTGATGTTAGGCTTCAATCTCTTTTAACTTCTTGCCTAATGCATCTGTTGAGAGTAGCTGAAATTTTATTGGGGTGACCATTCGATTTTTTTTAAAAGCATATGCACCTAGATTAGTAATGAAGTTAGCAATGATAGTTCTGCTATGGCCAATTTCATTTGCAATGGCTCATTGAAAAAGGCAATGTCTTTGGAGTTCAACAATCCTGCCCTGTTCAAACTTTGTTCAAATTTTAACCTTATCCATTATAAAATCTGAAATTTAATGCTGGAAATAAGCTAAGTGAATGTCTACACCTGAAGCTATGAGCACACTCACTAGTTGTAACATTTTTGTCCAGTTATCTTTATGACCAACCCAAAAAATATTTTTTCACTGTTTGTTTAAATTAATCGATTAAAAGCTTAAAATTTTCTCTTGTTTGTTGATAAACTACATTTTCTAATTAAATGTTAATGTTTTGCAAATATATTTTGACAGTATTTTATATTTTTTTAGACCCTTTTGTATCTTGTCTTAAAATTTTGACCAGGAGTATATATATATATATATATATATATATATATATATATATATATTTGAATTTTTATTTGTTTCAACATTATTTTTTTCTATAAAAAATGGAATAAAAAAAATCATCTATTTAAAGGTTAAATTGAATCTTGTCTGCCATGATATCTTTTGTTGTTTAGTAGTAAGACACATTTGATCTTACAATGGCATCCCTCTGTGTTGAGTATGCAAGTTTGATTCTTATCAGAAAATAGATGTTTTCCAAATTATATTTCTTGAATGATTAAGGCCTGTCAAAATTATGATGTATTGTTTAAATCTGGACCTCCAATCCATGGTGGATTAGGGTAAGAAATGGCTCGTAAAATTCAATTCTTCCAAAACGAAGCTGCTGTCAATTAACCACCACAGACAACCACACCTCCCTCCCATTAGCATGGAACAGGCTTGCTTCCCAGAGAGTAAATCACTACGCCTGCTTGGCCTGACACTCTCAGCGGACCTCAAGTGGAATGACTACGTCGAATCCATTGCTAAATCCGCAGCTATGAAAGTCGGCTCTCTGTGCAGGGCCCGGAAATTCTTTCCGCCTGAATCTATCCTGCAATTATATAAATCCACCATCCGCTCGTGTATTGAGTACTGCTGCCACATCTGGTTGGGTGCTCCTTCTATTCTCCTCGGGGTTCTTGACAAAATACAGCGAAGAATCTGTAATGTGATTGATACCGACTTGGCTGACCGCCTACAGTATCTCTCTCACTGGCATGACGTGGCATCCCTCTGTGCCTCTTCTATAAATACTTTCATGGCTTCTGCTTTGATGAACTTAAATCACTGGTGCCCCCTAGATGTGAATTTGCACAAGATACTAGATTGGCAACTAGGTCCCATACTTTTACAGTGAAACCGATGAAATGTAACCGCAATTTCTACTCCAACAGCTTCTTTCCTCGCACTTCCCGCCTGTGGAATTCCCTACCGCATGTTTGCTTCCCCAACGGCTACAACCTCCAGGAGTTTAAATGTAAGGTCAATAGACACCTCCTAACGCACTAACTCACACCCACTCTCTCCAACTCTCTCCCTATGTACATCCTAAGTTGTCTATCACCCACCTTCTGACATTTCCTATCCCCAGTCCCTCTATGTAACCCCCTGCGCTATAGTGGCAGTGGAATGCCTTGCTTGGGGTGACACAATTAAAAAAAAAATATATATATATATATATATATATATATATAACAGACTATCCACTCAAATACAAGTATCCATTAAAAAATAATGTTAAAACAAACAAAAATTTAAATATGTTTTTTAATGTCAGTTTTGTATATATATAAACAGTATTGAATTATAAAAAAATAAACTGCTCATAGCAATATTAGCTTTTGTCCAATATATTCTACACTCTAAATTTCTCTGGTAATGTGTTATCTTTAATCAGTGAATTATTTGAACTTCCATTCTCATCTTCATTGTTTCAATTGATCTATTTCAGCCGATGAGCTTTTCAGCTTTTTCTACAATTTTCCTAAGTTCTGAAGTAAATGTGTGCCATTACTTTATGCCTTATTTCAACTAGCATCTTTAGCTCTATTGTTTTTCATCATTGTCTTTGGGTTGATAACATTTTCAGCTTTCTCTAGAACTATCAGAATATCTGAGATTATGTGTTGTCATTATTTGGACTTGCATTCTCATTCTTTTGTTTTTTTTTCATCACATTTTGGTTGAAGGACTTTTTTTTTTACTTTCCCTTAGGTTCATCCTAAATTTTGAATCCATTTCTGTGTATTAGCTACTTCACTTTTGTTGTGTGAGTTTTAATTCAATGAAGATATGATTAATCTGTAAAGAATTTTGCTTGCTTGTCATTAGAAATTTAAGGAATATAAATTTTATTTCTATGAAACAAGCAATATTACTGACTAACCGTAAGAAAATGGTTTATAATACTTTTATATGTTTAAACAACTTGTACATACTTAAGTTTTCTCAGTAGGCTTATTGAAAAATTTCTGTTTTAGAATATAATTTCAAAAATACTTGTGTCTACTCAAAATTTGATTAACAAAAGAGTAGTGGTAATTTTGTTTATATTTCTATCATTATTTTCATTATTCACACAAAATTATAGATAAAAAAAATGAAGGTGACTCTAAAAAGTATCAATATTTCATTAATAAACAAGTGTTGTTATATCTTTTTATAGTATTATAATGAAATGTCAAATAATTTCTCATGAGCTGGTTACAAGTGGTTAACAAGAGAAATATAAAAACAATAAGTTAATCGTTGCTGTTTCAAGACCAAATAATGATTAGCTATGATAGTTTGAGTGCAGGGGCATTAATACTGAGCATGAGTTTAAACTTTACTTGGTGTTTTATATAAAAAATCAATATTGATATATTATGATATATCATAAAAATCAACCCAGAACATCATAAAAAAAAAAAAAACAAGCACTAAGTCTATCTATTTAGATCTACTTTTATTTTTACTTAAATATTATACTGACAAAGGTCATTCAAAATGTAATTTCTCCTATTATGTTGGCCCATGATATCAGATGCAGATGTTATTTGTAAATTTCCTTGCTATGTTAAAAATAGTAGCTTCCATATTAAAAAGAATTGTACCTATTGACATTTATTAATACTTGCAGAATGGTTACAGAGACTAAACTGTGGATGTGAACACAGTTTCATGGTGGACAATTCGTTTCAGTAGTATTGTCAGTGATCAGTCCAAACTAACATCTATTTCTTATTGATTAAAATATAGGATTCCACAAAACATAAAAAGAAAGTTTTGAGACATGCATGCACCAAAACACATTTCCAGTTGCTTGATCTTATATAATGTGTGTGATAGGTTTTATTCGAGGGTTACTATAGGTCTGTTTTGTTAAATAATTATCAGTTATCTTAAATTGTTAGTCAACTCAAAATCCTGATCTTTCTGGTATAATATGCATGATATGATTCATTATGGTATTGTTCTGGGGCTATTCTGGAAAATAGTCAGGTATAGTAGCAGTTAGCTTAGCTTTGATGTGTGAGGTGTTTTATGATGCAAAATGTTAGGAAAAAATATTGATATGATATTGTCCAGCATACACTACCATAGTGAAGAAATGACATCACATAGCAATCCAGTTCGCTTTTTTTTGTTTTTAGCAAAATTTTCCTGTCTCTTAATACTTTACTCAGCTTCTGGAATGCATCCTTTGCCATGGTAATTCACCTTTGGATCTCTGTGTCACACTTTCTTTCTTCTGTTAGAACACTTCCCAGATATTTAAACTTCTATACCTGCTTGATTTTAGTATCCCCCACCTGTATTTGGTATTTTGGGCTGCTCTTTTTGCTGATGACCATGCATTGGGTCTTCTTGCAGTTTATTTGTAGTCCTTTCTTGTCACTGTCTTCAGCTATCTTCTGTAGAAGGTCTTGTAGTTTCAAAACCCAGCTTTTATACTGAGTGCAATGTTGGTTTTTGTAAAACAGTGAAAAATCAACCTGCCATAATGCCCACATTCAGTACGGATTTTCAGAGTTCTGATCACTATGGTAGAGTTTATCATTTTTGGTTCAGCCTAAGTATTCTGTAACAGTTGTAATACTCTAAGAAAGGACCTTTTAGATGGCTGAAATAGTACATGTATAGTGATGAATTGAATTTATATTTTATACATTATATAATTTAGAAAACATCATTATCACACTAAGAATTACCCAGATAAATGCCCTTATAGAATGTATTGGCTAAAACAATGTGTTCACAAGGAAAGCAATAAAATCATAAGTCTGAATAACATTTGAAATAATAATGATCTCCTCTTTCAAAACAGATTTTATGCATAGGGGAGGGCATATGATCGATGAGCCACTTATGTTAACAATAAAAGCAATAACAAGTATGCAATCAGTAACTCAAACAACTTATCAAATTTATCCTTTATGGATAAAATTATTTGAGAAACAAGATTTTGAATGTTGTACACAGGAGATTAATCTTGGGTAAAATAGACAAAGAATTTCTTTTCTTTTCTGGTCCAAGGCCTCTAATTGGGAAGTTGTGAGGAGCATGGAACCACCTCTTAATTGCTGTTATTCCCAGGTCCTCCCTAACCTGGAGTGGTAGTACCTGTTGGGGTCCCAGCTATGGGCAAATAGTTAACCCCCAAACTGGGGTCAAAACACTATGAAAGTATAAAAATACACTTTTATAGAAACATATACATAAAAATAAACTTTTATAGAAAAATATACATTTTTGAAGAAAAATATTATTCTCAGCAAAACATTTTTGAATACAAAACTAGAAGACATCTTCAGTTTTCTAAAATAAAAATTTGACTAAATCAACCTTCTTACTATAACTGAACATTAAAAAAATACCTTAAAACCCTACCTTTTTGGCATTAAATAACCCATAGAGGTTGATATGCCATTAAACAAAATTCAAACTCTTTTCTTTTCTAAGAATCTTTTTCCCCCAAACTTGACAAGTTAGGATTAAATATCCCAGCATTCGGAGGCCACCCATCCAATACTCTAACAATCATGCTGTCAAAGATCTCATGTGTTATTAATTATTTCAGTTTGCTATTCACAATGAATGTGCTTATTGAATGAATGCATTCAATTACTGAATCTTATTTGTCACTTGATTCTTTTCTAACCAGGTGCCACAATCGGACATCTTTAATCCCTTGTTTGAGGTGAGTGGACTCTACACTTCTCTCAAGAAACTCGTGACCCACAACTCACAAGGTGGATTGGAAAAGAGAACTGCTAAGGTGAGGAACTTTTGCTTAAAAAAAAATGAGAATTTTGTTTAGCTTTTGTTAAATATAATGTGTTTATTTTTTAAACTTACTTTTTACTTTTGTCAGTTTTTCTGTGATACTGTTTCAATAGAAGAACAAAAATGTATTCTTTACTGCTTTTATAATAGGGTTTGGTATGTTAAACCATAAAAACTAACCCATCCTGCATAGCTAGTTTATATATTTTATTTTGCTCAAGGAAAACACACACATATATATATGAGGCGGAACATAAGTGGCCTGATATAAAGATATTAGCTGTATTTGGATCTGAAATTTTCACTGTTTAATGCTTAAGTTATGTGATTAATATTCATGACTGAATTAATTGCATTGCCAAGAAGAAAGATTATATTTCTGTTGCATAAAATAACTATCTTTTTCATCATTAGATTACATATTTATTTATAATTTGTAAGATATTTACGGATTTGATTTATATTTATAAAGACATGCATACAAATATCTGTATCTTTCTGTCTCTCTCCCTCTGTATGTGTGTGTATATATATATATAAACACACACACACACAAGGAAGTGCATTGTGGTGTAGTGATTATCTGCTTGGAATGATAAATCAGAGAGCCAAATTCAAGTTCCAGTTGAATTTGTTGCATTCACTTACACACAAATGCCTTTGAGAAAGGTATTAATACATCTCTTCTCCCTCAAACTATGGATTAAATAGAAGGATAGATTAGGTTCTATAGCCTTGGTTGGCAACCAGTCTACTTTGCCCAGAAAATAAAGAGTTTGCATAAAGTCAGCACCCCTACCTGTAAAAAATACAAATTTAGAAGCATTGATGATCTCTTTGTCAATGGCCTATCTCTACTGAGTGTGATGGGGGGGGCATATATGTAAACACACATCATGTTGCACAACACTTTAAAAAGTTACTAGCATAAGTCTGAGAAATATATTTGCTGGCATAGTAATTTTAAGTTCAATCCCTGAGCTCTAGCTGGACAGTGTGTACTTGAACTTAGTGGAAACAAGCAAGCAATAACTGAGCAGTACTAAAAATAAGAACTAGACAGAGATATATCCCTAAACATGTACGCCTCCTTTGTTGCCATTTTAGGGACTCTGTCATTTATTTTCAGTTTATCTGTAATTTGTCTGAGTGGTTGATTCTATCTATGGGGTTTTGGTGCTCCTTGTTAATTTTCCTGTAGTTTTTTGTTAAATTTTTCTTAATCAGGTCTTTGTACTCTTTGGTGTCCATCTTATAGAAATTCGATGTTTTATCCAATTTGACAAAGACCTTATTAGATTCATTTATGTTACTAACTAGTGTGTCAAAGTGATTTAGAAATTTGTGTTTGTGAAAAGTGATTTTGTTTAAGATCTTGAATAGGTCATTCTCAAAGTTAAAAAGCTTGTCTATGAGTGGTGCGTTTTTTAGGTTTTTAAATCCGAATGTGTTAATTATTAGATTAATTATAAAAACTGTGCTTAAATACAAAAACATTCTATAGTTGTACAAATAAGCAATAAGTCCAACCTCATCCCTTCCCACTCCTTACACTTCCCTACTCTGCTCCTTAAGAAATCCAAATCTGGTCGCAAGATCATAAAACTTACATCCTATCTGCTAATGTTAAATCTGTCTACAAAATTCCCAGACACTCATTAATCAACTATATTCACTACCCACACCACTTTCTTCAAAATTCAAACGGACAATTCACAAGATTTATTCCCTTATCACTAACCCCTATTAACATCCCACACACAACTCACGAAATATAAGAAAAGAGGCTTTCCATTCCTGTCCACACCACCTGATGAGACATTTTAGTTTCAATGTCGAAACAAATGTACGATTTGTAGTGGATGTTTGTACATGTTCTAAAACATAATTTATAATAAATATTCACAGGTCTATATATTATATATCGAGCACTGTTTTAAATTAATGTTTTGGACGTTGTAAAAAAAAATCTTTTTCTTCGTTCCTTATTCACTTGGATATATATAATAAAAAATATATGGTACTGACATAGCATCTCAGATTTACTCATTTTCCAACCATCTTAATGTAGCTTCCCTGTGCCTTTTTTACCAATATTTTTATGATGTTCTGATGAACTTTCATCTTTTCTACCTCAAATTCATGAATTTAAGCATAGTACTAAATTGGCAGGTAGGTATGATCAGTTTAATGTTTAAATTGCTAGATATAAACCATAAATCTTATTGCAATAGTTTCTTTTCTCATAATTATTGCCTGTGGAACTCTCTTTCAGCTTCTTTATTTTATGTTATCTTCAAAATTTTAAATGCAGTGCTGGTTGCATCTTTTTTATTTGTTGAATCCTCTTTTATTTTCTTCTCTCCTCATTGACATTTTCTCAGATTCTTTCACTCTCAGTAACCCCTTGTATCTTAGTGGCTTTATTGCCTTGCTTGGTATGAAATGATTTAAAAAATCTTAGGTATTATAAGTAATCTAGAGATGATTTAAAATATACATTATTGATGCAATGGGTATATACTGAATTTAGTTCTCTTTTGATATCAAACATCAACTAAGATTTATTTTTGACTTTGTCAAATTCTGTTTGATATCTTTTGATACAAAATGATCTTTCTTTTACCCACCTCTCTCTCATTTCTCTTTCTCTTTTTTTTTTTTGCTTTTCTGCACTGATGTTGTTTATTTCTACATATTACTTCACTCTCTTTGGGAAAAGAAGCAGAATTAAATTATTACAGGATATGTGGTGTGCTGCAATAGATAACAGTTCGGAATGTGAATTCAGAAAACAGAATTTGAATTTCAGTCAGGTTTGTTACATTCACTTATGCACAACTAGTCTTGAGAAAGGTGTGACTCCATCTCTCTTCCCCCCAGCTATGGCTTGAATAACATGGCAGACTGAGTCCTCTAGCCTTGGTCGGTAACCAGTTTACCACAAAAATGAAATGGCAGCCTAATGTTGGAAATTTTCTGCCTAGTCAGTTATGAATAGAAAATGATATGTTTGTTCAAGAGTGTATCACATATGGCATTTGACTGACAGATTATTACAAAATAAATATCAGTTTCTTTCTCTGTGTTAAAATAACTGATAACAGTCTAATGACTAGACTTACATTGATATTTTTAGTTTTAAACCAGTAACAGTTTGAATTAACAGAATTTATATATCAATACCGTAGTACCAACATGTGTCATGCTTTTAACCCTCTAGGGCCATTCGTATCATATTTGATACAGTATTTCCCTATAAGGAAACATTTGGTATTTCCTTATAAGGAAACATTTGGTATTCATTGACTGAGCAGTCAGTACTGCTTTCATTTGAAATTTATAAAATATATCTCTTAAAAAATTTTTCAGGAAAATATTTCTTTCAAGGCTTGTTTTCATACTGTATCAAATATGATACGAATGGCCCTAGAGGGTTAAAAAATTATAACTCATGCATTTTCCTTTTTTACTTATCTCTCTTTGTATAAATATATTTTTAATTTACTTTTTTGCATTTTATAATAGGATTAGAAATAGTAAATGTATTAAGAAAGATTATAATGAAAATATAGATACTGTTTATGAAAAAAAGACATATAGATAAAAAAAATTGTAAAAAATAATAAAAATAAAGTACAAAAAACAAAAAATTATTAGAATAAGAAAAATTTTCTTCAATATTAGATAAGCAGATATTAGATAAACCATGATTAGGAGCGTTCCTTAACCATGATAGAGAATGAATGCAAGCAAACAGGAATCATAAGAATGGAGAAAAGAGATAACTTTATTTTGTGAATATGAAGAATCAAGATTTACAATGAAGAAATGATATGAATTACAGGAAAGAAGACTTTATCTTGAGAACTTGAGAAACAGAATTCAGCCAGAAAGAAATAATAGAAATAATGATCAGCCTTTACAATTATTGCCATCAAATAATTTCCTGAGAATAACTGGATATTCTTAAAGAGCAGGAAGTGATACTTTTTCTTTGTGACAGCAATTCAGAGACTGTCTTAAGAATCTTAAAACCTGGCAGTGCTGACAAATAACATTCATTTCACCAACATAGTATCATAAAAACAGATTGGTTTCTATGACTATCAATGAAACTCAGGGCCAGACATGCGATAGGGTTGAAATACACTTGCCACAGCCATGTTTCACTGATGGACAACTCTAGTTCAGGTTATTCTTCAAAATGAGTCTAATCATGGCCACTGAAGAAGAATCACTTTCACTAGAAATATAGTATATAGAGAAGGGCTATAATGGATCTATTTCATTTATTCTTTTTCATACACACTAACTTAAAGTAAATATGTGTGTGTATGTATATATATATATATATATATATATATATATATATATATATTGTGTAAACAAATTTATGTTATTTAATATAAAGTAAGGGAGAGTATAATATTTTATTAACCATATTAGTAGAAACTAAACAATATTATTTACTTAATCAATAGCCACTGAATTTTATTTGAAATCCTGAAAATAACATTACATGATCTATGAATATTTTCATGGGTCCAGCTAGTTTTAATAAATGAACTAAACAAAATAAAATTCATATATAAAAAAAAACAAACAAATGACATTACCCACCCCTCTTTGGGTGTGATCAAAGTTCCACTGTTTACATGATTTCTTCACTATTTTCAATGATATTAACTTGTTATGATAGTGTATATAAGAGGTTATTATGGTGGACTGAATATTGAAAAACTGAAAAGATTGGGCATAGACTTCAAGAAAACTGAATGTATGGTCATCAGCCAAAAAAAGATTCCAAAATGCCAACTGCAGGTTAGAGAAACTAAAAGTAAAGAAATTTAAATACCTGGGAAGTGTTCTGACAGAGGATGGAAAGAGTGACGTGCAAATCTAAAGACACATTGGCATGGCCAAGGACGCATTTCAAAAGCTAGCCAGAGTACTGAGAAACAGCAAGATCTCATTGGAAATAAAGAAAAGAGTGCTGCATTGCTATGTGATATCTGTCCTTCTGTATGGAAGTGAATGTTGAATGATATTAAATATGATGGAGAGGCTTCAGGCAGAAGAAATGTGGTTTTACAGGGGGATGCGTAGAATATCATGGACTGAGCACATGAGCTATGATGTAAAGTGTTGGAGAGGATTCAAACAAAGAGAAACTCATACTTAATATAAGGAAGAGACAGATGAGGTTCCTGAAACATGTCATGAGGAAGGAGATCCTGGAGAATTTAATATTCACAGGATGGATAGAAGGAATGAGAGACAGGAGAAAGCAGTGTGAGATATACTTGATAGGCTTGAGCAAATAAATGGTAGAGCAGGTTTTGGGAGAGATACCAAGAGGAAAAATATTGAGAGCGACAAGAGACAGAGCTAAGTGGAAGTCCATGATCACCTACATCTTGAAGGGACACAACACATGAAGAAGAGTAATATTTATGGATGGTTGAATGCTTGAAGGGTTAAATTTTTTAAAAATTTGTATTTAAATAATTATATATATATATATATATATATATATATATATATATATATATATTGGAGATTTGTCTGACTCTCTTATTGGATACTAAATAAAGTTAACTAATTTTTGGGGGGGTAGGGGAATTCTTTTGTTGAAGTGATTCCTTACGCATAATCTTATTTTGCCATAGAAATTTGATTACTGGCTTCCAGGTATTTGACAATTCTATATTTAGCTATATTCTGTGAAAGTTTCTTTATTTTTATTGCAACTCATGACATATAATCTATCATTTTGTCTTTTACATTACTTTTTCAACCTGTTCTTTTTGTGGACAAAACAGAATTGCTCTTGATTCAAAATTCTGAACCCAAGTCTTTTTATTATTAGAAATATTTTTTCTAATTAGTGTTTTTATTTTTCTTTCTCTTTTATCACATGTTCAGGCAATCTTTTCTTTGGCTACTGAACTCAAATAATTTGGAAGGACAATGTAAATTCAGATAAGACTGCAAAAGGCTTCCAATACATCAGGAAATCATTCAAAAAAGAATTAAGCCAAAACTGTTAAGCTATAGTAATTATGGTAAAGTAGAGTTTTCATGTATGTGAGTTGAGTTTTGGTGAATCAGTCTGTTGGAATTTTGGTCTTTTGTTTCATCTCTATCTCCTTCTACATGGTGCATCGGAAATATCACCCACATAATAGTAAAACATTAGCTAGATGAAAACCCTGTTGTCACTAATTACTTACTATTATGTGAGCTGTATTTCTGCTACACTGTATCAAATACCTATCAAAATCTGTTATATTTACTCTGTATCTATGGTAGAACATCTTTTTTTCTGGCTTTATTCAGCACCATATTTTTAAATATCTTGTAAAAGTCATGTTTTGAAATTTGGAAATATTATATTTTCATTATTACATGTTTTTTCTTCTTTTTTTTACTATTTTTATTTCAATTTTCTACCAACATGTTTTGTCAATACTTTTTTCTCCGATAATAAATAACTTTATACAACAACTATTGCTTGAATGCTAACAATACCTCATGGAATGAAGTCTGAAGAAAGTGGTCAATTATGGAAAGGTTACGAATAAGATGGTTGACCTATCATAACAGAAAAATTCTTATGGGAACATCATATCACAGAATGAACTTTTAAGGTTTGGATGGGAGTTTGAGTCTCATCTAAAGCTCTGGATTTATTGTAAATTTTTGTTCAATTTAAAAACTGAAGAAGAATATATCAGTCAGCTAAAAACACTGATAAAAAGCAAAAATAAAAGTTAAGTATCTTATCAAAACTTATAAACTATGTGTAATAGTAAAATACTTAATCTCTGAATATCAGAACAACCTGAAAAATTAACATTCAACAGACAAATTTAAGTTTAATAAATATCTATAGAGTTACCTAATAGCTAGAGGTATTTGAATATTCCTCAGTTGTTAAGCATAATTACCAACTTGTAATATCTTCCTTTTTTTGCATGCATACCCATGCATTTTCTCTCTTTTTACTCAGTTATATAAAATAATGAGAAATTAGAGAGCTGATTTCAAATTCAAATCATGTTTGTTATATTCATTAATGTATGGATATCCTTATGAAAAATATGAATCCATCTCTTCTCCACCCTCAAGAATTGGTTGATTAACAGGACAGACTGCATCCTATAGCAAGCTACAACAGGAAAATCTTCCACCTGATTCATGAATTGAAAGAGGCACGATCAGCCAAACATGTATCATGTATGGTACTTAACTTGCTGAAATTGATTCCATTTCCTTACACTTGTCATTTACAGGTGAAAAATATTGTTTCCACTGCTTTTAGTTTAACTAGGAGTATCACCTGCAATAAACTCTTTGATAATGGCATATGAAAGCTGAATATTTTCAGAAGAGATTGACAATTAAGTCAAAATTTTTCTTGCAAACAAGAAGAATGGTTCAAACAATGCATAATATATATATATATATATATATATATATATATATATATATATATATATATATAAGGACCCTGAATAAGTTTGCACTGTTTTTCAACAGATAGTTTTGTTTGTAGCTTTAGATGGTAATGCATATATAAGGAAGTACTATAAGCAAGCTTGAAATTCAGTTATTTTACATAGTGTTAAAAATGTTGGGATCCTTGCTAAGGATGTGTATTTGCAGGAAATTTTACAGCACTACTTTATTAAAAAGAAATTTGCAGAATTATTGTTAAGACTTACAGCAACCATGCTCTGTCAGAAACAACATGCAGAGATTGGTTTAGATGCTTCAAATATAATGATTTTGATGTTGAAGATAAAGAACACTCTGGCACATTGAAAAAGTTTTAATCCAAAAATTTGGAGGTGTTACTTCATTAAAACCCATGTCAGATGCAAGCTGAACTTGCAAAATCATTAGGAGTTAATCACACAACAGCTTCAAAACATTTGAAAGCATTAAGAATGATTCAAAAGCAATGACATTGGGTGCCATAAGTCAAGAGACATTGAATGGGACCTTGTCTAGTGTGAACAGCTGCTTCAACTGCAGTTAAAAGAAACATTTTTTTACATTGAATCATGACCTGCAATGAAAAGTGGATACACTACAGTAACCCTAAGTGTAGAAGGTCATGGGGTAAGCCTGGCCATACATCAACATTGGAGGCAAAGCTGAATATCCATGATTCGAAACAACATCTCTGCATGTGGTGAGATCAGCTGGGTGTAGTTCATTATGAGCTCAAACTGACTGAAACCATCATGGCAGATTGCTATCAACTACAGTTGATGTGTATGAGTTGAGCATTAAAAAAATGGGTGGTATATGAGCAGAAACAAACAAAGTGATTTTGGAACATGACAATGCTAAGCCACATGTTGCAAAATGGGTAAAAAATCTACTTGGAAATGTTTAAATGTTTTCTGATCAATGACACATGGCCAGGCTAAGAAACATTTTCATTCTTATGAAGATGCCAAAAAATCGGTTGACTTGTGGTTAACCTCAAAGAATATATTGTTATATCCTTAAACAGAATAGACATCATAATTATCCCTAACTCGAGGAACCTTTCGGCCAACACTTATCAAGGGCTTCATTGGCTTAATTATAAAGGGTCAACAAAGGATTGCGGCATATATAGGACAAACCAATCTGAGGCTGGAGACGCAGGTTGTGCAACACGTCCCTGCAAATATACATTCAGGTGGCCCTCTTAGAACTACAAGAACAACCCAAGCAGTTCTGGATTCAGCAATTGGCCAACACCTGCTGGACAATCAAGCATGTGCCTCCTTGTATGAGGACAATTGGTTTACTGTTTTGCACAGTGCTCGATCGGCATATCATCTTCATGTTTTGGAGGCTATTTGCCAAAAAATCCAGCAGCCAAGCCTGTGCAGGCAGAAAGAGCATTTCTTCCACTCCTTACAATTACTGGAGAGTTTGTGAGTGTCACAATTTTTCTTTTTTATTTCACTCTTGTGGAATTATATGTGTACACCCCCTTACATTTTAATTATTTTTTTTTCATTAAAATTTACTTTTAAACGAGTTCCATCTTCTGCCAGTATTGTAAGTAATCCTTTGTTTTGTCCTTCTTTGACCCTTTATAATTAAGCTAATGAAGCCCTTGATAAGTGTTGGCCGAAAGGGTCCTTGGGTTTGGGATAATTATGACGTCTATTCTGTTTAAGGTTATTTGTGTGTTCTGTAGGTACAAATCATTATTTGTATATATATATATATATATATATTAAATTAGATTTGTTTTTATTTAAAATTAATTTACATTGTGACACAGAAATTATTTCTATGTTCCAAGATCGTACTTTGTCATCAGGCCATGTTGACTCATTGTTGTGAAAATGATATATATGTATATAAACTATATATAATATAAACTCTGAAAAACAAACTTTATAATATATTACAAAAAATGGAAAACCACTAACATCATCATTACTAACCAAACTAATCCTACCAATATAGTGTATTTGAATGTATTAAATTTGAATATCATGCAATCTATAAGATTCATATTCCAAATTGGATTAAGTAAATTGACAAAGATAAGATGATTTTATCAGTGTATTTACATATATCTGCATGTGTTTGGTGTTCTTACTATGTATCTTGAGATCTGCAGGCAAACTCTGAAGAAATTGCAATATTATCTGTCCCAACCTGGCATCTCATCTTCACTTACCTTCTTTGTGCCTTTTCTATAAATCTTTTCATGGTAGTTGTTCTGATGAACTTTACTCTTTGGTACCACAACTTCATAAATTAAAGCGTAGTGCCAAAACTGACAATTAAATCTTATAATTTTACTGTTGAAACTGCTTAATATAATCCTTAGTTCTAATATTCTTTATTTGTTGTTCTCACTTGTGAAACTTTCTTCTAGCTTTTTGCTGTCCTCTCAATTCCAATCTATAAAAATTTGAATGCAATGTCAACAATTATTTTCTGTTTCTTGAATCCTGTTCTTTTTATTGTCCTTCCTCCCTAGTAATATTTTTTCAATTTCATGCACTGTTCTCTTTCTTTCCCTAACCCCTTGTTTTAATTCCTTTATTGGTGGGAAATTATTAAAAAATTGTCTATTTGAGTTTTTTGTTAAACAATCTTATTTGCCAAATGTTTAGTTGCATCTGTCCCATGTAGATATTAATATGGTTAAATAAAAATAAAATTCCTTCAAAACAATTGGGTTTTCCTTGTGACATGTCCTTTTTCTTACCTCTTTAGCAGGACAATTCATTAAATAACAAAAATTTTTTTCTTGGTTTTTGCACCATAACCATATTGTTAGATTTAATGCTCTGGAATACAAGAAGAAAAATCAATATGTAAATGTTTTTCTTCATCTCTTGTTGCTGATTATTCTTAACAGCTTAAAGGAAGCATTTTCATTGGTGAATAGTTATCTGAATTATTCACAGTTGTGACCAACCTATCTCAAATTACAAATACAGTCAGTGCAAACTGAATGATTTATAGAAAGGTAAAAAGAACACTTCTACTCTGAATCAGAAAGAAACAGTTGAAGTTTCTTGGCGACATAAAGTGGAAGGAGGGCTTGGAGAACTTGACCATCACAGGGCATATCAAAGGCAAGAGAGTGAGAGGGGAAATTAAATTCTGTTGTTTGGTGGTGAGACTGGAGTGACCTGTCCAGGGCACAAGCTTTGGTGAAGGTACATGGAGTTTGTACACTTTCCAGATCACATGTCACTACTGTATGGCAAAACCCAGGGTATTACATTTGGGAGTAGCTTGGCTGCAGGAGTTTATCAAGGATTAGTATTGACTTCAGGGATCCACTCAAAAGTTTTCATATGGATTTACTATAATAGCCTTTTCTATGTTTAGTTATAGCTACAAGACATTGGCAGTTTAAAATCAGGATTGCCCTTCACCTAGATGAATGATCTTCCCAAACTGATGTGTTCCATCAACCTGAAGCAGCTGCTAATGAGGCACCAGTGGTCTACCTTAGCTCTTTTGCCAGTTTGGAGCTGAACTTAGTTGACAGAAATACATATTTGTCCACACTGCCAACCCTGGCTGTGACAATTTTTGGAACATATCTAGTGTACAAATATAATCATTACATACATTACAGTTTTTAAAATTCCTCAAAAATGAGCTTAATTTTTTTTTAAATGAAAGAATCAATGCATATATACATACAAATAAATACAATAATCATAATATATTTAATAAACAAAATAAAAAAATAAAAATTTCAAATTATATTAAATTATATTACTTTCATGCAATATTTTTATGTTTTCAGTTAAACTTAAAATTTGTTAATGTTTTGGAAGTTCAAAAAATGCATCATCTCTTGTGTTCAGAATGCCTTGTCATACATTTTTATTTTCTACATGAGTTATTGTGAAAACAAAATCCTTTTTTTGCCTAATCTATGATTTCTGTTTGCTATATTGATGATATTGTAGTAAAAATGATTATCACTGGACTGAAAAAATATGAAGGAAAGCACACTTCATAACAAACACCTTAATGGAAACTGCCAGGAAAATTATTTTACACTTATGAACTTAACATTAAAGCAGAATTCTTATTCTTGACACTTTAGTTGACATTGAACATCACCATTTTACTTCTTCATTACATAAAAAACTTCATGTTGTTTATGAATTCTAAATCTTTTAGAAAATTGTGCCATCGGTATCAATAATAAAAGGCAGCATGAAATTATTACACTGGTCACATATGTATCACATTCTCTCGTGAGTTTATTTGTCACTTATCTAAATCTAGTTCAGATGATGCACATCAATAATTATATAAAATATAAAAATCAAAAATACAACTATTAACATATGATAAATTTTAGTAGATAATATCAATATAAAATACAGTATTCACTGCAGGAAAGACTCAAAATTCTAGAATTATACAAATGAAACAATTCTCATTAAATAAAATATCTTTTGCCAAAGGATATAGCATTTGAAAATGTATATAAAGTAGTTAATGTTTGTATAAAATAATTCAAACACACTTAAAATATTTATATACTCATTTCTGATTTGTCAATCACTGTGAAACTATTCTACACATATGCCATTCCAAAAAATACCAGTATGTAACCAACAACTCTTGTCTATGTCATTGACAACATTCACTTTCTTTAATCAAAAGTACTTGAACAAAAACATAAACTTTGAAAAGTTTATCCTCAATTTTCATTTGGATGTACAATAGCATATTTAGAAATTGGAAAAAATAAACTAAAAATGAAAGAGACAGACTCTTCAGTTGAATTTGATTTGTTGAAATGATTTTTACTGCTTAAATAAAAACTTCATTTATTTTATTTTTACAAGTTTCTTCCTAAGAGCTACTCAAGGTAATGGGCTAATGAAGGAATTTATTGTGCGAGTGGTAAGAGTAAAAGTTAAAATGCACAGTTTAGGAGAATATGTAGGAAAGATAATGATTAGTCATAGATCTAAATATGTTAATATTTTAGTGATCATGTAAGCATTCTCTTGGGAGTCAGTTCTATCAAGAAGCACTTTGTAGGAACTTCTCACTAATGGAATGAGGGTAGTTCAACAGTGTATGTGGTATAGTAGTCTTAACTACTCGTATTAGAATTAGAGTAGATTGAACTAAGGAATTTAGCTTGCCAAAACATTTTCAATGGAAATAGTGGCATATTAGTGAGAAGCTTGCAACATTTTGTCTGTGGAATAGGGTTGTAGGATTAAATATAATTCATCAACTGACAACATTTTTGAACTTTATAAATATTGGAACTAAAAACTAGGCAGCCACAACCCAGATATAGTAATCAAACATTTCCTGTCCTTTTACCAATCAAAATAATCATGGTCTTGATCCTGGTATACAAAGAGTGTAGACATGTCAGATTGTATACAATGTTGTTCAAGTTGCATTTAAATAATGCAATATAGTTAACCATGTTTGTGTGGAAATTAGAACTGCCCACTCATTTTAGTCAGCCTAGATGTCAGCCAAATCCTCAAAGACATAAATGATGGAGAGCTTGCTGCTGGCACCAGATCTTTTGGAAGAGCAACTTGATTCTTCAAAGTTTTCTTTAAATGTGACATGAAAGTGATATGAATCCAATGATCTGCAAAGTTCTTGCAGTGGACTCAAGCAAGTCGTGACAGGTCATTGGAAGCGAGTGGGAGATGTCTGCATCCCCTTTAGTGATATTTGAGCTTCTCAAGCAATAACTGCAACAAAAATGACTGTTTCAGGATTTTATGATACAATCAAGTAATACTTATTGGTTATTTTTATTTTTAATTTGCTTTTTGCTGTCAATGACAATTAAAATGTATCACTGATTGTCACTTGAAACAAAAACTTATAAACAAAATGATACTAACCAATTAAATGTTCCCAAAAAATGTTTGGTATAGAAATAACTGAAAACTGTTTGCTAAAAGCCTATTTATAGGTTAATGTGGTATGCCTATATAGTATATTTCGGTATCTGTAGCTAGTTGATTCCCCTACTTCTCCACTCTTTGCACACAAACAGACAGACACACACACACACACACACACACACACACACACACATTTGTAAATACAAAAATGTTCTTGCTCTGACACCCAAAATCTGACCAAATAACAAAACACCAGAATTTTTGGTTGAGCTGAGAATTTTGCAACATCCCTTTGTCTGATAGCTTCAACATTAAATCAGTATTAATAGAAAGAAAAAAATTTTAAATTTAAAATAACTAAAATTATGATAATAAACACTAGTCTACTTAAAATAGTTTTTAAAAGTTTATATCACTATCAATGAAACTTGAATAAAATTGAGGAAAGATGAATATATATAAACATATGTTCACCTGAAAAACATTATCTCTGAGAATTGTGCATAGACATAAACAATATATGATTTATAAAAATGATATATTGTATCTATATATGCATAATTATTATATATATATATATATATATATATAGGGGACAATGGGTAAATTGCTACCATTTTATATTTTTAATTTTGCATATGTCTGTTGTTTGATTTTTAATTTGTTGACTATTCACTAATATATGGTCATCTACTGTGACCTTTATTGACCAAAATCTTGCATAAGATTGTCTGGGTCATCTGTCTGGCTTGTTACCATCTGGAAATGAAAAGTTGTGTCAAAAAGACATAGAGAGGAAAATAGTGTGTGTAAAAAAGAGAAAGAGAGAAAGATTCTGTCCTTCTCATTTAGAAAGAAAGGTTATATTTCAATACATAATTTCTTATCTAATCTCACTGTATATTTTAGCATATTTAATAGTGTGCCCCTACTGTTCATTTTGAGCTTCTTGACAAAATCCAAAGGAGAATCTGCAATCTTGACTTTGCATTTTGACTTCAGTTACTTTCTGACTGATGTGACATGTCTTCCCTCTGTCATTTTTAAAAAATATTTTCATGACAACTGCTCTAACTAGTTTTTTTCCCTGGTATCTTGATCATATAAATTTAAGTGTGCTATCAGATTGGCATCCAGGTCCTACTGTTTTACTGTTGAAGTAGTTAAATGTAACTGTCACTTCTACTGTTGGTCATTATTAAATGAACAGTTGATTTTTGTTTGGGAATTCACTATTTACTAACAACACATGCTACAACCCCAGGCCAGGGTGAACTTGTGAACTACAGCAGTTAAGAAGTGGTTCTACACTCCTCAAAAACTTCAATCTCTTTTGCAGCCAGATGTAGTTTATCATCATACCTAGGATAACTGTCTGAAGTCATACAACTTAATGGAGAACACTCATTGTGCAAAATCTCCAGAAGATGAAGATGAAGATGATGATGATAATTTGTAATTATTCTTGAATCATTAAATTTCATTTTCCCTGCCATTATTTATTGACATATTAACAGCATCAAAGTTTTCCTATGTTATATATGCTTCTAAAGAAGAAATGCTTCTGAATTGGCTTTGCTGACTTATGTTTTCAATACACCAAGAAATTTCAGTGTTTGTTGCTATTATCCTGGAACAAAAAGTTTGCTGACATGTAACAAAGACAAGCTTCATTTATTTGCAGAAATATATACAGGAATAGCACTTTTCATTCCTTCCTGGCTTACAGCTTATTACTATTTAATAATACAAAGTACTGTAAGCTTGGATGTGCAGTTGGTGTGATGAATAATAGCTCAAAGTTGGTAATTGGAGAGCTAAGTTTCAATTCCAGTTGGGTTTGTTATATTTGCTAACATGCAAATATTTTTTGAAATGTATGACTCCAGCTCTTCTCTCTCAGCTATGAGTAAATTATCTACCTGCAAGAATTCTTAAGATCTGAAAGTATTTTCTGGCTTTAAATAACCTGCAATGGGTTGATAAGCTATAGAAGTAGAAAAGGCATCCATCAAGTCAATCATTATTCCCTCTTGTTTATAATACTATTTTCTGAAATGATCAATATAGTTTGTATATATATATATATATATATATATATTGCTTTAAAAGTAATAATTTTTATCTTACAGGGCATAATGAGAATAAAATTTAAGACAGGAAACAACTGGTTTGCTCCCGCTCATCAAAGATTTTAATTGGGAGAACTTACTGTAAAATGTAAGAGGTGTGAAAAATGAATTGGTCAATCATGGGCAAGGGGAATGAACTGTTAGAGACTGATCACAGCAAGGCCTAGCAAACACTCTCATTGCTTACACAGTGAGGGTCTGCAAGGCCTGATGTAAACAGACTCCAGCACTTTCAAATGGAAAAGTTAATGTGAATTGGCCAATATATCAAACCAATCCACATTAAACTCCATGGCACACTTTCTATTTTTTTATAAGATGTATAAAAAATAGAAAGTGTACCATGGAGTTTAATGTGGATTGGCTTGCTGTATTGACCAATTCACATTAACTTTTCCATTTGAAAGTGCTGGAGTCTGTTTTCATCAGGTCTGTTATGCTTTTCCCCTCTTTTATTTCCTGATAGCTGCAGTCTGAAATTACTAATCCAAGTAACTTGTAGATTTGTAACAATAAAATTAGCTATTAAAAAAATTGGTTTAGATGATGTGTTATTAATTATGAATTAACAAAAAAATTTGTACTTTGTTTTATGACAGATGTTCAGAGTTTCTAAAATTTTCTCTGTTTTTTTTCTTTGACTTTGACTCTTTTTTTGGAAGACTTACCACTTATCAGGTAGCTTGACAGCACTTAAACTTATTAAAATCAGTATAGGACATAAAATTTTTATGAAAAATATATGTACTTCATGTATTTTCATGTTTATATCATCATCATCATCATCATCATCAAGTAATCGAGGTTGACAGGTGTGAATGGTATTTCTTACTATCTTCACCTGATTCTCTTTTGCTTCAAATGTAACAGGAAGTACTGTTCAAATGATGGATTCTGAGGACCAAGGTCAGTTATTCTATAATTCTTATCTAGATCCATGAAGATTGTCAATGATAAGATTTGAGTGAATATCAAACAGTATGAGATAGGTGATGTTCATTACCTTGAAATATCAACTCAAAAGATTTTTGAATTTTTGTATGAAAATAATAGCATATTAAAATCATAGATATTTTATCAGTCTATACTAGATATGATAACAAGAATAATAAATCCATTGCCAAATCTGCTGCTATGAAAGTCGGCTCTCTGTGCAGGGCCCGGAAATTTTTCCCTCCTGAAACTATTCTGCACATATACAAATCTACCATCCGCCCGTGTATTGAATATTGCTGCCATATCTGGTCGGGTGCCCCTGCTGCTCTCCTTGGGCTTCTTGACAAAATACAAAGGAGGATCTGTAACGTGGTTGATACTGACTTGGCAGACCGGCTGCAGCCGCTCTCACACCGGCGTGATGTAGCTTTCCTGTGCCTCTTCTACAAGTACTTTCATGGCTTCTGCTCCGATGAGCTTAGATCACTGGTGCCGCCTAAGCACGAATTTACACGAGATACTAGATTAGCAACGAGGTCCCACCCTTTTACAGTTAAACAAATAAGATGTAACCGTAAATTCTACTCCAACAGCTTCTTTTCTCGCGCTTCCTGCCTGTGGAACTCCCTTCCACAAGTCTGCTTTCCCGACAGTTACAATCTCCAGGTGTTTAAATGTAGGGTCAATAGACACCTCCTATCACACTAACTCCCAACTATTCTCACAACACTCTCATCTACCCAACCCTCATTCTCGGTATCCTCACCCGCCTATCACCCACCCTCTGTTATTTCCTATATTTAACCAGCCTTTCCCCACTCTACATAGCCCCCTGCACAGTAGTGGCAGTGACATGCCTTGCTCGGGGTGAAACGCTTATAAAAAAAAAAAAAAAAAAAAAAAGTACATACACACTTGTACTCTCAGGCTATTTTATATTTATTTATTACTTGATCAGGGTAAAGAAAATATTGTTCCTCATTAGTGGGCTAAATGGAAAGCAGTCTATAAGATGTGAAGGTGAACAGAATGACTAATTCATGGTGATGTAAGAAACTCCCTTTGGCCTATAGTATATATTTCTTAAAATGTTATATTTAGTAGATACATGTGTTTGAAGTAGACATCCTAGTTTTTAAACCAATGTAAATTTATGTCTATATGCCTGAGCATTTGAGAACTTTAAAAAAAATCAATGTGTTTCCCTGCAGCTTCTGAATCTGAGTCTCCCTAGTCTCACCATATAGTCTGGAATTTTTTAAAACCAGTCTCCTAAGACTTTCACAGTCAAGCAAAAATGAGTTACCTTGTTTAAGAAGTGCATATATATTGCTTGTTCAGATCTTTCAAAGCCCGTATCTGCTAACTTTTATTTTCATATCCAAATATAAAGATAATATATAATTTCTAATAAATTAATGGATATTTTTTCGTGTTCTGGCATTATGTTTTTTCACTCTAAATATTATATTTATTGGATATGCATGTTTGAGTAGGTACCCTATTTTTAAACAGTGTAAATTAATGTCCATCTGCCTGACACATGCATGCACCCCACCACATATATATATATATATATATATATATATATATATATATACATACACACACACATATATATTCATTTATTTTTAATCAGAACAGTCAGCAACTACATCAAAAGTTTCATGCATTTTTATGCAATCATCATGAAACTGTTATTTGTAAAAATGAGCATTTTATACCTCCCAGCAAGCTCAAGATGTTAAAACGAGTGTAGCTGATGTGAAAATACATACACACACTAATTCAACTCACCAAGTGGGTAAATGTCCATACACCTAACAGTCAAATGCCAAAGGATCACTATTACTTAGGGAAAATAAAAAATAAAAACAAATACCAGAAAGAAAAAAAAATCAAAATCATGCCTAGAAAGTGATTGATTTCATGGGAAATGGTTGGGCCCCAGGAAAGGAACAATGCTAAAAACAAAAGCTAAAAGAAAATAGTGCTCTGCAATGCTGGACCGTCAAAATCCTCTGTATCATGTACTTTATTTTATATATATATATATATATATATATATATAAACACAAACATAAACTGATATGTGAAGAAGTAATACATGAAAAACAAAAGAAAAAACAATAATGCAAGAAGACATGTTCCTTGAAAACTATCAAAGAAAATGCAATAGCTACATAGTGACAACTAAATCAACACAAAAATACAACTCTTTGTATTCAGGAGCAATTGGACAATTTATGTTCAAATTTTCCCTGGAAATACAAAGGAAATAATCAAAATTGTAGAAAAATTATATAAATGAAAAAGTTTTAAATGAAGAAATTTCATTGGTCTTCAACCAGACTTTTATAAATTAAACATTTCTGCCAAATACATCCAACATAATACTTCATTTCTTTGCATATATGCCCCTTTCAATGTGTTTTCTAAATGTTTATTCATCCAAATTTCCAATTAAAAGTTTGTCTTTTCTCATCATTTCTTAGCAATTCAACAGTTCCTTCCCAACTGAATTCCACATATAAGAAGATTCAAATTATTTCCCATAGATTCCAGCTCACTTTTGTTACAGAGTTTGATCAGAAAGGCAGATACCTGTAATTTTTCAGCAAACTCTATAATTAATGAATGCAATTCTGTCATGAAGTCTCTTACAATGTCGGGAGAGACAACAATTAGTAATAACAATAAAATGTTAGAGGTCTAGACATTCAAATTAATGGTTTATAAAAATACCTTCACTTTATTTGTATTCAATGACTGACAAGATTTGTAATATATATATATATATATATATATATATGTGTGTGTGTGTGTGTGTGTATTTTTCTATTAACTCTATCTAGAAACTGTTCAGCCATTTTGAATATCCAGAGAACCAGTTGTGCAACCTGGCTTTAACTTTGCAATCACTCAGAGTAAACTTTACTGTGTATGTATGAATGCACATTCTCTCATAAAATTACTCAATAATAAAAAATCGACATTAAATTATATTAGCCACATAAACACTACACTCTCATAGGTTAACATATCATTTATCAAAACTTTGTGCACTTTCTATATGTATTGATTGTTACATCACAAACAATCAAAATAGAACTATAAACATTAAGACAAATATAAGCAGATTAGAAATACCTGTGAACAATTCAAGGCTTTTCTAATCAAATTTTCTGATTGTTGGTTTTAATCAATAATAGGAATGACTGCAAATTATTTTCCCCTCCATTTTTATAAGCAGAAGCACACAAAAACATGCTGGGAACTTTTCCTAGCCATTAAAATAGGCCAGTTCTCATTTTTACCTGATGCAGTCCCCGTTTGTCTTGTCTTGAAGTCAGAACACTATGTTGGTTTGTGTGAACTTGTTTTTGTGTGTTAATACCAATTCTTACTTTATGAACTTTTTGCCTTGCATATATTGATTGCTTGCTTTGTATTATTTTTACCCTGTTTCTTTCTTTTCTTTTTTTCATTATTGCTTATTGCAAACTTTGTCAATTCTCTTTGTTGGACAGTTCTGTTACTTATTTTGCATGGATTGATGAATCTTAATTTTTAAGCTAATGATTGAATAAGCTCATAGTGAGTTTAACAACAATAAAATATTCATAGAAATTCTCTTATTGCATTGTTAAATATTTGAGGTTAACAGCTGTAACAAAATATTGCAATAATAATTGTAAGTATGAATGCTAGTCATTATTTTATGAAGTAAGAGGGGTCAAATGAAAATATTTTAAATTGACAACTTTTTCCATTTCAATGAAACAGACTTTAAACACTTCTATTCGGTTGTTACAAAAATAATGGCCGATTTCAGAAACATAATTTTATTCTTAAAAAATTAACTGTAGAAATGTTGAAATTAGTCAAAATATGAGTCTTGAGCATCTATGTACCTCTGCCATCGATTGACAAGATTATTTATTTCTCATTGATAAAAAGTTATTGGCTTTAAAAGGTAATTCCACCTCTGATTTGGACCTAAAAGCTCTACCATTTAAAAATATGCTTTAAGTGCTTAAAAAGTGATAATCAGTGGGTGAAAGGTCAGAAGAATATGGAGGGTGTGGTAACCTCTCATATCCCAACTCAGTGAGTTTTAGCAACATCATTCTTGTAACATGTATTTACACATTATCATGCAAGTCTCATTTTTTGCATGTATTTCTGGAAGTTGATTACAGTAAAACTCTGCATTAATGCTCTGATTGGCTTCCAGAAAGCTGTAATGGATAACACCTATTGCAGACCATAGACAGCCATCATAATCTTTTGCTGATGCAACTTTGGCTTTGTAAAATATTTGGGAGAATCATCTCAATCAAGCCATTGACCTGATTGTTTATGGCTGTCATAAAAGATCTACTTATCATCACAAGTGACTATTTGGTCAAAAAATTGGTATTATGCAGAAAGAGCATCAAGCACATTTTAAAATGCCTGAGTTTTTGATTTTTATTGAGATCATGAGGAACCCATTTATTGAGGTTTTCACTTTGCCAATACTCTGCCAATGCCATGAGACTGTTGCAGTGCTGACAATAAGCCTCTGAGACATTTCTCTAACACTTAGACATGGGTTGTGCTTAACAACTGCTTGCTCTGTTGATATTGGCAGAAATTTGGAAGGCACTGTGCCCAAATTTTTACTCCTGCAAGAAAAGTAAATGAAGGGGTGCGTGTTTAACAAAATCAGAATGCAAGATGAGAACTGGCACTTGTATCTTGGAGAGACAGGTTGGGAAGAGATTTGGAATACGGTCGGCCTGAAAACTCACCTGCTGTTACAAACAAGAAGATGAAGAGAGAAATATTGCTAATTCAGCCAACTAGAAGTTGAATTAATAATCGTCCCATAGAAATAATACAACATGAATATTATCGTGCTACTGAAATACCAGCCAACTGATATTACTTTTCATTACTTACTTTGACTTGCTTGTATTCTTGTAATTAATCAATATATAAAAATATATATCATGTTGTTGTGGTCTTGAATCTGATTTTCTCCACACACTTTGCATGTCTGGACCAACCTCATCAAGTGGTTATAAGGGATTCTGCTTTGGTTAATCTGAGATCAACAACACAGCATGTGCAGAATCTGCCAAAAAACAGGGAGGTTGACTGGACACAGCCAGGGGTTGTGCTATAATGGTCATAATTATAGGGCTTCTATGCTTTAAGAATATTTCTGTCTGAAAATAAGTTTAAAATTATTAAAGAGCACACATTAATTATTATCTACACCAAAATTCACCTAACATATACCATGAATACTATGTTAAAATGGCTTTTCAAAATACAACACTTCGAGTGGCCATTATTTTTGTAACAACCTAATATCATCCTTTCTGTTTTCCTTTCTTTTATTTTCTCACTGAAACAATGTAATATCTCTGATATCTTTTTCATCTTTCCATACAATCAAAATGGAATAGTTCATTATTTATAAGTTATTGTCAGAACATAACAGTCATGCTAAGGGAGGGACAAGCAGAATTATCATAGGATAATAGAAAAATAATGTCTAGGATAAGGATAGACTCAAAGTACTTAAATCTATTATTCCTTAAAAGATTCAACACACAATAGTATTTTAAAGTGGGTATAAACTATTAATAATATATTTAAAATATTTGATACATTTATTTTCTATTATTATCAAGCCTCATCAAACCACTCATGATTTGATATTACTCATACAATACTTGAATATTTGAATTCCAATTGTTGCATTCTAAAAAATGCCTGTATGTAAACCAACTAATATTGCCTTCTATGTGAACAACAATCCAGTCCTTGATGTTAACAGAATGAAACTTAACTTTTGGATATTTATCAGCAGTTTTGAATTGTATATACAACTTGTTCAAAAATTAACAAAATACAATAAAGAATTAAACTTTCAGACCTTATTGGTTGAGTTTAACAAAACTTTGTTTAAATGAATTCTTACTGCTTAAATGTATGGTGGGCAAATGAGATTAATGCATTTTTATTACATTTCATATCATTAATTACAGAATCCTCTACAATAAAGTTATCGCCATGATCCTACATTTTATCTTTATCTTCACCAAATTTCCACTAACACAATTATTATACTCAAGAACAATAATTGTAGACAAGAACGCTCAGATACAAGTAGCCAGTTATTATATATTTTTATATCATATGTGTGTGTATAAAATTTATGTAACACTTCTGCTGCTATTAATACATTCCTAGTAAATAAAAATGGTGAAACAGGTTAAGAACAAAAACAGTTGTAGAAGAGATTAAATAGTTCTGCTTAACACTGGCAGACTGATATTTTATATTTCTAGATGAGATTGAAAGGTCTTGTAAAAAAGGATGTCTGTTTGAATCTTGACAAATGCTACATCAAATTCATCATAATTGGATTCTATATTTAATATTTTATAAAAAATATTCATACACTTAGTCTTGGAAATGACTGGCTATGGTTAATACACACAATCATAAAAATTTCTGAAAACTTCTCAGCTTGTGTCATTTTCTAAGATCTAACCAAACACCCAAATTGTTTAGTCTCTTCTTGATTGGACTGAGTACATTTTAGCGCCTCTTTATAAACTAACAGATACTAAACCAGGCTAAATTTAAATTGGTAAACAACTGCAAATACAGGGCATCTAATAAAGCATAAAATCATCAAGCAGCAGATTTGTTAAACCATGTTGCTAACCATTACACGACAATAGGGCATTAATAATTCTAATAGGTTGATTCAGTCAGTTAAGTGCCATATGTGATACACGCTTGGGCAATCATGTCTCGAAAGACATAAAAGACTGACTGGGCAGAAGATTATCCTGCAGTAGGTTGCCATTGCTTTCTGCGGTAGACTGGTTGCCGACCAAGGCTATAGAACCCACTCTGTCCTGCTATTTAACCCATAACTGGAAGGAAGAGACAGATTAATACCTTTCCCAAGGGTATTTGCGCATAAATGAATACAATGGATTCAACTGAAATTCGAACTCGGCTCCCTGGTTTCTCGTTCTGAGCTGATATCCACTGTACCACAATGCAAAGAACAATAAAAGGACTTTTTTTAAAATAAATGTTGCAAGCCTCTTGCCACTTTATCCCTATTTCCACAAAATATTTCAAATGAAGTACAGTACTTAGTTCCACTAGTTTTAACCTTCACAGCTAATAGCAGTGTACATTGTAGTGAACCACTCTCATTCTACTCTAGCAGCTCTTCACACAAGCCACTGACTCCAAAGAGGATGCTTACCTGATTATTGCAATCTTGACCTGTTCAAGTCTAGTCTTTATTTTCCCTACCTATCCCTATTAACTTTACTGCTTATTATGTATCCCACTACTTTGATTGGCTCTTGAGCCTTGTACAAAAAGAAACATTATTGTAAAAAAACAAAAAGTATAGATATAAAATATTTAGTTAAAATATGAATAAACCATGAAATGACAACAATATCAACTACATTTTTTTCTCAATCAAAATCCTGATTTCTACTTACTTAAGTTATTTTCTTGATTTATATATTTATTTATATCAAATATTTACTGCAAAAGCTTTTGCTATAAAATGCTATAAAAGTAAATTTCAAAAAGTGGTTAGTAAGTTACAGATTGGATTGATTTGTAAAATGCCATGAATATTACTTAACCCAAGAATAGTGTGCAATCTATAAACATAAACTGAAGTAAAGAAACCCACAACTAACATCATAGCAACCAAACTGTTGTTACTAGATTAGGGGTCATGTGTTGAACAAAAACTGAAAGTGTTCAGTTGGTTGAGAAAATATACAAACAAAATAATTGAATAAAATGAGATAACAATATTTATTTGGAACATTTTTTGAGTAGAGAAGATTTCAAGGAATATTATTTAGAGTTTCTGTAAATAATGAAGAAAAAGATGACCTTATTCTGCTGGTGAATTAGTGAGTTAGTGAGGTGTACTGTCTATGCCATGTGCATATATTTCACTGAGCACTAATTTTAGCATCCTATCCTGATGACAATCCTTAGTGAAAGAGAACTAGTCTCTTCAGGTACATAGCATACATGTTCCCAGATTTGTTTTTTTTTATTTTTGCACATACCCAAAAGCTGAAAAGCATTACGACCACTTTTAGGGTTTTTCACTCATGCATGACTAGCAAAAATATTTAATGTCTGCTAGAGCCCTCTGTCTTTAAACTAATGGTGAATATAGTCATCAATGTGTCAGGAAGTATTTAATATAGATTTTAAAGTGTCATAGAAATGGTAATTTCTGACCACATTTTATTTGAATATTTGGTCTGATTATTTGCTGTGATGTAGCTGTTTGTTGTTAGTCATTCTTTTTTGTAGTGTCAAGATTAATTTCATTGGTGTTGGAGTTTTCACCTGTGTGATTGTTTAATGAGGGTTAAGTCTTTCAGTAGCAACTATATCATTTTAGCCATTTTTCTTCATAGAGAAATATTTGTCAGTCTTCCTAATTACTTTATATGGACCCCGGTATGTATGATATGATGACATTGTTACCGTATTCATAATTGATGTTATTAAGTGTAGGATTTCTATTTTATTAGTAATGCCTCCATTATTTTTAATCATCTTTTGCATGTGGATGATGCTATTATGTACGTATTATGTATGTATTACCTTACACCTTTCCCACAACAGTTCCATTTGATCTTATTTAAACACACATCGAGATCTTCCAGGACTTATCTGTTGTATTCTCATTGATAATAAATAAAAGGCAAAAAGTACATTTGAAAGCGCTCTAAAGTACAAAAGCTTTGGACAATCCTTATATCATTCGAGTTCCAAAAAGAAAAAAATTATATGAACACATAAAAAATTATATAAAAAACATAATGAAACTTATATATATATATGGTCTGCAAAAAATTAAAGTTAAGAAAAGTCACTAAAACCAAAGGGAAAATATGGTTTTTAAAGAAATAATTATTTTTTTCACTTTTTCTTTGTATTATACTTGGTCTGGTGTGTAAAACACCACAGGATATTTGAATGTTTTTTTAAAATTGTATTTTTGATTAGAGCTCATCTAAACTGGCTTCTCTGACAACTTTTGTCTGCTGGGTGCCTCTGGAAAATCAGTTTTTAATAGGAACCCTACTTTTGCAGTCTGGTCTGTAAATTTTGAATATCTCAAAATCCCAAGTGTAGACAAATGGAGATTTTTATATTCTGAAATAGAACACCATACTAGTTGCATTGATACCAAAATATATAGTTCCAGGTTTAACTCTGTTTAACTCAAACTCTTAGGACACTTTCATATATTTGCACTTGGGTGAACACTTCAGTTGATGTTTGAATTTTATTATAATTATTTACTAAGTTTAATAAGGCATGAGGACATAATTATAGGTCACTGTGGGGATAAAACTCATGACACTAACTCATGATCTATAAGTATTGAGTTTGCAAATGATTTTGTTGTTACAGGTTCATCTTTGTTATTATAACTCATCTGACTTGAGACATCTGAGTGACAAAAGTGTTCAGTTTTATCAAAGAAACTCTGTGCTATTTTCTATCTTCTTTTTTATCAAGTGTTAAGGAGAGCAGACTTAGATTTGGGCTGTGTCCACTTTGTGGTATACACAAAGTATTTATCTCCCGTTATGCACAAAAAAATCTTGCTCTTTTTTTAATTGTTATCCACTGTAATGTTTTTTTTCACAGTGGATGACTAATAATCTATTTATTTCCCCAATATCAAAGTCATTAATTGCTATCATTTTTCATCCCATTAGCATATTATGTCAACTTGATTCAAGATATTGTATTTTTACTTCTTTGAATGTATTCCAAATTTTATCACTTGGGACTCAAGGTAATCCTAATAGCTATTAATGAAAGTGTGTCTGGTTCTTTTATTGAAATTGCAATGAAAGTTTCAGGTAAAAGTCAGTCCAGGTGACATTATTTTTATAATAAACAAAAGTCTAAATAGACAATAAAGCAAAACAGACAATATATTGTCATATTTGCCTTTGTATTGGATTCCATATTTTGTAGGTAATTTTGTTAAGTATTTTAAATGATGTAAATATGTAATTCAATGTAATAGAAACATCGCTTATATCAACTTTGGATAAAGGTGAAGTGAGATTATAAACTTGCTAAAGACTGATGCAGAAAGATATAGAAAGCAAAGAAATGAGTTACGTAGATTGAACAATAGATAAGTAAAGTGATATGTCCATACATGGAAATACTTAATATTCTCAGTTTAGTAAGTATATTCAAAACCTTATGATTTTAAATTGATGCTATACTAATGAGTAATCAATATAAAGCATGTTTTGGGTGTGTAGAAATTGCAATGAATTCTCACAAGCCTCTGTCTAAATTTATGAGAGTTATTATTATTTACATTCAGATAATTTTCTTAATCATAGTTGTTGCTATCAAAATGTTTTGGCCGTTACGCCCTCTGGTGTTTGTCAATCCAGGAATTTTTAACTGAAGCATTTATTTGATATATTTAATATTCTTCCTCAGGACAATAGCCTAATGGATTAAAATGTTAGTTTTCTAATTTGGTGAGATAGGGTGTACAGAAGAAACAAATTGGAAATAGGTCAAGAAAAGTACAGGTTCATTAAAGACATTGGAACCAAGGTGTGATATTTATGCACTGTATATCAGAAATAAGATTACAAATGCAGAGGGATGTGTACATATGTTTTAAATTTTATACAAAATCTGACTATATTTGCACCTAGGCCTCATCATTTTACAGTTGAAATTGCTAGATGCAACCATAAGTTTTATGCTAACAGTTTCTCCTTCACTTCTCACTTACAGGACAATATATATATAATCTGTGTGTCTTTATTAAATTTATTTTATTTACTTCAAAGGTACAAACCCTATTAGAAAAGCCTCCAGTGAAAGCTCACTATACTGGTATGCATGACATACTTGTAAATGATGCAATAATACAATGCTTAACAAACATGTAATGCATATCAGTAGCCTCTGTTTCTATATTTTTCTATATACACACATACACACACATATATATATATGTATTTATATAGTCATCCGCAGACAGATCTGTTTTGCTGTATCACAGCTCATCAGTATGGTTAGACTCTGATTGCTTTTAAGCCAGGATTGAAACCCGACTGAATTGGCGTCAGTCGGCAATTCTACCTCTGGGCTATGGGCACTTGGTAGAAGAAGGCAGACTTTTTAGCATGTATGTCATTATAAATCATTATACATGCCCACTAGCCAGAGTGCTCTAAATTATAGTTGTAAGGTATGCTATATTTATGGGTTAAATCAGGATTAGAGCATATATAAATATAAAATATATACCAGGCCACTGTAAAATCACTAGATAACAAAGGAAAAATAGGAGTAACTAAAGGACCCTGGAAACAAAGAAACTATGCACACAAATCTTCCTTTACAGTTTAGTAATTATGTGAACAGCACAATGCTTTCTTAACATATCTGAAAGTGTTAAACAAAAAACAAATCAAATCAAAAATGTCTTGATAAATGAGGAAAATAACATCAGATTACAACAGTCTATCCAAAAAGTGTAAACTCTGCCTGGAGTCAAAAATAGCTATAATTACCTTTACAGACAAACTACTAAATAAATGGCCAGAACACATCCCAAAATGCAGACATGAAAACAAATTGTTACTACACTACATAAAAACTGAAATGAACAAAAATGAATAAATAAACAAAAACAAGTGAAATAAATTAACCTAAACAAATAAACTAAGGAAATAATAAAAAAAATAATCAATCATGCCCACCAAAATAACCATCAGAATAATACAATAGACTACCAACAATGCATCACTGGCCTGTATATATAAAAAGTTGACCAAAAGCACAACACACATGACCTGTTGATTGTATTTAGTCTGTTGCCTCTGGGTGTTGACTTTAATGTCCACTGTATATATAATAACAATGTGCATGTATGTGTATATATATATGATATGCATTGTGTCAACTGGGAAGAACTTTAGCACATTTTTTTGTTCATGTCTTTGTTCTCATTGCATGGAAAATGTGCACATGTAAACTCATCAAAAATAGTTAAGTTCCATAGGAAGACAAAAAAGTGTCAAGTGATTATTGGCTGGTCAGTGTATTCATGTCACAGTAAACAAAGACTAAGCCCAAAAAAGGCTGAGTGTCAACACACAACAGGAAATTGAATGGTTGACATGTATGCTGCAAAAATCACACTTGACTGCCCTAATCAGCCTCTGACCTTTTACTATCATCCAACTCTTGGGGAAGCCGACCAAAAGAATAAACGACCAAACAATGATAGAATTCAAAGTGTAATAGACTGACAGAAAGGAAATAGTGGAATCTGGATGATGATGACAAAATTTTTTGTGTCTTTGAAAACTTTTGCTTTGCAAATTTGTATTTTGAAGTTTTAACAGTTATCTTTATCTCCAATGCTTGTTGGCTTGAAATTACGTTTTCATTTTTAACCACTGTTTATCTTTCTCATCTTTTCTGCCTGAAGATGCTTATCTGCAAAAATAGCTCTCTTCAACAGAAATCACTGAACCAATGAAATAACCATATAACAATGATAGTTTGCAATTCATTTCCTAGCACACCCATCTACCAAGGCAGCTAGCCAATCCTTATGCAAACACCTGCTCAGGCATATTTGTGTACATTTGACACCCACATAGCTTAGTTAATGTCACAATTGTGCTAAGTGGCTCTTACAGTTTTTGAGAGAGAGCACATAATCTGGCATGATCAGTGGCTTGAACAAGGCTAATATGGTCAAACCCTTGGTCATCATTGCTTGTGACTTCATGCTCGCACAACCATTAATGGCCAAACAACAGTTTCTTTAACACAGTCTCATATTCAAGGCTTGGATCAACCCATAGTTTTGTTTGCATGGCACTTTACAAAGGTGCCATATACTGAGATCATCTGCTGTAATATCAAAAAACCCACTTTCCTGATAAATTGAAGATGGTGAGATATGAAGCTGAGTTTCATGGCCTGAAAATGAATGTTCTGACCACTAACATGCTCCCATACTTAGATATTTATTAAATATAAACATTCTTATTTATTTCTCTATTTTGTGTTTCTGTTTGGATGAGTTTTCTTCTGAGTTATTTTAGAAGTAATTTTCTTATTTTATTTGTTTTTAAACATCTTTACTTCTTATGATGGATTGTTTGATGTTTTTGACTTTTAATTTTTACCTCAGATGATCTTCACCACAATTCTGCTCATATTTCCTGATTGAGTCATTTTATTTCTTTAAGACCTTTTATTCTCAAGATGATGACAATAAATACTGAAATATTGACCTCAATATTAACTTTAATATTAATCCATATTATAAGAAATCATTTTTTTCTTCTTAGTTAGTATATTAAATATTATATTTTTTTCTTCTTCGTTAGTATATTAAATGTGTGTAAAAGTTTCCAGTAAAAATGGTTTTCAACTGTGTATTTAGTTTCTAGTTTTCAGGGCATTGGAAATTTTTGCAGACACAAATAAACATGAAAATATGAATAAAATCAATTGCATGGAAATAAAAAGTATTGCATTTCAATTTAAATTACTTCCATCCTTTCTTTATGGAAATAATCTCACGAGGATGATGGAAATAAACATCAAAATATAAATTTAATTAGCAACGTTCTTTGTTTAATCAAATATTAATTACTTTAAAAAAGAAATTTTCTTTTGAGCTTGTCTACTGATGTTGACAGAAGCAAGGCTCTTGCTACAAAAACAGTGTTCACCAAAATTAATGTTGAATATATTACACAGCCAACAGGCTAGATTATATCAGTAGAACTAGAACAACATCAGGAATAAACACTATGCTAACTCATAATTCATCTAATGACCATTGAAAAGTTCTGTAACTGAAAAGTTTACAATTATTTACTAAAAGGAGAATGTGTGCAGTTTCATGCAACTATTATTGTGAAAACAGCATCAGTACCTCTGGTAAAGACTTCAGATGATGACTGCTTAGGTCAGGCTTGGTTTTCAAAGTTAAATATTATCACTACTACAGAGAGGCCCAATATATAATACCAAACTTTGTATGTCTTTCATCCTAGTTTGTGAATACTCCCTCCAGATACTGTTCCTATCAAATGTTGAAATTTCTTACTATATTTCCTCATTTCTGATGGAGACATTCTAAATTTAATCAACTCAACTTTAACATCTGATTTTGATTAAAAAATATCTTTAAAGTTCAACAATGACTTACATATTTCTTGCATGGTACTTAATAATTTTCTTGTTTACAATGCTGAGCCAAGTTGATATTTTCTTCATATTAAATAAGCTTTTTGTTTATTGGCAACTAATACTATTCTGTGGAATCTATATAAAAGTGGTTCAGCCACCTAACTAGATGTGGTATCTCAATAAAACGTCATGGAGAAAGCAGTGGGAAACCACTCCACTATTCCTCCCATGAATATTCATGAACTTACTTAATATTATAAACTCTAATGACATGAAGGAGATTAGACCTAATGACACTGACTCCTTGCCCAGTAAGGAGCAACATGTGCTACAAGTTTCACTGGACTGTCATCCTGTGACTGTTAGCATTAGCAGCATAAAGGGGACAAATTTCCTCAGATTTTATTTCTCACCCTGAGTGGAAGGATATGAGTGACAGATGTTACCAAACTGTTATCCTGTAACTGTTCACAACACACAAAAAGTAACTCTTTGGATGTGGAATGTCAGAACCATGAATAACTGTGAACAACTAGAAAATGGGAAACAGAAGATGACTAGATTAAACATAAACATTTTAGGTGTATGTGAAACAAGATGGTCAAACAATGGAGACTTCATCAGTGACGGCCACAGAATTATATATGTAAGAGGTGATAATAATTCAAAAGTAGTCAGGGTTATACTGGATAAAGACACAAGAAAATGTGTTATGGGATACTGCCAGATATCTGAAAGAATTCTAGTAGTTAAACTGAAAAGGGAGGCCTCTGAATAAATTGGTAATAGTGATGTATGCACTAAAAACACAAAATACAAATGAAAAAATCGAATCCTTTTACTTCATGCTAGATTATGCAAAGGCACAATGCAAATCACAAGAAATCATTACTATCATGGGAGATCTGAATGCCAAAGTTGGTCAGGAGAGAGAAGGTGAAACAGTCAGCAATTTCAGATTAGGTCATTACAATGGCTGTGGTGAAAAATGGGTCCAATGGTGCACAGTGAATAACCAGATAATAACCAACACCTGGTTCCAACAGCTTCCAAGATAACTATGGACATAGAGAAGTCCAGGTGAAGAAATTAAAAACCAAGTTGATTATATTAGTATCAACAAGAGATTCAGAAATGCAGTCCTTTCACTGCAAAGCCTACCAAAGTGATGACTGTGGAAGTGACCACCTACCAGTTGTATGCAAACTAAGGATAAAACTTTTGTGGAGTAGTTTTCGCACACAAGGTTATAATCATGCTATGTTGGTTGCCAATCAACTTAACATACCAAAATGTTAGGAACTTGGTAATCTTCCACTGAAAGCTGGCTCGTTAGTATTCGGCTAACTGCCAACTAATATCAACTGCCTAGTAGTTCTACTGAACTCCAATAGAACTCTAAAGAAGTCCTATGAACTTTCCAAGAACTTCTCAAGAACTTTTATTAATATAGGAGGGAGAGTCCATTATCTGAGGAATAGGTGTACTTCCCCAAAACAAAAATTAGGATGATTAAAGAAACATAATACATCCCAACAACTGCAGTAAAATAGACTCACGAATGACCCAAACCGACAAGAAATGTATATGGAGAGCGTGAAAATGAAACATGAAGGACGAATTGGAAACAAAAGCTCAAAATCGGATGCACTAAGATGTAGCTCCACTGACATCAGTGAATGACATCATCCCAAAGGAAAAAGAATGTTGGAAGAAAAATGAGTGGATCTATGAAGAGATTCTTGATCCAATACAAAAGAGACAGAAAACAATGTCAAGATATGGGACAGAATGCAAGAAATTACACAAAGAAATAAGGAGCAAATGCAGACAGGCTAAAGAAAGATTGTTCAACAACAAATGCTTCAAAGTATAGAGACTGAACATAACAAATAATAGTAATATGCATTATAAAGGAACTAACAGAACAAAAGACCTACTCTCTAACAGAACAAAACACTCACACTAGAAAAAGAAAAAATACTTCAGAGATGGAATGAGTATATTGGTGATCTCTTCCAAGAGAGCAACCAATAATATACAAAAATATGGATAGACCAGAAATATTAAAAACTGAAGTGGAATCAGCAATGACCAAATTGAACAGAAACAAAGCAGCAGGACCCAATGAGATTGTAATAGAGATGCTAACGCCCTTAGGTGGCTTTGGTGGAGACAAGATCACAGAAATAATCAACGAAATCTACAACAGCAGCAATATATCAGAGGAGCTTAACTATAGTAGGTGCTTTTTTGCCTCTGATCATAATCAGTGCAAGAGGATCCTAAATGATGCTAAGTTGTTGTTTACTGAAAGAATGAAACAACATATAGTATCCTGTAAGTTTGGCTCTAAAGACTACTGGTGACTCTGTAAAAATGTGTTAAATAACAGCAAGCTCTCAATCCCCACTTTATCCAATGAATTTGAGGCTGAATGCTTTGCTTGCAGATTCTCTGCCAACTCAAAATTTGATTAAGCTGAGGTATCCGTACTCAACTTCCCACCTAGAACTGAGGTTCAACTGAGTGACATTCACATTACTCCCTCACTGGTCTCTAACATAATTTCAAAGCTTAACCCCTATAAGGTAAGTAGAAGTAATGGGATCCCAATCATTGTCTTGAAGAAATGTGCCCCTGAACTCTCCTCTGTCCTCTCCAAACTCTACAACTACTACCTCTCTGCTTCTTGCTTCCTTGCCTGCTGAAAGTCCTCTTTGATAGTTCCTGTATTTAAGATCACTGGAGAACTCTCAGACCCTTATAATTATCACCCTATCAGACTCCTACCAATTTTTGGCAAAGTGCTCTAGGCTATTATCAATGCTGAAGTGGTTCAACATCTCACAGCCCATGTCCTCTTTTCTGATAAACAGTATGGTTTTCATTTCACTAGGTCTACTGTTGATATGTTACTGACAATCACAGAGTATATATATATAAGGCTCTTGATAATAATGGCAAAGCTTGAGCTGTTGAACTAGATATCTCCAAAGCATTTGACAGAGTCTGGCATACTGGCCTTCTAGACAAACTAAAGAGCTATGGCATAACTGGACAATTGTTTGACCTAATCCAGTTTTTCCTTTCAAATCACATAATGAAAATAGTATTGAATGGGCATACTTCCAGATGCTATCATACAAACATGGGTGTTTCTCAAGGTTCTATTCTAGGTCTTATGCTTTTTCTGATCTTCGTCAATGATCTGCCTGATGTAATCAGATCCCAAGTAGGCATCTATGCTGATGACACAACCATTTACTCCTGCCTCAATAAGAAATCTGCCAAGGCTGACAAAGCAAACTTCACTGCTGATCTTAAAAAGAACCTCCAATCTGTTGTTGGACTGGGGTAAGAAATGGCTTGTAAATTTTAATACTTTCAAACCACTGCTGTCCTTTAACCACAATAGACAACTGCTCCTACCCCCCATCAGAATGGATCAGGCTAGCCTCCCTGAAAGCAAAACACTGCAGCTCCTTGGCCTGACTCTATCAGCCAAACTTAAGTAGAATGACTACATTGAATCCATAGCTAAATCTGCTGCAAGGAAGGTTAGTTCCATGTATCGTGCCAGGAAGCTTTTCTCATCTGAATCTATCTTGCACATGTCTATCATCCACTCACACATTGAATACTGCTGTCACATTTGGTTGGGTGTCCCTGTTATTCATCTCAGGCTTCTTGACAAAATCCAAGGGAGAATTTGCAATTTAATTGATCCCAACCTGGTAGCTCAACTTCAGTCACTTTCACACCAATGTAATGTGGCTTCTCTCTGTCTCGTCTACAAGTACTTTCACAGCTTCTGCTCCAATGAACTTAGCTCCCTCATGCCCCCTCTACACAAATTTACTCAAGCTACTAGACTAGCAGCAAGGTCCCACTCTTTTACAGTGAAACCAATCAAATGTAACCACAACTTCTACTCTAACAGCTTCTTTTCTCACACTTCCCACATGTGGAATTCCCTTTTGTATCCTTGCTTCCCTGACAGCCACAATCTCCAAAAATTTAAATGCAAAGTAAATTGCCATCTCTTATCTCCTTGACTTGCATCCTTTCCTTGACAACTATTGTATTATGTTCTCCTTCCTGTTGACTCTAGTCTCATGCAGTCCTCTTCACACCATTGTTCCCATCTTTCTCTTACCAATTTTTTGACACTCTTATAACTTGTTCCCCTTTCTCATCACTCACTTCTTATGTAACCCCCTGTGCAACAGTGGCAGTTCTGCCATGCTTGGGGTGAAATGTTTAGAACAAAAAAACAAAAAACAATTTCATAACAATACCTTGGAAGCCAGGTGCAAAGGAATGTGAACTTCACTGAACGATCAGCTTAATAAGACACAAAACAAAACTCATCATCTGGATTCTGATGAACAGAGCACACAGCAGGATCGACCCAGAGATAGGACAAGGACAGGGTGGCTTCATTAAAGATACCAGAACAAGGAATGTGATATTCATGCACAGAATTCTATCTGGAAGAGCAATGCAAATGCATAAGGACCTTTTTCTGTGCTTTATAGTCTACGCAGAGTCTTTTGACAAAGTACACCACAAAACTTGATAGTGATGCTCAGCAACCTCGACATTTTCAAAAAAAGTGTTAGGAGAAAAAAAATCTATATTATCAGCAAACTACTTGTATACTGATAGGAAGTGAATTCAGCAGGTATACAAAAGTAGAAAGGGGCGTAAAACAAGGATGTATTTTCTCACTGGATCTATTTCAACAGCGAAACAATTCTGTGAGAAATAAAATCGTTACCAATATTCATCATTTGCAGCCACAATCTCAACAATGTAAGATATGCAGATGACAAGGTGCTGATAGCTGACATGGAAAAGAAAATGCAGAAGGTAACGAAAGAAAGCAAGGAGAAAAGACTGAGCATAAACTTCTAGAAAACGTAATGTATGGTCATCAGCAAAGAGAAGGCCTCAAAATTCCAACAACATGTCAAAGAAACTAAAATAAAACAAGTAAAGAAATTTAAATACCTGGGAAGTGTTCTGACAAAGGATGGAAAGTGCAAGATTGAGATCCAAAGACACATTGGAATGGCCAAGGACACATTTCAAAAGCTAACCAGAGTACTGAGAGACAGAAAAATCTCACTGGAAACAAAGACAAAAGTGTTGGATTGATATATGATATCTGTTCTTCTGTTTGGAAGTGAATGTTGGACAATCTCATCAAGAATGAAGGAAAGGCTTGAGTCAGCAGAAATGTGGTTTTACAGAAGGATGCTGAGAATACCATGGAGTGAGCACGTAAGCAACGATGAGGTATTGGAGAAGATGCAAATGAAAAGAAAACTCATACTTAAAATCAGGAAGAGACAGGTAAGGTCTTGTAACACGTAATGTGGAAGGAGTGTTTGGAGAATTTAATACTCACAGGATGGATAAAAAGAAAGAGAGACAGAGGAAAGCAGCACAAAACACATTTGATAGGCCTGAGCAAATGGATGGCAGAGCAAGGTTTGGGAGAGATACTAAGAAGAAAAATATTGAGAGCAACAACAGACAGAGCCAAGTGGGAGTCCTTGATTGCCTGTGTCCTGAAGGGACATAGCATATGACGAAGAAGCTTGATTTGCAACTAACTATCATTTCTATTGTAATAGTGGAATATTCCGATGTTTTGCTTTCCTGCCACCTACATTCTTTAAAAATTTAAACGCAACATCAATTGCTGTCTTTTGTCTTCCTGAAGTATGTTTCTTAATTATCCTTTTCTTCATTAAAGTTTTGTGGTCAGCATTCTGCCAGCCATTTATTCAAATCCATCAACTTGGTGACTCATTGTTTCCTCCTGGTTCTCATGCCTTCCATTTAAATTGTCCAAGCTTTTTTCTGTCATTAGATTTCTCAAACATTTAAATCATCTATTAGGTTGTCCCAAAAGTTTGTGAACACTTGCAAAAAAGTTTTACTTGCCAATTAATCTAAGGTTACCAGAAAACACTTGCAAAAAATTAAAATTTTACTCGCAAAAACAAGAAAGATTATTGCTCAAAATAAAGACCATCATTTTCCAAGACTTTCTGCCATCGATCTGCAAGCTTTTGGATCTGGTCAAAGTACCATTCAGCCAGCTTCAAATCAAATAATTCTTCACACGCTTCCTTGACTTCATCAAACGAGTCGAATCGGCGGCCCTTCAGAAAGTGTTGCATTGAGCGGAAAAGGCCGTAATCTGATGAAAAACAGTCAGGACTTTAGGCAGGATATGACAGAACCCCAACGCCATCCAGCTCTTCAAACTTGTCTTTGGTATTCCTGGTGGTGTGTGGCTTGGCATTGTCCTGCTGCATCAAAGTGCGCTTTCGGTTGATCAGAGCTGAGTACTTTTGCTTCAACTTTTTGTAGACTCACTCAAGTTGCTGACAGTAAAGTTCAGCACTGATGGCACGACCATTCATAACCAACTCAAAATGCATGATTCCTTCAAAGTTCTACCAAACGCACAACATGACTTTATTGCCAAATTGATCTTGTTTTGGAACCAACGGTGTCTCTTGCCCTTTCTGAACCCATCGCTTGTCTCGATTGTGCTGGACCAGATAGACTCATTTCTTGTCGGATGTCACAATGCACTTCCAAAAACACACATCCAATGGATTGCTGAGCAATTGACGGCAAATTTCAACTTGTCTTTTGGCTTGTGCTTTGGTGAGTTTGTGCGGATCTTGGGGTGGCTTTTTGTGAACAAAATCAAGTTGCTTCAAATGTCCGTGAATTGTCGATTTGCCAACTCCAAGCTCATCAGCCAATTCTCGAGTGTTTGATGAAGATGCAATGTCCAACCCGGTTTGCAAGTCTCTATCATCCAACTTTAACGGCCGTCCCGAATGAGGCTTATCTTCAAGACTCATGTCGCCAGAATCGAAACACTTGTACCACTTTGAGACCGCTGCATATGCAATTGTTCCTTCACCTTTGGCAGCACAAATCTCTTCTGCAGCTTTTCTGGTTGAAAGACCTTGCTTCCAGCAGTAATGAATTAAAACTCGCAGCTCACTTTTATCAATTGCCATCTGGAATACAAAGATGAAGATCACTATAACAATATAAACGCAAAATTGCATAAAAATTCAATTTTTTGCAAGTGTTTATGAACAACCTAATATTTCTGATTGTTAGCTGCTTCCTTGTAGTTACTATTTTCCTTATTATAACAGGTGTTCAAATGATTTACATTCCATAGTTCAACCAGCTCAGTGCTTGACAGCTGGAATCAGACATTCCATGTTCACATTGACAAACCATCTCTATACTTATGTTCTTTTGTTAAAGAATAAGTTCCACTCAGCTTCATAGCTTCTTCACCAGAACTGTTACATTGTGGAATAAAGTCCCTTGCTTTCCTTGGACTATCCAGTCCAGAGCCAAACAATATTAATCCTACATATTCTCAGAATGTACACATCTTAATTCTTTCTTCCCACTTCTTTACAACAATCCTTCTCAGTAACTATTTACCTTGTATTTAGTAAACTAATAGTAAAAAACAAAAACATCCTTATGCTTTTATACATACATAAATGACACATGGTCAAATATCACAATATATAGATTATATTTATATAATCTCAATATTTAGATTATATTTCATAGATAGTACATATATACATTACTATAATAATAATATAATAATAAAATAAAAATGCTAGCTAGTAATACTAACAAATGATATATATCAAATTATGCGATTTAACATTTATGAAATTTTACTGAACCTATGCCATCATAGTGCTCAATATAAGACTAGAGCAATAATTATTACTAAAATATAAGTAAAAACCATTCAATACTTATTGAAGGTCATTACAGTGTTTCATAATATTTGTCGTCCTCATCTGGACCTTTGACAATAATAAAAATTATTATTGCCCAAAGGTCCCAATGAAGAATTAAAATATTACAAAACACTCCGTTGACATTCACTAACTATTGAAAATTTTTAGTTATATTTTAATAATATAGATTAATAATAGTAAAAAGGGTATTAAATGTGTATTAGGAAGAAATATGTACAAAAGTTACTCCTGCATAAGTCATGCTTGTACATATTGGTATGCTTAAGTTATGGTATTCATTGCAGACAATTGAAGTTAGTTACTCATTAGTAGCTTCTTCTACTGAAAGTATGGTGCACATTTTTAATAATAAATTAACAAGTAGTGTATGCGCCTGTTACTTACTGTAAAAGATTGTGTGTGATAGAACATGAATTAATGAAAAAGAGGCAACAGATAATGACAAGAAATGGCAGCAAGTATAGGGTGTTAAGCAAAGACATTAGAAAGAAGTGTACGTAAGTAAATGATAACTGACACAAAAAGAATACTGAAAGAAGTCTTATACAAATTAATAAAAGAAAGCTAGAAAAAATTACTATTAACTATAAGAATGTAGTATGTATGGTTGTCAGCAAAATAGTTTAACAAGTATTAGGAACATCAGCAAAATAGATTAATGTGTGAACTATGTATTGGGAATACCAAAATTAAGCAAAACCAGATATTTAAGAATGTAATTAACATAGACAAACACATGAGCAGTGATGAAGTGTTGGAAAGAATGCAAATGAGAAGCAAAATCATATTTAATATCAGGGAGAGACAGCTGACGTTCCTTGAATGTGTAATGAGGAAGGAGGACCTAAAGATTTTAATACTCACAGGATGGATCGAAGGAAAGAGAGATAGAAAAGCAGCATGAGACACATTTGATAGACTTGAGCAAATGGATGGTGGAGCAGGGTTTAGGAAAGATACCAAGAGGAAAACTTTTGAGAACAATAAGAGGCAGGGCCAAGTGGAAGTCCATGATTGCCTACGTCCTGGACATGGCACATGTAAAAGAAGAATGTAACATCAAAAAATCAAAAAGCTCATAGGAATAGCAAAATATGTCTCCCAAAAATTAAGCAAATTGATAAGATATTCATTAAAACAAAAAAAAATGTTGAACTTTTATGTCATATCTAATCTCCTATATGGCTGTGAATGCTAGAAAATCTCTTTTCCGCTGAAGAAGGCGTGAAATGACCTGACATATGGAATGCTGAGAATACCATGAATAGAACAATGAAAGAATGAACAAGTTTTGAAGCAAAACAGGAACTAGAACAAACATAGGCATACAATCAGAAGGAGGCTATTGAAATTTCTGGGACACATAAAGAGGAATGACGGCCTGGGGAATTTTAACATTCACAAGGAAGTTAAGAGAAGCAGTAGGAAGCATAAAGTAATCTACTTAATGAGTTGGTGTGAATAGATAGCAGAATAATAGCAAAGAGAAGTATTAAAAAGTTACTTAGAGCAATAAGAGAGTGGAAATTATGGAGAGCTGTGGTTACCAACTTCCTGAATTAATATGGTGGATAAAAGGAAGAAAATGTCAATATCTACACTGTTTACACTCAGACTATTGTCCTCATCTTTGTTATTGTTATATTTGTTTTTAGCATAGAAATAAGTAAAATATGAAATCTGCTAATAAGAAAGAAAAACAAATAACAGAAAGTACTCAACAGCAGCAGGTGTGGGTATTTATCAGTGTATCCACCTCACAACAGAATACGACACAAGGTTAGAGTTTTGCATATTTGAACTTAACCGATGTAGAGGTCAGTTTTCATATTTGCTGAAAAATATGTTCTTAAAATTTTTAAATTATACACAAGTGTGTACAACACACACACACACACACACACATATATATAATCCTTTTTTATCTCTTTGTGCATGCATACATATGTACCTGCAGATGTATGTATAATTATATTTATAAACAAACACACACATATATGCACGCATTATTTTTAAATATTTTATCACCGACATAATATAAAAGAATTTCATAAAAAAAGTTTGTTTGAATATGTAAATTTTTGGCATCTTGGAGAATTTAATTTTGATTTCCTTGAAATTCATTAATTTGATAAAGCTGATTCTTATGAATCTTTTGATTTTGGTAAAGAAAATAATTGTTTTCAAGTAAAGTAAATGCATTGAAGGTCATCAGATATAATTTCTTTGTATCTTTCCTTTCAGAATCTTTCAAAAGTTGTTAGAAAATGTTTCTTCTCTTCTGCTTATGACCTTTCAATGTAAATTTTATTTTAAATAGTTATCAGCACTCCAGCTCTAATGAGTGTTACAGATTATCAGCATTGTAGAAATGATCATACTGATCAATATTCTCATCCATGAGATTACTTTTATTATACTTTGACTGATGTATTCTCTAACCTCTCTCAGTTTTAATGTTCATCCAGGTGAATAGTGTCTTTTTTTATTATTATTATAAAAGTCTTTAAACTGTAATACCAACAGATCTTACAGGAAAAGATAATCTTGTAGTCAGTCACATGACAACAGGAAAATTCATTTTCCAAACATATGCCTAAAATGATGAAGACAATATCATGTTTAAGTTTTGCAAGGCTCTGGTGGTGGTTTTATTTCCACCATTGCATTAAATGGGCTAATAAAGCAATAAAAATAATAATACTTGTTTGAAATTTGAGAAAGTAGATAATTAAAGTGACTAAAATTAAAGTGACTAAAAAAAAAAAAATATGGTCTAGATCTTTAAAGTGATAAAATGCAAATTTTTTATTTTTTTGTGTGTGTGTGAATCAAGAATATTATCAAAGAAAAAAACGTTTCTGGTTAAACCAATTGTTGCAGTGTATGATGTCTTTTCATAAATGATCCAGCCATTTAATATTAAGAAAAAAGTAGCCTATTTAGAGCAATAGTAAAGTTGTCCTCTTCTAAGTAATTTTTTTTTTAAAGTGAAAGAGACACATAGCATATATTTGCACCACTTCCATTTTTTAAAACAGCCTGCCAAGTTCTCTTTTTGGTATTGCCATCAGCTATATTGACATATTCTCCTTAATCTTGTCCAAGGTCTGAAAATTTTTCATTTTCAATGGCAGCTTTAGCTATAGACAGAAAAAGACAGAAATCACAGAGAGCTGGACTGTAGTAAGACTGACAGTTCTTGGTGAATTAATGTTCCCTATATTAAAATTCAGTTATTCAAAATGGTTGAATATTTTTGGGAAAGTTTATTGAATCCCTTTATCTTCTTGAAGTGTCAGCAGTTGGAATGTGTTTAATATTTTCAGGTGTTCTGCTTGTCCACTATTGGAATCACCTTTAACAGATTCCTGTTCTAGTTAAAACCATCAGTACCAAAATTTTACTCTTTGAATCATCCAGGAAAGCCTTCTTAGTTAATCATATCTGTTGATGAATGTTCAAACTTCAATCTTCAATTTTCTGCATATTCATCAGGAGTGTAAAGAAGCTTATTCAATGGAATTTCATTGCCAAATCAAGAGAGTGTCTGTTCATGCCTGTTCAATAATCTTTCCTTTTTTTTATTTTTCAAGTTAGATTAGTCATGTGGCTGATTTAAAATGGATGGCTACTTTTCAGATAGACTTAATACATCATTTTTGATATGGTATTTTAATATTAAATCTTAACATAAATTATTTCATTTAATTAATTCAATTGTTTAACTGAACGCAAATTTAATACTAGAACAAGAGAAATTAACTGTAAAGAAACAAATAAAGAGATGCTGAAAATGATATTGAAAAAAAAATCCAAATTGACCCTCTGCAATATGAGGGCTAACTAAAACTTCTCAATCCAACTAAAAAGGGATTAAAAACAATTTAGACGTTTGATCATTTGGTTATATTTTTGAAAATGTATTAGGTTGAGAATGTTTTAAACTGCTACTATTGTTATACATACATACATACATATATATAGGTGTGTATATATTACTGTAGTTGTATGTGCCTATATGGGTTTGTGCTCACATTATATGATATAAATATATCCATCTCTCTCTCTCTCTGTATATATTCACACTATTCCATTCGTCTTATTTGACAAATGATCAGGGTTCCTGAGTGCTGTTTTTTTTTAGCATTACAGCTCTGTCTTAGTTTAATTTAAAGAAGTATTGGGCACTTCAGGTTTTTGTGTTGGTATGTGTTGGTCTTTTTTTTTCCACTTTTGTTTTTTCTTTTCTTAGTTTTACTTTTTTATTTTCTTTTGTCCTTTCAGTTTTTCTCAATTTAATTTAAATCATTAATCTTTGTAAGTCATTAAACATTAATATTTCTTAATTTTAATGATTAATCTTGTTTACAAGCCAACAGATACTTAAAGAGTGAGTACATTTTTGGGTGACATTCTGTACACATATTAAACCTGGTAAAGGTAAATTCCCTAAAAATTTAAGACAGCAACCTCATCATACTAGGTGTTGCTTTTGTGGCTTCTGTATTTTCCAGTGTGGAATTGCTATTACTAGACCCAATCAGTTTTGAATTCAGAGTTATATTTCTCTTAGAGTGGTTCCCAACCAAGGGTAGAGAATTCAGTCTATCCTGTTACTAATAGCTTGTGTTAGAAGAAATGGATTTATACCTTTTTCAAAGGTATTTGTGCAAAAATAAATGCAACAATTTCAGTTAGAATTTTAACCCAGCATATTATTTCCTACTCCAATAACTGTTTACAATATGTGTATATCAATACATATATATATATCAAGAACAGTTTTGAAAGAAAAGATGTATTTATAAAGTATTGGTTTTGCTATAATGAAACTGACTACAATTTTGACAAAAAAAATGCTACTCTAATAAAATGAGAAAACAATTCACTAAGACAAAAAAGTCTAAAAAGTGCTTTAATCACTAATTCAGCCACAGTAAATTTGTGCCCAGCTTCTTAAAAATTTTCACCATTCTTGGCAGCTCTTCTGTCATCACAATGTGGAATATTTAATAGCAGAGATGATGAAAACAAAAAGAAGCTAGATGAATTGGCTAGAATGAAAAAAATAAAATTATTTCTAAATTTTGAAACTCCCAGCAACTCTCAATTATGCACAGGTGCAGTCTGATGAAGTCCTGATAGATGTAACATATCACAAAAACTTACACACATATATATATATATTGAAAAATATGACAAATGGGGAAACCATTTCATTGAAACAAGATTATGCATTTCACTATTTATAAGCTTCTTCAGGTCCAAAATGAATAAAAGAAATATGTGTGTGTACTAGTGTGTATGCTTAAATAAAAAAATCATTACTATTTGTTTGCACTAATCTGGCACTTCTCATGATGAAAAAAGTAATGAAATTGTGCAACTTTTGTGAAAATTCCATTAATATCTATTCTGTATCTTTCCTTTACTTTTTTTTTTTGTTGTTCTTGAAATTTATTCATACATTCTAACAGCTTTTCTGCATTGAATTTAAGGTAAATCTTCATCCTATTTTCAGAATAACTCAAAAGTAAAAGATTTGTTTTGCCTTTTCTGAAATTAACTAAGATAAATCCTTATTCAATTATTCAGAATGAGTTTCAAAGTAAGATTTATATGGTTTTTACATGTGTCCTTGTGTTTACCATGTAAAGTATATGTATATAAAACAGGATACAGATAAAGTTTGAAGAATAAAGTTCAGTCAAATGATTCTTCATTTGTCATTTTCTTCAAACAAAGAAATATTAATGACATTTTTACAAAAGTTGCATTCTTTTCTTTCATTACAAGAAATGCCAACTTCAACACAATCTTTGGGCCTTGTATGTTGTGATTCGTCTCAATTATTTATATATGATGGCCAGTAGTGCATTATGGGTAGTAAGATCTTCAAATTATTCTAGAGACTATTGAGTAGAAATAATTATGGATCCAAATGCAGTTATTTGTTAACTTTTTACTCATTATTTATTATTGATTATTAGAGTTATATATGTTTATATGTTCATTTGGAATTTGTTTATTACTTACTTAATTTAGATTTTTGCTTATTTTGTTTGTTTCTTTGCAGGGCAGTTATCTTATTTGTTTTGTATAAAATATTGGGTTTGTCTAAAGTATGTTATATTATTTATATTTATATATGCTCTATCTTCGATATTGACTTTTAATCATATAGCATATCTTAAAATAATATTCTGTTTCACACACAGACACACATACATACATATATATATATATATATATATATATATATATATATATATATATATATGTTAAATCATTTTATTTCTGTTGTTTATAGCATCAATTCCCTTTGAATGATGCATCTTTATGGCTTATCAACCCTTTGCAGGTTATTTAAAACCAGAAAATATCGTTTTTAGATTGTAAGAATTTTTTGGGAGATGATAATGATTTAATAATACAAGTCCTATGAATTGATGCAAGGTGGAAATGTGGATTCATACCTTTTCCAAGGGTATTCACATGTAAATAAAAATAACACACCCAGCTAGAATTGGAAGTCAGCTCTTCAATTTTTTATTCTAAAATTTTCATTACTTCACCTGATATTCTCAAGTGGTCACCTATCTAAGTATTGAGCAGGTTTGATGTTGCTTAACTTTGCTAATTGTATGAGAATCAGAGTTTCAACATGATATAGCTGTAATCTCTTCCAACTATATAATATTTTTAGCACTTGAATGAATATAAATCTGTTTATGTTTGTATGCACAGAGACTTGAATGCTGCTGTTATCATAGTTAGGACAGCCTATCTGAAAGTCAGATATTAGATTTTGTTAACAACATCAAAACAGTCTGTGGATCAGATTTTACCACAATTGCCTTGTCTTTGAAAGAAGATGGCGAGAATGCTGGCTATTTGAAATTGTTGATAACAGAGTAATTCAAAACGGTGCCTAAAGGCTGATGCACTTTGCAAGTAGAGAAACTATTGTTCTTGTTTCTCATTTGTTTCTCTGTTTAGAGTACCTTTCTTGTTATCATTGACCATTGTGAAACCAGGTGCAGAGAGGAAAGCAAATATTGATCTTACTTCTGTCAAACGATGATAGAATGCTTGGTTCAGTTTCTTCCCACCTGAGTAAACACACTATTATGCTTATCAAATTGCCTATTGCATTGATATCTTATCAAGGTTTAATCAAAGGTTATTTTGTTGGTGCTGCTAGTTTGTTTGCAGGCTATTTTTTAGTTTACAGATTTACTTTCTGGCCTTTGTAAAACATGAACACATTTGTCAAAAGATATAGGATATCAGCATACATATAGGATGCATTAATATTTATAAAATACTGATATACCTACAGCATGCAGTCTCATATATATATATATATATATATATATATATATATAATAGCAGTATGCTATTGTTATAATAATAAAATCTATATATCTATGCTCTACTTTCATATTAAGCACTTTTTAAAAGTAAATAATTGTAAATTATAAATAATTACATTCCGAGTTATAACGTTATTTTATTTCATTTTTACTGTTAGTCAATTTATTCTATTTTTTATCGTTCAAATTTTTAAATTGACACAATTAATTTCATGTTGTTTACTCTGACGTTCAATGTAAAAAAAAAAATTATATGATTTATTATTGTTTTCTTTTGGTTACTTTTTTATTAGATTTTGGGAATGTATTTTAATTACCTACTATACAACACATCTTACATTTTGTCCATTTCATAGCGGTGGTTATATTTATATAAAAAAATGAGTCAGCACTTTCAAAGGCTTTTTGTTTATCTTGTGTTTTCCTTAACAGGCAAGGAGGAGGTCTCATACAAACATGGGTGCCCCTCAAAGCTCTATTCTAGGTTCTATTCTTTTCCTTATCTATATTAACGATCTCCCCGATGTAATAAAATCCCAAGTAGCCATATATGCTGATGACACTACAGATTTCTCTCACCTCAATCAAAAATCTTCCAAGGCTGATAAAGCAAACCTCACTGCTGAGCTTGAAAAGGACCTCCAATCTGTGGTGGACTGGGGTAAGAAATGGCTTGTGAATTTTAATGCTTCCAAAATGAACCTGTTATCTATTAACTATCACAGACAATCGCTCCTACTCCCCATTAGCATGGATCAGGCTAGTCTCCCTGAAAGGAAGACACTGCACCTCCTCGGGTTAACTCTTACAACAGACTTCAAGTGGAATGACTATATAGAATCCATAGCTAAATTCGCTGCTAAGAAGGTCGCTTCTCTGTGTAAGGCTAGGAAGTTTTTCCTGTCTGGAACCATCCTGCACATATCTACCATCCACCTATGCATTAAATACTGCTGCCATATCTGGTCAGGTGCTATCCATCTTGGGGTCATTGACAAAATCCAACGGAGAATCTGTAATGTGATTGGTCACAGCTTGACAGCTCAGATACAATCACTTTCTCACCGGCGCAATGTGACTTCCCTGTCTCTTCTACAAATACTTTCACAGCTTCTGCTTCAATAAACTTAGCTCACTGGTGCCCCCTATATATGAATTTACTCAAGCCACAAGATTAGCAAATAGATCCCACCTTTTTACTGTGAAACCAAAAAAAACATACTCCTTATCGCTACAGTAATAGATACACAAACAGGTGATTATAAGAAACCTCTGCTCATCTTGGATGTTTCAAAGCAAAGAGTTTAATACAAGCAGAATATCTATTCCCATATTCATCATCACAACTTGTCTGTTACTAAGTAAAGCTAAGAGCTCATATTTGGATAGGAACTGCTCAGTGCTCACTTTCTGTAATAATAGAGTCTAAAAGTGTTTCCATGTCTTTGTAGTTGACAAACTATTTTCCACCCTCCAGCCACTCTCTTACAGACAGGATGTGAAAAGCCTTTCACTGCTCTTTTGCTACTTACATGGAAAGTGCTCAGACAAGATACATTCTTTGATTTCACCAGTTATAACCTTCATGGTCAGGACCCGCTATGCCACTCACATTATAGCAAATTACTCTCATTCTCTTCATATTCCACTGGTGAGAATGAGGTTCCACTTGAACAGCTTCTACTTGTGAACTATTGTTCTGTAGAACTGTTTCCCTAAAAAATATTTCCCTGATCACTACAGTCTTGACCTGTTCAAGTCTAGAGTTAACCTTTATCTTGCTCACCCATCCATGTAAACTATCTCTTACTTTGAAACCATATACATAGAGTGACCCATGGGCTTTGTACAGGGAAAACCTCATGATAAAAAAACAGAAACTCAGACCTTTGACATGAGTATTTAGCATTTTTGTATATCAGTTACTATTTTGTGAGCAATTTGTTCTTTAGCTCAATTCAATTTTTCATTGCTATTAACTGAACCCTGTTACTTGTTGAAGTATTTTTCTCCTCCTACCATGTACCATGTCCTTTACTCTATTCTGCTAACCTTGAATATATCCTGTGAGTATCAAATTATCCAAGCCCTCTCTCCTTATGTGTTCCAGAAATTTCAACTACCTTTTTCTGAGTATCCTTATTAAGAACACCTTAATTCATGCACAAAGATGTGCTGCTCTACCAAAGTATATTCAGATTTAATATTTACGCATGTTTTTTATTGTTTGCTTTGTTTTCATTTGTGTTAAAAGTAACCCAAACTTTACCAACTTCAAAAATCACTTTCCTTGTATGCAATACCACATTCATACATGATCTGTGCTTTTCTCTCTTGCATGGTGATTTTTATGCTGAGCTGATCTTGTGAAAGATTTTCATACACCCAACCACTTCTCCTAGCTCCAAGACTGTGTCTTTCTTAAATTAAGATATTAGGGCGGCCATATTTCTTTTTCCTTTCCTTCACTCATTTTGCACACACGAGGTAAGTCATCTTTTCTACATGCTTATTAAACAATACGCAGTCAAAATAGAGGAAAGATGAAGGTAAAAAGACTGTCTCAAGTGGTGAAGACCTGCTTGCATTAAAAGTTTTTATTCAAAATCCTTGTTATGTGTATTTGAACACTGGCCACCAGCACTGATTGGAAATACAAAGCTATATCAGGTATGATATATTATCATCGTAGACAGGTTTTTTTTTTAGGCAAGACTAGGATTAATCTTGCACAAAGCAAGGTGGATCCTGTCTGACAGAAGATTTCATTTTACCTCTCCATATATGCCTGTTATATGATTTGAGGAAAGCTTTTACAAGGCTGGGTGCACTTCCTGATGCCCAACTTATACACTCATGGTTGTCCAAGTACACTAAATGTTTTTATCAAGACAGCATATCTTTAGGAAGGTTGCCATTTAATGCTTGTGACCACATTCTAGGTAGAGAGAGAGAGACACTCTTAAAATAAGCTTGTCTGCCAGGCTACAAATATTTGAACATTGAATGACATTAGGTGACATTATTTTGGTTTGTGTTTAAAAAGACTTATAGAATATTTAGAATATTTCCCACTTCACTTACTGAAGTCCGTGATTGTTAAAATAAAGGACAGCCTATCAAAGCCTCTGTTAGTAAATAGCCAATTCTGATGTCTTTCAGTTCCAATTGGTGTGAGCAATGCAGGCAAAAAGGAAGAGATATCTTTTTTATTATTTATGGAAAGATCATTTTACAAAAACTGTTCTTGTATTTCATGAATTGCTAGGCATACTGGATAATTTTTCCTCTTACCTTGTCAGCTTAAGTGAACAGAGGAAAGAGAATAGTCAAGCTGGTGAAAGAGAGAGTGAGAAAGGAGGGGTTAAGGTAATAAAAGTTGCTGGCTGGAGTAGTTGATGAAATTGGATTATGATTTTCAGATGTTTGATCAATGGAAAAGAATCAGAATAAAAGCAACAGGGATGAAGTGTTAATTAATACAGGACAGGCCACATCAGCTGGTTGTAAATGAATGCAACTCTGTGCTAAAGAGTTACATCACTCTTACTCCAAGGGTCCTTCCTGCCTTCCTTTAATTATATTTTGCACTTTCCTTCACTCAGTCCCATCCAATTCCTAACAAGTTGTTATATATTTCCTTGTTTTGTTATTGAATTGAACAAGACCAGCTGAAATATCACCCATTCAAGATGGAGGCTTTTATTGAAGGGTGTTGGGTCACTGCTGCAAGGAATCAAACTTTTCCTTGCTTATTGACAGAACATTTCATGTCATGTCATACCAAATGCACACTGACAGGAGGTGTGTGCTTAAATGCTTTAATAAAAATCTTTCTACATGAATATGTCTTCTCTTAAGGCTCTGTGGATAGCTCTCTGACTGAGTACAGAGTTATAAAGCAAAAGGTATTGGGTTTGATATAGTTTGGTTAGTATTTGAGCTTTGTAAAGTCGGATTTTTAGAATTAAATGTTGCTGTAAATTTTATTAATTTGATTCATTCATTCATTTTATACAGCTTAACATCCCTTTGCAGATTATTTAAAGGCATAAAATATTTTTTAGATTGTAAGAATTTTTGTTGTTTTTAGTTAATAATGATTTTGTGATACAAGTCTCACTAATTAAACCAAAGCTGGGAGCAGAAGAGGTGGATTCAGTCCTTTCCGAAATGTATTTGCCTGTATGTGAATATAACAAACTCAGCTGGAATTGGTACTCGATTTTCTAATTAACAATTCTAAGCCATTATCTATTACACTGCCCACACATCTATAATAATTTACTTTTCCTTTAAAAAGTTGACTACTTTAATTTCTTCAGTTGCTAGTGTGGTGATACATACCGAGCAAAAGCGATCGACCGGATGTTTGCTCTCTCACAACAAAAAGGCAAATGACCAAAAGTTGTCGTTGCGCATCCGGGTTCATGCAAATGTTCCGGTTGAAAAATAAAAATTAATCAAATATCAAATTAATTAAAATTAATCAAATATCAAATTTCCATTTTGCGAGCCTTACGCGAATTTGATTTATCAGCCAATGGGAAGCCCAGAATCAAATTCAAGTGTGAAATCCCAAAGGAGCTGCTTTTGATCCAAAAAGCAGATATAAAAAGACGAGACAGAAAGCACCCAGCAGACAGACTGACGCAGAGACCCAGAGAGACGAATGTAATTAGTATCTCCCTTGACTGAAGTCAAGTGGCTTACTATGTTCGCCTCCCTTACCTCTTTATCTTCTCCACTGTCTCAAAAGTACTTACTGACCTAAGGAGCAACTACATCAAAGACATTCTTTCCTCATGATGCTCCCACATTTCTAAGCCTAAATCTCTTTCAGCATTTTATTCATGAACATTTTAACCTCCGTTGGACTTATATTCAAGTATTACTTTAATTGTAAAAACATTAATTGATATTTTTTTTTAATCGTGTCACCCCAAGCAAGGCATTCCACTGCCACTATAGCACAGGGGGTTACATAGAGTGATTGGGTATAGGAAATGTCAGAAGGAGGGTGATAGACAAGTTAGGATGTACATAGGGAGAGAGTGGGTGTGAGTTAGTGTGTTAGGAGGTGTCTGTTGACCCTACATTTAAACTCCTGGAGGTTGTAGCCATTGGGGAAGCAAGCATGCAGTAGGGAATTCCACAGGTGGGAAGTGCGAGGAAAGAAGCTGTTGGAGTTGAAATTGCAGTGATTTAAGTTCATCAGAGCAGAAGCCATGAAAGTATTTATAGAAGAGGCACAGGGAAGCCACGTCACGCCTGTGAGAGAGTGACTGCAGATGTGTATATATAAATGTTATTTTCAACCCAATTTGCTATTCAGTTAATAAATTTTGGTTCAATATTTTATATTTTGGTTATTCAGAGAGTCTTTCTTACCATTCTAGTAGATACTATCTTCCATTAAGTTGTCATTATTTAGATTATATTAAAATTTATTACATTTTACCTATTATATACTGCACATATAAATATAATACAAAAATTTAGTGTATGATGATTTTATTATTATCATTACAGTGTTTTTCTTTTGCTTTGTGTAGTATGAGTTGCTTCCAAGTTTCAACCAGACATTATTATTTAAAATTTTTTTTAACCTGCCTTTTTTTTATGCCAAATCATAACCAATGACCTAGTGCTAATGAGGGATGCAATTTTTGTTGTTTACACTCAAACAAAATAAAGCTATTAACGAAAAGACTTCAATGGCCGAAGGTCTTCGCAGGATATGGGCTGTGCTTGCTAGAACTATTTTTGGAGATTTCCTGGAGATGGTGCACCAGGAATTTTATTGATTTGTTCTTGAGTTTCTTACTTTATCAGACTCAAAGCTTTAACCACAACCAAAACAGTTTTAATTTGTAAGTGCCATACTTTTTGTCTGTTTTTCACCTCTAGGTTTTTGTCCCTACTTAGTTTTTGTGGGGGATGTTTTTGTTTCATTAGTACACTCATGTCAATCAGTATGAAAAGTTATTCTTTTCTACCTTTGATAATAATATTTTCTTATATTGTTTAATCTGTGTTGATAGGAAAATCCCAAAGGATGATAACTTCACCTCCCTGAACTTCAACATGATATTCATACCAGTTTGCAACTGTTTTTATTCTATAGAGATGAAACACTACCCACAAAAACTATGTCTACTTTGTCATACTTCTTTCTCCTAAAATTGTTCCTAATATACAAGAGAAAGGAACATTACATTTATATATGTTACTATTATATAAAAAAATTATACTACTATCATTATTACATTATATTATAAATTTTATTTAGAAACCATTTGCTTTTGTTTTCTTCTACCATTGACAAAACATCTTGATTTCATTCCACTGAATTTTTTTGAGAATTACCATTTTCTTTGAAAGGTCAATTGCAAGAGCAAATGTGACCTTTTACTTTTCTTTCTAAATGCAGTTGGTCTTTTTGAACTATGTTGGAACATGTGTAACCTAACTGAAACTAGTTTAAAAATTTCATAGTTTCTAACTTTTATAGAAAAACATTTGATATTCTGCCTGGAATTTTGACTTGGCCAGATTAGTTGCATATCAATAGCATGATCAATAATCAAAGTGCAGGGTTAGGGTTGTTGTAAAAATGGAGAGGGTTTTGTATAGTTGGATAAAAATCATTATTTTAATTATGGTAAAGAAACCTATATGAAGATGTCAAAGCAATGAATTAATACAAGGTTTTCTGCAAATTATCATTTCAGTAAATGATAATATCAAGTAATAATGATTGTTTCACTAATAGGAAACTCCAACACATAGATAATAATTAACAGTGAATAAATAAAATTTTTATCTGAATATTTTTATTCAAAACGAATAAAATTACAAATCCATGAGTTCTTTAGATGACCCATTCATTTTTTTTGTGTAAATAAGTTGCATGTTGAATATGAGAAAAAACAATGTGACACAAGTTTTCTTCAATAGTGTTTTTTAATTACTTTTTTACCTTAGAGATAGGTGATAATTGCCAGGTCATTTTCAAATTATTTGGGACTAGCAGTATAGCCTGGCATTGCTCAGGTGTAATGAAAGCTTTAAAACTAATCCATGGTCCTGGAGCTCAGACTCTTTGGACATTGGCATAAAAGACTAAAAAGCAATAGTTGTTTCCAGTTAAAGCGAAACTGTAGACTGAAAGAAAAATGAATGAATATAAGTCAAATTTTGATTTCCTGGTATCGATATCAAATTTTCTGCACTATTGTAAGAACTGCAACCTTGAAACTTCTGAATATCGTTTCTTATGTCTTTGTCTATGAGTGTATCAAATTTGATTAAAATCGGACCACTCCTTCTATAACCCAATTTTTTTTATTATCAATTTTTGATATTTATCAGGGGTGCCTTGACACAAAACCTAGCTAAAAACACTCGCAGACGGTTATAGTATAACTGTGTAAATTTTCAAGAAAATCGGTTCAGCTGTTTCAGAGTCTATAGGTAACGGATACACACACACACAGACAAAGTTCCATTTATAAATAAGTTTAGATTTAGATAGATGAATGGCGAAAATCTCAGTTGACTTTAAATTCAAACTCAATGGCAAAATTTCATTTTACTGCACAGTATTTGTATGATTTTCTCCCCTTCTTTGGTGTTTCAATATCCATCTGGTATTGTCTCTTTGCTGCTTTTTTTGTGTCTCTGTTATAACTTCCTGGTATTTTCAGATGACATTCAGGTTATTTCCAGGTCAGACACCTTAACTACCTCATCGCACAAGACAAGTCATTACATAATGATTATTACTACAACCAACTCTATATTACTTATCATTCTGTCCACCCACCTTTTCTATGAAAAGAATTTTTTCTTTTTCTCTCCTTATGGGCTGTACATTTGAAGAAGACTGAATAATAGATTGGCTAAAACACTGAAACAGAAAAAAAAAACGGTATGTTAAATAATTCAAACAACTCATGACATAAAAAGAAATGGTCTGCAAATGCAAACAAACAGAACATTGTAATATTGTTCAGAATCAATTAATTTCTTAACTTTTGTATGTAAATATCAATGTTTGTTTTATACTGATTAGATTTTTTTTATCTTTTTTTTTTTTTGTTTAACCGATTTAACTATAAATGAATGGTAAAGAAAGAAAGTGACTTTACATCAGAAGCTGGAGTCTATCAAATAAAATGTAATCATTACAACCCTCTACACACACACCTAAAATACATCCTGAAATTTAAATAAAAGAAAATGGCTAAAAATTTGACATTATCAACGCATTAGTATATCACCAGAACATTTATGATCCCAATTTTGATATATAATTTACTGTTTAAATAGAAAATGAACATTATTTACTCAGAAGAAGATATATTGAATGTGCAATGATTTGTGAATTGCTTACAATTAAAATACAGCCTTATTTTGTTCAGTTTATTACCTGCTCTTAATAAATTAGTATGAAAAAATATAGTATATGAAAATCTTAGAATAAAATAATATACAAATAAATAAATATACAAAATTGAGTCGAGATTAGTTAATACCTAATTTCTAAAATGATAAAAAGTAAAAATCATATGTTTAATATGATGTAAATGTCTATTGTCTTTAATAATATTTCCCTTAAAGAACATTTGCTGCTTGAATATGCAATATAAACATATATACTGTAGTCTCCTGTCATCTCAGATGTTTGAGGGTCTAACAGTTCTGCTTGAACAGAACAGCTAAACTATCCACAGATATGATTTGATTATAGAGATGAAGGCTTATGCAGAATAAACCAGACATTTTGGGAGAACCAAATACAGAGTACGAGTGTACTGTAAAATCTTCAAACAACTCTCCTTAGAATGTGTCGGTGTTGTGGTGACTATCTGCTCGTATCCAAATATGCTTTTTTATTAGGGTGACAGATACCTGCTCAGACACATTTGTGTTTATTTAACATTCACAAAGCCTATTTGTAATTTATACAGCAACTATGCTGAGCAGCCTTTAGTTACAGTTTTTAGGAGAGAGCACATTATCTAAGTTAATCGACAATCTGAAAAAATACAGTCCACTCAAACCTTCAATCATGATGAACAATGACTTTATGCTAGCCTTTTTGTGGTGACATGTCTTGTGCATCACTACACTTTGTCAATGTATAGTTTACTTCTCACCCCTCTACCTTATTAAGATTCTAACCTAACACCTGGAAAAATTATTTTCTGAGTCATACCACTTGTCTTTCTGTTTTTTTAATGTTCTGATAAAATTAAACCATTTGTATTTTTGTGGTCTGAAGAAATGAGTACTAAATACTTCCCCACCAAAATAAATTATAGTTTATAACCTCTTCAGATGAGTTTTCCTTTATGTATATCATATTGCTCTGGTTGATATCCAATGAACTCTCTATATAGAACTATCTCTTTAATATTTTATATTAAATAGATCATTTTAGATTATCCTCTATGGTTTTATGAATTTGACATTATTATATATATATATATATATATATATATATATATATATATATATATATATATAGAATTAAAAAGAATTTAAAAACACACACCATACACTTTACCTATGTCACAACCCTTACCATTTGTTTCTACAGGCTCTAATGATGATTTAAAAAAGTTTAATGTTTGAACCATATTTCTTCTAAAATGATCTTTGGACAATTTCTGAGGGAATTTTCTCCCTGTCTGGGAAGAATCATTTGTAATTTGAAAAAGTTTATCAGTAAAAGTATTTGACACAAAATGTTAGTTGTCTTTAATAATATTTATTTGAAAGTGTGTCTGTATATATATATATATATATATATATATATATATATTTATATTCAGTGTTGTTATCAAATTAGGTTATAGATAGATAAGTAGGATAGTGATCCTTTATAGATATAAAGGACAAAAGACAAAGTCCTATTTGTAGGTAATCAATTCTCATTAATAACCAAGCTCACTCATTAGTCAAACTTAGGATTTTGAAAGGTTGTTTTTAGAGTTTTTTTTTATCCTCTCCATATGCACATATAAATATAGAAACCTGTGCATGTGCACACTTTCATTTCTCTAAGTGAATGCATATAACTTGCTTGCAAAGTGGTGGATATCATTAAGCTGAACGGTCTTCTTTCTCTTTTGTGAAATGACGCGTAAAAAAGGTGTAAAGCAAAAAGCACTTTTATTTGATTAATCCGCACAGCTTTTAACTCTCCTCACAGGTCACATGCACAATGCTGCATGGCACAAAGCTTTCACTGGCAGTCAGCATGATTCTCTACGGCAACTTTTATGGCAGTCGTTACAAGCTAAACAATTCCACAAAGATAATTCTCTGATGGTTACATAAAACACAAGTTTTGTTACTTGGGCATCTACTCAAGTTCAATAGGCAAAACACAATGGTTATTGCCTAAGCATTAAAGTATCAAAACAAATAGTTTCTTTTTAGTGCAGCAGTTTGCATGTTTGTCTTATAGATTTATTTAATATCATAATGAGTTTCATTTTCACTATAGTCACAATTTCTGGTGGTAATTTAAGCTCAGAAAACATTTACAGGGATGCTCAACAGCACAATGTTGTCTTTCAGACTAATTTGCAAGTTTAATCAATTCAATTTTCAACAGTTAAACCATTACTGTAACCTTGTACCAGACTAAGTTAAACTTAGCAAATATTGAAGGGTACCTATCATAGAACAAGTGGTAATACACCAGTTAGTGAGTGTCATTGTGGTGCAGTGGATATCAACTTGGAACGAGAGATCGAAGAGTCGAGTTCGAATTCCAGTTGAATTCCTTGCATTCACTTATGCACAAATACCCTTGGGAAAGGTATTAATCCATCTCTTCCCTCCAGTTTTGGATTAAATAATAGAACAGATTCGGTTCTATAGCCTTGGCTGGCAACCAGTCTACTGCAGAAAGCAATGGCAATCTACTGTGGGATAATTTTCTGTTCAGTCAGTCATGTCTATTTTGAGACATGATTGCTCAAAGCATGTATCACGTATGGGACTTAACTAAGTTTGATCCATGATTCTCTATAATGGTCTTTAAAGCAAATTAAACTAAGTGTAATAAATAACCTTTGATCACCTACTGCAATATGAGTTAGTAAAACTACTACTGCAGATTGTTTACTAATGGAATAATTTTAGTTATTATCGCATGTTCTCTAAATGTACCAGAATAAGCTAATCTTAGTAAATATGCTGGTTACTCACTGTAGCTAAATGATAAACAGAATTACTATGTAGACCAATTAGCTATTATCAATATGATGTCAAAAAATGGTTTTCCAAAAGATAAGTTAAGTATTTAAAAAGAGGAAAATTTCATTAGAAATGAAGAAAACACTGATGAACTGTTATATTGGTCCTCCTTCATGGCAGTGAATTCTGGACAATCTCCCCACAGATAAAGAAGTAACAGAAACAGGGTCTACAGAAGGATTCTGATAATATCATGGACTGAACATTTGAGTAAAATGGTTTTTGGTAAATGGAAATAAAGAGAACACTTATACTTAACATCAGAAAGTGAGAATTGAAATCTCTAGAGCATGTAATGAGGAAAGAGAGCTTGAAGAATTTGGCACTTACAAGAAGGCCAATGAGACTGGAAAGCAGTAAAGTAGCAGTAAATAACATATTTAATAAGCTTATATAATTACTTGGCAGAACACTGATTAGGAGAAATAGCAAAAAGACAAGCTATACTCAGAGCTACAAAAGACAGAAAGTTGTGAAGAATCATGATTGTTTACATTCTGAAGACATAGATGTCTGTTGCCTTTTACCAGACTAAGTTAAGCTTCTCTGATATATAATTGATTCTCATAACTTGCCTGTCAGCAAGAAATTACAAGCACACACTTAAATACAGATGTACCGTCATTGATTTAGTGCCTCTTTTCATCCAACTTTGATTGCAAGTGGATATTTGAATTTCTTTCTGTTCTCACAGTCGATATCTGATTGGCCACAGGTGGCATTGTGTGTGAAGTCATCTCTTAATTGTTTATACTATGGTGGCTGGTACTGATCAGTTAATTTTATAAGATTTGTTGTCTAATTTGCTTACATTTATCTTTAGTCTTAGTAATGGCTTCCAAGTAGTCAGATAAAGTGAAAATACAATGTAGTGCTAAAGAGTTCTTGATCTGATCAAGAAAACATGTGAGAATAAAATTCTTGTGTTTAGTCATTTGGGCAGAGGTACTTTTCTTTTTTCAGCATCTCTTCATACATTTACATACCATTGTAAGAAAAGGTAAACATAAAAATAGCAGTTTTTTTTTTTTTCAGTACAGAAATTTTCTGAGATGCCTGCTATGATCTTTATTAAGTATATTTGGAAACAAAGGTAGAACATGTTGAAATTCTTTACTGATTATGTTGCAGAAAATATTGCATGTCTTTACTGATGATATTATGAAAAATATTGCATTTCTTTACTGATTATATTATGCAAAATATTGACTTCATTGATGATATTATGGAAAATATTGCAATTCTTTCCTGATTATTTTATGGAAAATATTGCATGTCTTTACTGATTATATTATAGAAAATACTGCATTTCTTTACTGAATATATTATGGAAAATATTTCTTTACTGATTATATTGCAGAAGATTCTTTACTGAGACTGATTTTAAGAAACAGATATTTGAAAAACTACAAAATTTGATATGGTTAGTGAATTTGATCAAAGTAATTGTTGAGTGGATTTTTCACGTAGGAGATGAGAATAGAACAAACATTGTACAATAAAAAACTTAGCAGGACTTCAACAACAGTGAAGAATAGTTTTGAAAATTTCAACAACATGAAATCTCCAGATATATAGTGTGTAGAGAAAAACAGTCTGCAAACTATACTACCTTATATATACACAAATTTACTAAGCTCATGAATGAAGAGAACATCAATGCACACAAGATATTAGTAGTTTTCTTTAGAATAACCATATTAATGAAGGCTAAGGGAGTGGTAAAGAATTTAATCTTAGTATAGAATCATTATCCTAGGGTACTTTAACACAGCTGGCAACCACAGATGTAAGCCACAAGTGAATAAGTGCTGTAGAGTCTTAAAAGCTTTCAAGTTTATCCAACAATCAAACCATATAATAATTATCAATGTGTATTTATTTATATATTTCCTGTCCCATCTATAGTGGCAAGGGAGGTAAATCAACTTACTTTAGTATATTTATGTGTGATTACTTTCCTTAAGTCATTTTAATAATCTATATAAATAAAATATTTATCTGCATTTAGATAAAATTAGTTCCTGGGCAAATTAATCACTTCATTTACTACTATATTTCTTATATTGCAGTCTTATTTGTTCAAGCCTTTCATGAGAAGCCCTTAGATATCTTTATTAATGGATTGTCTTGCTTGTATTTGATTTTGAAATAAGTTTTGTTGTACTGTTGCTAATCTTTTTATTCCAAGAGATATTTCCATTTCACTGTTATATTTTTAACATGAAAACATATTGAGCAAATAGTGACTTTACATAATGCAAGGAGTAATCAATGAATCATAGATATCATTGAATGTCTAAAAGATGTTAAGGGAAGGGAAATAATTAAATAGCTCATTGGTCCCTATTCATTGAATCTCAATGCATTGTTTCAAGACTTTTGTTTTATTTTATCTCAATATTAAATATTCTTAACTCCTACCATCATTTTTTACATCACAAGTCCACTAGTATATCATATAAGCAATGATGGATGGATTATGATTGTTTTAATCATAGAATGTTCTGACAAATGTTTTATGCCAAAACAAATTGGAAGACTATAACATTCTCCTTATTCTGGAGAGCTGTCTCTGCCTTTCTGAAGGTGAACTGCAGTAAAAGAATGTATACAGCATATTTACCATTTAAGTCTTAAATATTTATAAATCTACCATTCATCTTTGCTTTAATTTTTGCTGTCACATATGGTCTGTTGCTCCTGCTGTATAATTAAAAATTCTTGATAAAATCAAAAGAAAAATTTTCAATGTTATTGGTCCTGACTTGGCATCTCAGCTTTTATCACTTTCCCACTGCCATAATGTAGCTTCCCTGTGCCTTTTTTATAAATGGTAATTGTTCTGATGAACTTTCCTCTGTTTTTTTTTTTTTTTACTAACACTATTTTGTTTCGTTTCTTGTGTATAAAATTGTAGTCATTATAAATATTCATTATGGTTTCATTTTTAAAATTTATTTCCCACCATCACAATGGAAACTAGTTAGAACTTCAGAGATACTTAGAGGCATTAGGGTAACTGTAGTAAGAATGGTAAATAAGAACCTGTTATTTTGGTGGAAGGGATACTCTGGTATGTTTGTGTCAGTAATTGTGGCTAGCTAAATTTAAGATAAGACAGATTGAAAACCAGCCTTCTCCTATCACACCTTTTTGTCTTTTGTCACATTTTTGTATTTTCAAAATAGATATTACTTTCCTCTATTGTACCTAAACTCCATGAATTTAGGTGTAGTACAAGAGTGGTTGTAGACTTAATCTTTTTACAGTTGAAATGGCTATATGTAACTATCAGTCATGGTTTCTTCCCTCACAGTTTTCACTTGTAGAACTCTTTTCCTGCTTTTTGCTTTCCAGTCAAGTTTGATCTTTAAAACTTCAATTGCAATGTCAATTGTTATCTTTTGTTTTCTCAATTCCTGTTCTTTTATTGTTCTCACTCCTTAATAATGTTTTGTTTTTCTTACTCAGTAACCTTTTGGATGTTAGTGACTTTGTTGTCTTCTTGGGCTGAAATGATTAAAAGAAAAGTCTACATCTTTTATGCAAAGCCAACACCAAGTAATACTGTATTCTATGGATACGAAATATGACTCACTCTTCATGAAGTGTATGTTTGACAAAAGTCTGTTGAGACATTTATTAACTTTTTTAATATAAGAAATGTGTTTTGGCTTGATGCTAGTGCTTGACAGAGAATAAAACATTTATGCTCAAGAATCCTAATAGTACTGATGATATTAGTTGTTTCTTTATAAGAAAATATCCAGCATTAATTGACTAAGCAGCCAGCTGAAATTCATAAAATCTTTATCTTTAAGCAATTTTTCAGGAAAATAAGTTTCTTGCATCAAGTAAATGTTATCACACTTTCCAGCATTGATGGGGACTTTCTTCCCAACTTTTGTTTGAAGTAGTATGGAATATCAACATTGTGATTATATCATTATTTTCTCTGAGTTACATGAACCATTCATTTTAATTATTACTGCTGTTGAAAGTCTTCAAGTGACATGATTTTGTTATAACATACAGTTCTTTGCTTGTGATTCTGCTGCACTAGTTCACAAGATTAAAAAGTGGATGATCTTCACAAACACCTATAGATTTCATTCACTCAAAGACATTTTTAATTTATGATTTGTAAACTGGTTGTAGTTGACCCCATACTTGACAGCTATATGAAAGCCTTAAAAACATGACTTGATTTTTTATGTTAATGTTTTGGTTTTGTAGCAGTTCATGATATTAGGTAAAACTACCTCTAGAGCTGCTTATTCTATATTCAATATCCTTATCTTCTATACTAATTTTTTTATTAACTGATCCATACACTGAGTTATTTGTAGTGTTTAGTATTTACTAATGCCACATACCTAATTTTTATTAGTAGATACATTTGGATTATGGTATTGAATACTTAAATGATCAGTGCTCATCTCTTCATGTCTGTGCTTGTATATGTGCAGCTCATAGTCCAGAATTAGACTTAGGGCTCTCATTTACTCTTTGTCATACTCTTGATGAGGTTTGAAATATTTGGAAAAGATAATTTAAATTGTGATTTGCCTTAAACTTTAAAAATACCTCCTCTCCCTTCATCTTTAGTATCATTAAAGTTCTCTGTTGTGTGTAGGGTCACTGCTTCACCACACTAGGTATACCTGCTATGGTTTCAAGAGTTAGTAGATAATTATGAAGTGGAGTTGGTACCACAACACCCAACTGGTTTTGAATTCAGAGTTTTCTATTTCCTAGGCTAAGGTTAGAGAGTACAGTCTAGCCTTTAATTTTGCCCATAGCTTGGTTGGGATTAGAAAGTCATAGTAGGGTAGCCACTACTCTGTGATCTATTGAGACTATATCCTCTAATCAATTTGATTCATTTGCAAATCTTGATGGATATTTTATCAAAGATTATGTGGATCAAACAATAATGAAATCATTTTTAGTGGGATACATGAAATATAAAATGTTTTACAGAAAGTGTTGTCAAGAATTTAGTAAATAGGTTTAATGAAAAATATTTTGGTGAATGAATGTTGACAAAGAAATGAATGTTAGATAACACTATTAAATTATATTATGTGGTACTGAATCCTGAGAAAAAACAAATGCACAAACATGCACAATAACAGTGCTGATGAAGATATAGTTGTGAATGACTCATTATCAATAAAATGAATTGATGGATGAACTAAACAAAAGACAAGAATAATGTAATTCTATGACAGATCAAGAACTAATGACATTTCATCAGCTGCATAAAAAATGACACATGGAAAGGTCAAACCATGGAAAACAGCTTTGATATGTTAACAAAGACAACTAGAATAATAAATTTTGAAGTTGTAAACCATCGTTTAGAAATTCTTTACTTTCAAATAACAAGGATTTTAGTTTTAAACACATCAACTCCGTAATGCAATTGTCATCATCTTGTAGATATTTCTCTGATCAGTTGAATAGTAGAATTTATCATAGTGGTTGTACTTCAAATTCATTGCAATTAAACTATTCTTTTAATTTAATTAATACACCTAAATCTGTGTAATATATATTAAAAAATGTATTGTATTAATGTATTGCATTTAAAAATTTAGTTCATATTTAAGTTTTTTAATAATATGTGATGTGTATAAAGAGTAGGTCAGAATTGTATTTTTTATTTCATTTCAGAGTTGCTGTTGATTCAGTAAAATGGATAATCTGCCAAGTGCAGAAACTAAAACTGATACATAAATCAAGGTGTATGTATATTCAGTAATCTATCACCATCTATACATATATGTATATGTTATAATCTCTTCATACCTATCTTGGCCTATATATATATATATATATTAATAATAATAATATTTATTAATAAATTATAACATTGATATGTTATAATATCACTACAAAAGTAGCTATTTTGTTTCGACACTTTTTGTGTCTTTTCAAGTGATGTTGTTATTTCGAAATGAATGGCTTTAAAAGGTTAAGAACAAGCAAGACCTCTTTCATCAGGGAGGCATTATTGTATGTACAATGTGGACCAATCAGAGTAAAGCAACTTTTATTTTGGAGAATATGTGGGAAGACTTAAAATTAATCTTGGTGGACATTGGTATTAAAATTTTATAAAATTAAGATCAGCATTATTAATTAACTATTATATCTACTATATTTTTGTTGCTAAAAAAAAAAAAAAAAACTATATATATATATATTTTAACAATTTTGTACATTTAGAAAATTATTCATATTTTAGACGGAGGAGAGAAAAAGAACGCATACATGAATAAACTTACAAACATTCACATATATATATATATATAGGAAAAACTACTAAAAAGTCATAAGTTTAAAAATGTATTTTTTTGACAGTATTTATTTATTTCTATTGTTATATATATATATATATATATATATATATATATATTTGATATTTCACACCGACCTAGGCCTTTCATCAGAAACAAATGATTTTAAAATTTAAAATTTAAACTAGAAGTGTCTGTCATGGGAGCATTCAACGGACACTTCTTGTTGAAATTTTAAAATCATTTGTTTCTGATGAAAGGTCGAGGTCAATCTGAAATATCAAATATATATATATATAATAATAGAAATAAATAAATACTGTCAAAAAAATACATTTTTAAACTTACAACTTTTTAGTAGTTTTTCCTATACATATTAAGACAGTATATGTGGATCATCATTATGCTATATATATATATATATATATATATATATATTCTTTTATTTATCAATTATTTTTTTAATTCTCTCTCTGAAATTAATATAAGTAAAAGATTGTCACCTAACTGATTGATGTTACCTTCAGAATCCTGACTCCAGAGTTTGGGAATAAAATTTTTTCCATCCAATCTTCAAGGGTATTTTCCATTTAGTGTTAATATTTCCAAATTTTCCCTTTTTTTTTTTTTTTTTTTTTTTTAAAGTTTTTTGTGTGGATGTGCACATGTTTTCTGTTTTAGCAGGTGTGGGATGTCTAGTCATTTGTCATCACTTTCTAACTTTTTTTAAAAAAATTTTCTTTCTATTTTTCCTCTTTTCTTTTGGAATTTGCTAAGTTTTGATTTATTTTTATTGTTTTAGAATTGTCTCTGTTTTTTAATGTTTTATTATTGAATGCTTGTATGTACGCTGTTGCAATCTCTACCAATACTTGTATTATAGTGTTCTCCTTGGTCAAAGATATCCATTCCTCTTTAGAAAGTGTCATTGATATTTCGTTGTCAGCAACACTTTTAGTCAAGAATCTCTCAAAAACTTCACTTGTGCTAATGTATGTTTTCAACAATCTATTTCCCTTTAACTTTTTTATTCTTTTTAACTGAATTTAAAACTTTATAGATATCACATCCATCTTTAATCCTTCACATGCTCCCTTGGCCAGCTAGATCTAATGAATTTTCAGAACATCTGTCAGTTCTTGCCTTGTGTCTGTTACAGGAGTAATTACATCTTACTTCTCAACTCTTTTTTCTCTCTCTCTCTATCTCTCTCTCAAATAGAATGAGTAACTTCCCTCCATATGCCCTCAGCCTAACGACTCTACTTCTGATACTAATTTAAATGAGGGTAGGGGATGCATATGTCCCGCTGAGCAACCTTCATCATCCAGCCTTCTCCTTTTAGCCCTCATATATATGAGTTATCTTGCCTTGGTTCCTACAGTGTTTCTGACCAAAAGAGGAGTTCTTTTTCCTGACTTCTAGGCAGATGAGAGACATACATATAGAATATCAATCTTTCCTGGTTTATTAATCCCCTCATTAAGTGTGCTGGAGGTAAACTTTTTCTAGATTTTGGTGTTATTTGCCTGATAGTCAGGGATCTGAACCTTTGAATAACTTTAAAGGAGGCTATACTATCAGCTGGTGTATAATATTGGGTCTGTTGTACTGTCATTTTGCTAATGGTTTCTAGATCATGCAGTAAATTCTAGTGGGGCCTCTTGATGCCATGATGATGGGTATTATTATGGTAGTACCTTCAGGTGAGTCAACCCAGGTTATTTATGCATACATCTTCAACAGGTGTCTGTGTCACTGCCTACTAAGCCAACCAAAACAAACATGAAAACAAAAAAACAAAAAAAAAGCAAAATCAGCCTAAAAAAAAAGTAAATCCCAGTTATTCCATCTCTTACATTGATACCCCACAAAAAATTCCAAGAAAAACCAAACAGTCAGCTCTGGTTCTTTCTGATATGCAGCCATATCTCATTGGAACCACTACTTCAAAATCTATTTACCAAGAATGGTGTAGTCTGGGTCCTACTCCTTTCAGAACAGCCTACAATGACTGTAAAAGAGTTCTGGAAAATGCAAAGTGCAGCTACACATGAACAGTCCGGGCTAGGGTTAAATGAAAAAATTAGGTCTCACAAATTCTGGAAGATCACCAACCAAATTATGAACAGAGACAAAGCAGCTGTGCCCATTATTATAAATGGCCATTAGCTCACATCCTACTCAACACATAAGGCAAAGCACTTCCTCCTGATGTTTACCTCAGGTTCAACATTAGGTGACAAGGGCCATCTCCTCTAAAACTTCCCATGTCTCACTGAGCACAATCTCAGTAATATACTTATTTCAGTAATAAAATCTCTGGACTTATTAAAAGCCTCAACATGAAAAAAAGCTACTGATCCAGTTAAAATTCCAGTAAAATTAAGAATATCAACCCAAAATTAGCCCTGATTCTAGCTATTTCAGTTATCTAATTGCTGCTTGAAGGAAAACTGTTTGCCAAGCATGTGGAAGGTAGCAATTGTATGCCCAGCCTTCAAGAATGCAGGCAACTGATCCTCCCTAATCCCCTTCTAGTACACATGCATTAATCTCCTCAGTATTATCAGTAAGGTTTTTTATGCCTTAATCAGCAAGACTCTCATTGAGCACCTGGATAGCAACAACCTCTTGTGTGATGAGTAGTATGTGTTTTGATTCGTCCAATCCACTTTTAATGTCCTAATGACCATTACACACAGAATTAGTGAGGCCCTTGATGATGCATATACTCTTTCTAGTTTATGTGCCATGTCCTGTCAGGATGTAGGTGATCATGGATTTCCACATACTCCTATCCCTTGTCACTTTTAACATTTTTCCTCTTGTTATCTTTCCCAAATCCTGTGCAGCTACCCACTTGCTCTAGCCAATCAAGTATATCTTGCATTGCTTTCCCCTGTCACTCTTTTCCTCTGTTTATCCCATAAGTATTAGGTTCTTCAAGACATTCTTTCTCATTATGTGTCCCAGAAACATCAGCTGTCTCTTCCTGTTATTAAGCATAAGTTTCTTTTTGTTTTCCTCTTCTCTAAAACCTTATCATTACTGAAATTTTCAGTCCTCAGCATAATTCTGTAGAATAACATTTCTGTTGCTTCAAGTCTCTCCTTCATCTTTGAGCAGATTGTCCAGCATTCACTACCATATAGGAGAACAGATATCACATAACAGTTCAGTACTTTTTTCTTTGTTTCCAACAACATCTTTCTGTCTCAATACTCTGCTTAGCTTTTGAAATGTATCCTTAGCAATTCCAATGTGCCTTCTGATCTCAATTTTACACTTTCCATCCTCTGTCAAAACATTTCCCAGGTGTTTAATTTTCTGCACCTGTTTAACTTTAGTATTGCCAACCTCTAGTTGGCTTTTTGGAGATGAGCACGCATTAAGTTTTCTTTAATTTTATGTTAAGTCCTTTTTTCTTGTTTTCTCTTGCTACCTTCTGTAGGAAGTCCTGTATTTTCCTTTCCATGTCTGGTATCAGCACTGTGTCATCTGTGTATCTTATATTGTTAAAATTGTGGCTGCCAATGGTGAATATCTGCAGGACTTATAGCTATCTCAGAATTATTTTGCTATACAGGATGAACAGAACCAGTGAGAAGACATATGCTTGTCTTATACTTCTTTCTAATTTTTGTTCAGCAGAATTCATTTCCTGTTCATATACAGGTGGTTTGCTGCTAGTATCAGTCAGTCAGTTAAGTGCCATATGTGATACACGCTTGGGTGATCATGTCTCAAAAAAGACATGACTGACTGGGCAGATCCCGCAGTAGGTTGCCATTGCTTTCTGTGGTAGACTGGTTGCCAACTAAGGCTATAGAACCCAATCTGTCCTATTATTTAACCCATAACTGGAGGGAAGAGATGGATTAATACCTTTCTCAAGGGTATTTGGGCATAAGTGAATGCAAGGAATTTGACTGGAATTCGAAGGTTCTTCATTATTCTAATGTTTTTCCTGAATATATCAAGGCTGGTGAGCATCTCTAATAAGTCTTTGTGGTGTACTTTCTCAAATGCCTTTGTGTAGTCTATAAAACACAAGTACACATCCTTTGAAGGTTTTTGTCAGGGTATGACACAAAGGTTTGCTTCATAAGCTCTCTAACTATGGAATCACTGGAAGGGTTTTCTCTGTTATAAAATCTTTCGAACAGGTAGCTCCCTGAAAGTAGTTATTAATGGTCAGTTCTTTGAGGCCATAGTGGTCTGCATAGGTGTTCCCCAGAGGTCACGTCTCAGAACAAACCTCTTTCTGATTTACATAAATCATCTACCCAAGAATAAACTCTGATCATTCACTGTCATTACTGCCAGTCATGATGAATGGATGTCTCTCTGAGGAGTCCCAGTGTCTTTAGAGAATACTGGGCCTCAGACTGACAACTGAACTCAATTGGAATTCTTATATATGATCCATTGCAAAAGATGCAGGTAAAATAATCAGTTCTCTGTACCTGAGACTTCATGCTAGCCTCCAACGTTATAAGACATATCAGTCAAAAAATGAAGTCTATATTTGGGTTGGAGCTGCTTACTCCTCACTTTCCAGGCTTGATAGATTTCAAAGGTGTCTCCGAGTCCTTTTTGAATAAGAATTATTTTCCCCCTCTCACAGGCAGAATGTGGCAAGTCTCTCACTTGTCTGTTGCTTCTACCAGGGAAAGTGCTCAGACAAACTCTATCTCCTGGCCTTCATGGTTAAGACTTGTCATACTAATTACATAGCAGCAAATCACCCACACTACCTCCATTTGGCGAGAAGTAAGTTCTAATCAAACAGCTTCTTCTCCCAAAACCACTACCCTATGAAACAGACTCCTAAGAAGATGCTTCCCTAATCACGACAATCTTAACCTGTTCAAGCCTGGAGTCAACCATTACCTACACCACATCTATATAAAATACACCTTAATATAATCCTCTACCTTGAGTGGCCCCCATATCATGTATGGGGTGAGCCATACTGTGTGTGTGTGTATATATATATATATATATATATAGAGAGAGAGAGAGACACACACACACACACACACAAGAGTATTTAATTTTCTGAAAAGTTCTTAACTCAACCAGGATGTAATTCAAAAATAAATTCTGATGTTTAGCCTCTGATTTTGGGCAAAGAACATTTCAGCATCTCTTCATAACAAATATAGTTCACTTACCAGCATACAGCTTGAGTACAATTGTTACTTAAAATATATATTCTTGTGAACTTATACATTTAAAAAATATTTTTATATACTCATATCTACTAATCTATCTCCCATTATATATATATATATATATATATATATGTGTATATCATTATTTTCTAATAATGTGTAGTAATATATTATATAAACAGATATATATTTATGCATATGTGTGTGTATCTATGTCTCTGTTCAAATGTGTCAGATAATTTGCCAATATGTTTTCAAGTTTATGCATGTATCATTTGTAAGTGCCTCAGAAATCATAATGAAATATAAATTGATGCACCAATTGTTTTTGGTTTATGTGCTCTTGGAGACAATGTTTTTCTCTTTCATATTCAACAGTTTTATCAACAAAGCATAAAGAGGAATAGGCCAATAATTCTCTACCACTTCTTCATTTTCACTTAAAAAAAACAAAAACAAAACAAGACTAGTTTTAAATACTTTACATTAAATCATGTTATATAGATACTTTTAGGCTGCAAAGTATTTATACACCTGTTAAATTTTTTATTCATTTTTGTAATATTTTAATGGAATACTTCCCTCTCCAACTCAAATTGGCATATAAAGTAAAAAGAGTGCAATAAATTATACATGAGGAATAGAAAAAAATCTTAATTTCATTAAAGTACATTTTGCATGTGTTGCCAAGTTCATGAACCTTTGCTTTAATCTACTATGCTAGTTTTAGTAGATTAAAGTGCTGTTTTGGTGATATAGTAATTATGAGTTCAATCCCTGAGCCAGGCAGTGTTTACTAAAACTCAGTGGAAATAGGGTGTGCAACAACTGAGCAGTCCTAAATAAATACTAGATGAGATATTCTTAGACATGAATACTGGAGCAAGAACAATCTACTCCAGAGATTAAATAAAGTGTCAAAATTCCCTGAAGATTACCCATATTAACAAGCACTTAATGAAGGCTGGGGTGGTAGCAGAATGGGTAAAATGTTGTGATAACAGCAACTAATATGAGGAAAATAGTTCATGTGTAAATAATGATTCTCATCCCAGAAACTAAAAAAAAAAATGTATCATTTGCAACCTTTTTTTTTAAAAAAAACACATGTTCAAAATTATTCATACTGATTAATCAAGTGAAATTATTATCTCCAACTGAAGTTTTAAAAACAAAAATTTTGACATGTCTTTCAAGTAATTCTCAGTGACCTTTAAGTGTTTTTTGCATAGTTAAACAAAATGTAACATTCTTTGTGCATGATTGTTGTGACAAAAACAATTTTGTACATGCACACACACACACACACACACACACACACACACACATATATATATATATATATTTGTAAACGAGTTATCATGCGACCTAGGTTACTCCCATGTGGTGTCTTCAGGCAATTTTCAATAACTGATTTTACCATTTTTTTTTAGAATGCTCACATAACAGGGATTTTTTTTGAATGCTCACATAATGGGGATTTTTTGAATGTGTAATTTTCAAAATTAGAAGAAATTATAACGTTTTCATCCATGGTTGTATGACTCTAATAGGTATTTTATGGTATGGTTACACTTAGTCAAAATAAAAGTGTTTTTTTTTATGTATAGAATTTTATATTTTTGGTGGGGAATATGTATATTTGTGTATGGGTATGTATACGTTGTTGTGTGTGTGAGGGTGTATTTGTAATTGTGTGTATATGTGGCTTTGAATACAGATGTGTTGGTGAGTGGATGTGTGTATATATACTTATATCCATATTTATAATGTAATTGCCCATTTCCTCTTTTTAGACCTATAAATCATTTTTTATCTAAATAGTTCCACTATAAGATTTTTTATTAATTTAAACAAAAAAATTTTTTGGTAAATTTTTAACAGAGTCCAATATTATATATTATCTCCTTTCGTCTCCAATTTTTTTTTTTAAAACTTTCCCCTTCTTTTATATCTTTCACCATTGAAAGTCTTCGTTAATCGTTAGCTTGGTTACTAAAAAATTTTTTTATATTTTATTTCTTCATTAACTTTCACCTGTCTACCCCTTTTGTCTTTTCTTTCCTTTTCCCCTACCACTTCTATTCCTGTGACATGGTTTAATTTTAACTTTTGATTCTTTCATACAGATGTAATATAAAGTTTTCTTCTATCGAGTCATGAATCTCTGTTTCTGCTTTTCCATTTTCCTTATGTCTGGCTGACAAATTTAAATATAAATTTTTTTTCCTTCTTAATCCCACCCCCACCTTTTTTTTTAATTTTCTATGTATGGAATATGTTTTTGCTCTTCTTCCGTTATAGAAATTTTGTACCATATTTGAATTAATAAATTTTTGTTTTCGATCATTGCTGATGAAGTGAGAATTTTCTCACTGAAATGAATTTAAATTTTAGAAGTTTTTGACATACTATAAGTAAATATATATATATATATATATATAAAGCTTATATATTCCTTGATGCAAGTTGAAAATACCTTCCAAAAGTTTTAACATTTCAAGAAAAATAAACAGAATACAACACACAGAATAAGTTATGTATTGAAATAATAGGTAACAATCAATAAATATCTGTTCCTTAATCAGAATACAAACTTTAAAAAATCTCTTGCACACAATAATGCTTTTATCTGTATGTATGTTCATACTACTGCATAAAGGTAGAATTCTGAAAGATTTACAATAAAAGATAGTCATGAAGGTAGACAAAAATGCACTGCAGTAGATACTAGTGAATAAATACACAGGTATAACAAAGCACATCTCCTAAAGGGAGAAAAATATTATTTCCAATATTAGATAGTGAAGCACAAATTTAAAATTGCATTGGCAAATTAGCTATTTCAATACAAGGATCATTTGTATTATCTAATCATTAGATTGCTCAGAGCAGAAAGTTATTGGCTATTAACTTTTGTTAAAGTGGACATTCAGTCATGTCCATTTGTATTAAGTAAAGAAACTCTTAAATCATCAATTACACTGACAAAATTTTTCTTCCTCTCTCACACAGGCATACCCCCTCTCTCTTTCTATACAACACACATAACTGTTATATATATATATATATATATATATATATATATATATATATGTGTGTGTGTGTGTGCAATAGGTCTAAATAACACACACAGACATATATATATACAACACATATCTATGATATATAGTATATGATATGCAACACACACATATCATATAAGTACATATAATGCACACACATATATATATTATTAATTATTACTTTAGATTATGTAGAAACTGCTACAAAATTGTACATTTTATTTTGACATTGAAAGAAGAATGTCTCATCAGGTAGTTAATAATTACCATCATTATTAACTACCTGCTGAGACATTTGAAACAAAATGTACAATTTTGTAGTTGGTTGTACATGTTCTAAAGTAATAATTAATAATGAATATTCATTGCTCTATTTCTATATTGAGCATTGTTTTAAATTAATGTTTTGAACGTTGCATTTATTTTCTTATATATATTCGTTTTATTATAATTATATAATAATTGTCTCAGATCAAAATTGACAATAACAGTTACTACTTTTTATGTTGCTTGTACTTCCTGATCAGTTATAGTTTTATCAAAGCAATAAAGTCATTAACACATAAAGGGTTACTGGGTGTGAAAGAATATGAGAAAAAGAAAAGCATTAAGATAGAAAACAATACAAGACAGGAACTAAGAAGATAATGGTTGATATTGCATTTAAAAGTTTGAAAATCATAGTTGACTGGTAAGCAAGAAGCCAGAATAGTTCCACATGTATGAATTGTGGAAGAAGAAAATATAAGCTTAGAACTTACATTTACTCCTAGCAGTTTTAACTAAAATGATAAGATCATGTACTGTGCTTAAATTCACAAAGATTAGGTAGCAAAGAAGAAAGCTGATGAAAACAATTATCATGATAATATTTCTAGAAAAGGCACAGAAAATTTATGTTATGGCAGCTGTAAAGTGACTGAAATCAAGATGATATTGTGATAACATTGCAAATTCTTCTTTAAATTTTGTCAAGAATCTCTAAATATACAGTAAGTAGAAGTACTAGACTAGATGTGGCAGCAACATTCAATGCATGATATAACAGTTGACCTATAAATTTGTCACATAGATTCTGGAGAGAAAAATTATCTAGAATGACACAGTAAACCAACTTTCCTAGCAGCAGTCCTAAAAATTGATCTGATATAATTTTTGTACTTTGTGTCATCCAAAAACCTTTGTCAAAGAAAGTCTAATGAGTTACTCTATTGGAGGTTAGCATCAGCCATGCTGATAGAAGACAAAAAAGGTTCTTTAAGGCAATTGAAAGGCAGCTGTTTCACTTTAAAGACATTAAAATTATTGATACTTATTTCAGGACTGATAACATGTCTAATATAAATGATAATATAATGACCAGTACAGCGATCATACATAAAGCATATTCAGTTATATATGATACAGAACTAAGGAAAAATGAAATAGTATCCACAATTCATTCATAGTATTTTTGTTTAGTCAATGATATGATGTGCATTTTACTGCATGGAATGAGTAGAAAGTATTTACATTGCTTGAGGAATTGGGAATCATTGCTAATTTAACTTTAGTTCCATTTTAGACATTATTAAAAGCAAAAACAATTGGTAGTTTTAAAGGAAAAACATTTTAAAATCCATTTGTCTAATGCTGTCAGCCAGACCATTTGTTTAAGTGAAAAAGAAAATTATACGAAATAAATTTTAACTGAATAAAAATATAGGTATGAAAAAGAAGAAAACTTAATATTGTGCCAAGAACCATGGTAACATTTTGTAACAAAACATACTTTAGATATTATTTTAAAAGATTATTTTAATGCATTTATCTCACAGGTAGATAGTTAATTATATTCTGTGTTTCTATTGGTTTGTTTTTGATTTGGTGGAATTATTTTGTAGGAAGAATTTTGTTGAGTACTTGATAGTTTTAACATTACATTATCTCCCCTTATTTTAAGCAATTGCCAGCATTTAATAAAAAGTGATACTGGTCAAGCAAGATAATTCTTCACATTTTGTGTGTTTTTCAACTTCATCCGACAGTAAAAAAGCAAATTTTGCTGCATTTATTTATTATTTCTGACCCCAATAGTTGTTTAAGTCTTCTGCTTGAAAACCAGATAATCTTTTTGGATCTCTCCATTTAAGAATAGCTTCTTTTTGTTGTTACTATATTTTTTTTCTTTAACCATATTCCTTGGTGGATAAGAATGGTGATAAACTGGAGCAGGTGCTGATTATGTGAAGAGAAGAAAATTAATCACAATAAAATATTAGATTGTTACAAAAATGACTGCCAATTTCAGAAACATAATTTTAATCTTGAAAATTAACTGTAGAAGTGTTGACATTAGCCAAAGTACAAACCTTGAGCATCTATGCACTTCTGTCATCGATTAACAAGATTATTTATTCCTCATTGATAAAAAGTTATTGGTTGTGATGCAATGAAATCTTTGAAAGCTGATTGCACCTCTGGTTTGGACTTACCATTTAAAAATCTGCTTAAGTGCTTAAAAGATGATAAACAGGAGAATATGGAGGATGTGATAAACTCTTGTATTCCAAGTTTGAGTTTTTGCAGTATCATTCTTGCAACATATAGCCATTCATTATTGTGGAGTAGAATTGGAGCACATCAATTCCCCAATGCAGGTCTCATGTTTTGCAGGTGTGCATGCATTTCAGCAAGTTGATTGCAGTAAAGCTCTGTATTAATGCTCTAATTGGCTTCCAGAAAGCTGTAGTGGATAACATCAATTGCAGACCACCAGACAGTCACCATAATCTTTTGCTAATGCAACTTTGGCTTTGTAAAATGTTTCAGGGACACACAATGAAGTCATTAACCTGATCATTTACGGTTATCATAAAGGATCTACTTTTCATCACAAGTGACTATTCACACAAGAAAGGGATCATTGGTGTTACACAGACAGAGCATTGAGCACACTTCAAAATCCCTAAGTTTTTGACTTTCATTGAGATTATTAGGAACCCATTTATTGAGCTTTTTCACCTGACCAATACTCTGCAAATGGGGGTAAACTGTTGCAATGCTGACACAAAGAGTTTAAGACTGTTCTCTGACACTTTGATGTAAGTTTTTCTCAACAGCTGCTTGTTTGTTGCAAGACTACATTACCGTCCTCTACTTTTTTCATCTTCAAGCCTGTCATCACCAGTATTGAATTTCTAGAAATGCTTTCATACTATCCAATAACTTGTTGACCCATCACCTCATGCTCTGTTGATATTGGTAGAAGTTTTGGAGGCACTGTGCCCAAGTTTAAACTCATGCAAGAAAAGTAAATGTTTTCATGTTTTGTCATGTTCATAAGGGCTTCTATGCTTCAAGAATATTTCTGTCTGAAAATAAGTTAAAAATTATTAAAGAGCACATATTAAATATTTATGTTAAAATTTACCTAATATATACCATGACTACTACTGTTAAAATGGCTTTTCAAAATATAACACTTTGAGTGGTTATTATTTTTGTAACAACATAATAACTTAAAGTTAGTCATCAAAAATTACTTTTGCTTATTTAAAGCAGGTTTCAGACTGCTTTTAATGACAACTTTTGTCATTTGAAATTAACTGATTGTACAACTATTGATGCCTTCCAGCAGAAAAAATAAACTCTATAATTAAAAACCTTCTCCAAATAAAGTAGTTGTTATAGGATTTGATGAAAATTAGTTAATTTAAATGAATTCATTGAAATTAATTCAAGAAAAATTACTTAAATATTTTTGCAAGGGTACAAACTTATTTTTACATCAATAAGAAAAATATATTAACAGAACATTCATAACAAAAGTATGATTATCACCTGAAGGTTTTGGTATCAGTATACATTAAGTCCTACCAACCATCTCTCTCTATAATCAGAAGGAGTGGTTGGTGGGCTTAAAAGTAATTAAATTTAATGTTATATATTTTGTTCGTATATAATCTTAGTCTGGAGTTGTACATGGTTTTTTGTCCTTGATTTTTGAGAGGACAAATATTCCAGATTATAGAGTCTGCTACCATGTCTGTGGAATTCAACTTTAAGAAGGGCATGTTTAAGCAAATAGATGGGATAGTGATGATTAGTCCTTTAGGGCCTACAATGGCCAATATATTTGTTGATTTTTATGGGTAGGAGTTACTTGAACATATTGAAGGACTCAGCTATTAAATTGCATGATACAATTTGTGTGTTTGAAAATGTGGCAGAGGTTTTTCATAAAGCACCCAGAATTGCATTTCATATATGAAAGGGAGAACAATGGTATTCTTCCTTTTTTTCAATTTCTTAGTGCACAGAAATACAAAATTTCTTATATCATTGTATTGCAGGCCTGCCTTTACATCTTTTATACTTGGTTGGATTATTTCTGTTTTAATAGCTAAAAATAAACTTGATTAAAAGCTTGGTTCATTGGGCCTTGGTTATGTGCTTGGAAACAAAATTAGACTCAGAAATTTACTCTTCAGATATTGTGGAATTCAGCATTACAGAAAATGTAATAATTTTGTAAATCTAGAAATATACTATTTGTATTTGCTAAGAATTGGTTAGTCTGGGAATAATTTGCTAAGCAAATTTCAGGTGGTATAAAAAAGAGAAAGGTGAACAATTTATGAATGTGTTAATTTATCAGGTTCAATGATTGTTGAACATTTGATTAAAAACCATCAGTGTTCTCAGTCTCATAACCTGAATATGTTCTCAATTCTAAGTAAGGTAAATATCAATTATCACCTGAAGATTTTGGAATAAGTGTACATTAAGTTCTACCAGAGGGAGTGGTTGGTGGGCTTAATGGTAATTGATCTTTAATATATTTTTTATTTGTATATAATCTCAGTCTGGAGTTGTACATATTTTAGTTGATGTGCATCATATTTTTGTCCTTAATTTTACTCTGATGGGAGAGGACCAATTTACAGGCTTAAGTTTTTAATTGTTATGTTTCAGTGCTCCTCTAGTAAGTATCTGACTCCTTCTTCTGTTCCTCTACTTTTGCAAAAGCCAGGTCAAAAATGGAGTATTTATTGTTGCCATAGACGAGCAGGTGCTTCCCAGTCATTACTTTCCAGTCTTTAAAAAAATGACTTTATGTCTTTGTGAGTGGCAAATTATTTTCCACTCTACATCCTTTTCTCCACAGACAAAAATTGCATGTCTTTCACTGCTCTATTGCTATTTCCATGGGAAGTACTCAGACAAATTACATCCCTTAGTTTCACCAGTTCTAACCTTCACAACTAACACCACCATGCTACACACATTTAGCAATCCACCCTTGTTCTCTTCAGATTCCACTGGTGAGATGTAAGTTTCACTTCTTTAAACCATTAATCATTGCATTGTGGAACAGACTCCAAATAGAATTTTTTTTCACTCTCTACAATTTTAACCTTTCCATGTCTAAGGCTAACTCTTATCTTCTCCACGTATCCCCATAAACTGTGCCTCTTACTTTGTAATTCATTATCTCTAGTGCTTCTCAGGCCTTGTATTGGGTGAACATGATTCTCAAAAAATAATTACCAGTTTACTGTATTTTACTTCAGTCCTTGAAACTTTTCTATGATGCTTATTGGTGAGCTTATATCTTTTGATTGACTTTTTCATGTTACTGCTATTCGTTAAAAAAAAATAACTGAAGGTTTCTTCCCATTTCAGGTACCATGTACAGGGAACACAAAAGTAAAACAAAAGCCTCTTTTTGGCTTCTCTAAGGGCAGCAACCAGAAGCTGTCAACTAAACAGAACCGGAAAGCATGTTATTTGACTGATCATTGCAGTGACTGTGTTGATGATGACTTCTTTACAGAAATGAACTGATGTGTCTGAAACTTTATAGAAAATTTGGTCAAAGTTACTCAAAATAATATCTTCATATTTATTTTTATCATAATTTTTCAGCCAAAGTTTTTAAATGTTCTTCTACAGTTCATCCAGGAATTGTTTCAGGGTGGTGAACATATATGGAAAGAAAGTTACTATTAATATGCATTCAAAATATTGCAGGAAGGAATCTCCCAGAAAGATGAATATGATGAATAACACTGGTTTATGGCCCTTACAAATATAAATGGTAACATTAGCCATTTCTCTATAAGGAAACATTCAGCATCTTTAGATTGGGTGGCCAGTGCTACTATTAGTTGAAATTTCTTAAAGACAATTTTTCAGGAAAATAGGTTTTTTAAGTCCAGTAGAGTTTTCTATAAAAAAACCTGTTTTACTGGAAGTTGGTATTACACTTTCCCAGTATTGATAGGGGTTTCCTTCCTAAACTTTCTTCTTTGCTTCAAGTGAAAATTTCCTGTCTCTCAATAATCGACTCAATTTTAGGATTGCATCCTTGACTATGCCAATATGCCTTCCAATCTCAGTGTTGTACTTACCGCCAACTGTTTGAACACTTATAAATTTTTGACTAAATTGTAAGAATTTTCTACAAAAAGAAATGAAATTCAAGATTTTTGACAAGATCCAAAGAATGATCTGTAATGTCATCGATTATCATCTAGCATCTCAAATTCAGTCACTTTCACTCTACTGTAAAATAGCTTTCTTTTGTCTTTTCAATAAATATTTTCATGGTAGTTGTTATTATTATGAGCTTTTCTCCTTGGTACCTTGGCAGTATTAATTTAACTATACTATTAGATTGGATATTAGGTCTTATGCTATTGTTGAAATAACTAGATCTAACTAAGTTCTATTTGAATAGTTTTTTTTTCAAAGTTCTTACCTGTAGAACATTCTTTCAATTTTTTGCTTCTATTCTACCTACCTTTCTTAAAAAATATTTAAATGCAATGCCAATCACAATCCACCTTCTGTCTTCTTGAAACTTGTTCTTTTATTGTCTTTACTCTCTACTAAAGTTTTCTCATTCTCTTTCCCTCCTAGTAAGCTCTTGTTTGTAAAAGAAAAAACAGTACAAAGATGATTCTGGTTTGAATAACATATGGAATAGCGTTACACTTAATTGCATTTGTTTTATCTGGTACCTTTTATCTCTTTTGGCTTTTGGTTCTGCTTCATTTTATTTTCAATGAAAAGGCATATTTTTTTCTGAATTCCATAGACGAGATTCAGATACATTTGGAGCAATGTCTTCATAGTGATTTTGTCATTGTACTATCTGAACATTCTGAGTTGCCTTTCATATTTGAGATAGATCCTTGCATGAACAGAGAACAGAATGTTTACTTGATTCTTACATATAAGTTGTTTTCAATTTTTGTCTGTCACATCTCATGTTTTCATCAGGGAATTTTCTATAAGGAACTTGTTTTACTGGGAATTGTGAGTTGAAAGCTTTAATAGTGCAGAATCACATACTATCACACACTAAGCCCATGAACATAAATACACACAAGAATATAAAAGCTTAACTATAGCCTAAAAATTTTTTAAGCATTTACCTATCTTAACACCGTAAAGAAGAGGCCAACTCACTATAATGCAATTAAGCAGGCATCCACTTAAGTACACTAAAAAGAAGATAGCACAAAAAGCAATAAAAAGCATTCAACCACTTACAAACACTACAACACACTAAAAAGACGTTAACACAATAAAAAGCAATTAATCATCTATAGAACCACTCATATATAAGGCCAGAAAGCAGTAGAAGATGAAGAAAAATCCCTGAGAAATGAAGACATCACAATAATGCCTTCACCAAAATTTGGAAGTTGGTATAACTCTGCACAGTTAAGTGACAAAACTTTTCTACATTAATTATATATATATATATATATATATTCCATCATTTGCAAAGTTATATAGCTTTGAAAATAATGGAAGACATTTGTTTCAAAGAACCTTTTTTCATCCAGCACTTCTTGAGAAAGATTCATTGAAACAACAATAATCAAAACAGCAAAATTGTAAAAGGTAAACACAGGATAAATAAAGAGCCACAACTGAAATAAGTTTATTACTAAAAACAAGAAAACTGTGTAAATAATCTGCTAGTGGGTATAAAACAGAACGCATGTTTTACTCATGACTCACCCACAAGACACAGAAAACAAAGAAAAGTTCTCTTCCTGCTTGTACAATGTTTGGTGATGAATCTTGATGTAAACTAATGTTTCACCAACCAAGCCCTTTGCAGCACTCTGAATGCCCTGTCAAATATTCAGAAGTGCAAACGGGATTGTTAACCAAATGAAGTTCAATTTCTGATTCACAAACTGACTGAGTCAAGAAATTACTGTTGCTAGCTCTACCCTGTCTTATATAGGCAGACAATATTATCTAATTTGGGTTTCAAACTGCAAGTTGTTTAACCTCACACCAACATTGAAACTGATAAATCATGGAAGTACTTTATAGGTAGGGTAAACTACTTTTATCCAACTATGGTAGTTTAAAATAAACGTGACAAAGTCAAGGTTCAAAAACCACAGGAGCCTTAAAATCTTGCATTCCACCATATGTGTTTTCATTTTTAAAGCCATATATAAATTTATTACCTCAACTATTCTAATAAGTGGGAACATCATATTTGAAATAGACGCCCCATTTTTATTTATTAAACAGTATACATTGCAATTATTAGTCTGTGCATTTAGGAAATTTTCGTAAAGAAAATGTGTCCTTTGCCAGGGATCTGACCAACTCCACCTTCATAGGAAAAACCACCATTTTATTAGGCATGTTTTACTGTTCAGCCATGAAGAACATCACAGCAAACAGTGCTCTGTTTTCCTTTTTTTTTTTTTTTTTTTAAAGAGAGATGCAGATTTGATCTCTGGTGGAGAAGATATTTTCTTTACTAAGATTTCTTGACTGTGCAGTCTAATACACACTGTTTAATAAATTAAAGTGGTTGACTAATTCTAATACAAAGTGTTTACTATAATAATGTTTATAAAAATAGTAATAGAAATGTTTGATTAAAAATATAGCCTGATAATTGTGTATAAGCATGAAACAAACTATTACCACTGGGTGTTGAACTCAATGCCCACTTTTAGATTTACATATGCTCTATCCCTGATACCGAACACTTTAACCAATAAATATAGCATACCTTAAAACTATATATAAGCTTAGTGGAAAGGCAGTGTAGTAGCTTCAGTTGGTTATGAAGACTGCATTTTGACTGACACTTTATCCAAGCCTCAACAATATGTTATGTCTAATAATCTTTAAACAAAAGTCTTGATTTTACTTTGTTTTTGTTAATTTTTGTACACAATTACAATGGGAAGAATTTCAAGTTAAAAAAAAGCAAACAAAAAATATTATCATTATTTCTCTCTAAATATTATCCACATTAGCATAGGTGATGAGGTTTTCTACAAATGAAATTATCAAAAGGAAGGAGAAATTACAAGTGCATTAGTAATCTCTATCACTTCAATATGGAACTTGTTTTATCAGGGGCTTGTGAAAATAGACAAAATCTTGTGAATGCTATCAAATGATCTGGGTATGATATATACACATGAAGAAGGATTTGGAAGGTACTTGTATGTATGTGCTAGTAAGTAGAGGACATACTAAATTGTAATTTCTATAATTAAAACTTGTTTCTTATTTGATTTTTTTAAAAGTCACTCAGCTAGTTTCAAATAAACATTTGTTTTTTTATTCTTGACTCTTTACTGTATTCTTATTTGTAAATGGTTTTTAAATTAAAGGAACATATGATTTGATGCAGTATGTGTTATGTTGTATTTTTTTTAACATAAGTTTAAAGAAGCAATTGAAAATCTATTCTAAAGAGTATAAAGTTGATTAACTTTCTTAATGACTGATTAACAGACAAACTGGATATTAAGCAGATGTTGCAAATATTCCAGAAATACTCAACTTCATCAGATATGCAGATGAAACAGTATTGATGCCAGATGTAAGAAGGAAACTATAAGAATTCCTAGAGAAGATAGTGAAGGAAAGCAAGAAGAAAGGACTAAGCATCAATTGCTTAAAGATTTACTGCATGCTTGTCAGCAAGAGGAACAGCACAACATATAAATTACAGATTGAAGAATTTAGATATCTGGGAAACATTAACAGAGCACAAAAAGTGCCTCACAGAAATCTGAACACTCATTGGTATAGCAAAAAATGTCTTTCAAAAACTGAGAAAAGTATTAATGAAATGGAAACAAACAAAGAATACTGAACTATTATTTAGTATTAATCCTGTTTTATGGCAGTAAATGCTGGATAATCCCCTCACAGATGAACAAGATACTTGGAGCAACAGAAATGTGACTCTACAGAATGATGCTGAAAATACTATTAACCCTCTAGGGCCATTCGTATCATATTTGATACAGTACTTCCCTATAAGGAAACATTTGGTATTCATTGACTGAGCAGTCAGTACTGCTTTCATTTTAAATTTATAAAATATTTCTCTTAAAAAAATTTTCAGGAAAATATTTCTTTCAAGGCTTGTTTTCATACTGTATCAAATATGATACGAATGGCCCTAGAGGGTTAACCGAATGTATAAGCAGTGACAAATTTCTAGAGACAATGACAGCAAAAAGGCCACTTATACTTAACATAAGGAAGAAATAGTTGAAACTTTTGAGGCCACAAAATTAGGAAAGCGGGCTTGGAAAATTTGATACATGTCAGCTTGAAAGTGAGAGGATCGATGACTTACCGGGGTAGTTTCAGCAAATGGCTGGTAGAGCCAAGTTTGGAAGAGATGGCAAAAAGACAAAATTAATTTTACCAAGATTTTACCATTTTGGGCCTATTGACAGTAGCACAGCATTTTTTAGTTGAAAAACTGGTTGAAATGTCAGTTTTTATATAATCTCTTGCCTTTCTCATCTAGTTGTCCTTGTGGTTGTTTTTAAAGAAGACTGAGTTACCGGTCTCACAATTTTTTACACTTGATTTAAGTTCTTTTGCCTTTTGACACCTTATCATTGCCATAATGCCAAAAATATTCATAAAAGCTTCTAAAATGAATCTTTTCTCCATTAATAATCTGCTAAACTCTTCTTTGCCTTCTATCAGCATGGCTGGTGTTTTAACATTGAAAAGAGTGACTTATTGCACCTTCTCAGGCGAATGTTCAATATAGCTATAAGTCTACTATTCATCCATGCTACTACATTTGGTCTGGTGCTCCTGCTATTTATCTAGAACTCCTTCATGAAATCCAAAGAAGAATAAGTAATATTATTGGTCCTGATCTGGTAGCTTGGCTCAGCTTCAGTCACTTTCCTACCACCATATGGTTGCCTCATGCATCTTTTATATAGATACTTTCATGGCAATTGTTCAGAGGAACTCTTCACTATAGTATGTAGGCTTTTTGAATTTAGCTGCAGTACTAAAGAAACTGGCATCAAGATCTCATCAATTTACAGTTAGGCTGGTTAGATGTCATCATAAATTTTATGCTAATAGTTTCTTTTCTCACACCTTTCACTTGTGGAACTCCCTTTTGGCTCCAGCTGACTTCTTCAAAAATTTAAATACAATGTCAATTGCTGTCTACTATGCTCCTGATTACTCTTCTTTTATTCTCACTCATGCTTGTAATTTTTCCACACCCTATAAACCTATGTGACTTTACTACCATGAATGGTGTGACTTTAATTAAAAAATATTTAAACTATGTTTCAGGCCTCCATAAAATGGAGTGAAATGCATGATTTTTTCTTTTTAAAGAAATGTTCTTATTTTTGTCCTATTTCTTTTTTAATTTTATGCTTGGGTTTTTATTTTTCACTCATCTATTCCAGCAGAATGTTATTTTCTATGAGAAAAGGATTGAACCCAAATTATCATTTTCTGATTACTATCTCTTAATTATTCTATATATATAGCTGCTTTCTTTTCATGCAGTATTCTTTTAAATAGTATCTGCATCTAAATAACATTGCATCTTGGCTTCTTTATATGGCTAGAATCACAAATTGAATAAAATCCAGTTCCGGGTAGTTGTCACTCTCCAAGGTTACATCTTTGCCATTGCATTAAAAGGGTGAAACGTAAAGATAACAGTAAATCTGTGAAGTTTGTCGTATCCCAAAAGGGAAAGAACCATATGTACTGGATAAGTTTTGTTATAAATTTAAAAAAAAGACTTGTGCAATATTCTGTTCAGTCAGGTGTTCCAATAAAAAAAACATCTTTAACTACTTTATATATATATATATATATATATATATATACATACACAATTCTTCCTCTCTTGTACTCTCTCTTTCTCTTTTTGTCATTATTAAACATGCATTATTTGTGAAGTGTATGAAAAAGTTATCTTCTCAACCCAAATCCCAAAACATAGTGCATGAAATTCCAAGTCATGCTATAGATGTAGGATTATATGTATGTTTTTTTTAAATATATATATATATATATATATATATATATATATATATATATATATAATAACTATAGTAATTATAACAATAGTAACTGAAATAATTCTGCTAATACTAGTAACAATTATACTATAATTTAGATTGTCTTGAATAACCCACTGAGAACGAACTCGGAGAGAAAAGGAGGGGAAGTAAAAAAAGAAACAAACAAAGGACATGAACAAAAAGTCAAATACTCGTAGGAAAGAAAAAAAAAACCAAGATGAAAACCCTAGTACTAAAGTGCTCAATACGAAAGTAGAGCAACCATATTTCCTGTATATATATATATATATAACTTGATACTACAAAACTTTATTAAAGCCTTGAATAGTACTGATAGAAACATTTTAATTCTAAAAAAGGCAAATATGTAAGGAACCTTTCAGCTAAACCATCTTCAGACATCAATCATTGGCAAAAACAATTTCTCTTTTATTAATCCTAACAAGAACAATTAAATCATTCAGGGGACTATTAAGGTAGGAGAACAAATTGGCACATAATTGAAAAATAAAAGTCATCTTCTGACAAATTTAGAAACTGATTTAATTTGTGTAAATAAAATTGATCACCAACCTGAAGAAGCACCAGGAAAAAATTATTAGTGTGCTTCAAAAAGTAGAACCACACAGATAAAGCTCTCCTCTCCTTTTGCCTACACAGAATAGATTTGATTGTAACTGCTTCAACAATTCTGAGTATATTCCAAGAATGTATCTTGTGTAATATTTGTTTGTACGTGTATAAAAAAACAAAAGTAAGGGTAGGGAAAAAAAAAAGAAAAAGAAAAAGGAAAATCAGGTGAGATTCCTTGAGAAGTGAAAAGAGATACAATATAATCAATTAAAAATAAGAAAGAAATAGTTCAGATAAAATAACGGTTTTCCAAGGCTACTGTAAAAGGGCAACAAATAATGATAATATCAAAATGAACTGGTTAAATATAGTTTAAGTTAAAAATTAAACAAGAAGAGAAATAGAGTTAGGAATGGAAAGTTATTCCATAATATAACTAAATTATATGGCAAATAAGAAGAAATAAAACAACTATTTTAAGGAATTTTAATTTTAGATTAATTATCAGGTGATTAAATCTCTGATGGCATTAATACCAACATAAACTGGTTAGACATAAGTTAAAAGTAAAATGATATAACTAGAAGGAATATAGATTTAAGAAAGGGAAGTTATTGTATAATATAATTATGCAATCAATAAGAAGAAAAGAAATAACTATTTAAAGGAATTTTAATTATTAAGAAGTTTGTATCTAAATTTAAATTTATGATGGCATTTGCTTATGAATTCTATTCAAATTTAGCAAATTTAGCTTGGGAAATTTTAATATTTTTTTTAACCAAACATAGATTACATCTATTGTAAAGTTTATTGGGGTTGTGGGCCAAACCTATTAATCTTGAACTCACTATTGGTTTAAGTCCCTCCTCACTGATTTTCTAAAACCTTCAGAAAAGGGAAGTTTGGAATTTTAGATTGGGGTTGGAAAAAAGTGTTTACATGGAGTAGTAATGCTTAAATTCTTTTGCTGAAATTCCAGTGTAAACTTGATAATTATTTTTGTTATTTTTGGGGGAGATGTTGGCTTGGTAGATCATTTGGGTATATTTACATTTACCTTCCATGGGACAAAAGTTGATGGACCTGCAATTGGAAGAGGTTATTGTACCAGTTTTAATATTAGTTCAATCTAAATTCTTTAAAATCTGTCTATTGTGAGAATTGATGATATTATCTATATTATGTGTGCAAGAATAACTAATTTTAATAGGATTTCTATTAAAGATTCAGCAGAGGGGGTTATTGGTATAAAAATGTTTGGCTGGAATTGGTGTTAATATTAAATATCAATAGGTTCCTTGGGTATTTATCTGCAAGCTGTTTTTTTTTTAATTTCTAATCAATATATATATATATATAGACATACACCCATATGCTGTAGGGAATTAACCAGTAGCTTAAAACAGAAGCCATAGAATGGTTTATGAATATAAAAAGGAAGAGAGAATCTACATTCATCCAAATTGATATTTATGATATATATTATCATTAAGTTTTTGTATTATTTTCATGTGTTCATATAACTTTCTCATTTCAGAGCACAAATTTTATGAGAATTGTCCAAAGGTTTTGTTTACTTTCAAGCACTTTCAGCTGTACATTATCAAGAATTAATTTTGATTTACTTGTAAATAAAGATATAAAACTTTATGCATATAGAGTATTGTGTATGTTAAGTTTCGAACATAGTAAGCACATTGTTACCATGTTCATAATAGATATTAAGTGTAGGATTTCTCTTTTTTATTAGTAATGCTTCTATTATTTTTATCTTCTTTTGCAAGTAGATTATGCTATTATGTATGTATTATTAACAAGTATATCACAGATAGGTCCTGGAAGATCTCAGTGTGTGTTTGAATGGAAGTTTTGTGGGAAAGGTGCAATGTTAATCTCCTCATCAATCTTGTGGTAGTGTAGCCAATTAATTGCTAACGGATTTGGATAGTTGTGGAACACAGTTCTGCAAAGGATATATAAATTCGTAAACAACACTGGTTCTCTGCAGTTTAGATTTTGCAGATGAATTGTTATTAATGATGATGAGGTTAACAGTTTTGAATGTTTTATAATGGATAATTTAATTTTTTTGTTTGAATTGTTGCATAATGTCGGATGGTACTGTGAAGTGAAGATTAATCCCATCTGTAATTATTGTGCATTTGATTTTTGTAAAAAAATACTAATGTTATTGTTTTTGTCCACGTATTTTTACTTGCCATTGGTTATGTTACGAAGAAAAAGTTTAATGTGGTAAGCAAGTAAACCATTTGGAAAGCCATTTTGGAAAAGTTTTTATTTCAATTGGTGGAGCTCTTTGAAGAAAAGCAATTTGGAAGATGAATTCTTGTAAACTCTCATGAGGAAATTGTTACTAACACCAATTTTGTATTGAAGAGGACATTGATTAATAAAGTTAAGGTGGCAAGAATTTTTGCTAGTGGGTCTTTTATATACTAAAGTAGGGAAAATATTATCCCTAGAATCTACAAGAACATCCAGAAATAGGAGTTTGTTTTTTTGGCTAAACTTATATGTGAAGTAGAGAACAGAATTTTTTCAAAAGTAGTTTTAAGATTATTGTTTTATTTTTTTATTTGTCAGCTAAAAGGAAAGTATCATCAATGTATTGAACATATATTTTTGGTTTAGTAACTTTTTAAAAACTATGTTTTCAACATGGGACATATAAAAGTTTGAAAAGCAGAGACCAAAAAGATTTTCCATACTTACATCATTAGTTTGTGTGTAAATATTGCCATGATAGTCATAGAAAGGTACTTTAGTGGTGCAGGCAAGTAAGAGATTTTTAAGAATATTGGAATTGATAGATGTGGGTGGGATTAAATTATTTTTATATACAAATTAACTTATTATGCCAACAGTTTCAGCAACAGGTACATTAGTAAATAGATTTTAGAGATCAAGCGATGCAAGGGTGCCATTGTTTGTTGTAGTCGATTAAAAATTTGATGGAATTTATGGGTTGACTTAATAGTATAATTGGTATACAGGTATGGGGTGATAATATCATTAAGGAATTTTTATAATTGATATACAGGTGTTGGGATCTGAGAAATTATGGGCTGTAAGGGGTATCCAGGTTTATGTATTTTCACAGTACCATATAAATATCCAGGTTGATAATCACCAATAATATTGTTGATTTTAATGTATCCTGCAATGACATTGTTGGATGTTATGAGTTTATTATTGTGTGGTAATTTAATTTATGCCAAATTACATAAGTGTTTGATTTATCTGCCTTTCAAATGATGATGACATAGTTGTTTTTTAGTTCTTTAGTGGTATTTGCGAGTTTTGTTGGAATGTGGTTGTGGATATTGTGTGAAAAATGATCTTTTAGACCTTTCAGCCCTGAGGAGATGTTTGAGATTTGGGTGGAGTTTTATTAATTTGCCTTTTTACAATTGGCATAATGACTGTAGAATTTCAATTTCAGTCTTTTTTGTGAGGAGGTTAATGAAACCCGCATAAAAGAGATTGTTGTCCAATTGAATTCACTATATCTGAAGTCTTTTTTATTATGGAAAAATTCAAAAGTTTTTAATACACAGGAAGTTCACTTCAGGGAGCAAAGAAAGGAAAAAGAAAATTTGTAGCAATAAGCAAGGGAAAAAAGAAAGAATTAGGGAAAGAAAGAGAAGGAAAAGGAAAGAAATAAGGGAAGAAAAGTAGGAAGGGGAAGTGAAAAAAGGAAGAAAAGAGTATGTTAAAATTCAGGTGTCTGAAATACAGTTTCAGAGGTTGGAAAAAAAGATCAAGAGTGGTAGAGAATTAGATTCAACTTGATATGTGAAAGGGAACATTTCAAAAATTAGGTATATGAAGTGCAAAGAAATCAGAAATAAGCATGTCACAGGAATAGAAGAGGGAAAGAAAACAGGAAATGAGGAAGAAGGAAAGAAGAAAAAAGGCAAGATAGGAGAAAAGTCATAGAAGAGAGGGGGTAGGAAAAATGAGAAAAAGAGGAAATGTTTGTTGGATCTGCAGATGTGACAAGTGTTAGCTCAGAGAGGGTGTGAGGGATGGATTAGATACACAAAAAGGAAAAAAGAAAAAGGGGGAAACTGAAAAAATAGAAAACATGACATAATTTGGCTTTGCCAAAAGTTTTTCTGAAATTTGTAATTTCAAAATAAAATAGTATTTGACTACTGTGAGGTTGAATTAATTTACGTTTAAATCTACCACAGGAATAAAAAAAATATTCTTATTTGTGCAAAGCCACTTCTGGTAGTCATGAGTTATCTCTCTTTAACTTAACTCTCTAAGTTATTTGTTCACCACTACTGTAGTCTGGCATTGAACTCACAACTCTTTGATCAAGTCACTGGAAAGTAACCAACATCTATATCCACTGGGCCATTTATACAACAACTGGAACATTGTAAACATGGCAGCAAATATGAGGACAATAGTCCGAATAATGTAAACAGTCTAAATACTACCTCATCTCAGAAGTATACATAAATAATTTGATGGTGCTGATTCCAAAAATGACCTTAGATTTTCATGGTTAGCTACTGTTTTAGCTTTACTGAAATTGTTCATTTTTGGAAAAAACATCAATTAACAATCTTGGTTGATTGCAACATTTAGTTAAAAAAGTTTATAGAAACTCATCAATTTTCATGTAAGCCAAGCAAATAATGTCAGTTACCTGAAATAAACTATTTTTATAAGGAAAAAGTGTTTTTAAGTAAAAAAAAATTTAAAAATAGAAATACCAAATTGTTGCACTGTATTGCCAAAATTCAAATTAATTGATAAACTGTATCAATAATAGACGTATTAACATTCATTTCTTACTTAGCCATCTAGATAAACATTTGGATAATTGCGGTGATGTGAGTGATGACCAAGGGGAACAATCCTATTAGGATATCAAACGGTGGGACAAACAAATGATGGTTGACTACTGCTGAATTATCAAAAGGGAATTTAAGAACATTGAACATGATAGATCAGGAAAAAATTTTTTTACAGTAGTTCTTATGCTCACAAAGGTTTTATTTCTGCTGTTAATTTGTTATTTAATGAAAATACTTGTTGGTCTTGGTATATTGAATCATGTTATTTTTAAAGACTTATGGTTTGATTGTTATTGAAAAAAATAGTATTTCCCTATAAGCAGACAATATTTGTTGGTTTAAATACAAATTGAGAGGTTTCTACAATTTTACTTTGAGAAATATTGTCATCGGTGAATACAGAAAACAAATGAAAAATGCGTCATCTGTGATTGTGATATGGACCCGGTATGGGACCATAAAATAATGAATCAACATGGTGGTAGGTCAAGAACATATATTACATCAACAAGAGATACAAACAGATACAAAGAGAAAGAGTAATAATAGCTTGGCTACAAGTGACCGACAAACAAACAGACTAGGCTGAGCTGAACTGAAGTTGTCCATTATTAAGTGGGTAACTCCCCACAACAGATTGTATTAGATTTTATCACACCTTGAGACTATTGTCTCAACTGTTTATTAGTTGTCTTACAGCTATTGTCTGCAATGCATGTTGCTCCAAGGAAGTGTATGAAAATTGTAACACCGTATAAACACACTGGCAGACCTGACAGAGATTGAAGATATTGTTGGTGTCAGCCTTTCAACTGTTAGTGATGTCAAGGCAAAGAAACAAACTGGATCCATCAGTCCAAAAAATAAAGGAAAATACAATCAAAAGAGAAAAACAAAGCCAAGTGACAATGTATACATGATCAGGGAAAGTGTGAAACATCATAAGAAGACGTTACTCATTTTATAGCAATTAATTTGCACAATGGTGTGTATCTGTTTAACAGTTTCTTTAAAAAATAATTAGCAAAACTGTTACAAGAATTTCATTAATTTTAAAACACTGTGATTTATCTTTCTTTACGAAATTAAATTTTTTTATCTCTAAAAATAAACAAACATGTCTATAATGTGTGGTTGATGGAAGAATTGTTGTCTAAATTACCCCCCAAAATAAAAATAACACTTAGATCTTATTTTTACAGATATATTTACCAAAATTGCACAAAATTATCTTGAAATACTAAAGAATACATTTATTTAATAAAATCCTCAGTGACTTTAATCACAACCACCAGATGACTTCAGAATCTCTTGCCTCTTTTCTGGGTGGTCTTCTTGTTTAAGTTGATAAATGTTGTCATAATACTGTTTGAAAAACTAAGAAAAATAATCAGTTAAATTTAATTTTTCTTGTCTGTCATATTCAATGAAACATGTTTCCCCAAATATACTTTATATACACACACGCACACACATGCACACACACACACACACACACACACACGAATGCAGCTATAATCCTTGCCTTCAGTTCATCTTTGATGTTACACAAGGAGTTTTGTTTATGCCTTAGCTGAACTACACTCCACACATAATAATCAAGAGGGTTGCAGTATGGAGAGTTAGGTGGCCAGATGTAAGATGTACTGATGCCCTGTGTCAAGATGAATGGAGACATGTTACCATCACTAGTGACTACTGCAAACATCTTTAGACTCATCCGACTCTTTCCAAATCTCGTTTTCAGATTGACACCCAAACACTTTGAAATGTTTGCTTAGAAGCTTTCGCTGTCATTGCTAAGCATTACAGAAAGCTGTTTTCAAATTTCTAGCAGAGTGAATTGTGTCTTGGCTCTCTTTTTCTCATAGATGATTCTCAACTGACCTTACTATAGTGTGGAGTTAGCAGAATAAGAAACAATCAATGCATGAAAATAAAAATATAAAAAGGTGTTAATTTACCTCTCTCACCCTGTATGTATGATACCAAAACTCACTGACATCTTGGGGTAAAAGTACTGATTTCAGACAGATGTTTTCTTGCAGAAATGCCTTGGATCAAGTGATGGTCAGGGGTGTGATCTGGATTAAAAAATTACAGCAGAACAAAGTGGACATTAGTTGATAAAAGTAAGAAAAGGTTCTTTAGAGAGAAGAGAGGAACAGATCTTTATATATATATATATATATATATATATATATATATATAGACCCTGAAAAGTACATACAGCACCTGGCAAAATATTATGGAATCACCACATTTAGAGGACTTTTTTACTTCATAGAAAATAAAAAATGATGGATAAAACACAAAACAAATTTTGTTTAGCAACCAAACATTCTAGTTTCATGAAAAATACCTAAAGCAAATTAAATTTAGTTAGATTGAGATATTTTTTTCTAGGTTAAGTAGAGGAAAATATTATGGAATTGTTAACAATAAAAATTAAAATTACTATTTTGTTGCTTCTTGTCAAGCTTTTATAAAGGCCTGGATTTTTTGAGGCATGAACTTTTCAGATGAAAGCAATATTATCCATCAAGTTGGTTCCATCCAACTTTATAGAAAAAAGTCAATAGATCAGCTTCAAAAGATGGGGCTCTATTATGTCCCAATATTTTAATTTTCACTTAATTTTAAAGTGAATTGAAAACTTTGTGGTTAGCATTTTTTTCATACAATTATTATTAAATTGTCCCATTCTGTGATGTACACCAAAGTACACTACTTAGACTTTACATTTTGATTTGATAGTCTCAAATTTTTTTTCAATTATCTCATATTGATTTGCCTTTCCTGAAAAAATAGAAAACCAAAACAATTTAACATTTTCTGCTTTGTGGTGAGATACATTTATCATCATTAAACATATTTTCCATTGATGGAATGAAAAAAAATTGTCAAAAATTCAATGTCTACCTGTCTGTTGAAGTAATTGTCATTTGTTTACATGTTGGTGGGGATTTTTGTTTAGATTTTTTCTGGTCTGTCATTCTGTAATTCTGGATGTGCATTGTGATGCCGTCAATATCAGCTCAGAAAAAACAATAGCTGAGTTAAACTTTCAGTCAAATTTGTTGCATTCACTTACGCACAAATACTGTTGGGAAATGTATTAATCTGCTGCTTCTCCCATTATTTATGGATTAAATAGCAGTACAGATTGGGTTCTATTGACTTGGTTGACAACCAGTCTACCACAGATGGTGACAGCAACCTATTGCAGGAAAATCTTCTTTCCAATCAGTCATGTCTCTATTGAGACATGATCCCCCTAATATTCATCACATATGGCACTTAACTGACTGAATTCTATTTCATTTGACCAATTTCTTACATTTCTCTCAGAGGCCTTTAAGGCTGATTCCATCCATTTTATTTTCATTTGTTTTAAGAGACAACTGAAGCTTCTGGGACGCATAATTAGGAAGGTGGGCATAGAGAATCTGATAATCACAGGGAGGATAAAGAGAAAGAGGAAGGGACATGGGAAAACAGTGCATAACATATTTGAGAGCAAGGTTTGGGAGAAATAGCAAAAGACATTAAGAGCTATTGGGGACAAGAAAATATGGAGGGTCATGATCGCCTACATCTGTAAGGGACACAGTGTATAAAAAATGAATACAGTAATAACTCTAAGTAGACTCTTGTGAAGCTTTATGTGACTCATTTAGCTTTATTGCTAAAAAACCTTTATATTATTGTGATGGATGGTTACAAGTGAGAGGGGAAAAGAGATGAGCTTATTTTATTATCACATATATATGTATGTTGTGCTTTCAAAGCATCCTCCTTGGTCTCACTCTCTCAATCAATCTCAAGTGTAATGACTGCTGTATCTACTACTAGGAAGTTTGGGTCACTGTCAAGCCAGAAGATTTTTCTTATCAGAATCTATTTTCACAATTATAAATCTACCATTTGTCTGTGAATTGTTTAGTCGTGTGTCCCTGTTATTCAACTTGTGGTTCTTGACAAACTCCAAAGCAGGATCTACAATGTAACTGATGTTGACTTGGCAGCTCGTCTTCACTCACTTTCTCACAGACTGGAGGTTGCTTCCCTTTGTCTTTTATATAAATATTTTCATGGCTTCAGCTCTGACAAGCTTCTTTTCTTTGTCCCCCAACAATATGAATTTACTCACTATTGTGGAGTTATTGTTGAAATAAATAACGAGAAGAACTCGGAAACAATGAAATAAAATAATGTATTAACAAAATACAGTTGTTACAGCTGAGTTGTGTCTCCACTCAGCTACAGGACAAATCAAGTTACGACCTTTACTCTCTGAGTCTCTGGATCTGACTGCCCGGAAGACAGATCCTGATAACCGGACGTGACGTCAGGAATAGTCCATTAGTCAATCGACTGAAAGGGGTGCCACCCTAACAGTCGTGTTACTAGATTGACATCAAGGCTCCACCCTTTTATCATAAAAATAGTCAAAGTACTGCTACTTCTACACCCTCAGATTCATTTCTTGCACTTTCTGCTTGTGGAACTACCTTTCGTTTACTTGCCCTCTTGGTAGCTACAAATGTTTAAATGTAATATCAATACCATCTACCGCCTTAAATCCATCCACCCTCTCATCCTTTCTTTGACTTCCCCTGCACACCAGTGGCAGTTTTGCCTTGCTTGGGGTGAAATGATTGTAAAAAAAAAATATATTGTTTTGAGTTTACTTAAAGCTTTGACAGCTATGTTTGACTTTCACAGTTCATTTTATAACTTTTCCATTTTGTTTGTACTTGTACGAATTTTCATCTCAAAGGAATTTTGTAACCTTTTCCATCATTTTAATTTACTGCTCTCTTGGTGGAGCCATATTTCTTTTCACTTAATCAAGTTTAATAACTCAATTAGTTCTATAAGTAGTCTCTTCTAACTGTAGACCAATTTGTTTGTTGACACATATATTGGTATTTGTTTGAGAAGTGCAAATTATTAAATGATTTCAAAATTTTTTTCTTAACACTGGATGATACCATATATTTTTCTTGCTACTTTATCAGGCAATTTATTCCATTAATTTAAATAATTTAATCTGGTCTGTTGGATGTCCACAATCTCTTGCAACTATCAAACAAAATTGTTTTGTACTAAAACTGTAATTTGTTAATTATCTTCAATATATTAAAGAAAACAAAAATGAGATGAACATCCTCTATGTGTGTATATTTTTGCCAAGGTTTGTATGCATATAGATTGGTAAATTTAAAAAAGCATTGTAAGAAATTGAGTGATGTTTGAAGAGAACAGGCCAATAGAGAATAACAACCATAAAGATATAAATAATTGAAATACATTAGAACTGACTCAAATATATAATCAGTGAAATTGTCTTATACTTGTAAAATCTACTGAAAAATAAAATAGTTCTTGATATTATAATATTCAGAAACTAATGATTAAAACATTGTTTTTTATATTAAGCAAGACGACTGGTGTTTTAAGTTTTCTTGTTCCGCTTCAATAAATAGTAAAAACTGCTCAGTCTGAAAAATTCAGATGATTAAGTACTTTAAAAGGAGCTAAGTTAATGATTTCTCTATTAAAAACTTTTATCACTTTCATATTTTCAAAGAAAATCAAGTACTTTAGTGTGAAAAAAAGAAAATACCGCTTCTTACAATTTTATATTAAGAGATTTCATCTTAAAAACCCAACTCACATTTCGAACCTAAATCAAGGGTTTTAATGTTTAAATATGTGAGGTAAGTTTTCTTTTTATGGCTAAATCCTATAATTTAGTATGAAATTGTTTGCAAGGGTATTTTAATTTTAATACTCTTTCTTTAGTTTGAAAACTTAAGATGTGGCAAAAATATTTAAACAATAAAACTTTTATTTCAATATGAAAAGGTGAGTTTGAACAATTTCTTTAAATTAAAACCAATGATTTACCATGAAATTGCAAGTTGGGGTAAATTTTAAATACTTTATCCCTTAATTTAGTTTTAAAACTTGAGACAGGATAAGATTCTTCTCAAATTTTTATTCCCAAAACTTTGATTTATTTAAATGTGAGGTAGGTTAAAGTTTAAAAATCAAAACCTTATATTTAGTTTGCATTAGAAGCATTTTGTGAATATTTATTTTCAAAATTATTTTATATCCATCAATGTTTAATTTTTGTCAGCAAAGAGAAAACCCCAGCATACAAATTATAAATTGAAAATGCCAAAATTGAGCAAGTACAAAAATTTAAATATCCCATAGGTGATTAAGATAAGATGAAAAATGTGACATCAAAATCAAAAGAAGTATAAGAATATTGAAAAATGCCTTCAAAGATTCAAATAAAATAATAATACGAAAATTTCACTAGAAACAAAGAAAAGAGTATTGAATTGTTATTTAATATTGGCAGTGAGTACTAAACAATCTTCTTAGATAAAGAATAGATTTGAAGCAACAGAAATGTGGTTCTATAGAAAAATACTGAGAATGCCACAAATCAAACATGTGCAACAACCAAGTTTTAGAGAAAATGGAAATAAAAAGACATTTGAAAGATAAAATTGAAATTTCTAGGGCACATAATGAGAAAAGAGTGCTTAAAAAAGTTAATACTCATAGGACATATTGAAAGCAAAAAGAGAGAAAAACAGTGTATAACCTACCTAACAAGCATCTGTAAATGGTTGGCAGAACAATGATTAATAGAAATAGACAAAATTTACTAAGAGCTATAAAGTACCGGAAATTGTGGAGAGCCATGATTGCCCACTTCTTGAAGTGACATGGCCCATAAAACTGAGGTGATGCAAGGTGGCATCAAGTCATACAAAAGAGTAAACCAAATATCTTAGAGAATCATTTAAATAATTTTGGAAAGTGATGAGGTTAGTTTTTGTGCAAAGATCAAAATTAGCAGAATAGAAACGGTATGAAATTTAACTTTGTTTATCAAGCCACACTGCAATCAAGATTGTGGCATTTGGCTTTTAAAATTCATATGTTCATTATAATGCATTCTTGTTATTTTTACATTGTACTAGTACGCAGGGTATGAGGGGTTACAGGGAATGAGACTGAATGAGAAAACTGAGTATAGGGATGATTGAGAAGAGGACAAAATACGAACGGTTTTCAAGAAGACATTTAAATTTTTGAAGATTGTAGTTATCAGGGTTGGAAAGGAAACTACAAGACCTCCTACAGAAGGTAGCTGAAGAGAGTGACAAAAAAAAAGACTACAAATAAATTGCAAGAAAACCGAATGCATGGTCATCAGCAAAAAGAGGAACCCAAAATGCCAAATACAGGTGGGGGATACTAAAATCAAGCATGTACAAGAATGTAAATACCTGGAAAGTATTCTAACAGAAGACGAAAGTGCGACACAGAGATCCGAAAGAAAACTGGCATGGCGAAGATGTGTTCCAGAAGATGAGCAAAGTATTATAACAAAGGAAACTTTCACTAGAAACAAAGAAGAGAATATTAGATTGCAATGGGATGTCAGTTCTTCAATATGCCAGTGAATGTTGGACAATATCATCAAAAATGAAGGAAAAACTTGAAGCAACTGAAATGTGGTTCTACAGAAGGATGCTGCGGATATCATGGACCGAGCATGTGAGCAATGATGTGTTGAAAAGAATGAAAATGAAATTAATATTGAGCATCAGGAAGAAACAACTGAAGTTCCTGGGACATGCAATGAGGAAGAGGGCTTGAAGAACCTGATACTAACAGACCAGATAGAGGGAAAAAGAGACAGGGCTTGAGTATATGGATGACAGAACGGAGGTTGCAAGATGTTACAGGAGAAAGCGTGCTAAGAACCACTGGGGATAGAGAGAATGGAAGGCCATGATAGCCTACGTTCTGAAAGAACAAGGCATATAGAAGAAGAAGTTATCAGGGAAGCAAGTAAACAGAAGGGATTTCCAAAGGAGGAAGAGCGAGAAAAGAAACTGTTGGAGTAGAAGTATGTATGTTGCATTTTGCAACATACATACAGTTGCATTTAGCTATTTCGAAAGTAAAAGAGTGAAACCTAGACGCTAGTCTATTAAAACGCTTAAATTTATGTAGTTAAGGCACCAGGGGGGAAAAAGCTTGTCAAAGTAGTTGCCATGAAAATCTTTATAGAAAAGTCAGAGAAAAGCCACGGCACGTGAGAAAGTGACTGAAGTCGAGATGTTTGGTCAGGATCATTTACATTAAAGCTTCTTCTTTGTATTTTGTCAAGAGAATGTATAGTAAAAATACCAGACCAAATAGTAAAAGAAAACGCAAAAAAAGGGGGCTAACCATCAAATGGAAGTAAATTGAAAGTACGGTCATCAGCAAGAGAAAAAACCCAAGATGTATGTTAACGTACAGGAGATGTCAATTTCAGGCAAAATTTCTGGGAAGTATTTAAGATAAAATGCGAAATCAAAATCCTCATATGCTTTGAGCTAACGAAATAGGCATTTCTAAATCTAAGTAAAATGCTGAGAAACAGAAAATATGTTAGAAGCAAATAAGAGTGCTGAATTTCTATGTGATATCCATCCTTTTATATGAAAGTGAATATACAACTTCTCCGTAGATGAGAAAACTAGAGGTAGCAGCATTGTGATTCTACAGAATAATTGTGAAAGTTTCATGAATGGAGTAAGTAATGACGGAATCTTTAATGGGAAAAAAAGAACACTTATACTCAGAATCAAGAAGAAAGAGCTAAAATTTGTTGGACGCATAATGAGGAAGGAGAACTTACCACTGGGCATATTGAGAGTCAGTCAGTTTAGGTGCCATACGTGATACATGCTTGGGCGATCATGTCTCGAAAGAGACATGACTGACTGGGCAGAAGATTATCCCGGAGTAGGTTGCCATTGCTTTCTGCGGTAGAGTGGTTGCCGACCAAGGCTATAGGACCCAATCTGTTCTGCTATTTAACCCATAACTGGAAGGAAGAGACGGATTAATACCTTTCCCAAGGGTATTTGCGCGTAAGTGAATACAATGTATTCAGTTGGAATTCGAACTCCGCTCCCCAGTTTCTCGTCGATATCCACTGTACCACAACGCACATCCATAAAGTTGTCTGAATAACTTGCATAATAATAAAAATGGCTAATCTCACACAATATATAACAAATGAATAGGGAATTGAAGAGGTTTAGAGAGGCCAAAGAACACATTGACCGAAATGGTTTCATAGCAAACTCATAATGACTTTTTATACTAAAATTATTTGCATTGCCTTTTCTGTTTGTTTATTTTATTTCGATCAGTCTGTTCTCAAATCAAATTGTTTTGCATGTCGCATTGACATGTAAGACTTGTATCACATAAACCATTATTATCTCAAAACAATTTCCTATAATTCTGAGATGAGGTAGTATTTAAACTATTTACATTATTCGGACTATTGTCCTCATCTTTGCTGCCATGTTTACGACGTTTTGACCGTTGTACGCTCCGGCCTTCTTCAGATGCTAAGAATTTCGTACCGAACCCTTTATTACGATCAGTACCAGGCCACAGCAGTGACGAACAAATAACTTAGAGAGTTAAGTTAAAGGTAGATAACTCATGGTTACCAGAAGTGGTTTCGCACATGAGATGAGAATGATATATCCCAGTGATCGTAATAGAGGGTTCGGTTCGAAATTCCTAGAACCTGACAAAGGCCTGAGCGTACAATGGTCGAAACATCGTAAATATGACAGTCCGAAAAATGTGAATAGTTTAAAAACATTGCATATAAAATAGCTAGAATTTGATATTAGATTACCCCTAAGAAGTTGGTAAGCAACCAACCATTTAAATTGTCTTACACTGATAGAATATGGATACTTTTCGTATAATGTAAATTTGTTACTCATGATTTCACTGTAGAAAAAAAAACATTGCTACTCCGTCAGTAGGGCTCAAAATATGTCTATTGCATCTTCTGTAGTTGGAAAAGACGCACCCCACCAGAAGTATCCACATTGTGGGCAGATACTTGCAGACAGGTAAATCTGACTAATGAGCATCAGTGCAGATCGAACTTATATCTACCTTCTTTTTTTAAAGCAGAACTTAATTTACTGTTCGTTGCTTGTTCATACTGAACAGATGTGACTTTTTGACTCTTCTGCAAAATGGACAAATGACTTTTTGATTCCTCTGCAAACCAGATAGATATCTACCTGTTTATGATTTCATTAATTTTTCTGTCCTATAAGAATGCTATTCCCCATTAAATAACCCAACAAGACTTGGTATGTTATCAAATTAACCAACTTAACCCTAAAAAACCCGGAAAAACAAATCTGACATAAATATCAATGCAGTCATTACAGAATTCTTCTTTTATATCTATAATGTAAATTCAGTACTAAAGAAAGTGCTATTTACTCTAGAAATATTTTTCGAATGCTTTTATTAAAGAAATACTTCAAAATGACAAAGTAATCAACAGTGATCATGAGTTACTTTAAATGCCAGTAAGTTACTGAATTATTGTATGCATAATACTAATGCGCCCTCAAATGAAAAGAGCCATTTTCTAGGATTGGAAATCATTGTGTTTCCTTTCGCCGAGCCTGTGATTACGAGTTTAACACAGCTAATTAGCGAACGTTTGATCATCCGCCCACTACTTACAAATGCTGGTCAATTGAAAAAGATTTTAAATAACCATTCACAAATCACCGATATCGAAATAAAGTAAAAGACAATAGAAAAATACCGTCATCTATCGATTAGCTTCCGGATATTTTTCACTCCTCTTGTCTCCTAACATGTGTTTGAACGAATTTTAGTATTCAGGATAGGACTTGGGTGAATATTGCGTCTCCATGCTGGCGTCATGAGTAAGAAATCACTTTGGGGTTTGTTATTATAAACGTGTGGGTGTTTTTTTTTCCTTTTTTTAAATTTGATACATAATGGAAACAAATGTTAGGCTGCTATCCAGTTCCATGGCCATCAGATGGGGACGGGTCATTATTGCCTTCCCTTCCCGCTGTTTGTAACATGAAACATGTCTTTTAAGATCGAGTTAAGAAAGAAACAAGGATCTGAGGTTGAACCTGTCATTGTCCCGTAGAAACAGGGAGAATCGATAGTGGATAGGTCAACAAAGTTCAGCAGGAGTTATAGCTTTCTTTTCGTATATACATGTGTGCCCATAACGATATCGTTTTCTGAACGCGCTCAAGTATTCCCCTTTTTCTAACTATCTAACCTGCTAACTATCTATTCATTCTGTTCACATATATATATATATATATATATATATATATATACAGTACTGTGCAAAAGTATTAGGACAAGAACTATTTTATCTTTTATGAGGCATCAAAATAAAGTTTAAAATCATACTTGTCCTAAAACTTTTGCACACTGCCGGTAGTGTGCAAATGTATTAAAATAGGGGGTGATTTTCCTAAAAATCTCACTGAAATTCAAATACAGGGTGAAAAGCCAAGTAAATTGCTAATAAATATTAATTAATTAAAACTAGGTGTAAAAGAAATGTATTAAAAAGAAGTTATATTTAAATTTTCTTATTTTCTATTAAACATCTATGGAATATTTTAGATAAAAAATTGATAACTCTAATGTTATTTCACAAGACACACTTTGGGAACAAATACAAGCTGCTTGGCAGGAGATACCATTAGATACATTGAAGAAGCTTGTGATGTCAATGCCAGACAGAATGAAGGCTGTGAACAAAGTAAAAGGCTATTATACTAAATATTCAATTTATTTTGTAACAAGTATTTTTTCTTGTTAAAGCATTTGTTGAGTAAATCAAATAAACTACTTTAATTAAACTGTTTATTTTCTGCCAGTATGCCTCATAAAAGATAAAATAGTTATTGTCCTAATACTTTTGCACAGTTCTGTATATATATATATATATATATATATAAACTTATTTATAAATGGAACTTTGTCTGTGTGCGTATCCGTTACCTATAGACCCCGAAACGGTTAAACCAATTTCCTTGAAAATTTACACAGTTGTACTATAAGCATCTGCGAGTGTTCTTAGCTAGGTTTTGTGTCGAGGTACACATGATAAATATCGAAAATCGAAAAAAATCGGTTTATAGAAGGAGTGGTCCGATTTTAATCAAATTTGATACACTCATAGGCAAAGACATAAGAAACGATATTCAGAAGTTTCAATGTTGCAGTTCTTATAATAGTGCAGAAAATCGATAATATATATATAAAAGGCAAGATACCGGGTCTGATCAAAATCAGTTTTTCAGCCCTTTTATTTTAGTTTTTGCTTCGGGTTTGGATCAAAGTAGGTATAATTGTAGTTCTTAGTCACAGCCATGATATCATTTACTCAGAGGACTTATTTAGCCTTCAAAATTCAGTTTACGACGAAAAAACTTATTTGATATCGATACCAGGAAATCAAAATTTGATTTACATCCATTGCTTTTCAGTCTTTCGTGCCAACGTCCAAACAGTCTGAGCTCCAGGACCATGGATTAGTTTTAAAGCTTTCATTACACCCAAGCAACGCCGGGCTATCCTGCTAGTATATATATATATATATATATATATATATATATGTGTGTGTGTGTGTGTGTGTGTGTAAAATATATAAAGGGTGAGGCAAAAGTCGTGCACTGTATGGCTTAATGGTGATTTTCTAAGCATAGCTTAGATGTGGCACAAGGCCGAAAATATGGGACACCCAGTGGGGATCGAACGCACTACTCAATTGTAATGATTCTAAGGAGACAAGCTTGCTAATAAATCTAAGAGGTCTTGTTGAGTGCCATATTTGGCAACAAAGATAAGGACAGTAGTCCGAACAATGTGAATAGTGTAAATACATTTCAAATTTGTCATTTATTAAACGCACATGAGAAATATTGAGGAACTTAACGGAAGATGTATGCATGAATGCAGTGAAATGGCAGATGAAACTCTCCGATCTATTAATGAATCATGCAGGCACAAAATTGAAATGTGCCTTGAAAAAGGGCATCTTTGAAGAGTACATATTTGAGTAACTAGTAAATAAAATTACATTATAAACATCCAATCACAAAAAAAAGAACATAACGCAACAACGACCAAAAGAAAAATAAAATAAAAAACACAAGCCCACAAACATAAACAAAACCACCCAACGATGACCCAGGAAAAAACAAAAATGTCACGCAGCTAAACATAGCAAAAGAGGCCATCCCAATTAAACAAATACTCATTCACGCATACACTAAAAAATAAAGTAAATCAAACAACTACACAATAAAAATAAAAAGGAAAAAATAAACAAAAATAAAAACCAACCAATCACAAACAAGACCATGAATGATTTTCGTAACATTGTCTGTCTACAGTTGTCTATATTACGATACGCTTTTAGAGCAGAGATTGATATTTATAAGAAATCGAAAGTTATATGTTTAAAAGGTTTGATTCGGCTTCGCTTAGACTCTGAAATTATTCATGGTCTACGCATCAGATCAATTGATGGTCTTCTCTATGTTGTTAGGAGTCGCAGGTTCTAATCCTGCCAAATGACAGACATTTTCGGAACAAGATTTCTCAAAAATACTTAGGCCGGTAGAGTTATATATATATATATATATATATATATATATATATATATATATATATATATATATATCAGCATGCGGTGTAGATATAGAAGAATCTAAAGGAGTGTCCTGTACCTACAGTGGTAGGATAACTCTTTAAGAGAGCTCTAAATATATATATTTATATAAATACATATCGAGCAAATATAAGAAAAATTAAGACACGTTATTTCATGGTAAATCGGAAGTTTAAGCCTATTTCAAGCGAACCATCATCAACTTCCGTCTTCATTGTACAAAGGATTTTACACGAATATCTTTTCTTGAGCCAAAAATTGTTAACAGTGGTCTATGATCCGTCTGTAGTGCAAAATTTCCTTCCATGGATAAACCTGTGAAATTTTTTAACCGTGTAAATTATGGCCAAGCTTTCTTTTTCTATCTGGCTATAACTTCTTTAAGCAAGGGCTATGGGATTTATAGTCCCACCTTCAAACTTATGTAAAATTGCCGCTTCGATCCCATAGTTGCTAGCGTCAGATGCTGCAATTATTTCTTTTTTAGGGTCAAAATGCGCTAACGATAAATCTGATACCAGGCAGCCTTTTTTATTTTCTGGAAAGCATCTTCGCATTTTTTTTAGGCCAAATCCATTTTGCTCCCTTTCTCAATGTCATTCAGTGGAGCTCTAAAATCATATATTTTGGGAATGTAGATATTGTAATAGTTGACCAAACCTATAAACGCCTGAAGATTAGCGACGTTGTTTGGTGGTGGCATATTTATAACAGCTTTGACACTTTCTGGACTCGGTCTTCTTCCGTTTCCGTCAATTATTTGCCCCAAATATTTCATGAAGAACTCACATTTATCTGAACTTCTCTTGATGGCCATATTCATTAATCTTCTGAAACACTGCCTTGATATGTTTTTGCCCTGTTCATTGTTTTTGCTCTTTAACAGGATGTCGTCTAAGTACGCTATGGCAAATTTTAGTCCCGCTAACATGGTGTCCATTATTTGTTGAAACAAACTGGGAGCCACCTTTAACTCAAACGGGAGACGATTTAGTTTGTAGAGTCCCTTGTGTGTATTAATTTCTAATAACTTCGAGCACTGTTCGTCTACTTTCACTTGTAGATATGCGTTAGGCAGATTTATTTGAGAAAACACCTTGCCACCATTCAGCTTAGAAAAATATCTTCTGGTGAAGTAAACGAGCATGTATGGCTTACGGCCATATCACGTTGAATACACCGGTTCTCGCTCGATCACCGAAGTTAAGCAACGTTGAGCCTGGTCAGTACTTAGATGGGTGACCGCTTGGGAATACCAGGTGCTGTAAGCGTATAGTGATGGATGTGCGTTGTGGTGCAGTGGATATCGGCTCGGAAAGAGAAATCGGTGAGCCGAGTTCGAATTCCAGTTGAATGCCCTGCAGTCACTTGCGCGCTGGTACCCTTGGGAAAGGTATTAATCCGTCTTTTCCCTCCAGTTATGGGTTAAATAACAGGGTAGGACTTGGGATCCTGTCCTTAAACAAATCCCAATGAGACTTGCTCCGTCAGGGAGGAAGCCGGCTCAACCCGACTAGGGTGAATGCTGCATACTACTACTACTACTACTATGGTCTTTCAGCCATTCATTTAATCCGGTTGAAAAATTTGCGCAAATTCGCATCTTTTAGTTCTTTTGCCTTACGTACACTGTAGGCGCAGTCCAATCTGGGTAGTCAACTTTAGAAATTACATCCCTTTTCTCTAACCGTTCCAGTTCTTGATTTACGGAATCTGAAGATGAAAATCATACATTCCTTTTTGGTTTGAATATTGGTCTCATGTTGTCTTTAAGTTCGAACTTGACCTCGATTTTCGGGCATTGTCCCAACCTTCAGAAAAACACGCGTGGAAATTCGTTTTTCAGATCAGAAATAAATTTTTCAGTTTCTTCAGATTTTCTTTTTTAACTGACACGTCTATTTTGTTGCAAAATGAATTTACGGGTGATTCCCATAAATCGAAAAGCACGATTCAATCCGTACCAAATAAATTAATCGTACCTGGAAGACTTCTGATTTGAAAGTTCACTCCATAAATAATAAATTGCAGCTAAATTCGCTCCTGAAGTTCAACATTTTACCAGACACTCTAGCTATTTTTTAGATACTCGTCAATGATGGATAACTTATTTTCTTCCATGTTTGTTCGTTCACAATAGAAATGTCGCTTCCAGTATTCAATAATAACTTCAACGTATGGCCATTTACTTTCGTATTTACCTATTTCCTTTTTTCACCATTTTCAATTTCCTTCTTGAATAAAACAACATTTACTTTTGATTTAAATTTTTGCTTCTTTCTTTTCTGTTTTTATTATTAGAGGGAGCTTTTGTGATCGATACAGCCACACTTGAAGCAAACCTTATCCTAAAAAAACAGTCCTTTTTTTAAAATGCGAATCCCCACAGGTATTACACTGGAATGTTTTAGTCTTATATTTTGTAAATTTCGGTTGTTTTATCGTTTGACACCAAGAAATGTTCTTTTCTTTGATCCACATATTGTTTTTTTTTTTACATTTACCACCCACTGGTATTTCTCAGTCACCTTTTTTTAGCGTAATTTCAGAGTCTTGCTCCAGAATTGTCAGGATCCCTGATCTGATGTCTTTGTCCTTCGCCGCCGTAAGTCCCTGGATGAAAATTAAATATTTAAAGATGTTGACTGAAAGGTCGTCTATAATTTAAACAATTCACGTTGTGAATTTACATTGCCTGCAGAAGTCACAAAGTTTTCATTCTCTTGTTTTACAATGTTTAAACACTTATATCGAGTATATATAGAGATAGACTTAACACAACCTCTTATTTCCCTAATTACAGTAAACACTTATTCCTGACAAAATCTTTATTGACTCCTCAAACGAGATTTTCCCCTAGTTTCTTTTAGGTAAAATTAGGTTCGTGTATTTTGTGTTCTCTTCTGTATTTAATTTTTGGACTAACAACGTAATATTTCCCTCCTCAGACTATTGTTCGCACCTTTTCGAAAAAGTCATCTTGTACTTACGAAAATAGAGAAAAAATATTTTTCCATTGTCTGGATCATACTTGAATTCTGATGACGAATGCGATATTCCTTCAGAGGAAAAGAATCTGTAGCCCCGTTCTTTTGTTGTTTCAGATATTACGGTATTGCACAATATTACGGTATTGCACAATAACTTAGTGTCTTCCACTTGTGCTTTTCGTAATTGCATCCGTTCATATTTCGCGATTTGTTGCTGTAATTGTTGTTGTGGCTGTTGTAACTTCAAACTATCGTGTAATATTTTAGGCAATTCAGCCAGTTCTTTCATTTTTGTTGTGTAATTTTATTTTAACACACACACACACACACACACATATTGTAACAAAGTTGTGGAACTCATAGGTTTTTTTACCTGTTTTTCATGCATTTACTTTTATAAAGAGTGCTCGATACAACGTAGAGCGTATCACCCGATGAGAAACACTTAAAGTAGCTTCGAAATGCGAACATTTTTGTATAGTTATACTATGAATTTATAAACCATTGTAACAACTATTACAACTAATATATATATATATTCTAAACATATGCTGTTAAATATAAGAGACAATGAATGTCTATTATGTTTAATCATGAGCCGTTCTAAACGTCGTATTTTTGCTTTAATTTCAGTTGAAAATAAAGACAAAAATTCTCCAACATTTGGATAATTATTTATTGGTTTTCTTCTAAGCTTTCGGCTCACATGAGCCATCTTCAGAGAGATTGTTTAAACTGAAATATTATAAATATTTCATGTGAGCCGAAAGCTTAGAAGAAAACCAATAAATAATTATCCAAATGTTGGAGAATTTTTGTCTTTATTTTCAACTGAAATTAAAGCAAAAATACGACGTTTAGAACGGCTCATGATTAAACATAATAGACATTCATTGTCTCTTATTTTTAACAGCATATGTTTAGAAAATTACTTGCTGCCTCGATATACTATATATATATATATATATATATATATATTTCTTAGTTAATAATAGTAACAGTAGGTATAGTGTTGTATCATTTCACATCACAGTTTTTTCATCCAGTTGAAATCTAACACTGCACTCAAAACTTTTGCTGTGTAGTGGACCCCTCTGGAGGGGACACCATACTAATTGACCCGAACGCCTTTATTCAGTTAAGCTCACAAGAGGATCACTAACAATTTTGAAAATAAGTCATATATATATATATATATATATATATAAACAATTTTTCTTTGATAAAATATCTCGAATATTTCGTACGCTATATAAATGGGCTTACGGAAACTCTTTATTTCGTTTTTATCATAAACTTTTAAAGAAAGATTATATTTATATTCAAGTAAATTACAAAAATCTGCTAATTGATTTTGTATATCAGAATGTGAAATGGAAGCCGATCAAATTTCCAGGGAAATGTAATCCCATTTCGACATGCCCCATTCAAAATAACGTTAAATTAAATCAAAGAATATATATATATATATATATATATATATATATATATATATATATAATTGCAGCGATGAGTGAAAAGAAAAACTCGAGAAAGAACGCGTCAGAATTCTTCTTACACTTGTAAGAAGCCATATTGGTGGTAAAGAGAAAACTTTTTGATGTGAATATATTAATTATTTTCTAAATAATTTAATTAACGAGATACAAAAATTCCCAGAAGTCAATGAAGAGTTTCTACATATTTTTCACATTTTATGAATAAAAATTGTTGAAAAATGTTTCGATGCGTCCATTTTCCAAGCATCTTAGCCTTGAAGGCCGATTTAAAACTTGTCAGGAAAATACTAGAATATTCAAAAAGGAAAAAAAGTTTAAAAGAAATATAAATATTTCAAGTAAAAATTTCTAAAGAAAGATTCTTCATAACTTGATTTAAAAATTAATTTTAAATATCTCTGTGTAGCTAATTAGAATGTAATTGTGATGTGATTTTCACTTTTCCCCATCATTCAAAGCGGAATAGATTATGACTACATTACTTAACAAAATGAAGACAAAATAATATTTATTCTATTTTCACGAGTATTCGTTATATTATATTTTTCCTCATAGTACAAACTTTCTCAGAATGTGAACAATTAAGATGGAATTGATTGAAGCCTAGAGACAGGTACTTTCAGTTCAGTGAATGAAAAGAGTAAAAAGTAAAGTTTCTTTAGAATTAAATTTTGACAGCAAAAGAAATTTGAAAAAAAACCCAAAAAAACTGAAAGGAAAACAAGTTATGAAGTTGTTTAACAATACACCCATCCTCTCATAATTTAAGTCACGACTTAGTTCCCCGTACGTGTATGTAGGACTAGGAAATGTCCAATACAATTGATTCTCCCGTTTGCGGGACGCCCCCGGCATCAAGTATTGAGCCTGGCTTGCTTTTTTTAACTGCAATAGAGGAGATACCTCATTGAAACTGTATTTTATCAAATTTCCGCGTCGCGGTCCAAAGAGAGACTCGTGCGAGTACAGATGATTTAAACAGTGCTAATTTACTTCTATTTAATGATAAAGTACGCATTGAACTAATGCCTATATTTAGTGATAGATAGACTTAACACAACCTCTTATTTCCCTAATTACAGTAAATCACTCCTGATTTCAAAGTTTTGTGAGTATTCGTACACTACCAGACATAATTATTAAGCCACCAAATGATGTATTTCATCTTATTTTTAGTATTTATTGCCAAGTGGGTAATTCTAAATGAAAATAGAATCGTTCTTTTGTTAATACTGCACAATAAAATGTGCATCAGATGAACTGTTCTGGTGTCCAGTTTTTGTGCTCTCTTCTCCATGCTAGTCTCTTCTTCTTATTGGCTGGCCAAAGCAAAAGCTTCCTGGCTGCCTTGTAAAATTTTGCAAAGAAATAATAACAAAAAAAAAATTCATTTAGAATTATCCACTTGGCAATAAATACTAAAAATAAGATGAAATACATCTTCTTTTTTTTTAACTGGGGTGGCCTAATAATTATGGCCGGTAGTGTAAATTGCGTCTAGGGATTATATGCAAGTTATGAATTGGTATAAAGAGTTGCGTCTTTTATGTTAAAAGTCCTATTATGATGTTGTTTAGATTCTCCTTAATATTATTAACTTAGATATATTGTGATAGAAAAAAACTATTGTTTTTGGTTAGAAAAAATTTTACTAAGTTAACAAAACAAACTAACTTGTCTGTCAGTAGTTTATTTGCAACTATTTATTTTGATATTTTTACATTATATACCTTGTAAAACTAATGTAAAAATAATATGAAAAGATTTGAGAACAAATTCGTCAATTTCTTAAAGGAAAAATATAAAAAAACATTTTATTTCAAAAATAAAAGATATATTAACAAAAAATAATAAGAAACTCCTAAAATTTATTGCACAAATGCTCGTTTCTTTTCAATAACTCTTAGCAGCCTATTGTCAACATCTGATGTTAGATTTGCAATTTTAGTGGCTGGTAAGTTGTTTGCAGCAACTTTAACTGCCTCCCAAAAGTCAAACTTGCTGTTGAATTGCCTTTCATTAGAATAAATATCTCTCTTGAGAATGCTCCACAGGTTCTCAATGGGATTCAAGTCACAGCTATTTGAAGGCCAGTCCATAAAAGAATCTTCAACAAATCCCTTTTCTTTCAACTAGGATCTAGTAAACTTTGATGCATGACTTGGTGCGTTGTCTTGCATAAAGATCATAGATCTACGCTTGGCTAAAGACTGGTTATCAAGCCATTCAAAAAATATTGCTCTAGAAAATCGCAGTAACATTTGGAATTCATTTTAACCCCGTCTTTCACTTTAAATGAACCCACAAGCTCGTTACCAATAATCCCAGCCTATATCATGATCCTACCGCCGCCTTGTTGGCGTTTAAAAAATTTTCTTCAGTCATGTTGCTTGCAAAACTATCCTCGATTCCATCCATCGGGACCATCGTGGGTGATCCTTGATTCGTCTGTAAAAAGCACTTTACTGAAATCAGTTTTCATGTATTTTTTGCTCACTGCAATCTTCTTTCCTTATGTTTATTTTGTTAAAATGGGTTTCTTTATTTGATTTTTTTTTTTACATTAGCAAACGTCCTTAATGCTTTACACCTTGTTTCCCTTGACACCATAGGAGCTCCAGCGGCCTCAAATATGAACGCCCTTGACGCATTTGGGTTGCTTATTAATTCTCTTCGGATATGTAAGAAAAGGATGAGAATACTGATGAGAGTGGAGTGGACGGAGAAAAGAGCATGATAGAGAGAGAGAGAGAGAGAGAGAGAGAGAGAGAGAGAGAGAGAGGGGATGCAAGTCAGTGAGATAGGAGATGACTATTGATTTTTCATTTAAATTCTTGGAGATTATAGCTGTCGGGGAAGCAAGTAAACGGAAGGGAATTCCACAGGCGGGAAGGGCGAGAAAGGAAGCTGATTGGAGTAGAAGTTGCGTTTACATTTTATTGTTTTCTCAGTAAAAAAGTTGGGACCTAGTTGCTAATCTTGTGGCTCGAGTAAATTCATACATAGGGGTCACCAGTGAGCTAAGTTCATCGGAACAGAAGCCGTGAAAGTAAAATTTATATTTCACTCTTTGATGCGTTCTCGATATGGATGCTCGAGGCCGTTTCCTCTTCTACTCTTTTTCCGCGCTTTACTGCCAACAGTCCATATAAATCAATTTCGTACGGAGAAAAGTCACTGACTTCAAAAATTTTCAAAATCTAGAAGGTTCAAGGATTGAAAGCTGAAATGGGTGAGAAAGGTAACCTACTTTGGACGATATTGGTTCTCTGGATCCTTTAGACAAAATATTTAAGATTTCGGAACAGGCTTTCTAAAATATGAGATAAACATGCGCAGGTTTGGGAAATACGTTCTTAGAAAATAAAATTATCACAGGTTTTTAGGGGTTCTTAGGTAATAGTAGAAATAGTGTTGTATCATTCCAGGTCACAGCTTTTCTAATCCAGTTGAAATCTAACATTGCAGTCAAAGTTTTTGCTGTTATATGGCAAACAAGTGACTCCAGTTGAATCAAAGACAAAGGGGCTGGTAGTTTTTATTCCCAAAATAGAGAATCCCTATCCTGCTCGTTTATACATTCAGATTTGTCTGGGTTTTGACAACAACAAAACTGAAAATGTTTCGTAAATTCTTGCTACAGAATGTCTAAACAGTCTGGTTTCATTTTGGTATTTTTTTAAATAATATCAATTTCGAGCCTACTTTATTTTTCAAATATTTGCATTTCATTTTTATTCATGTCTTTTTTTTTCTAAACTGTCTAGCTTCATTTGGCGGTTTCTTTTTCAAACAAACTGTGTTAGTATCATTCTAATTTTCTTAATTAGTTTTTTTTAATACAGTTTAATATTTTAAAAAAATAATTTTATATTAATTTTTACACACGTAAATATTTTCTGAATTTTTCATGCAATTTTAATATATATTTCTTTTTATTAAAATAGTCTCTGTATTAAGTTTAATATATTTAATGTAGTCAAAATGCTTATGCAAAAACTGGTAATCATGGGAAGAGTTTCTTCTGCATGAAATACGGCTTATGAAATATTTTTGTTAAATGTTATTTAAAGTTTATAGTTGCACTTTCATTATAAATTAAAAAAAACTATAATTTCAACTTCTGTATAACTAACAGTAGAAATATATTCATAAAATCTCTTCATTTTCAGGCTGTTATAAAAAAACGTTACACTCTTTGTGAACAGCAGCCGTAGATTAAAACAGTAAACGATAGATTAAACATCGGAAAAGGTACTTCCTGTGATCCTCTTTCAAATTGATTGCATTTTACACACGTGGATGGGAGGTGTGATGTTATGTATAACGGCTCGGAAGGAGAACTTGGAAAGCCGAGTTCGAATTCCGGTTAAGTTCGTTGCATTTGCATACGCGCAAATAACTGTGCGGAAGGTATGGGTCCATCTCTTCTCCAACCAAATATGGGCTGAATAGCAGGATAGATTAGTTCATATAACCTTGGTTGGCAAAGAAACGACAGCCGGCTGCGGAAAATATTCCGCCTAGTCCTGAATCGAAACGAAACCTGATCGCCCAAACGTGTATTACATATGGCATTTAACTGACTTATAACACATACACATTGCGTACACACACACACACACACACACACTCTCTCTCTCTCTCTCTCTCACACACACACTACCACCACAACATATACACACGTGAGCTCTCTCTCTCTCTCTCTCTCTCACACACACACACACACACACACATTGTTTTTTGTTTTTAGAATTAATATTGTTTACATTGCGACACGGAAATTTCTATGTTTCGAGATTTTTACCTCGTCATCAGGCGATGTTAGCTCATTGTTGTGAAAATGATTTTCATTTGAATATAAGAAAAAATACGTTTGTTATTTATGGATGTGGGAAGATAGAAAAAATTATGTAATTTTGTAACAATAATGAATATATAAACGGAAATAGAGTTTAGACAGGGGTTTAGATCGGGTGACAATTTTGACGTTAAGATTGAAGGAAGAAATCATATATTCTCCAAAAATATAAACTTTTTTAAAACTTAAAGTGGATTTCTATTCTGATTAGTTAAATTGAACACGCAAATAAATTTCCGTGTCGCAATGTAAACGATATTATTTTTAAATAAAAAAAAAACAACAAAACAAATTCAATGATGTTATGCTCTACAATATTTGTTGTATTGAGCACTAAAAAACTCCGGAGAACTCGGAATTGTAAAACTGTGGGTTCTCTTCAGCTGGATATATATATATATATATATATATATATATATATATATATATATATCTGCGTTCATCACAACGACAAACTTTCCTCCCAATTTTCCTCTCACTTTCACAAAAATACACCAATATATGCAGCCCTACATATTTTAAATTTAAAAAAAAACTAATCAGTTTGTCTGACGATCGGAGGAGGGTGAAACCCAGGATCACAAACTCACATCTATCTATCTATCTATCTATCTATCTATCTATCTATCTATCTATCTATCTACGAGGAGATTCTAAAAAGATTTAGGCCTTGCCCATTCTCTCTCTCTCTCTCTCTCTCTCTCTCTCTCTCTCACACACACACACACACACACGCGCGTATATCTAATCTAAACTTATTTATAAATGGAACTTTGTCTCTCTGTGTGTGCATGTGTGTTTGTGTGTGTGTGTCCGTTACCTATAGATTCCGAAACGGCTGAACCGATTTTTTTGAAAATTTACGCAGTTGTACTATAAGCGCCTGCGAGTGTTCTTAGCTAGGTTTTGTGTCCAGATACTCTCGATAAATATCGAAAATCGATAATCGAAAAAATCGGGTTATAGAAGGAGTAGTCCGATTTTAATCAAATTTGATACACTCATAGACAAAGACATAAAAAACGATATTTAGAAGTTTCAAGGTTGCAGTTCTTACAATAGTGCAGAAAATCAATAATATATATAAAAGGCAATATGTTTGTGTGTGTGTGTGTCTGTTTATCTGCCTGTATGTCTGTATTTTTTCAGTCCTTTTATTTTAGTTTTTGCTTCGGGTTTGACTCTTAAGTAGGTATAATTGTAGTTCTTAGTCTCAGCCATTATACCATTTACTCAGAGGACTTATTTAGCCTTCAAAATTCAGTTTACGACGAAAACAAAATTATTTGATATCGATACCAAGAAATCAAAATTTGACTTACATCCATTCATTTTTCTTTCAGTCTACGGTTTCGCTTTAACTGGAAACAACTATTGCTTTTTAGTCTTTCGTGCCAACGTCCAAAGGGTCTGAGCTCCAGGACCATGGACTAGTTTTAAAGCTTTCATTACACCCCGAGCAATGCCGGGCTATACTGCTAGTATATACATATGTGTGTGTGTGTGGAGACTGAGGTCAGCACCAAGCGGGGAGATTCTATTTCATACTTGGATGTAATCTTCACGTCTTGTGTGTCGTGTTTTAGCTCGATTATTTATATCTGTTGGTTAATGGTGTATTATGCGTAGTTTTTGAATTTTTACCCTGTGTTTGCCAAAAGCAAACATTATTTCATCTGTTGCTACATTAGGGACACCATTAGTATTTGTCGAAGTGACTGGTGTCGGTATTTCTATGTTTAAAGAATACTGAATCAAATGAAACTCCGAAGTTTTTCACACATTTTCTTTTCCACATTTAGTAATTTCAACGATTTCAGTACAGGCAGTTGCTGCGGATCGAACACGTTTCAACGTGTTCCCTTTTCTGATCGTATCTTTTGACATTTCTATGTTCATATTCGCTTTTTTTCCTTTTTAGGTGATTATTTTGTACATTTCAGCATTTTCCTTTTTTATGGCCCTTTTTTCTTCTCTTAGTCTTTTCCTTTCTGAGCAGAGTTTTGTGAGACAGGAAAATTTCGCTGGAACCAAATTAAAATATACTGCACTGTTATGTGATACCTGTTCTCCTATATAATGCTGGAATGCTGGACAATCTCCTCAAAGATGAAGGATAGACTAGGAGTGACAGAAATGTGGTACTACAGAAATGTGCTGAGGATACCACGTACCGACCATGTGAGCAACGACAAGGTTTTAAGAGGAGGCAAACGAAAAGAAAACTTATACTTAGCATCGGGAAGAGACAGTTAAAATTTCTGGGAAACGTAATGAGGAAAGTGGTCTTGGAAAATCTGATACTCACAGAGCGGATAAAGTGAAGGAAAAACAGGAGGAAACAGCGCGTGACATACTTTGATGGGCTTAAACAAATGGTTGGCTCAGCAGAGTTTGGGAGAACTAACAGGGAAAATATATTCATAATAAAAAGTGACGGGAAGATTTGAAGGGCCATGTTCCCCTATAGCTTGAAGAGACACGTCACATAAAACGTATTTTCATTATTCTACAAATCCATGGACCTGTTCTTAGTTTTAATTATATATATATATATATATATATATATATATATATATATATATATATATATATATATAGGGAATGAACAATATCCACTAACGAATTAAATTACTGTTTAGTATTTCTTTTTCATTTGAATCTGTTTCAAATCGAATATTTCGATGTTGCTGACGAGTAATCAATCATTTCTTACAGGAATAAAAAACCGAAAATTATTTCCACGTGGAAGACCGTCTGTTTATATATTCTTTTTGATTAAAGTGAATTCTTCCTCATCATCGATTTGCTGTTATCTACCCGGGGTACTTCTTGTTTGAATTAAAAACTACAAAAATCTCTCTTTCTCATTCTTTCTCCTTCACCCTCCACATATATACGGTAGCGGCCATAATATAAGGAGCAGAAACAACAAAAACATAAACATGTGCATTACTTTAAAAGTAATGCATGATTAGGAATGAAATATTCACTGAAAAAAGTTAGTGTAATGCATAAATATTATACAAAGTTACAAACATTTACATAATAGATTTTTTTAAATAAAGATTAAATCGAACAAAGGAAATAAGCTACTAGACAAAAGTTAAGGAACGATCTTGGTAAACACCCCCTTATTATTAATGACTTCTCTTAATCGTCGACCACATGATCTAATTAATTTTCGTCTTTCAATAACTCCCATAGGTGATCCTGGTTTTTCGGGTTTCTTTTCTGAGCCGTTTCTTCAATTATCTTCCAAATATTTTCTATTGGATTCAGGTCGGGGCTCTGTGCTGGCCACTTCGTTAAGGCGATTCCTTATTCTTCAAATAAGTTGGACTCGGCACTGAAATGAAGTGTATCCCATTGTGCGTCAGTCCAAACAACATGTTCTCTCGCATACTCCAGGCGTGCCCTTTGGTTTCGCTTTGAAATGAGAGGCTTCGAAGCTGGAATACGGGCACGCAATCCTGCATTTTTTAACCTGCGAGCAACCGTTTTCCTTGAGATCTTATTATCTGTGTCTTCATTAAATTTACGGACAATTGATGTAGCAGTTTCAAAACGGTTTTTTGTAGATATTCTAACAATTCTTCAATCTTCTCCTTGCGGTGTTTTTGGATATCTGCTGGCTTTTGGTTTTGCATCTAACGTTTTATCGGTTTTACACCTGCTAATTACACTATGAACGACACTTTTAGAACTATGAACAATATAAAACATTTCTGAAATTGACATTTTTTTTTATAGTGAGCGATAATGAGTTTTTTTCTTCAAAAGAGGGCGTCTTGCGTGTAGAATTTGCCATATTACTTAAAAATAAAGTCCAGATGATAAAGGAACTTTTACTTATTGTTGAAAAGCTCCATCGAGTTTTTTAACAATATAAATTAAAAGTTTATGCAAATTATTAACATCGTTCTTTAACTTTTGTCCAGTAGCTTTTTTCCTTTGTTCCATTTAATCTTTATTTTAAAAAATCTATTATGTAAATTTTTGTAACTTTGTATAATATTTATGCATTACACTCTAACTTTATTCGATAAAAATTCCATTGCTAATCATGTATTACTTTTAAAGTAATACACATGTTTATGTCTTTGTTATTTCCGTACCTTATATTATGACCGATTATGTATATATAAAGAAATCTCACATTCCATCTCTCTGACCATAGTTCAATTAGGACACACGGAAATCTTCCATTCGAAACATATTCGTAGAAGATACAGCTATAATATCCACATAAAAAAACAGACTAAAAATAATGGAAGCACTGATAATAAAATTTAAAAGCTAACGCTCAGTAACATCAAATATGAACATGTTCAGTATGTGCTGACAGTGTTTGTAAAATAAAAAAGCAAAAACATTCCTATAACGCTAGATACATGAGAATGTATTCTGTTAATATTAAAAAAGGAGTATATAAGTTCTTCTCTCTGTTTAATAAAAATTAGGCAGAGAACTATTTTTAAAATTTTATTTTTACAATTTTTGGTTAATTTATATACAATTTTTAGCACAATACTCAACACCTTATTTTAAGTTTAATGTATTGATTTTAAACCGGACCCTCGTGGCCTAGGGGTAGAATCGCCGACTGACGCCGATTCGGTCTGGTTTCAATCCTGGGTTAGGAAGCGATCGGAGTTCTACAGAAGGATGCTGCGGATATCGTGGACTGAGCATGCAAGCAACGATGAGGTGTTGGAAAGAATGGCAACAAAGAGGAAATTGATACTGAGCATCAGGAAGAGACAACTGAAGTTCCTGGGACACGCAATGAGGAAGGAGAGCCTGGAGAACCTGATACTGACTGGCCAGATAGAAGGAAAGAGAGACAGGGAAGGCAGCGGATAACATATTTGCAGGGCCTGATCAGGTGGCTGACGAAACGGAGGTTGACAGGAGTAACGGGAGCAAACATGCTAGGAGCCACAAGGGATAGGGAGACGTGGAGAACCATGATCGCCTACGTCCTGAAAGGACAGGGCACATAGAAGAAGAAGAAGATTGATTTGAACAAAATTTAACTAATCCGCGTAAATATAAAGCAATATAAACAAAGAAAGTAAATACATAGACAAATGAAATAAATTATAAACAAATTGACAACGAAGTAACCGTATACCCATTTTAAGGATTTATCGTGCATATTAGACTTTCACATACACGAATTCCTGATATTGTGGAGTTACTGGTTCTTTTCTCTCTCAAGGCTCCCGCAGACGCATTTGAACAGGAAATTCAAATCAGTAGACATACCGATGATAGGATCGTGGAAATCCTCATCCTCAGTTACTAAGCCTTATGGGAGGGTGCAGATAACTATAGTTAGTTATAGTAGTTATCTATATAGTAAATATATTCTTCTTCTTCTTCTTCTTCTATGTCCCTTCAGAACATAGGCGATCATGGACTTCCATTTGTCCTTGTCTCTTGTCGCTCTCAATATCTTCCCTCTTGGTATCGCTCCTAAACCCCACCCAGCTATTCATTTACTCAAGCCTATTAAATATATCTTGCGCTGCTTTCCCTTGTGTCTCTTTCCTTCTATCCGTTCTGTGAGTGTTAGATTCTCCAAGGCCTCCTTCCTCATTACGTGTCCCAGGAACCTCAGTGGTACCTAACACCAGAAACAGACCCCTGATGTTAGGTGCCACTTTTCTTCTACTTTGAATCCCATCCAACACCTCGTCTTTGTTCACATATTCGGTCCATGATATCCTCAGCATCCTTCTGTAGATCCACACTTCTGCTGCCTCAATCCGCTCCTTCATCCTTAATAGTCTATATTATCTTTTTAAAATCATTTCACCCCGAGCAAGGCGAAACCGCCACTAGTTTGAAGGAGGTTACGGTGAGAGAAAAGCCTGTATACAGAGGGTATTGAAGAAAGGATAAAAGATGAACGGTCTTTAAAAAGACAGAAGATGACATTTGACATTGGTTTTAAATTTTTGAAGTTTTTAGCTATCAGGGAAAGAAAGGGAAGGGAGTTCCACAGGCAGGAAATGTGAGAAAAGAAACTATTCAAGTAGAAGTGGCTGTTACATTTAACTGTTTCAACGGTAAAAGGGTGGAATCTAGATGCCAATGTATAGCTATACTAGCAGTATAGCCCGGTGTTGCTTGGGTGTAATGAAAACTTTAAAACTAATCCATGGTCCTGGAGTTCAGACTTTTTGGGCATTGGCACGAAAGACTAAAAAGCTATAGTTGTTTCCAATTAAAGCAAAACCGTAGACTGAAAGAAAAATGAATGGATGTAAATCAAATTTTGATTTCTTGGTATCGATATCAAAGACGTTTTTTCGTCATAAACTGAATTTTGAAGGCTAAATAAGTCCTCTGGGTAAATGGTATCATGACTGAGACTAAGAACTACAATTATACTTACTTAGAGCCAAACCTGAAGCAAAAACTAAAATAAAAGGGCTGAGAAAAATACAGACATACAGGCAGATAAACAGGCACACATACAAACATCTTGTCTTTATATATGTATATTATTGATTTTCTGCACTATTGTAAGAGCTGCAACCTTGAAACTTCTGAATATCGTTTCTTATGTCTTTGTCTATGAGTGTATCAAATTTGATTAAAATCGGACCACTCCTTCTATAAGCCAATTTTTTCGATTTTCAGTATTTATCGGGGGTACCTCGACACAAAACCTAGCTAAGAACAGACGGCTATAGTACAACAGTGTAAATTTTCAAGAAAATTGGTTCAGCCATTTTGGAGTCTATATGTAACGGACACACAGACACACAGACAAAGTTCCATTTATAAATTAGTTTAGATATATAGTAAATAAAAGAAAATTGAACATGACATAGGCTGCAGTAAGGGTATTTTCACCATCACGTCAAATTGCTACAAAATCAAAATATCAACCTAAAAACGCGAGTCATGTTCTGCAATGACCTCGTCACATCGAGACTTTCATATATACGTCATACTTAGCGCCAAACCCGTTTAGAAATATCTATATATGTATATGTCTATATTTGTATACAACCACTTTTTCAGATCAATAATTAAAGATGTCTTTCAGTGAACGAATCCTGGAGGTCTTAACGAGGACCGTCCTTCTTGTAACCTCGTGGACTGGCGCTACGGAACTGTACCGAGGCCGTCGCTATATTAACCAAGGCCTAAGCAAATGAAATGTGACGTCACGAATCGTAGCCGTCTTCATGACAATGTTGATAATCACAAAGTCGTTATTTTTTAATAAAAATTTTAAAACTTTTTAAAATGTAACAAGAAAAAAAAAGAAAAGAAAGACACATGTTTTGATTTATGCTGGTTTTATTAATTTTAAATAAAATTAAGAAAACAATAAGAAAATATAAACATCATTGTTGACTACTGACTGTCGGTTGTGTTTGTAAATAAACACAGTTTTAAAGACAAAACTTTTCGTTTATTAGTCTAAATTCTAAAAATTTAACAAACACTGCTTAAATTTTCATATTTTTAATTTAATTATGAAAAATCACAATCACTTTTGTTTCAATTGCAAGAATTTTTAAATCAGAATCACTCAAATATAGCAATCAAGAAACCATTAGAATTTTAGGAACAAACAAGAAGCAACAATAAATAAGCAAATTAATTAAAATATTTAAAAATGCAACAATTTAAATTCAAGCAAATTAATTCAAACTAAATAAGTTTAAGTTACTGTTTTTTAAAAAATCAAACTTATAAAAGTTTTTTTATGTCTCAAAATTCGGCTGAATGTTTGAAGTTTTCTTTTTTTACTTAACTTCTTACAAGTAATATTATCATTTTCCTTGCTACAAAAATTATTTAATAATGCATTAGAAGAGCTCCAGATAATCATTTTTTCTAGTTTTTCAATGCTATGACCTTCACCACATGAGTCAACATGAAAAAGAAGTTCATCATTAGCCAAAACATCCAATGTTATGTACATAGACAATTTTCTTTGATTCATTGAATGAAGAAAAGAAGGATTCTTTACAAGTTTATTAATAACAATATAATTGTATAGTACTAAATTTGTTGTTACATCATTGGGATATAACAGAGAACCTCTATTAATTCCTTGAAAATAACTGTTTATATCAGGTAGCATATCATTTCTTCCTGATACTTAAACTTTTACAACTATAACATTTCATTTTTTTAAAAACGGCATAACAGCAATAACCTGCTAAATATATTTTAATAGGCAGGACTTTGCACTGATGAACATCATTATCAGTTACATCTATGTTAAATTTATAAACATCTAAATTTTGTTCCTCTGTCATTTCATTCCAATTCACCTCTTGTAAATTCTTCAAATTAATACTTTGATTATTAAAAGGCAGGTTAAATTTTAAAACAGACACCATTCTTAGTTTTTTTTCGCATTCAAATAATTGACGGATAGAGATATCATATTGATCACCACTAAGTTGTCGATACTGGTCAAATCTTGCTTCCAGATGATCAGTTTCAAATTTTCCAGGTAATATATACAACATTTTCAGTTCTTCTGTACAATATTGTGTTAGTTCTAAAATGGCATAAGTGGTATGGTGTAAAGCAGTAAAAGTTTCCTTTGTTAATTTACCACTTTTTCCAAGAATGCTATCCCAAGATTCCAACCAGTTACAAAGTATTTTTAGAAATGCATAATTTTCTTCATTTAATTTTAATGGATTGCAATATTTATTTTGAAGATTCCAACCTTTAACTGGTGTTTTCACATTCATTATATTCCACCAAATAAAAAATATGTTTATAAATTCCGCAACTTCAGCAAAATTGGGCAAACATTTTTTTTTCCTAAAGTTAGCAATCCCTGAATAGTATATTCATTAAATATTTGTAATACTAAATTAACATTTTGCCTTTCAAGATTACTAGGAGAAAGTGTCTTGGCAGTCATTTTGTAACAATGTTTTAGAAGTGATTGCGATTCCAGGGCATGAAGTTTGTGTAAGGTACAAAATGGAGCACTTTGGACATTATCTAATTCATGATTTCCAATGAAACAAAACTTTGGAAATATCATGCATTTACTTGCATCTTTTTGACCAAGCCAGTTGTTTCTGATACATTTTAAAATATGGACTGAGTCAAATATGAAAAAAAGAGGTCTAGACTTCAGAACTGGGTGTGGATATACAATCGAAAGTTTTGCTAGGGAACAAAATAAAGACATAGCTTTTTTATTTATTGCATTGTTATCCATTATTACACACAATACTTTAAAGCCTATTTCTTCCAACCCAATTAAGCGTTTAATTATGTTGAATAAATTTTCTGCTTTAAGACATTTAGTCGGCATTATATGTATAACATCCTTATAATTCGATAACACACTACTAAGCATAAAAGCAAATGCACTTGTTGCTGCCTCATCGGTGTTAATGGCTAAGCCAACAACATTGCCACCTTTATAATCAAAATAAGGTTTTAGATGAATTTCATCAACAAGTAACGATACTGTGATATCTTTCTGAGCAAGTAACTTGAACTTATTTTTTATATACATTAGAAAATTGTTATGTTGCTCAACAACAGTATTCATAGAGGGTGATAGGGTAAGTCTTCTAATGGTTGAATAGCTTGGTAAAATTACATTTTTTGAATCTCTGAACAGTCTGTATCCAGTAGGAGAACAGTTATATAATAATGAAGAAAATATCATTTCTGTTGAATAATTGAACTTATTTAGTGTCATTAGGTTTATTTGTTCATATATAAATTTAATTGCACTATAATATTTATTTGACTCCTCTTGCAATAATAACAGAAATGACATGATCAATTTTAATATTGAAATAACATTTTGCGGTTTGCTTTGTTGTTCTTCTATGTCCATTTTTTGAAGGTTTCAAATCAAAATTTCAAAAATATTCACATCAGTTACAAAGTTAGGAATCTTATACTCCCCTATTCTGTGAATTTCCACATCATTACAGAACACATGTGCTGCAAAATCTGAATCAATTACAATAGACAGGGTCATTTTAGGATATGGAGACTGGATGATATGACAAATAGGTTTATCCTGAATGGTCCAATCATTTCTGTCGATAAAATTTAATTTATCTTCCATATCATTAATGTTATGGAACATTTTTTGTTTTTTGTATGCTAGGTCATCTGCAATACTTTGATCTAAAGCTCTTTTCAGATCAAAATTTTCCCTTTGATTTTTCTTGGAGTTTGGTGATTTTCTAAAGGAGGTCGATGAAGATAAATAGGAGGGACAGTTTGGAAGAATCCTAGGTATAGCACCATCATAAAGATATGGTCTTTCAAGTTTAACTGTAATAGTTTTACCCGTTTTTTTTTATCAAATGCTGACGATTCTCTTTTTATGTCTTCAGGTCGAAAATGAAGTTCACATACTTGAAAAATATTTTCAAAAGAAACCACAAGATATTTTAAATCTTAATTGTTAAACGAATGAATGACTCGCTAAGGATAAAAAAATAGTCATCGGGGTTAAGTAGAATAAAGAAATATGCCTATCAAAAACTCATGAATTAATTTTTCGTTTTTTTTTGTTTTTGTTTTTGTTTTTGTTATTGCATATAAACTATTTTAGGTCCTTTAATGCCGAATTGTCAATACACAGTTTTTGAATAACATCGGCAGTGAAAGCATTATATAATCCATAGCTTAAGGGAATATGAGAATTATTTATACCTTTTCCAAGGATATTAGTCCAAATGTGAACGTTAAACGGAAAGATTGGAATTCGAAATTTCGTATTACGATTCCAAAGTCCGCCTATTCACTGAATCAAGTGAATTTCCCTATTTTAATTTAAGTTAAAATATATATTCATTTATTAGAAAAACAATATTTAATGAATAGAATCAGCAAAAATGCTTTAGTAGTAATAGTTTTATACATTTTATTGCCAGTTTTATGTTACAGCGGATAAAAAGAATTATGAATCGAACGAATTAATGATAGGATAGCTAAATCTGAAATAGATTTTTAAAAAGTCTTGAGAACTTTTAATCCAATAGATTTATTAAGAATATCAAATGTCTTTAGGAAATTCTGCTAAAAAATAACGGAGTTCGAATTTTAAAATAAAATTTTGACATATTTTGAATCCATTGTTTAATCCTACTGGATGAAATAAAGATATTTTTTTACCTTTCAAAAAGGATACACTTAAAAAATTCTAGGATATTTGGTAATTAAATTACATTTTTAAAATATTTTAATAGTAAAAAAATGAAAAAGAAAGTAAAAATTAATGTTTTTATTTCAATTTCATTTATGATGTTAAACTGTTTATAAAAAAATCATGTTTTTGCAAAACTCTTTTTTGGTTTATGTTTTAATTTTTCGGGATTAAATAACCCTAAACCAACTATAAAAGAATTCTTCAGTTAAAATTCTAATTTTTTATTTTCAATTTTTTTTCTCTGGATTAATATCGATAGTTAACTTTCAAATTATCAAAAATAGGAAAAAAATGTTTGGAAAATATATTTTGAGGGTGTTCCATTTTGTGCTAAATATTTTCTAAAAATTAAATATTTTAAAAGTTAGGTTTTAAAATTCAAGTGTGGTGTGATTTAGGCCTTTATGTTTCAAATAAATTCAAAACTTAGTCAGAAATAATAGGTTTAAACAAAGTTTAAATCATCATTTTCCAGTTTAAGTTTTCGGTAATAGTGACTTGTTTGACTTTTGTTTATTTGTAACATAATTTCACGGAGTTTTCAAATTGAAAACCTTAAAAATAAAACAAATTCTTTTAAAATTGACTATAAGATAAATTTTGTAGTTTTTGTTAATACAAAAAAAAAAGAATAAAAAAAAATAATTCAGGAATATTTTTTCATGTTTAAAAATGATTCATAAAGTTGCAAGAAGTATAGAAAAGTTTTTACTTTCGTTTTCTAAGAATTTTTAAACATTTTATTGAAAAGAAAACACTATTTTCTGAAATAAAATATCAATAAACTATTAATTCAAATACTTTTAGAAAATATAATGATTTTAATGTTTAACAACTTTTTTCGGCTTCAGTTTAAATTTTAAAACATTTCGAAAAAAAAACTTACGAACGAATAGCCGTATTTATTTTTTTGCAGATATTTTTTATTTCAATTGTATTCAAAGAAATAAAAATAATATCTTAATTTATCGTATTAATTTAAAAGATATAAACAAAGTGCTTTCTTTCTTCTTGTGCTACGGCAAAACTAACTTTTTCGCAAATTTTGATTTTAGCGTCTGTTGAAATAAATGGTGATAAAATTTTAACTACTTACTTTGCTAAATGGACTTGGGGTAAAATTCTCCCTTTTAATGGCATGTTTCCATTTATCAAATAAATGTTTATTTTTTGGAAACGAAAAACAATGAACTTTCGGTCCATTTTTATAATTCCCTTTACATTGTGGTACCACACAAGAAAGAAGGCATGTTTGGTTCTGAAAATAAGTCAACGCTAACGGACTCCGTATAAAACAGAACTCTACTAAGTGTGACGTCAGCACGTCAACTTTAATCATAGGATAGGCCTTGGTTAATATAGCGACGGTCTCGACTGTACCAGATAACAGAAAGCACATCACTTGAGGACTTTCAGTAACAACAACAACAGATGAAATAGTACTTGTAATTGGAAGAGGGAATAAAGACATAATCAAGATGTTGATGTTCCACACTACTTCAAACAAATGGTTAGGAAGAAAACCCTCATCAATTCTCGAAACGCAATAACAGTTACTGGACTTGAGAAATCTATTTTCCTGAATAACAGTTTTAAGAGAAAGATGTAATTGGTTTCAACCAACGGTAGCACTGGCTGCTCGGTCTACGCCGAGCGTTTCTCGGAAAGGAAACGATTACCCTTACTATGAGGGTCAATTCCGTTATGAGGTTCTATAAACGTTGAACAAATTCTGAATTAAGGGGATTTTTGCTTAATATTCTAAGACTCGCCTAACTCAGGTGAGAATTATCACAAAATCCTGTCACCGCTATGTTTACTGTTTTGAATTGCCTAAACGAAAAAATATGTGTGAGAGAGAAAAGAACCAGTAACTCTACAATATCAAGGGTTCGTGGATGTGAATATTTAATGAAAGAGAAACTATTGAAACGAATGTAAAGTTACTTCCCAGGCTTTATCGGGGCCGTCCTCGATATCGAGGGGAGTTTGTTTCGAATCATTTCACCCCAAGTAATGCAATAAAGTCACTAAAACGCAAGTGGTTACTGAGCATGAAGAAATACGAGAAAAAGAAAATCACTATTAAACAGAGAGAACAATAAAAGAACAGGAATTAAGGAGAGAAGATAACAATTGACTTTGCATTTAATTTTTTTTAAAGATTCAAGTTGACTGGGAAGCAAAAAACCGAAAAAGAGTTCCAGAAGTGAGAAATGCAAGAGAAGAAACTGTTAGCATAGAACTTACGGTTATATCTCAGCTGTAAATTGGTGAGACCACATTTCATAAAGCCGTGGGACCATCAGAACAATTACAATGAAAATATTTATAGAAAAGGCACAGAACAGCTTCGCTACGTTTTTCGGAAAGTGACTGAAGACGATTTATATATATATATATATATATATATATATATATCGGGTGCAATCCGTAAATTGTCTCAATTTTAGATTTTTAATTTCGCGCATGCGCATTGTTTTGTTAATTTGTTGACTGAACAGTATAGCCATGTCAGGAAGCCTACGTGAGAAAAATATTTCAGAGACGGAATTCACTCCACCAGAAAATTGGAAACTGCATGCTGTACTGCTTAGCATTCGCTGTGGAAGCTCCAATGGAAACATTTAAGAGTGTTTGAACTTCAATCTGAGAACAGTGCAGATAATTCTGTAAAATCTGAATGAGTGTAATGTTGATTACAAAGGTTTTTGAAGTGATCACTAGTGATGGTGTCGTTATGTCTCCATTCATCTTACTACAGGACTCTAGACTCAACATGGAGGCCTACATTAAGTGTCTTGAGTAGGTAGTACTTCCCTGCGCCCAGAAGTTGGTTGCTAGAAGATCCTATGTCTGGCAACAGGACTCTGCACTATGTTACAAAAGCAGGAGAACCAAGTCATGGCTATCAGACAATGCGAACTTTTTCACCCCTTACGCCCAACCACTTAACCCCCCAGACTGCCGCCCCTTTGATTATTATATGTGAGGCACAGTTGAGTGAGAGATCAACAAAATTCCTTGTAATACCAAAAATGAACCGAAGATAAGGATTATGTCAGCATTCACCAACATAAACAACAAAAAAAAAAAAAAAAACTGCAAGAGATTCCGAAGTCGTCTGGAGGCCTGGATGAAGCCAATGGCGATTGTATTGAATAAATTTACTCTTTAGTATTTCAAGACATTTTTGGTGTAATTTTCGTAAATATGTCTGTTAAAATGAGATATCAGTGCTATTTTCATATTTTTGCGTAATTTAGACGAAAATTCTAGCATCGCACCCTTTCAACCGACAATAATTAAACGATAACACAAAAAATTTACTAAATTGAGGAAAAATTTTGCAGAATCTTTAACAAGTACGTCAACAAATTAATCACGCTAAGGTAAGTAGCTTAAAATTTAAGAAGATAGTCGGTGACTACCAGCCAGGATATCTGTACGGTAATGTAAAAACTCATAAGCAAGGTTTTCCTCTTCAAACTATAATATCCCAAATACATTCACCTGTATACCAATTATAAAAAATTAAAACAAAGCTTCATATTTTAAAAGTAATAAATCCCATAGTTAATACTCTAGTTTCACTTGATGTTGAAGATATTTTTACCAACGTCACAGTTGAAGAAACAATCAATATAATGAGTGACCACATCTACAAACATCCATTAATCCCTCCTTTAAAAAATTCGACCAGTAACTTTTCGAAAACTACTTCTGGCCTGCACGAAAGCTCCATTTAATTATCATAATGGCAACACTTACATCCAAACTAATGGTGTCAACATGGGAAACCCATTAGGTCCTACCTTTTCTATTACATGTCTTATATTAAAAACAAAATGTGTAAAAAAAACCCTGATAAACCAGAAATCTACACAAGGTATGTTGATAATTTTTTTTTGATAAAAATAAGAACGAAATTATAAATCTAAAATCAATATCTGGAAATAACTGAACGCTAAAATTTGCATAAGAACTGATCGTTAATAATAAAATCCCATTCCTTGATGTTGATATAAAACTAAAATCGAAAGAATTTGCCACTTAGGCGCATATAAAAAAACACTAGTAAGAAATCTTGTTTTCTAAACTTATGAAAGCCAGTGCCAGAAAAGATATGAAATAGCAATGATAACAAACTTCTTAAATAAAGCACACCAAAACTCCTCCCCTCTAAAAATATTTTGAGTGAATTAAAACAAATAAAACAAACCAGAATTTTCCCAACTCCATCATTGATAAACAAAATTATTCTTAAAAAAAATAAACGACACTAGGAATAAGAATACCATACGACAAAACAACAACATATTTTACTACAACTAGATGCAGAATAATTCTAAGCAGGACAAATTCGTTATAAGTAGAATTATTAACCTACATATTTCTATCATAATAATAATAAAAACATGTAAAATTTATAATATATTACAGAAGATGGAAGATCACAAGCCTTGTTGTCACTAATCAAAATAACCCCATCAAATCTAAACTAGTGATGGTCAATATAGTGCATGAATTTCAATGTCCAGTACAAGATTGTGTTTCTTGTCTTAAATCAATTATCAATATTGGACACACTATCACCTTACGAGTCACTTATCAAACTAAGGTGTCATAAAAAAATTTACTAACCCATAATTTACAAGAGCCCTTAAAGAAATTCTGATCGAAAACTAAAAGGCATGAATTATACATAAATCACAACATCAGAAACATCTCGTTATTCGAGAGACATAGTATATCAAACATCAACTCCTGTCATCAACCTAACCTTATTCAATAGTGGATATGGGTGTTGAAATAGAAAGATGATCACGCAATTTCCAATCATGAGCGGCACTAGAGTGCTCGAAATAGACACTCCTTTTCCAAAAACACAAAAATAAATTACTACGTAACAGTCAAAACATAAAAAAATAACAACACCAGGGACAAAAACACCCTTTAAAATGGCTACTAAAGAAGTGGCCGAAATCGTTTGGGACAATATAAATTATGGACAATTTTTATATTCTTTAACTTCTACAAGACGGAAATTCATTAACTTCTACAAAACGGAAATTCATTAACTTCTACAAAACGGAAATTCATTAACTTCTATAAAACGGAAAAAGTCTGTAGACACTGAATTTTTGAACGGAAATGTATTTCGTCACTGTCATTCACACATACTAATATTATCGACATATATCCACACTTCGTCTATGATTTAGATGTGCTTAACACACATTATTTTCGCTTACATATACTTACATTCATCATAAACATCTAATGTTTTTATTTCGTGTTGGCACACACACTTAAACAGACACATATTTTTCCTTGTACATTTAATATTCGTCCATTGCTTTATCACACGTGACACTTATCTGACAAATAAAATAAATCTCTGAAGAAGCTTGTTAAAGTGAAACATTAGATTAAAGACACTTTTTCCTACTTGTTTTTACTTATTCTATTCATCTTGTCGGATTCGTATATATATATATATATATATATATATAGAGAGAGAGAGAGAGAGAGAGATAGAGATGGAGAGAAAAGAGAAAGAAAGAGTGGAGAGAGTTCGATAATCAAGATTTTAATTCCAAAAATAGATGTTTATGTATATATAATCAACTTGCAGGAAGCTGCAAAATATGCGTGCAGGCTTTGCGAATTAAGGTTGAGATAGACTTAAAAAACTTTCTTCATAAATAATTAATGTTTAAAATGAAAAGCACCTGATATCTATGTTAAATGACACTTTAGTTTAATTTTTCAAAACATTCAAGAAAAAAAAAACAAATTAACAAAACAAATTTAAATCAATCTAAGCTGAGAAACTATCTATACCTATTTTAATCGTGCATTTTCAAGAAACAACTTTATTCAGTTTTATTGTTATTTTCAAGGAGTTTAATTAACATTCAAACATATTCATATTGCACTTAATATGTTTTGAATGTACCATGGGTTGACAGAAACACAAAGAGTGCATGGAAATAATTAGTTTCATTAAACGCAGGCCGATGACTAAATGAATGTCGCACAATTTGGATGGATGGAAAGAAACCAAAAGTAAGCGGAGATAAAACATCTCTTTTAATTGTTAATTGAACTAATAGAAGCTCATATAACAAGAATTGGATTGATACAAAACTCTGAGAAATAGTAAATTGGAATGAAATATTTCGTTACTTTATATTATCAGGTATCGTTTTTTGTTAATTCTTCGTTATCGATGTCGGCAACAACAACGAACGGAATCCGGTGGTGGTAGGTAGACGAGAGTGAGACCTTCACACAAACGGTTCAACGATTTCGTGTTTCGTAGGCATATGCTTGTCTCAAAGCTTAAGCCATGCAAGTGTACGTTCGAATGGCTCAGGAACTGAACCTAATCCTCGGAACCGTAATCCTTCTTGGAGGCGATGGATAACTGTGGCAATTCTTGAGCTAATATAAATGACACATTAATAATAATAACAACAACAAACATCTCTAACACCGCTGCCACTGGTTATTCGTTTCCGGGTACACCCATCTGTCAGGGCGGCTTGCCAATCCCTGTTGCAGACTCCTGCACAGTCACATTTTTATTTGTTCAGCATCCATAAAGCCCACCTGTAGTTTATACTGCGACTATACTGAGCGGACTTTTATAACAATTTCCTAGAGAGAACGCATAATCTGGCGTGATCAACAGCTTAAACAAGGCCAGCATGCTCAAACTTTCGGTTACTATGTTGTGCGTGACTTCATGCTTGCGTAACCATTGACGGCTTCCGAACAGTTTCTTTTACCCATTTTTACTCATCAGGCTTCCGTTAACCTGTGTTATGTGTTTCGGGTACTTTATTAAGGTGGCGCTCACTGGGATGGTCTCGCCAGTTCGATAACAAGAAGCCATTTCAATTTGTCAGGATGGTGAGATTTGAACTCAGCTTCTCATAACCGAAAAGCAAACATAACGAATATAAAGAGAAGAAAGGAAATAAAATTCCATTCAAATGTTGATCATACTTACCCAAGGCTAGATTTGTTTTGAGAGAAACATAAATAAACACAAAATGGAAATATGGCGTTTCCATCAAATTTTGTTTTGAATTAAAGACTACCGGAGTTGGATTGATTGAGTAGACAAGTAAATAGAAAATGGTAATAAAAACTGTTTCGATTCAGTTTGTAGGGATTAAAAGAATGATTTTGGCTGATTCGCTTTTTACGGCTTATTTAAAGTCAGAAAATATTTTTAGATTGTAAATTTTTTTAGTAGATAATAATGGTTAAGTGATACACGTTTTACTAATTAACCCATAGCAAGAAAATAAGATGTGGATTCATACCTTTTACAATGATATTTTTTTGCGTAAATGAATATAACGAACCCAATAGGAACTGGAACTCGGCTCTCGAATTAAAAATTCCGAGCCATTATCCATTGCACCACTTTTACATTAAAGCTTACAGCAGCTGGTATTCCCAAGCCGTCGCCCATGTAGATACTGACCGGACTCGATGTTTTCTTAACTCTGGTGATCGTACGGGAACCAATGTTTCAATGTGTTGTGGATTCTGGTTGAGAAACCACACAAAATAATAAATAACAAAAATAGATATGGAGATAGTAAATGTAAGTTATTTTGAACAAAAATATACAAACTGGAACACAGGTTAGTCAATTCAATACTAAGAATACTATTAGTAGAAATCAATATAAAAATCTTGTAGTGAAGAAGTATGTCCGGATAGTGAGACTATATTCAAAACAACTCCAACTTAATATGCACGAATTTAATGATCAACTAAGCGGCTGTACAACTACTCAACTATATTTGCTTGTCCCTCCCACTAAGGGCAACATGTGACACATGGTCAATTATAAGTGGGGTTTCCGGGCTATATGGCCCGGCCAAAAAATACCTGTCTATTTTTGCCCAGTCCTGATTCTACCCTTCGGCGGAACCACGACTGGGTTATTGCTCTCTGCTCGGAAGCAGAGAGCGCCCTCTACCCGAAGGCAGATAGCTGACAGTGTCATAGCAGAGTACAAGTACTCAACTACTGATCTCTGTATAGACAGGATAATATGTACACATCAGGCATGTCCATTCTTGTATCCAAAAAGGGGTGATCCCCAACACAATGTGAGATTAAAAAAAAACAGGGTGCAAGGGACGCCGAAGACAAAATAACGGATGGATGGAATTTAGGGAGTTCGATGGGATTTAGGGATATAGAAGATGGCAATCGACGTTACATTTAAACTTTTGGAGATTGTAACTATCAGAGAAGCAAGTATAAGGAAGGGAGTTCCACAGACGAGAAGTGCGAGAAAAGAAACTGAAAGTAGAAGTGGAATTTACATTTGACTATTTTGACGGGTGGGACCTAAATGTCAATCTAGTAACACGATTAAATTCATGTGGTCGGGGCACAAGGGAAAGAAGCTCGTCAGAGTAGAAGCCGTGAAAACCCTTGTAGAGGGAAATTACACCCCGTCAGTGAGAAAGTGACCGGAGTCGAGCTGCTAAGTCAGGATCGATTACACTGCAAATTCTCCTTTGGATTTTGTTAAGAACCTCGAGATGAACAGCAAGAGCAGCCGACCAGATGTGGCAACAGTATTCAATGCACGGACGAATGGCATATTTATAAATGTGCAAGATGGAGTCTGACGAGAAAAAACTTTCTGGCCCGACAGAGTGATCTAACCTTGGAGTGAAAACAACGCCAATAAATTGAAATAGAATTTTTCGATCTTCTTGTTAAACTAAAAGAAGATCAGAGTAAATTAATTGGATTTAAAGAAATGCAAACAGGATTTAGTAAAGCAAGCGAGGTGGTGTAATGGTTTAAAAGCTTGTATCGCTAGAATTATTACAATTGAGTAGTATTTCCAATACTCACTGGGCGCTATATACTTTCGGCCTTGTGACTAAGCTGCGCTTAGAAAGTCACAACACTAAAGCAAGCATTTCGAATTAGTAGAAACATAAAGGAATAGAAAAAATAAATAAAACTTTTCTGTCTGGGTTAGATGAAAAGAAAATCAAGCTACAGAAATTGCATGGTTTGAAACAAATAAATAGTAAATGATAATAAACCGTTTTTGTTAAATGCTGATCAAACTTAAGGAAGTTTCATAAACTAAATCGGATGTTCTCAACAGATGTCCATATGGACCCTGGGTAGTCTATGTAACATTACTTGAGATTCACACACAAAAACAAATTGGGGATCCATAGTAATATTTTAGTGATCTATAGAGAAATTTCACTTTGGAACGCTTGTTACATCTGAGAAATTTTTACAGCAATCTACACCATATTCAGTCAGTTAAGTGCCATACGTGATACACGCTTTGGGCGATCATGTCTCGAAAGAGACATGACTGACTGGGAAGAAGATTATCCCGCAGTAGGTTGCCATTGCTTTCTGCGGTAGACTGGTTGCCATCCAAGGCTATAGAACCCAATCCGTCCTATTATTTAACCCATAACTGGAAGGAATAGACGGATTAATACCTTTCCCAAGGGTATTTGCGCGTGAGTGAATACAATGGATTCAACAGGAATTAGAACTCGGCTCCCCGGTTTCTCGTTCCGAGCCGATATCCACTGTACCACAACGCACATCCTCACCATATTAGAAGACTAAAAAAAGAAAACAAACTCCAAAAGTAGCAGAAAACGAGATCAAGTGATGTAAGTTAGCATCCCTACTGGATGTTTTGATTGCAAAAGTTGAATAAAACTGAGAAAGACTTATAAGTAAGGATTCTATATTTAATGAAATATTCTATAAAGATGATAATTTATTATGTAAATTAATTTGATGTATTAATAATGGGTAATAAGTCTTCTTTTTTTTGCAATAGTTCCTAGCTTAAATGGATCAATCTCGCATGTAAATCTTACAATTAAATATTTCGACTTAATTTTGCTTTAGCGAAAATATTTCTATCTACCTCCCTTTTGCTCTCTCTCTCTCTCTCTCTCTCTCTCTCTATATATATATATATATATATATATATATATATATATATATATATATATAAAAACACGGTCATACCACGTTGAATACACCGGTCCTCGTCCGATCACCGTAGTTAAGCAACGTTGAGCTTAGTTAGTACTTTGATGGGTGGCCACTTGGGAATACCAGGTGCTGTAAGCGTTATTGACGGATGTACGTTGTGGTGCAGTGGATGTCAGCTCGGAGGAAATCGGTGAGCCGAGTTCCAATTCCAGTCGAACACTTTGCATTCACTTACGCACTGGTGCCATTGGGAAAGGTATTAATCCGTCTCTTCCCTCCAGTTATGGGTTAAATAACTGAGGTCTGTTGTTCATGCGATCTGTGGCAGACCTCTGCAAGGATTATTTGTTATCACCAGTTCCAAAAAGTGTGGATGGTGCTACACAAGCCTTCACCACTTTAAACAATTCTTTGTGCGGTTGTCTAACTGTATTAGACGCTCATACGTTGAAATCGACGGGAGAGTCTATAATATATATATCGGTTTTCATTCAAGATTAGTCGCTGAAAATTTTGCCAAACGAGACAAAAGATATATTATTACTGTATTGGCTTTCCAAGTTTCGTGAAAAATCGAAATAGTTCTTCGTATTAAATAAACTTTTTTCTATTGGCAACTAATACTAATATCTAATAATATTTTTTATTTGTATCTGGAAAGTGTTTTAACAAAGGCTGGAATATGTGACACCGACATCCGAAATCGCATTGGAATAGCAAAAATACCTTCCAAAAGCTGAAAATACTAAGAAACAAACAAATTGTTAGAAACAATTTAAAAGTGCTGAACTACTATGTGATATTAGCTCTTATACCTGGCGTCGAATGCTTAATTTTCTCACAAATAAAGAGAAAGTTTAAGAGAAGAAAAATATGGCAGATAATAGATCTGATGAGCTTTCCTCTTTGATGCCTCTACTTCACGAATTTAAGCGTATGTGCGTTGTGGTGCAGTGGATATCGGCTCGGAACGAGAAATCGGGGAGCCGAGTTCAAATTCCAATTGAATTCATTGTAGTCACTTACGCGCAAATACCCTTGGGAAAGATATTAATCCGTCTCTTCTGCCCAGTCAGTCATGTCTCGAAAGAGACATGATCGCCCAAGCGTGTTTCACGTATGGCACTTAACTGACTGACTGACTGACTGACTGACGGTCTAGGGACCCTAGAAGTTATGTCAGCATTCGTCATCGGCGGCCACAGTCTGAACAACGTAAGATACGCAGATAATACAATACTGATAGCAGACCCAGGAAGAAAACTACAAGAAAGAAAGAACTACAAATAAACTATAATAAAAAAAAAACATGAATGAATGACCATCAGTAAAATAAGGAGCTCAAAATGCTAATTACACGTAGGGAATGATACTAAAATCAAGCAGGTACAAAAAATATAAATACATGGAAAGTGTTCTAACAGAGGACGGAAAGTGCGACACTGAGATACGTAGACGAATTGGCATGGCGAAGGACGCATTCCAGAAGTTGAGTAGAGTATTGAGAGAGGGAAATTTTGATAGAAACAAAGAACAGATTACGGGATTACTGTGTGATGTCTGTTCTTCAATATGGCAATGAATACTGGACAATCTCATCAAATGGATCAAGCATATGAGCAATGATAATGTTTTCGAAAGCATGGAAACGAAAAGGAAATTAATACAGAACATCAGTAAAAGACAGCTAAAGTTCATGGCACATGTAATGAGAAAGGAGGGCTTAGAGAATCTGATACTCATAGGTCAGATAGACGGAAAGATAGACAGAGGAAAACAACATGTAACACACTTGACAGGCCAGTGCGAGTAGATGGCAGAGCGGAGTTTGGGTAGGATAACAAGAGAATGCGTACTATGAGCCACCAGGGATAGGGAGACGTGGATGACCATGAACGCCTACGTCCTTAAATGACATGGCACGTAGAAGAAGAAGACTACATTGGCAGTTAGGTTTCATAATTTTATTGTTGAAATTACGTTCTAAGAGCAAGTTCTATGTTAATCGTTTCTTCTGTTACACTTCTCGCTTGGTGGACTCGATTTTTTGCATTCTTGTGAACTACGGTGTTCAAATATTTAAATAATATAAGTGGCCATCTTCTATCTTCTTGAACGCTGTTTTTTATTGTACTCCCTGTTTCTTTCAGTCTCAGTAACCCCTTGCATCTTAGCGTCTTTTACTGCCTTGAATATGAGGAAGCGATTAAATAAATGTTTCTGTACAAGGAGTATATCATGGATTGAACATGTAAGCAACAAGGACATTTGAGAAAATGAGGGCAACATCACACTTAGAATTAGTAAATAACGATTAAAATTTATGTGAAACGTGGTGAGGAAAGAGGGCTCAGAGAATTTCAAGCTCATAGGACATACTACAAGCAAGAGGAAAACAACGAGGTACCTGCCTAACGAGGTTGTACAAATGGATGGTCGAACAGGAGATGGGAGGCATAGTAAAAATATAACACTTGTTTAGAGCTGCAGGGGTGGGTAGAAATCTACGGAAAGCACAATAGTTCTAATCCTGAAGAGACGCATATATATATATATATATATAGACAGATAGATATAAAAGATATTTTGTTCTAATACGTAACGAGTCGAGTTTGAACCAAATGCTCTTGGAAAAGCATGAAGTCATTTTTATCACCTTGCCAGCTATGGGTTAAAAAGGTGTGTAAAATGAAATCTCTCGTTTAAAAAAAAGGAAATCTCTGAATCGCAAACTGTTGAGAAGGCCGTAGCAGACAACACCACAGTTTTACCCAAGAAATCATGGTAATACATACTTTCCTTTAACAATAATGTTTAACCTATACAAGACCCAAGGGCCACTCGAAGTAGAGCGTTACAGTAAGGGGATAGTTTATGGGGATATGTGGGAAGATAACGGTTAACCCTAGGCTTGAACAGATTAAGATTGTCGTGATTGGAGATGCTTTTGGTCCATCTCAGGACAGGAAAGTGAAAACTGGGCAGCTCTTGCCCATATATGACAGCAGTACTCCATTTTCGGATTGACCAGGCTCTTGTAATGGTAGAAGATCACTGAAGGAGTTATGTACTTCAGTCAGTTAACTGCCATACGTGATACACGCTTGGGCGATCATGTCTCGAAAGAGATATGACTGACTGGGCAGAAGATTATCCCGCAGTAGGTTGCCATTGCTTTCTGTGGTAGACAGGTTGAACCCAATCTGTCCTCTTATTTGGCCCATAGTTGGAGGGAAGAGACGGATTAATACCTTTCCCAAGGGTATTTGCGCGTATATGATTGCAACGAATTCAACTGGAATTCAAACTCGGCTCTCCGAATATCCACTGGACCACAACGCACATCCAGTAGTTATGTACTTACTGGAGCGAAAAACGACCATTTTCTCAGTATCTTTAGCGATGGATTGTATATACGGGTTCTACATAAAGTATGGACGAGTTCTACTTGAAGCACGGCACCTCCCCTAGAGAACACTCGTTCATCGGGATAGGCGAAAATTCAGGGTGTGCTCGGTGATGACTATTAAAGGAAGGAGAAGCTATGTCCTGAAGAGATGTGGCATCGAAAATTAATCGTTAGGTGAAGCCACTATCCAACATTTTTGTCAGTCCTTTTTCGACACTCTTAGAAAATAAATGATTTGTGATTAATAACTGATTTGTTTGATTCTCACATGTACAAACCGAAAACGAAGAAAATAAATCGAATCAGCCACTCCCCCAGTCCGACTTCTCGACCGTCACACAACCGAAATTAAACGGAACCTCGCTATGTGTCTGTGTGTTCGTTCTTGTTCTTCGTCTTGGAAAAATTGGTGCATCTTGCCCTTCCCTTCGATCGACTGACACGCCCCGCCTTCACCTTTTGCGGTGAGCGCGGGTAAGAACAACCAATGCGGTTACTTGCACGATTCTTTAATAATGGCAGAGGCAATAAAACAAGGAGTCGAAAGGAGAAAAAAAGAGAAAATACGAGGAATTAGTATGGGGGAAAGGAGCGTAGAGAGTGTGAGGTGAGAATGAGAGAGAGAGAGAGAGAGAGAGAGAGAGAGAGTGTGAGAGAGAGAGAAAGAGAGTGTATTTATCTACAAAGCATTCATAAGTTGATGTGGTTGTGGAGGTGTCATGTGTAATGGTTTTCTTTATGTTGATGATGATAATGTTGATTATAGAAATGGTGTAAGCGATGGGTCAGAAAAAAGAACGGTGGTGGTGGTGAAGGAGGAGTAAGAGTTTTGATTGTGATGGTGGTTGCGGTGGTGATCGTGATCTTGAATAAAACTTTTGGTGATGGTAGCAGTCGCAGTACAACTGATGATGATAGAGCTGGTGGCAAGAATTTACGAAATTAATAAAGTTTTAGCCAGAAAAAAAGTGTTTGAAGGAAGTCAGGTGATTATTTGTAAAATACTTTTTGCTGTTTTTTTTTTCCTTTTTCGCTTCTTTCACTTTTTTTCAACTTAAAGTATCCTCGCACCACCACTCTGTGTGTGTGTGTGCGTGGGAGTATGTGTGTGTGTGTGTGTGTGTGTGTGTGTGTGTGTGTGTGTGTGCGTGCGAACGCGTGGATTTGCTTGAAGTTGATGCTTTCTTTCTGTTTAATTTTTTCCATTTGTTGCTTACGTCCTTTTGCAATATTCTGTTTCTTTGTTTATTCTCTCTTTCTGTCTTTCTTTTTCTTTCCTTTTCTTTCTTTCGTTCTTTCTTTTTTCTCTTTCTTTCTTTTTCATTGTATTTTTTCTCTCTTTCTGTCTTTCTTTTTCTTTCCTTTTCTTTCTTTCGTTCTTTCTTTTTTCTGTCTTTCTTTCTTTTTCATTGTATTTTTTCTCTCTTTCTGTCTTTCTTTTTCTTTCCTTTTCTTTCTTTCGTTCTTTCTTTTTTCTGTCTTTCTTTCTTTTTAATTGTATTTTTTCTCTCTTTCTGTCTTTCTTTTTCTTTCCTTTTCTTTCTTTCGTTCTTTCTTTTTTCTGTCTTTCTTTCTTTTTCATTGTATTTTTTCTTTCTTTCTGTCTTTCTTTTTTCTTTGACATTTTCTTTCTTTCTTTCTTTCTTTCTTTCTTTCGTACCGTCCCTCTTTTGTACTTTTTTAATACACAATCATTCTTTTTCTTTTCTAACTAATAAACAGACTCTGTATCTTTCTTTCTAAGACTCAAACTTTCTTTCTTTTTTTCCTCTTTCTATTTTCCTCTTTGTTCACAAATTGTTTTTTGTTCCTTCAATATTTTCAAACAATTTCTTTTTCTAAAGTTTGGTCATTGCACTTCGCCTCCATTCTTATCTTCATTTTTCCTTCTTTTTATTCTTTCATTTCTTTTAGTTTTTTCACACCTTCCATCTTTCTTTCTTTATTTCTTTCCCAATCAACATCAGTTTTTTAAAAGAAAATATGCTTTACCTAAAGTAAACTGCTCCGATTCGGAAACGCTTCACTCCTATTCCTCGACCCAAATTGTTAATTATTTTCTCTCCAAACATCAAACTAAGTTCCGATCAGGTTCGGATCTTGGGAAAATCCAAACTTATGAATTAATCAATAAACTATGTCAGATCTTACAATGCAATTCAATGTGTTCACAATAAACTTGCTTGGCATTTATAAATCGATGTTGGTAAAATTTTCAGTTTTCCACTTATCAAATGATTATAAGAATTTTAGTTTACTTAATATATATATATATATATATATATATATATATATATATATTTAATCATATTACCCTGAGCAAGGCGGTAACTTCACTGATGTGCTGGGGGCTACATAAGAGTAAAAGCACTAGATAGAATAGAGTGATTAGAAGGACAAGAGTAGGATAGAAATATAGAAATACAGGTGTGATGACAGTTGCAGAGGTGGAGAGAAAGGAAAGGATATACAGGGTGGTGAGGAAAGAACTAGGGTCAAGTGGTTAAAAGATGAGTGTTGACCTTGCATTTGAATTCCTGGAGATTGTAGCCGTCAGGAAAGCAAGAATAAGGAAGCGAGTTCCACAGTCGGGAAGTGCGAGGAAAGAAGTTGCAAGAGTAGAATTGTCGTCTGCATTTGGTTGATTTTACTGTGAATGGGTGAGATCCAGTTGCCAGTCTGGTTGCACGAGTAAACACCTCTTGTAGAGGCACCAGTTCGTTGGAGTAAGAGCCATAGAAGTATTTATAGAACAGCCAAAGAGAAGCCAAATCCTGTCGGTGGGAAAGTGGCTGTAGTCGAGCCGCCAAATCGGTACCTATCACATTACTGATTTTCCTTTGGAGCCTGTCAAGAACACCGAGGTGAACAGCGGCGGCATTGACCATATATGGCAGCAGTACTCCATGCACGAACGAATGGTTGAAGTACTTATATAGGGTGTTCCATTAAGACGAATGGAAATTAGCTGTAAACAGAACAGTGTTATTGGTGATTTTTTATTGATTTCGCTATTGGATCATATTATTTGAGTCATGGCAATTATGTGTGAAAAATAACATCGTCCAAATGTCCACCAAGGCTTCGACGACACACCTCCACTAGATGTTCAAATTTTTGATCAGTTGCTCCTTGAGCTTACCAATATGCCTTATTATTTCATCCTTCAGCTGTTAAATTGTTGTTGACTTGTTGGCATAGACCTTCTTACTTTTCAGATGACCCCAAAGGAAGAGATCTAAGATCGCATGATAGTGGTGACCAACTGACATCACTATTTCGAGAGATGATGCTACCTGGGAAATTCTCATACAATTAATAACAGGACGGCGCCACATGCTGTGGCATGTGGCGCCGTCCTGTTAGCACCACAGATCTATAGCATTCAGTTCATGCCATAATTGCCATAACTCAAATAACATGATCCAATAGTGAAATCAATAAAATTTCACCAATAACACTGTTTTATTTGCAGCTAACTTCGATGTGTCTTAATGGAAAACCCTATCTTAACTATTTGGTGGTGCGATTTTTTATGATGCAACTCTAATGGTAATGATAATATTAACCGTTTATCTACAAGGAATCGTTTGGTAGCCAAACAGACAGTATTGCTTTCGGTTGAAATTTATAAAATATTTCTCTTAAACCATTTTTCAGGAAAATAGTTTCTTCTAGTCCAGTAGCTGTTATAGTTCCTTCCAATATTGATGAGAATTTCCTTCCAAAACTTTTATTTGTAGCAATAAAGAATTACAACATCTTCATTATATCATTATTATCTCTCCTAGTTATATGTGCTATCCATTTTAGTTGTTACTGCTGTTGGTAATCTTCAAGTGACGTGGTTTTTGTTATTTGGTACAAATCTTTGTAAATCTGCAGCGCCAGTATGAAATGTTTAAAGCAGGCTGATCTCAGCGTAGACCCACAGACTTCACTCTTAACAGTTCAAATATATCTTTGTGCAGCGCCTTATCAATTGTGAGAATATTTAAAAGGATAATAAGCAAGAAATTTGAACTGAATAGCGAGAAAAGAATTGAAGAAGCTGGTGTCGAGAATGTAAAGAGAGAGAACGTTGTTTCATCAGTCTGATTATTGACTTATTTTTCTAGAATATTTTTTCATCATATCACAATTCTCATGCAGTTATTCTTCAACCTTAACGTAAGCAGATTGGAAATTTAAAAAAATCCTGCTTTACCGATTAGGCTACGAAGCCTTTATCGGCAGACATCATCCAAATAAAGCATATCACTATATTCTTCGTTTCTTCGATTTCCACCTTACCACCCGGATGTTACCACCTTATTTTAAGTAGTAACACATTGGTATGGCCAAAGACGGATTTCAGAAGCTAACCAAAGTACTGAAAGGCAGGAAAATTTCATTAGAAACAAAGAAAAGAGGGCTGGATTGCTATGTGATATCTGTCATTCTGTATGAAAGAGAATGCTGGACTATCTCATCACATATGAAGGAGAGGCTTGAGGCAGCAGAAATGTGATTTTGCAGAAGGATGCTGAGGATACCATGGACAGAGCACGTGTGTAACGATGAGGTGTTGGAAAGGATGCAAACGAGAAGAAAAATGATAATAAATACCAGGAAGAGACAAATGAGGTTCCTGGGACACGTAATGAGGAAGGAAGGCCTGAAGAACTTGATGCTCACAGGTCGGATAAATGGAAAGAGAGACAGGGGAAAGCAGCGCGAGACCTAATTGTTATGTCTGCGCAAATGGTTGACGGAGCGGGGCTTAGAAGAGATACAAAGAGAAAAATTATTGAGGGCGACAAGGGACAGAGACAAGTGGAAGTTTATGATCGCCAACGTTCTGAAGGGACGCGGCACATGAAGAAGAAGAAGAAGAAGAAGAAGAAGAAGAAGAAGAAGAAGAAGAAGAAATATACAGTATAATAGTCTTCAGACTCAAAAGGATCGTTGTCATTTTTTTTCTTCGTAACGTTTATTTTATTTCATTTCTACCATTTCTCATCACACATCCCAGATCGTTATTTTACGAGCCATAAAACAAGCTGCATGGATCCGAAATAAATAACAAAGATCCTTGGTTGGATAAAAAAAGGAGCCCAAATCGATGTCCGTTTGACCATGCATATCTGTGTATACTCGAGAGACCGACACGGACAGGTATTATATACCCACTTCGACTGATATATACTTCTTTGACGAAAACAATGTCAATCCAAAATGACTGTTTTTCTCTCATAAATAAAAGACTATAAACTGCTATCCATTCGACGAGAATATGCTCGAACCGAAAGCTGATGATCTTTTCTGAAGAGAAATCGACGAAATATACTTACCCCAAAGTCACTTGCTTTTTAACACTGATGAAATCGACGCCTTTTTTCACTGTTAAAATGTGTGACTGCAGCACTTCATATATCAATAAAAATATTCAATTATATTTTTATTTACTTCTCTTCTTCGGGGACTTGGCGTGGTATGGGTTTGGTCTGGCCGGAGCACACACACATCGAAGCTGACCGCCAGCCAGCCAGACTGGCTGGCCTTTCTAACTTTTCTCTCCAACTGCTGTCTGCAAACTGATAGACCCAACTCTTAACTGACTATCTGTGACAGCTGACGTCACTTAAATAGTTAACCCCGCCGACACGTGTTATTTGTTGTACTCAGTCACATCTCAGGTACTAACCTATTCTTGACCCTGGTCGTCAAAACAAAATTCTAGCTCAAAAACCCGTGTTTCATACTCAGTGACATTTCCCTGCGATGCCCAGCGCAAAATACACTTCTTAACAAAATTCCATACCGATCAAGATATTATTTAACAATTCGTCAAAATCCTGTAATTTTCACTGGCAATAATGAATGACTTTTAATACCATTCCACACCGACCCAACGAATATACAACACAGGATTATATGCAAAATATAAATAAGGAGTAGAAAGTGAATAGGTGTCGATTACTACATCCGAATGGCCAATGTAGAACGGGCGCAATGGTCTCCGTGCACATTTCAGGAAAACGGCTAGAAAGATAAAAGACAATTTACGCCGGGGAACGCAACAAAGGGAGGGAAATCTTGATGGAGATTTTAAAAACGAAAAGAAACTATTGTAAACAAACAATCATGCTTATGCAGGAGATACCTAAAACGTAAGAAAAAAAAAAGAATCCATTATCGTTACTCGTCAGAAAAAAAAGCAGGACTACTGACATCAGCGAACATAAATAAATCCCAGAATGCAGCAAGTGCTGTCTTTGTTATGGAAAACAGTGAGGTGGAAAACGAGATGAGATGTGAATGCAGGAAACTCAGCGCAACAGATCTCAAAATATTCACGACAGAGTGGGAATTGTTCAAATTTCTTGGGACTGAAAATATAATTAAATTATAGCAACACAAACCAGAAACTATTCAAGAAAAGAAAAAAAGAAAGTCTTCTGGAATTTGCTATCTAGACCGACCAGACCAATTTAAACGAGAAAATCAAATTTGAGTGTCATAGACATGAGAATGATGACTTAACTGATGAAAAATGTGGTCGGATCAGCTGACAACAGAGTGTAGGCAAAAATGGATAAACAAAAAAAAAAAAGGCGGAAAAAATGTGACTTTGCCAGGAAAACTGAGAAAACTGTGTCAGATAGTTATCAAAATGGTGTGTATCTTAATTGGCGCACAATAAAACGACCCAAAACGTTCGGGGCGAGATTAGAAAAACGAGGCAGAATTAAGATTACCGGTGTCATTAAATGTCCTGGACATGGAAATAATAATAATAATAATAATAATAATAATAATAATAATAATAATAATAATAATTTTACAGGGAAATAGGTAAAAAAAGAATTGAAGTGACAGTACCCCCCAGAATGGAAGAATTCACACAGTTCTGGGAAAAGATATGGGCTTGCCCTAAAGAACTTAGCAAGGAAGTACATTGGATTACGCAAGAGACAGAACGAATGAAAAATAAACCCGAACAGACATGGTCTGGAATTACAGAAGATGATGTTAAATATGCACAAAAAAAAACACACAATTGGAAATTCCCAGGCATAGATAAAATTCCTAACTTTTGGCTATATTATTTAAGCGCATCACATAAAAAACTAGCCAAAGAACTTCAAGAAATGGTTGACGATCCCACTAAAATTCCTGCATTGTTGACAAAAGGAATTACATTTCTTCTACCCAAGAATGGTGACACAAAAATCCGAAAAACTACAGACCAATTACATGTCTTCCGACAACATATAAACTATTAACATCTATTTTAACAAAGCAGACATATTTATTCTTAGAAAGAAATGACATGTTACCGCTTGAACAAAAAGGGTGCAAACGTGGCTGTTATGGTTGTAAAGACCAATTGCTGATTAACAAAATGATCCTGGAAAACTGCTACAGTACAAAGAAAAATCTTAGTACAGCCTGGATAGACTATCGAAAGGCATTCGATAGTGTGCCACATGACTGGATTTTAAAGACTTTAAATATATACAAGATATCGCCCGTCATCATCAATTTCATCAAACAGTGCATGTCTATATGGAAAACAACCCTTTACCTCAATCATATAAATGGAACCTATAAGTCTGATGAAATAAACATCAAAAGAGGTATATTTCAAGGTGATTCTTTATCTCCCTTACTATTCTGCATATCATTAATAGCACTAACCAGTCAACTTAATAAGACAGAATGTGGTTATAAAATAGGACAAAAGAAAATAAGCCATCTATTTTACATGGATGACTTGAAGTTATATGCTAAGAATGATAATGAACTGGAAGGTCTTCTGCAAACTGTAAAATGCTTCAGCGAAGACATTCGAATGAAATTTAATTTGAATAAATGTGCTAAAGCTACAGTTTTACGTGGATCAATACAAGAAACATCCTCAATTAGCCTAGACCCTGCTGTAACAATAAAAGAATTGAAACCAGAAGAAGCTTATAAATACCTAGGTGTAAATGAGAGCGAAAACATTCACCATAAAAAAATGAAAGAAATAGTGCGTAAAGAGTACTATAGAAGGCTACGAATGATATTAAAAACTGAATTAAATTCACAGAACAGAGTTATGGCCATTAATAGCCTTGCAATCCCAGTTGTCCAATATAGCTTTAACATCTTAAACTGGACTCTAAACGACATCAGGCGAATGGATGCTAAAACAAGAAAGCTTCTTTCTAAGCATAAGATGCATCATCCAAAGGCTGATGTAGATCGTTTATACATACCCCGTAAAGAAGGTGGAAGAGGTCTTATTCAGCTGGAATTGTCATACAAGACAACAACTATTGGCTTACTAACATACATAGAAACAACAAAGGATTGGATGTTACAATTAGTAAGGCAACATGAAGAAAGAAAGAAAAAATATTCAATAATAAAAGAAGGCAGTAAATTCAAACAAGATTTACAGTTAGTAGATTCTGTAGAAAAGCAGAACGGAAGCCAAGAGCCGACTATTGCGGCAAAAAATATGAAAATGAAAGCCAAAGATAAAGCTCTTGAACAGATGAAACAGCGCTGGCAAGACAAACCTCTGCATGGCCAATATCCAGTACGTGCCAATAAATCTAATGTTGACAAAGTTAATACTCATCGATGGTTACGTGCATCTGGATTAAAGTCCGAAACTGAAGGCTTTATTCTTGCAGCACAAGACCAAAGTCTTCTCACGAGAAACTTTCAGGCAAATATTATGCATAATAATATGGATCCAAAATGCAGGTTTTGTGATAAACACCAAGAAATAATAGACCACCTAATCTCAGGCTGTTCTGTGCTTGCCCCAAATGAATATAAAAATCGCCACGATAGGGTTGGGCAATATTTACATTGGGCAATATGCAAACATTATGGAAAAGCTGTAGGCAAACACTGGTATGAACATCACCCAGCACCGGTTACAGAAATAGAAGATGTAACCATTCTATGGGATTACACCATCTACACAGACAGAAAAATTGAAGCAAACAGGCCAGACATTATTGTTAAAAACCAGAAGGAGAAAACTTGTCTATTAATTGATATGGCTTGTCCAGCGGATTGTAACATAGCAATCAAGGAATTTGAAAAACTGTCAAAATATAAAGACCTGGAAATTGAAATAGGAAAAATGTGGAAATTGAAAACAAGAGTTGTGCCAGTGATAGTAGGTGCACTTGGAATGATAAAAAATGGAACAAAACAACACATTGAAAGAATCCCTGGAAACCCCAGCTTAAGAGATATACAAAAAATTGTCCCTTTAAGTACAGCCCACACACTAAGGAAAACTTTATCTATGTAATGCTGGAGATGATAGGGAAGATAGAAAAACATGAAATGGAGCCATAACAACACGCCACTACCTGCCTTAGGTCTCCCCGCAGACTTGGTTGGTAGTGAGACCAAAGCAGAAATCGAAATATGATGAAAAATGACATAATAATAATAAAAGAAGTTTGATTATAATTCTACGATGAAAAATGACAAAATAATAATAATGTTTTCGTTTTAGCTCATCACAAAATTAACTGAAGAGAATGAAGAAAAATTATTACATATTGTTGTGGAGGAATATCCTGTCTTACCCAGTAATGGGTATAGGCCCGGGTTATAAAAGACCGGGACTCGAATGAACTACAGAGAGAGTGTACGTGACTATACGAGAGTCTTCGTCATTACACGGGAGTGATCGAGAGTCTTCGTCATTATACGCGAGTGATCGACTTTAGTCGAGAGCTATCGGTCTTAGACGAGAGTTAGACGTCACTAGACGGAAGCCTTCTTCTCAAGACGGACGTATACGTCCTATACAGAGACATTGATTGTTAGTCTTGTTAACTGTTCGTTGGTGTACGGGTATTTGGTTTATTGTACTGAGGTATAATAAATCTCTATTCATATATCCTCAGTGTTAAGCATTATTTTTTGCACTATTCTTTCTCTGTTTATCCCCTCCCGGGATATAACACATATGAAATAGTTAATTGCCATACGTGACAAACGCTTGGGCAATCATGTCGCTTTCGATCCATGACTGACTAGGCAGAATATTTTCACGCAGTGAGTTGCCATTTTTTTCTGCGTTAGACTGGTTACTAACCACGGATATAGAATCCAATCTGTCCTACTATTCAACCTATAGCTGGAGGGAGAAGAGATGGATTAATAACTTTCCCAGGAGTATTTGTGCGAAATTGAATGAAACGAATTCAACTGGAATTCGAATTCGGCTCTCTGATTTCTCATTCTGAGCCGATATTCATTACCCCACAAGTCTGGTCTAAAAGCGGCGACAATTGTCAAAAGGTTAGGCTGCCAATCTTCGTTCTAATCAGTATTTCTTGGCTGTTTTTTGTGGCATATCAACCTCTAAAAAATCTACAAATTTTGTTCGCAGTTGTTTTTATTTACATTGTTCAGATTGTTGTCTTCATCTTTGTTGCCATATTCACGACGTTTCGACTGTTTTACGTTCTGATCTTCTTCTTGACTCTTTTATGCACTGGGCCATGTTTCCTTGATGATACTAGTGTATGAATTTTGGTGACAATTAACCTTATAAACCAAAGAGTTTTGATTTCCATACATGGATACAGCAGAGGTGAACAAAAAACTTATAGTTTTAGTTACAGGAAAATAACTGATACTGAAAGATCTGGAAGAGTCATGACTCATAGAACAAGAACAATCTACTCCGGTGAACAAAATAAAAGATTCAATTCAAAATCCAACTCTTCTGAAGAAGATACAACGGCCGAAACGTCGTGAATATGGCAACAAAGATGAGGACAACAGTAAAGGGTGTAAATAATTCTATTGCAGTTGTTTTTTTTTAATTATTGCAGATAATAATGGTTTTAGTGATACAAACCTTACAATTAATCTATAGCTGGGGAGAGAAAGTGGAATCATACGTTTCCCAGTGATATTTGCACGTAAGTTAATATAACGAAACCGACTGGAATTGGAACTCGGCTCTCCGATTAACAATTCCGAGCCATTATCGATGCGTACGTCCAACTTTACAGCACTTTGCATTTTTAAGTGGTCACCTATTTGACGAGGTTTGCCGTTGCTTAACTCTGGTGATTGTACTGAAACCGGTGTTTCAACGTGATGCGGACAGAAGCCCCTTAAGCAGTAGAACATTGGAGATAATCTCAAAGACCATTGCAAATAGATTGAAGTTATTAAAAATCTGGATAAGAATTAAGACAATTCAGATCACTAATATAAAAAGAAAAATACTGAGGTGGGTGCTGGAGATTTAAAGAAAGTCGCTGCCACTTAATCTCAAATGACAACCCCTTGACAACTAACAGGAACGGAAAAATCCCCGAATAATAATAATGACAATAGTAATGATAATAATGATGTTGAAATAATTATTAAATATGAACGGAATAAATAAGAGAATGACTATTGTATTTTAATATAATAAACACACAAAAAATTTCAAGTCCAAAAATGAGAAAAAAAATCGCATTTTGTAATGGAAAGAATATTTTCAAACCCATTGTCTGTAACTGACAAGCAGATAATTTGGATGGGATAAGCGATAAAAAGAACACCGGAAAGCTGAAATAAAAAAATGAATTAGCAAATTTAGGTTATGACGTTGATTATGGATTTAAAAAAATGAAATTGCCCCAGTTGATTGGGCCTAAGTTCAAGCAGGGTTAAAGGCAGTTGAAAAGAGAACTTTTTGCATGTCATTCAGTCAGGAAGAATTGATTATGTTTACTTAAAACAGTTTGTTGTTGTTGATTTCGCCTTAATAATAAACAGAATTTCTACAATAAATGGAATTTTTATGGCTTTCGATTTGATTTGGAGTCGCTTTTGATTGGAGGCCTTCTCTCAACAAACGATATTTGTGATTGATTCACAGCCAAAAGATTCGGATGAAAATTCACAACTGAATGGTAAAGAATTCAATTTTCTCGAAGACAATCTAGAAATTCATTTAATTGTTTCTTTCATTCGCATCTAGTGAAAACACAGACGACATGTTTCCAAACACAGAGAATTCTAGGCAATTGCGAATTTTCAAAATTATTTTTGATTTTGTGAGAAATGTGAGTAGAATATATCAAGTTAAGTAATAAACGAATGTTTATTTCGATATCTGTTGTATATCATTATCAACATGACTTTGCACGGACATTCGGGAAGTGGGGTGGGAGCACAATGTTTACCGTAGGTTCTTAGAGCCGGCTCGCCAATGTTTTGTAAAACTCGTGTGAAACAATTTCTTTTTCTACAGTAAGTGCAAGAACGGGATTGGTGGCAGCATGTTTACAGCGATGCCTCCTCCTTTTCTAATCTTGGTCTATGAATTGATCCAGTAAGAGCGGTCGATTGGGAAATCTAACAGTAGCGAAAACACATATCAGTACTTTTTTTTTTCGGATACAGCAAGACGAAGTTCATTTTCAGGGAATTTCATCTGTGGCATTCCTCAGTTGTGTAGGGTGATTGAAAGCTGATGATATTACATTTTCGAGAAATAGCCTATCCAACCTTGTGTCACAACTCTGAGGCGAGTTGTAACACAAGGTTGGTTTTTAACGTGGGGACTTGAGCACTCATGCAGCTGGTCAAAATTTACCCCGCATACGTGATGACTGGGTGCTAAGCTTGTTTTAGCTGGTCATACCCGTTCATGCTTCTTAGCTGAAAGGCTGAGAAGAAATAAATGGCCTATTCAAGACAATGTTTCAATACTTTGACACTATTGATGACTTATGTGTTTGCAATGAAATCGCTCGTACACATTTTGAGAATGACGATGGGGAAACTCAGTTAGAAATATTCGAGGAGGAAATATTCGTAGAGGCGTTAGCATATCAACCAAGTTTCGTCATCATATATAGAATGCGATGGTTAAATTGTTGCCATTTTATATTTTGAAGTATTATTCGTTTTTTTCTATTTTGTCGACTGCACAGTATTGTTAGTTTAGTTGGGCACCGTCAGTGAGAAAAAAAAGACTTCGTGGATTTGTCTTGGAACGAAGATCATACCGGTGTATCCTGGTTCGCTCTAATCTACACTAGTTTTAAGGCTTGGAACGAAGATCATACCGCTGTATCCTGGTTCGCTCTAATCTACACTAGTTTTAAGGCTTGGAACGAAGATCATACCGGTGTATCCTGGTTCGCTCTAATCTACACTAGTTTTAAGGCTTGGAACGAAGATCATACCGGTGTATCCTGGTTCGCTCTAATCTACACTAGTTTTAAGGTATGGGATCTATAACAATCTTTGCTTCTAGGTTATCAGCAAAAATTTTTGTGCGTATTTTCCCCGGCAATAGTGAGTCAGCTAATTCGGGCAGTTAGATTTCTCTTCTCTCACCTTTCTTTTTGAATGCTTGCGGTCTGCTGCTTTCAGCAAGTAAATAATTCGTGGAAGGCTTAAAGTGAATCCCTTCTCTTTTATACATCAACGTACGGAGTTTTTAGTCTGGTAAGATAAGCCATATACTTTTTTCCGTGTTTGTTAGAAGACGTTTTAGACTGAATCAATGCAGAATTGAACTCTCTTCGCAAGTTCTTCGCAAGTTCTTCCCACTATTGCAAGTTGTAGACTTTTAATTGGATAGTATATCAGCGGAGGTGATGGATGCCCTGTTTAAAAAAAAGTGTTTAAAAGTGTGATGGATGCCCTGTTAAAAAGGATTAAGGATATGCGTTGTGGCGCAGTAGATATAGTCTCAGAACGAAAAATTGGAAAGCTGAGTTCGAATTCAAGTTGAAGTCCTTACATACGCACAAATACCCTTGGGAGAGGTATGAATCCATCTCTTTTCCTCCAGCTCTGGGTTAAATAGCAGAACAGATTGGTTTCTATAACATTAGTTGGCAACTAGTCTACCGTAGAAAGTAATGGCAGCCTACCGTGGGAAAATATTCTGCCCAGTCAGTCATGTCTCTTTCGAGACATGATCGCCCAAGTGTGTATCACGTACGCCTCTTAACTGACTGATTGACTGATGGTTGTGTTAGATAAGCCAGGTAGTCGGATCTCTTCATGGATAGAAGTTCCTGGATACAGTGGTTTTTCGCATCGAACCAGTCACTTTTTCTTCTTGTGAAGAAACTGAAGAGGCTTTTCGAGATATCAAAGATGGTGTCATTTGTATGTTCCAAAAAGTGTCAGTGGATGTTTCCTTTTGACCATAAGCTAAGTTTTATAGGCCTCTCTCCTTAATAATGATTTTTTTCTCAGAATTTTTCATACTTTCTTGTTAGTGGCTTTATCACCTTCCTTAGGTATAAACTGATAAATGAATGAGGCAGTTTGATTATTTTCATGTTTTAATATTCTAACTATTTTGTTTGTTGTCATTTGCAATAAGTTTTTTTCAAACATTTTCATGAGTGTGAAACTTAATTTCTTATTTATTACCCGCTTATTTATTTTTAAATTTCTTTTTGTGAGGCACTCAAAGCAATTTTTATTTATCTTCCCATTCATTTCAATTTCCTTTTATCAACTTTTTCACAATTTCCAACGATATGTTCTCATCATTAAAAAAACATTAATATAAATTATTTGCTCAAGCTCTTCAAGTAAGTCACGCTCTATTTTCGCCTGCCCCGCTTTCCCTCTATTTTATATATATGTAAGAAACACCAACACCGTTGATAGAACCAACGGAAAACTTGCCAACATATCTAAAACTGTTATCCAGATGAATTCCTGAACAAAAACGACAATACTGAAAAAAGAAAAAGAAACCAGCTTTAAAGACAAACCTATCTAATCAGTGAAGTAAAGTGCTAAATGCCTGGCTTGCCAAGACAGAACAAGAAATGCTTGACAACGTTAATTCCTATGAAAAGATGGTTCTAGTCATAACCCGAGTTTCACGCTCTTCCGATCTTCAGACGACTAGAACGACATGAGCGGGAATATTGCATGCGCGTAAAAATAAGATAACGTCTAGGACCATTCTTTTATATATATATATATATATATATATATATATATATATATATATATATATATATATATATATATTGTGTGTGTGTGTCAAAAATAGGTTTACAAGCTGGGAGAGGGGCTGGTTTATTAGACCAAAACATGGACACAGTCTTTATAATCAAATGTCCGAAAATACTTCGTTTTTGAGTTATTAACGTTAAAAAAGTATTACGCCAAATGGTGCTATGTTATTATGTAGACTAGGTTATATTTGTCATTTCTGTACATTTGAACGTTTGTAGCAGTGAGTCAACTGAGAAGTGTTCCGTATAACAATGGCAGGGTATTCATATCGTGAGTAGGCAGATATGATTTTTAAATACGGCCGCACGGATGGTAATGGACGTGAGGCTGCACGGCTGTATCAGATTGCGTTTTTGGAACGAAAACTGCTGAGTCATCCAAGCTTTGCTGTTATTTATCATCGCATTGCTGAGATAGGATCCGATGCACCACAAACTATGGCTCGCCTGACCACAAGGAACACATTCTACAGGCTGTTAGGGACGATCCAGGTATCGGCACGCGTCAATTAACCCTAACATGTCGTACATCTCATAGTATTGCGTGGAGGGTACTTCAAGAGGATCTCCTGTATTTCTGTCATTTGCAACACGTACAGGCTCTTTCACTCTCTAATCACTCACCACGGGATAACTTTTGCCGATGGTTTATTGCATAAACTACTAATACGTTGTTTGTCTCTTTGTCTTACGTATGGATGCTGGAACATTAGGAAGAGATAGAATAACAACTTTACACAACCAACATCTGTGGGCGGATCGGAATTGCCATGGTACAATACAGGCTAAACATCAGAATCAGTTTAAGATGAATGTGTGGGATAGAACAGTAGGTCCATATGTTCTCCCAGCACGGCTTACAGGAGCTGTCTCCAGAGACTTTATTTCGAACAACACTTTCAGACCTGCTAGAGGATGTACTCCTATTAATACGGAGATGTGATTCATGCATGATGGGGCTCCAACATATTTTAATCATATTATTCGCGATGCACTGGCTGGCATCTAAAATGCTTAGACATTTATATAATCTGTCTTCTTTTATGTGCGTGTCCCTTCAGAACGTAGGCGATCAATGCTAATTTAACAGTCATTTACATATAACTAGAGGTTGGTTATTTTTCTCGGCCCTTGACTCCATCTGAAGAAAATCGTAGTATTTTCAAATGAGCGCGATTCGGTCACTTGGGGTTTTACCGAGTTATGCGTTTATGTCGCACTTTTGTAAGAAAAAACTGCTCGGGTTGTCTGCATGCTGGACTTGCAATGGCTTTTTTCGTGCGGGCAAGTGCGCCCTTGCGCACGCGCGTGTGTGTTATGTCATTTTGTGAATTAAAATCGCTTTAAAATAAACAAAGTTGTCAATTTTTTTTTAAATTAAAAGCAGAAGGTGTTTTTCAAATATCATTTTCCGTCACCGAGAAAAAAGAGAAACATTTATTTGACCAAAGTAGGTATACTTCATCCTATAGGCTTCATTCTGGTTTCGTTATTTTTTTATGGAAGCAAATATTTCGTGGGAAGAAAAATATGTCGTATCATCAGACATATTCGTTGAAGCGAACAACGTTGTTTCCCGCCTCAGACAAAGCAGAATTCCTTCAAATATGCAGAAGAATGAATGCAAGAACGGACGTGATAAATTTAGGTTGTGGTCAACAAGTTATGGTCAAGCGATTCAGACAATCGCTTTTCACACTAAATATCACTTTGTCTTGCATAAACATAACATAAAAATATATACAAAGCATTGAAAGATAAATGCAAAAATTACGGAGGCTTGGACTTGTCTCATATTGGATAGGTCCAGCTGCGACAATCTTCTATCTTCCCCTTAAGACATGAAGAATCCTGGCTCTCCACTATTTCTTTTTCCTTGTTGCTCTTTGTAATGTTTGTCTTTTACCATCTCTTCCACTTCCAGTTCTGACATCGATTCACATAAACTAGGAAGGTGGTCCGCTGCTTCCTTCTGTCCTTGATTGAGTGTCAAATTTTCTTAATCGTCTTTCCTCGTCTGTCCCAAATTGTCTAGCTGTCTCTTGCCGATTTGAAGTGTACTTTTTGTTTTCATCTGTCGTAGATTTTACTCGTTGCTAACACGCTCCATCTATGTCATTCTCAGTACATTTCTCTTGATCTTTTATTCATCTGAACAACACTTTTTTCTTTGTTTTTAAGGACTTTTAAAAAATCACTTTCCCAAAGCAAGGCAAAAATGCCACTAAGACGCAAGGCTGCAGGGAGTAAAAGATACTGAAAAAGTCTTCAGAAGGAACTGGAAACCTAATCCTAAACAAGTAAGAAGAGATAAATCTCTATTCCTGTTTAAACCGGCATGAATGTGAATCGGACGACAAGCGAACCTATCTGCTGTCTGGTTTCTTAGTACTTTAATTTTTTTTTGTTTTTCTGAACGTATTTTAGAAGGTTACCAATGTAATGATTGTTAAATCAACGGGATAAAAAAAAATCGAGATTATTTTACAACGTGATTTCTTGAAATCTAAAAATTAGTCATTTGACTTAAGCCATTATTTTCTTTGACAGTAATCATCTCTAAATTAGTAAGTGAAATTCAAAATCAAGACTTGTCATGAAATAGTTTTCTGGAGACCTTATCTACTTATAAGAAACTTTGAACGAAATTATATTATTGTTATTTTCTTTCTAGCTTTACTTCTCTGTATTGTCGTTATCACATGAAATGATCTAAAAAGTTTCTTCAGTCACTTGGTAGCATTTATTGATCGCCAGCGTCGTACAAAATACGATCATGTCTCGAAAGAGACATGACTGACTGGGCAGAAGATTATCCCGCAGGAGTTTGCCATTGCTTTCCGCGGTAGACTTATTGCCGACCAAGGCTATAGAACCCAATCTGTTCTGTTATTTAACCCATAACTGGAAGGAATAAACGGATTTAATACATTTCCCAAGGGTATTTGCGCGTAAGTGAATGCAATGAATTCAGCTGGAATTCGAACTCGGCTCCCCGATTTCTCGTTCCGAGCCGATATCCAATGCACAACACACACACACTCACACACACACACATATATATATATATATATGTGTGTGTGTGTGTGTGTGTGTGTGTGTGTGTGTGTGTGTGTGAGCATCTCAGATTTATTCTCTTTCGGAATCTCCGTCAGCCGCGTTATCGCACCTCTCCTTAATGTCTTCTGTGGTTCGAAATCTTTTCTCTTTCAAAAGTGAATAACTAGATGTCGCACAAAGGCAGGGTAGGACTGATAGACAATGGTTAAGTAATGTTTTGTAGTGTCTTCGCTTATTTCCTTACTCGGTCATATAGTACGACCTCACTCGTTACAGTCTGAGTCATGTGTTAGAAGAGCGTCTGCTAACACAGGCACAGTTAAGTCTCGTCTACTTTGTTTGTCAGATTACATGAAGGTCGCGTAACAGTGAAGCGCAATATCCAAAATACTTAGATATTTTCTGGACAGATGGACACGCACCGGCACTTAGTGGTTATCGGTTCGAAAAGAGAAATCGGAGAGCCGAGTTCGAATTCCAGTTGAATTTATTGCATTCACTTACGCGCAGGTACCCTTTGAAAAGGTACTGATCCGTCACTTCTCTCTCCAACCATGGGTTAAATAGCAGGACATAATTTTTATAGCCTTGGTTTGTCAACCAGTCTACCGCAGAAAGTAATAACAACCTACTCCGGGAAAATCTTCTGCCCAGTCAGTCATGTCTCTTTCGAAACATGATTGTTTAAGCGTGTATCACGTATGACACTTAACTGACAAACATATAAAACCGTCTTTTTTACGGATACAGTGAATAAATAAAATATAAACATATTTAAAGAACGCAGTATGAGAAATATACAAATAATTTTGTTATGAATAAGCAACAGTCTACTTAACATGCATTCTTTTTAACTGAAAACTCGAGTCATATTCTTAAATAGCCAGATCGATAACTTCATATGGATATCACGCATGGCGCCAAACCCGTTCAGAAAAATCTAAACTCTCAGCTGAATGTAACCGTTTCCTAAGATCGATGGTGCAAAAACGCTTTAAGCGACTAAAGCCTGTGGGTCTTGACAAAGGTCATCTTTCTTTGAATATTGTGTACTGGCGCTACAAATTTACAAAGAACTGTATAAATAACATAAACCACACTACTCGAGGACTGCCAACAGTGGCAACAATTAAAATGGATAAAATATGCAACTCTATGCGAAAATAATGATATAATCAAGATGTTAACCTTCCACACAACATCAAATTGAAGATTCGGAAGGGAAACGCCATCAGTACTTGAAAGAACAATAACAGCTACTGGGCTTGAGAAATCTGTTTTCCTGAAAAAAGTGTTAAGAAAAAGATTTTATAAATTTCAACCGAAAGCAACACTGGCTACGCGGTCAATGAATGCTGAATGTTTCCTTATAGGGAAACGGCTAATATTACCATTACCATTGCGAGTAAATCAATTTAGAAGACATGATAATAGTTAATCTCGAAAATTATTTTTGACACTTTTCTTTTTTCTTGTTTTTGTCACAGTGTGTTTAAGGATTATAGGTGCGTGTGGTGTAATGGATATCAGCTCGGAATGAGAAATCAGAGGGCTGAGTTTGAATGCAAGTCTAATTCACTTGCGCACAAATTCCGTTGGGAAAAGGTATTAATCAAAAGTTATTAATCTATCTCTTCTCCCTCCACCTATGGGTTGAATAGCAGAACAAATTGGGTTCTATAGCTTTAGTTAACAACTAGTCTACCGCAGAAAGTAATGGCAACCTACTGCGGAAAAATCTTCTTCCTAGTAAGTCATGTCTCCAAAGAGACATGATTGTCCAAGCGTGTATCAAGTATAGCAATTAACTGACTGGCTGTATTTTAAGATGTTATAGTAAAAAATAACATTACAATTAAAAATCAACTGAACATTTCGTGAAATTTGATGACATATATTGTGTAATAATTGCAATTCTTTCATTGAGGAAATGTTCTTTTTATGAATTCACGACTGAAATGATTCTTCAATCCGCTTCGAGTCTGGACGCGAACAACGCTCGTGGAGAGTCTTTCATATTGCAACAAACAAATATTGCTTCCTCCCAGAGTCTGGGGAAGGGGCTAGAAAAGGTGTCCTAAACATTGTCTGTCTCCAACTCCCTGGCCAGTTTGCCGTAGCTGGCGGGGTCCCACAACAGCGGTGAATAAAAAAAAATTACTAAGAAATCTGTGGTATCAGCTGTCACCTTCGGTGCTTGGAACGTGCGAACATTATTGGATCGCACTGAATCACACCGACCTGAGAGGCGAACTGCACTCATTGCAAATGAACTTAACTGACACAAATTACAGATTGCCGCCCTCAGTGAGACCCGACTCGCAGAGGAAGGACTCCTGTCAAAGGAGTCATCCAACTGCACTTTCTTCTGGATTGGACGAGGGTGAAATGAACGCAGAGAGGTTGGGGTTGGCTTTGCCATTAAAACTAACCTTGTAATTAAGATAGCAGCCAGATCCAAGGGAATAAACGATCGTCTCATGTCCGTCCGCCTTCCCCGGGCAAAGAAAAAGTTTGCCACCCTTGTTAGTGCTTACGCTCAAACAATGTCAAACCCTGACGAGGTAAAAGACAGGTTCTACGAGAATCTGAAGCAAACCATACCAGTAGTACCCCGGTCAGATAAGCTAGTCATACTTGGGGGCTTCAATGCTTGTGTTGGAAGAGACTACACCTCATAGGAGGGAGTGATAGGATTGCATGGTGTGGATAAATGCAACAGTAATGGCCTCCGTTTGCTGGAGACCTGTGCTGCTTATGAGTTACTCGTCAGAAACACGGTCTTTCGTCTCCCCAACAGAAACAAGACATCATGGATGCATCTTCGATCCAAGCACTGGCACTTGCATGACTATGTCACTGTCAGGCAAAGCGGCAGGCACGATGTGAGAGTCACTAAGACTATGTGTGGTGCCGAGTGCTGGACTCTCCACAGACTGGTTATCACCAAAATGGATATCCATATTATCTCCCAAAGAAGACCACAGGGCTTCAAAGTACCAAAGCGCCTGAATGTCTTAAGGCTCAGCAACAATTCTGCCAAGAAACAACTGGCAAAGGAGTTGGCGGCAAAGATTCCTTCACTCTGCGCAGTCACTTCTGCAGATGTAAAGACTGAATGGGGTTGCCTATGTGACTCCATTTACACTGATGCATTAAATGTGGTAGGTTACATTCTCCACAAGCACCAGAACTGGTTTGATGAAAACAACAGCCTCATTCAACCTCTGTTGGAGGAAAAACACAGATGTCATCGTGCACTACTCAATGACCAATCCTCTGCCTCCAAAAGTGATGCCTTCCGTACAGCCAGAAGACTTTTATAGTAAGAACTTCGCGAAATACAAAACGATTGGTACAGAAAGAAAGCCGATGCCATACAGAGATTTGCGGAAAGGAAAGATATGAAGAACTTTTATAGTGCCCTCAAAGCGGTCTACCGTCCTATCTCATTTGGTTCCTTCCCCGTCATGAATGAGGAAGGTAACACACTGATTTCTGACAGAGGGGCGATACTCCAACGCTGGGTAGAACACTTTGACAGAGTCCTAAACCGGCTAATAATCATAAATATGAAGGCTATTGCTCGGCTCCCACACGTACCTGTTGACAGATCGCTTGAGGACCCACCAACAGAAGATGAAGTTTCAAAGATGTCTTGTGGGAAGACACTTGGTGCTGACAATCCCAGCTGAGATATACAAGTACGGCAGCCCAAGGCTGATCAGGAGCCTGGCAAACTTGTTCACAATAATGTGGGCCCAGGAAAAACTGCCCCAAGAATTTAAAGGTGCCTCATTTATCCACCCGTAGAAGCAGAAGGTGGACAGAAATTCCTGTGGCAACCATCGTGGCATTTCCCTGCTCTCAATAGCTGCGAATATCCTAGCCCGTGTCCTGCTGAACCGCCTGATTAAACATCTAGAAAGAGACCTGCTCCCTGAGAGTTAATATTATTTCCGTGCGGTTGACGTGATCTTTAGAGCTCAGCAACTGCAGGAAAAGTGCCAGGAACAGAATGTAGATCTGTATATCACCTTCATAGATCTCACGAAAGCATTTGATACAGCTTGCCGCATTTGGTTGTGGAAGATCATCGCAAAGATTGAGTGTCCAACCAAATTCATTGCTATGACGGCATGAATGCCAGGGTGTAGGACAATAGTGGATACTCCCAGTCTTTCCCTGTGACAAATGGAGTTAAACAGGGTTTAAATGCTCACTAATACCTTCCGGGATGGAGATGTGGGTGTCGGGTTCCATCACCGCACGGATGGCGGTCTGTTCAATCTTTAGAGACTGCAGGCAAAAACAAAGGTGAAAACATATATTGCTCGTGACTTCCTGTTTGCTGACGACTGCGCACTAAACACTAGCTCCCAAATGGATATGTAAAGAAGCATAAATCTCTTTGTCTCAGCTTGCAAGGATTTGGGCCTCACCATCTCCACTAAGAAAACTGAGGTCTTGCACCAAATAGCACCTACAGTCCCTTATATTGAACCCAGTATTTTTGTAAATGGACAGAGGTTGACAGCCACACACAATTTGGACACATATTATTAAAAATATTCAAACCAGTAGAGTTTGAATATTTCCCCTGTCCTCTCTAAACTGTTTAACTACTGCCTTTCTGCTTCCTGCTTTCCTGCATGCTGGAAATTCTCCTCAGTCGTTCCTGTCTTTAAGAAATGTGGTGAACCCTCGGACCCATCCAACTATCGCCCTATCAGTCTTCTACCGATATTCTGGAAAGTATTCGAGGCTATAATCAATGCTGAAATAGTTCATCATCTCACCGCCCACAAACTGTTCTCCGACAGGCAATATGGATTCCGCTTTGACAGGTCCACGGCCGACCTGCTAACAACTGTAACGGAGTACATGCTACAGGCCCTTGATGAGTCTGACGAGACTCGCGCGGTTGCTCTGGACATCTCCAAGGCTTTCGACAGGGTTTGGCACCCTGGCCTCCTATGCAAACTACGCGGTTATGGTATTACCGGTCGCCTGCTTGACCTAATCCAATCTTTCTTAAATAACCGCAACATGAAGGTCGTTCTGAATGGGCGTGCCTCTTCGTCCTACAGCACGAATGCTGGTGTCCCACAGGGCTCTATCCTGGGCCCGACGCTCTTCCTTATTTTCATCAACGACCTCCCAGATGAGATCAAGTCCCAAGTAGGCATCTACGCAGATGACACTACAATATACTCCCGCTCCAGTAAGAAACCTGTCGTGGGGTACAGACATAATCTCGCTGCTGACCTTGAACGGGATCTACACTCTGTGGTGAACTGGGGCAAGAAGTGGCTTGTCAACTTCAATTCCTCTAAGACCAAGCTGTTGTCTGTCAACCATTACAGGCAACCTCTCCTGCCTCCCATAAGCATGGGCCAGGTGATTCTCCCGGAGAGTAATACACTACGCCTCCTCGGACTTACCCTGTCCTCAGACCCCAAATGGAACCACTATATTGAATCCATAGCAAAATCTACTGCTAAGAAGATTGGGTCACTATGTCGATCCAGGATGTTTTTTCCACCTGAATCCATCCTGTATATATACAAGTCAACCATCCGTCCGTGCATGGAGTACTGTTGCCATTTATGGTCAGGTGCCCCTGCCGTTCTCCTCAGTGTTCTTGACAAGCTCCAAAGGAGAGTCTGTAATGTGATAGGTTCTGATCTGGCGACTCGTCTGCAGCCACTTTCCCATCGTCGAAATGTGGCCTCCCTCTGTCTCTTCTATAAATACTTTCATGGCTTCTGCTCGGATGAGCTTAAGTCACTGATGCCTCCTCAACAGGTGTTTACCCGTGCAACCAGACTGGCAACTGGGTCCCACCCATTCACAGTCAGGTTAGCCAAATGCAGACGACAATTCTACTTCTGCAGCTTCCTCTTTCGCACTTCCCGCCTGTGGAACTCACTCCCGTATTCTTGCTTTCCTGACGGCTACAACCTCCAGAAAGTTAAATGCAAAGTTAATACTCATCTACTAACCACTGGCCTCTAGCTCTCTCCCCTCCCCTGTATAACCTTCCCTTTCTCTCCACCTATGTATCTGTCATCGCACCGGCTTTCTTAGCTTTCTATTGTTTCTTTCTAACTAGCTTGTACTCGTCACTCTTTTCTAATTAATCTTTTTACATTTATGTAACCCCCTGCACATCAGTGGCGTTTCTGCCTTGCTCGGGGTGAAATGATTAATATATATATATATATATATATATATATATATATATATATATATATATGCTGTTTGAAACAGTCTTCACACGACTTCGTTTACTGTGAAATCCTTCATGTGTGGTCGATCGCTTAAGATGCATCAGTTCTTGCAACACACTATCACGCTGCACAAAAATTGATGATTAGTGCAGCATATGGAAAACTGAGAGAGAGAGAGAGAGAGAGAGAGAGAGAGAGAGAGAGTCTTGCAGCGCCGTGGACTGAGTATAGACACAATGCTCCAAGTGTATAGAGCTGTAGTCCTTTCATCCCTACTCTATGATTGCAAAACATGGATAGTCTATAGCAGACATGCGAAACAACTGAATGCCTTCTATATGAGGTGTATGCGTGCCCTCCTCAATATCAAATGGCACCATAAAATTCCAGACTCAGAATTGCTGGAACGTATCAAATGTGACAGCATTCACGCCATGTTTCTGCCCTCTAAACTTTGGTGGGCTGGTCATACACGCCGACTACCGAAGAGGATCTTCTATGTGAACTCTCTCGAAGGAAACGTTCGCTTGGCCGGCCAAATTTGAGGCACAAAGGCCTTTTAAAGGAGGCCCTCAAGTGCTGTGACATCCTGTACTCCTCCTGGGAATCCACTGCTAAAGTTAGAGCTGCCTGGAGAGATTCCAAGTGAAATATGGAGTTTCAAAATTTGAAGAGGGTCGCATCAGGACCCTCCAAGAGAGACGCCAGAAAAGGAAGGAGCACAAAAGCTCCATCCACCAGCTTGGGTCTGCCCCCTGCATTCCCTTCCCCTGCTTCAGCAGGCTTCCGTGCAAAGATTGGCCTTATCAGCCAACTCCGCACCCAACCAAATCCTTAGTGACCAGGAGTCATGGTCTTCTTCGCCTGCGAAGGACGAACATCATGACGTTTAAATTACAATTCTTTCATTGAGGAACTGTTCTTTTTATGAATTCATGACTGAAATGATTCTTCAATCCACTTCGTGTCTGGGCGCAAACAACGCTCGTGGAGTGTCTTTCATATTGCAACCAACGAATAAATATGTTTGATTTTTTCTTTCAGCAACAACGCAAAAGTTAAAAATGAGAAAGAGTAAAAATGTGACTTTCAGTTTCAAATGTAAGCGTCTAATCGAATTATCTGAAAATTTCGAAAATATATATCTTCGGGGTTTGTTTTAGGTTTAAGTCACAATTTAAGAAGAAACAAATTGTAAAAAGTTTTTTTTAAACATTATTGCAGACTGGTTTGTATTTTGCACTAAAAAATTTCTCATTGAGATAAAGACAATTCTTCTTCTTCTTCTTCTTCTTCTTCTTCTTCTTCTTCTTCTTCTTCTTCTTCTTCTAATAATAATAATAATAATAATAATAATAATTCTGCTTGCCACTACCGTAATTAGCATGACCGTTGCGTCCTGCTAACACTTCATAAATACTGGATTATTCCATTTGGTTGCATGAAAAGACCAAAAAGACACATCAGAGACGCTACTTGGCTTCAGTGAAAAAAAGAAAAAAAGGGAAGATAATTTAACGTCTGTTTTAGTGAAATAGAAAACGTTATCAATTTCAATCTTTTTATTTGTACCTCCTTATTTTTTAAAATAACGACCAGTGTTGATATTTATGATTGCTATTGCATTTTTTTTGTTAAAGTCGTTAAGCTCAATATTCAAGGATGCGGTAGTAGAATTTCTGTGGATAATTTATTGTCATATAACTCTCCATTAGCTTAAGAATTAAGATTCATCAGAAAAATATTTTCATAGGTAATTCTAGTCATTGTCATTTTTCATAGGTAATTCTAGTCATCATCATCGTCATTTTTCAATTTCTGCTATGGTTAAACAACCTACCAGCCTGCGGGAAGACCTAGTACAGGAATGGTGAACAAGTTTGTCAGGCTCCTGATCAGCCTTGGGCTGCCGTACTTGTATATCTCAGCTGGGATTGTCAGCACCAAGTGTCTTCCCACAAGACATCTTTGAAACTTCACCTTCTGTTGGTGGGTCCTCAAGCGATCTGTCAACAGGTACCTGTGGGAGCCAAGCAATAGCCTTTATATTGATGATTATTGTCCGGTTTAGGACTCTGTCAAAGTGTTCTACCCAGCGTTGGAGTATCGCCCCTCTGTCAGAAATCAGTGTGTTACCTTCCTCATTCATGACGGGGAAGGAACCAAATGAGATAGGACGGTAGACCGCTTTGAGGGCACTATAAAAGTTCTTCATATCTTTCCTCTCCGTAAATCTCTGTATGGCTTCGGCTTTCTTTCTGTACCAATCGTTTTGTATTTCGCGAAGTTCTGACTTCTGTACGGAAGGCATCACTTTTGGAGACGGAGGATTGGTCATTGAGTAGTGCACGATGACATGGCTGTATTTCATGATTTGTTTTGCTCCCTCCCATAACATCACTAGCGTTATATGGACAAAGTTCTTAGTGTGTACGTTGTAATCATCAAGACAATTTTTGTATTTTTGGGGTTTCCAGAGATTTTTTTCAGTGTGCTGTTATGTTCTTTTTCTATCATTCCAAGTGCACTTACTATCACTGGTACTATTCTTGTTTTCAATATCCACAATTTTTCTATTTCGATTTCTAGGTGTTTATACTTCGATAGTTTTTTTCAAATTCCTCGGTTACTAAGTTACAGTTCGCTGGGCAAACTATATTAATTGGTAGGCAAGTTGTTTTCTTTGTAGTTTTTAAGAATTATGTCCGGTCTATTTGCTTGATTCTTCCTGTCAGTAATCATGGTGCAATCCCAAAGAATTGTGATGCCTTCTATTTCTGTAATTGGTACTGGGTGAAGTTCATACCAGTGTTTGTTAACATCTTTTCCAAAGTGTCTGCACATTGTCCAGTGTAAATATTGCCCCACTTTATCGTGACAATTTTTATATTCATTTGGCACAAATACAGAACATCCTGAGATTAGATATTATTATTATCATTATTATTATTATTATTATTATTATTATTATTATTATTATTATTAAGAGATATTTTAGAAATGGGTGAAGTATTTTTCAAAGCAAATGCTTATGCTAGATCGAAATTTTTAAATGGAATGTTACTTGTTCAATTGATGAAATTTTCTATCTTTTTGTATGTCGATCTCAATGTCTTAAGTCCATATTTGTATATGATCATATATATATGTCTGTTCATGCATGTTTCCCCCCCCCCTCTCTCTCTCGCCCTCTCTCTGACTGTGCGTGCCCGCACGCGTCCACTTTGCTTAAAAGACTTCGCTGATGTAAGTGTTCTTTATTCTGTCCTGATGGGTATCATGGATTTTGACAAATATGAAAATTGTCTCAGCGGAATTAACGATAAAAGGCAGATTGCAGTAAAATGCTATTGGCTAGTCGGGTCTATTGATCAGGTAGCCATTGATTGGTACCCATCGATTATTATTCCGTTCTTCTTTTCCTCTCTTATTTCATTCTTTAAATGTCTATTTGATTGAGCTAACGTTCTCTCACCTTTGTACTTTTCTCTTCTTATTACTATCTTCGATCAGTTTCTTTCTTTCTTTTATATTTGTTTTCCTTGCAAAACATCATCCTTCACTTCCTCCATCTTGATTTTATTCTTTAGCTTCGTATGTTTCATCTGTTTTTTCTTCAACGTTTTCTTTGTTCTCTCCTACACATTTCTTTCTTTATTGGTTCTCCTGTCTCTCTCAGTTTCCTTCCTTCCTTCCTTCCTTCCTTCCTTCCTTCCTTCCTTCCTTCCTTCCTTCCTTCCTTCCTTTCGTATTGGTTTTAATTATTTTATCTGTCTTTTTTTCATCGTCGTCGTCATTAATTTTTTTATTTGCTTTTAGTATCTTTCCCTGCATTTCTCTTCCTCTTTCTTCGATACGGCTTTCTTTTTTTTCTCTCTCATGCCACCTCTGTTTTTATATCATCCTCCCTTCTTACGCCCTCGATTTTCTTTCTACGTCTTTTACTTCTCTTTTCTTCCCTTTCTTATTTTTGTTGATGTTCCTTTTTATTTTCTTTCTCCTCAACGCGACTATTTATCTCATCTTCTGCTTTCCTCATTTTCTCTCGTCATCTTTTTCCGCTTCTTCTTCTTCCCTATCATCTATATTTTTCATTTTTCTCTCCACTCCTTTACAAATTACTTCCTTTCCTTCTCTATTTGTCTCTCGGAAATTCTCTAGTTATATTAAAACCATCATTTATCTTCTATTTCACATTATTCCCTCTTCTTCTTTTTCCTCTTCTTTTCAATAGTGTTATTTTTGGAAATTTTTTTCTATATTTCGAATTATATTAACCATTGGGAACGCAATTCAAATTAGTGTTAGATTTTCCGACAAAATGCAGACGGTCACACAGCAACATAGTCTACGCTTTGGTCAACAGCTGCAACCAAATCGCCAGAAAAAAAAACGACAATTACTGTCTGATTGTCACCAAGAATACGTTTAAGCACGACTAGCCATTAACTTACCGTGACAAAAAAAAAAAAAAGGAAAAAGAGAAAGGTATTTGCACAATCTATCTATCTATCTATCTATCTATCTATCTATCTATCTATCTATCTATCTATCTATCTATCTATCTATCTATTTCGTTTAAACTATGGTATATTTTAAATATTAGAATATCCAGTATCGTTTATAGATATAAAAATGTGGTGAAAGGAATCAGCACTGCCTGGTGATTGTCAGTTTCACGTTTCAATGCGATTTTTGTATTTGTTGATTGTTATATACATGTTGTATCTTTCCTTTTCCTCCTCTTTATATATATATATATATATATATATATATATATATATATGTAAGCTAACCTACAGTTGTAAATTTATATATAGATAGATAGATATATTTACACACACACACACACACACACACACACACACACACACACATATATACATATACATTAGCGGCCATAATTATTAGGCGACCCCAGTTGTTTAAAAGAAATTATGTATTTCATACTATTTTTAAGTGGATAATTTTTTTCAATTGGAGTAGATAGACTAAACTATCATCCGGTTCACACTCCACCCACGTCTATTGAACAGGTGAAAAGGCTCATCCCTTGTTTCCTGTTTAGGATGCGGTTTCTGGTTTTTCTCTTTTTTAATCTTCTCACTCTTACGTAGCCCCCTGCACATCAGTGGCGTTATCGCCTTGCTTGGGGTGATATGATTAAAAAAAAAAATTCTAAATGAAAAGAGAATGGTTCTTTTTTTTATTATTACTTTGCAAAATTTTACAAGGCAGAGAAGCTAAGAGGAACTTGTCTGAATCGCTGTAAATGTTTTTCATTCTTTCATTGATTAAACTGCAATATAGGTAATTATTAAATATTTATAAATTCATTTGATGCACATGTTATTGTGCAGTATTAACAAAAAGAACCATTCTATTTTCGTTTACAACTATTCACTTGACAATAAATACTAAAAAATAGTATGAAATACACCATTTTTTTAAAAACTGGGGTGGCCTAATAATTATGGCCGGTAGTGTATATATATTACTCTGTTCATATCTCTCGCAGTCTGTTCCTCTTTATTTCTCTGCATTTTAACTTGTCATGTGAAGTGAGTCAAACTCTGCAGGAACCGGTCAACACTGACCTCTTACATTAAAATACAAGAGCAAGCTGAACAGAATTATATCCCTCGCTTTTCTATGTTCTATTTACATCGCTTCTCTTTTATAAAAAAAAAACTGTATTACTTCAGGTTTTCTTCGCTATCTAAAAAGTGTAATTCAAACAAGCGATTACTAGTTCTTTAAATGGAAATATTATTTAATCATTCTCAGTTTCAAAACAGCCTAAGTTAAAATAATTTTTCTACGACTAACAATGCGTTTAAAGCTGAAATGTATGCTTTTAATGTTGAAAATGCACTTGGGTCCAGGATAACTATGAATGTTTGCAATACCTTGTACCAAACTAACCTAAAATTAGTAAATAGCTTTAGAATTTGCAATATTTCAGAACTAAGAATCAACGTAATCTTTGACGAATTATTTGAAGAATAGATACAATCAAATTTATAACGGCGGAATTTCTTTAGAAAACCATGCTTCCGAAAAAGGTAAGTATATATGTATCTGTCTTCAGTTTCGTGATAATACGTGAACATTGAATGGTAGACGTTACAAGCGATTCATGCCAATATCTTTTGTTTGTCATTCATTGGCATTCATAATATGCGACGCTATTCAAAACTTTTCTGTTAACATTGAATTACTGACTATTAAAAAACTATTACTTAGCCTGAAGACACTATTTTTTCGAGTTTAAACCATCACAGTCAACTTTCTTTATATTGTTTATTCAAAACCAGCAACAGGACGACTTAATAAGACTTGAAAAAAAACTGTATTGCAGACAAACAATTGCCGAACGGCAAGCAGAGTTTATATGCGTTTCGAGATATGATAGAATTCAGACAAAACATCAGGATGGTATATAATGATGGAGTTGCAGACAGGACATCAAGAGGATATATTATGATAGAGTTGAAGACAGGACATCAAGTGGATATATTATGATAGAGTTGCAAACAGGACACCAAGAGGATATATTATGATAGAGTTTCAAACATGACATCAAGAGGATATATTATGATAGAGTTGCAAACAGGACATCAAGAGGATATATTATGATAGAGTTGCAAACAGGACATCAAGAGGATATATAATGATGGAGTTGCAAACAGGACATCAAGAGGATATATTATGATAGAGTTGCAAAGAGGACACCAAGAGGATATATTATGATAGAGTTGCAAACAGGACATCAAGATGGTATATTATGATAGAGTTGCAAAGAGGACATCAAGAGGATATATTATGATAGAGTTGCAAACATGGCGTCAAGTGGATATATTATGATAGAGTTGCAAACATGACATCAAGAGGATATATTATGATAGAGTTGCAAAGAGGACACCAAGAGGATATATTATGATAGAGTTTCAAACAGGACATCAAGAGGATATATTATGATAGAGTTGCAAACAGGACATCAAGAGGATATATTATGATAGAGTTGCAAACAGGACATCAAGAGGATATATTATGATAGAGTTGCAAACAGGACATCAAGTGGATATATAATGATGGAGTTGCAAACAGGACATCAAGAGGATATATTATGATAGAGTTGCAAAGAGGACACCAAGAGGATATATTATGATAGAGTTGCAAACAGGACACCAAGAGGATATATTATGATAGAGTTGCAAACAGGACATCAAGATGGTATATTATGATAGAGTTGCAAACAGGACATCAAGATGGTATATTATGATAGAGTTGCAAACATGGCGTCAAGTGGATATATTATGATAGAGTTGCAAACATGACATCAAGAGGATATATTATGATAGAGTTGCAAAGAGGACACCAAGAGGATATATTATGATAGAGTTTCAAACAGGACATCAAGAGGATATATTATGATAGAGTTGCAAACAGGACATCAAGAGGATATATTATGATAGAGTTGAAGACAGGACATCAAGAGGATATATTATGATAGAGTTGAAGACAGGACATCAAGTGGATATATTATGATAGAGTTGCAAAGAGGACACCAAGAGGATATATTATGATAGAGTTTCAAACATGACATCAAGAGGATATATTATGATAGAGTTGCAAAGAGGACACCAAGAGGATATATTATGATAGAGTTTCAAACAGGACATCAAGAGGATATATTATGATAGAGTTGCAAACAGGACATCAAGAGGATATATTATGATAGAGTTGCAAACAGGACATCAAGAGGATATATTATGATAGAGTTGCAAACATGGCGTCAAGTGGATATATTATGATAGAGTTGCAAACAGGACATCAAGAGGATATATTATGATAGAGTTGCAAACAGGACATCAAGAGGATATATTATGATAGAGTTGCAAACATGGCGTCAAGTGGATATATTATGATAGAGTTGCAAACAGGACATCAAGAGGATATATTATGATAGATTTGCAAACAGGACATCAAGATGGTATATTATGATAGAGTTGCAAACATGGCGTCAAGTGGATATATTATGATAGAGTTGCAAACAGGACATCAAGAGGATATATTATGATAGAGTTGCAAACAGGACATCAAGAGGATATATTATGATAGAGTTGCAAACATGGCGTCAAGTGGATATATTATGATAGAGTTGCAAACAGGACATCAAGAGGATATATTATGATAGAGTTGCAAACAGGACATCAAGAGGATATATTATGATAGAGTTGCAAACATGGCGTCAAGTGGATATATTATGATAGAGTTGCAAACAGGACATCAAGAGGATATATTATGATAGAGTTGCAAACAGGACATCAAGATGGTATATTATGATAGAGTTGCAAACATGGCGTCAAGTGGATATATTATGATAGAGTTGCAAACAGGACATCAAGAGGATATATTATGATAGAGTTGAAGACAGGACATCAAGAGGATATATTATGATTGAGTTGAAGAAGGATCAAGAGGAGTTAGAAGTTTCAAACATGGACATCAAGAGGATATATTATGATAGAGTTTCAAACATGACATCAAGAGGATATATTATGATAGAGTTGCAAAGAGGACACCAAGAGGATATATTATGATAGAGTTTCAAACAGGACATCAAGAGGATATATTATGATAGAGTTGCAAACAGGACATCAGGCGGGTAGTGTAGATTCAGGGTTGGAGATTACATTGCAACAAATGTTTGCTGAAGGGAAAAAAGAATAAATAATATTAATATTATTTATTATGCTGTTGTAAAGAAACGGAATTCATGTTCATCAGTAAAAAGAGCAGCTCAAAATGTCTATTTCAGGCCAAGAATACTATAACCAAGCAGATACAAATGTTTAAATACCTGGAAAATGTTCTACCAGGGAACTGTGAGTGCGACACTAATATCCGAAAAAGTATTGGCATGACCAAGGACGCATTCTAGAAGCTGAGTAGAGTATTGAGAGACAGGAAAATTTCGCTGAAAAAAAAAGAAGAGTATTAAACTTCTATGTGATGTCTGTCCTTTAATATGGCAGCAAATACTGGACAATCGCATCAAAGATGACGGAGAGACTGGAAGCAACCGAAATGTGGTTTTACAGAAGGATGCTGAGGATACATGGACCGAACATGTGAGCAACGATTAGCTTTTGGAGAGGATGGAAAATGAAAAGGAAACTGATACTTAACATCAGAAAAAGACAATTGAAGTTTCTGGGGTATGTAATGAGGAAGGAGGGTTTGGGGAATCTGATACCCACGGACGGATAGAGAGAAGAAGAGACAGGGGAAAGCAATGAGTAACAGAATGGACTTGAGCAGATGGACTAACTTTTTTTTTTCAGGTCATCATAAAGGAGTTGGGCGTTGTCTCAAAGTTGACAACAGGCTTACGAGAAGAAAAAAAAATAAAAAGAGGCAAAACATAACTGAAGTAAATCAATCCTTTAGTGGCCAGTATATGGGTTGTATTTGGTGCTTGAATGAACGAGTAAATAAATGAAAAAGAAAAGGCGTAAAGGAAAAAAATACGGTCCAGCTGATAAAGACGAAGGGTCATTCGCCGTTGCAAAGAGAATGTTATGGGGTCAGTTGTGGATATGGATTCTATCATGGTTTGTTCGTCGTCGTTTTTTTTTCCAGTATCATTGATTCGTCCAGACATCGTGGGTCTCAGAAGAAATATATAACCGAAACAGTAGTATATAATATTTATACACAGGGAGACAGGAACGGCTGTTAAATTTGCAACGAAGAAATTGATTTACGAGTGGCATTTTTTTCTTTTTACATTTTATTGAAATTAAAAGTTAATTTTTCTCTTAACGACTACATATTCAAATATCACCAGTTTTCGTTAGCAAAACTCTATGTAGCTACATATTAACGCAGGATGTATCTTCAAATAATCATTCAGATTGTTCAGTGATGCAATTTCTTGACATAAATTAGGCGCAAAATTAGAAACTGATAGTAGATCTGTTGAAAAGATCTGTTGAAAAGATCTGTTGAAAAGAAGAGAAGAAGAAAAATATAAACCATGTATAAATTAATTTCAAATTGCATCAAACGATACACAACTTACATTCAAGACAGGTAAGTTTTCTTTTTCACATTTTGGACCAAAAGGTCAGGCTAGCTTTAGCAAAAGATACATTCCTAAAGCTAAGCAGAGTACTAAAAATAGAAAAACTTCCCTAGAGACAAGGAATAGAGTACTGAACAGCTATGTGATATCTGTTCTCCTGTATGACAGTAAGTACTGGACAAAATCCTCAAAGATGAAGAAGAGACTTGAAGCAGTCACCTATTATAAACATACCAAACCCATTCGTTGCTTAACTTCGGTGTTGTACGGGAACTGGTGTTTCAACAACATGTGACCATATCCTGTTGCACGCGTACTGAGATGACGCTAAATTGAGTTTCTTCGGTGTCAACAGTTATCACTTTTCTTTCTTTCTCTCTCTCTTTCTGCACACACACACACACACACACACACATATATATATATATATATATATATGCACTCAAGTATACGGTAGGTATGGATGGAATAAAATTCCGTATCCCCACAAAAAACTATTTTTAAAAAGTGCTCAATACAAAATAGAGCGACTAATATTTATTTAGAATTTATAACATGAAAATGCCATTTCTTTTCGACACTGTGTCTTATCAAGTGATGATGTTGATTTAGTTTTAAAAGTTTCAAAACTAGCTAAAATTCCTTAATCAAGGAGACATTGTTACGTATTCAGCGGTGTCCAATCAAAATACAAGTAATTTCTAATTTGAAGAACACAAGGAAATACTCTAAAAAACAATTTATTGGGCCATTAATTTTTTATTAAAAAAGATCATGATAATTGATCGACTATTAGCTTCACTTTACAAAAAAATTAAATTTATTTAAAAAATATATATATGCACACCTATCGTTCATTCAGCAATGAATTAGAACACTTTCAGCTATTTGGCGTGTATAATGATAATATACACGCTAAAATGTCTGCCTCCTTCTACCGAGCGCCCATAGCTCAGAGGTAGAATCGCCGACTTCGGTCGGGTTTCAATCCTGAGTTAAAAGCAATCGGACTCTGACCGTACTGATGAGCTGTGATACAGCGAAACAGATCTGTCTGCGGATGACTATATATATATATATATATATATATATATATAATTCTTACAATAATCAGATTCTAAAGAATTTTTATAATACCGATTCAAAGTCTGGAATTTCTAATAATTGTAATTGTAGCTCCGTGAGTATCTGCCCGGTGGAAGGCAAGTGTAAATCCACCCAGGTAATCTCACCAACCAACAATAGAACAAATTACCAGACTTATATTGGTATATCCGTGGGGAATGTTAAGCAGCATTATTACAATCATAGGTTTTCATTTTCCAACCCAAATCAGAAATATCAAACAGCCCTTTCACGAAGATTTTGGAAAATGAAGGAAGAAGGGTTAAACCCTATAGTTAGTTGGAAACTGATAGGCTCAATCCGTACCCCTAGAAATTTTCACGATAGTTGCAATCTATGTTTAGAGGAAAAAAATACAGATATTAAGAAAAATACTGGATTTTAAAATTAAATACATATAGTCTAGGGTTAAATAGGGACTTAAGTATTTTGAATCTTTATAAATATTTCAATATTTAAACATTTTTTAGATACACTTAAAAAATCTTTCTTTAAAACAACATTTAAAAGTATTATTACAGTCAGGTTTACGTTTTTTTAAAAATATCCACAAACTCTATCGCTTTCTACGTCACGTGATGTAAACATCTCGCGAAAGACGCTCCCCAGGACGAACGTTCCTAGTTTAAATTTTAAAATCATTTGTTTCTGATGAAAGGCCGAGGCCGGTCTGAAATAGCAAATATATAATAATAATAATAATAATAATAATAATATATATATATATATATATATACATATATATATATATATATATATATATATAGTGTATCGAGGCAGCAAGTAATTTTCTAAACATATGCTGTTAAATGTAAGAGACAATGAATGTCTATTATGCTTAATCATGAGCCGTTCTAAACGTCGTATTTTTGCTTTAATTTCAGTTGAAAATAAAGACAAAAATTCTCCAACATTTGGATAATTATTTATCTATTTTCTTCTAAGCTTTCGGCTCACATGAGCCATCTTCAGAGAGGTTGTTTAGACTGAAATATTATAACATCCACCATCACCGACGATTTTATTTTGTGTTGACATGAAACTCCGCTTGGCAACGGCAATAGTTACCAAAAATAATAAACGCAGTTCTTAAATATGCGGTGTGGTTTTATGACACCACACTGCGTGATAGCGCGAAATGGCAACAAAACCATGTAGTCAAATGTTTCAATCACGCATCGCTCATTCACTAATGAATTAGATCACTCAGACTATTGGGCGTGTATAATGATAATATACACGCTAAAAAGTCTACCACCTTCTACCGAGCGTCCATAGCCCAGAGGTAGAATCGCTGACTGACGCCAATTCGGTTGGGTTTCAATCCTGGGTTAAAAAGCAATCGGAGTCTAATCGTACTGATTAGCTGTGATACAGCAAAACAGATATGTCTGCGGATGACTATATATTTCCCAAGATTTTCTAAAAATAATAATTGCATAAATAATTTCATTTATTTGTGAATAAGTTCTAAAAGTTTTATTAAAATCAGACAATTGGTTGATTTTTGCAAGAATTTTCAAATTAATGTGTCTTTCAACGCTAAAAAAACGACTTGCGTAATATTAAGTTTTCTTTAATAGTCAACATTTTGTAAACATAGCGAGAATCACTGACAGAAAACAAAAAAAACAAAACAAAAAAAGAAATTTAACTAAAATTTCGAACGTTTTAGAAAGGATTAAAAATTTAAAAAAATAACGACGACAAAATTTGATCTTTCCTCTAAATATCATGAACATTTTGATGATAAATCTTTGTTTGAGCCCTTTCAACATCATGCTACGCTGGTTTTTCAGTTTTTGTTATATATATATATCATTATATTTTTTTTACTATTACATCTTTTTATGCATATTTTATGTATATTTTATATGTGTAACATATATTTTTCTATTATATATTTTAACATATATATTATATGTTTATATATATATTGACGTTCTCTTTAAAGTCTTATTTTGTTTTTTCTTTCCTTCTTTTTTTTCATCCCCACGATTTCTGTTCCCTATCCCAATTTTTAGTTACTGTTTAGACCTAACTGAATTTTATTTTACTTTACCATGCTTGATTTAATAATCATTCAATAATGATTTGTAAATAATGTGGTAATACTGAAGCAATACCTAAGTATAATTCAAATTGATAAACCGTCAGTCCTTAAGCTTTTTTGTATCTGTGAATACACGCATACGTATGTGTGCATAAATCTGTGCGTATTCCTCTTTTACGCTAATTAATTACTACTATTTAAAAAATGTAAATGTAAACAAACCAGTTGCGTCTCTTGTATCGTGAGTTTAATATTAACGGACCCTAAATTATAAATCTCCCCTAGTTCTTTTTCCTTTTTTTTTCTCCTACCACGATTTTTTATATCCTATTCCATTTTTAGGTTTCGGTATAAACCTAACTTAATCAAACACTTAAAAAGTATTTTCACATCCGATTTACTAACCGTCAGTCAGTTAGTCAGATAAGTGCCATACGTGATACACGCTTGGGCGATCATGTCCCGAAAGAGACAAGACTGACTGGGCAGAAGATTATCCCGCAGTAGGTTGCCATTGCTTTCTGCAGTAGACTGGTTGCCGACCAAGGCTATAGAACCCAATCTGTCCTGTTATTTAACCCATAACTGGAGGGAATAGACAGATTAATACCTTTCCCAAGGGTATTTGTGCGTAAGTGAATGCAATGAATTCAGCTGGAATTCGAAACGAACTTAAAAAAGGTAAGCTAAAAGAAATATGTTTTCTAGAAGTTTTATGCAATTAATTGGAGTGGAGGTAAAAGATGTAAAAAAAAATATATATTTTTACCAAGATTTTCTAAAAATAATAATTGCATAAATAATTTCATTCATATGTGAATAAATCCTGAAACTAATTCAAATCGAGAAAAGCCCATTTGAATATGCACCTGATGGTTACATAACACATGAAACTCTGAGTCGTGCCTAAAATGTAGGATAATATGTATATTTATTAATCTATATTTTTGCTCTGTTATTACACATTGAACACTGTTGTGTTCACATTTGATTAATATTTATGTATTGATGTGCATCTGCGCGTATACACATATAATTATTTACCTCCTCACACACACACACACACACACACACACATATTCTGTTTAGGATGCGGTTTCTGGTTTTCTCTTTTCCAATCTTCTCACTTTTTTTTTCAATTGGAGTCGATAGACTAAACTATCGCCCGGTTCACACTCCACCCACGTCTATTGAATAGGTGAAGAGGCTCATCCCTTGTTCCCTGTTTAGGATGCGGTTTCCGGTTTTCTCTCTTCCAATCTTTTCACTCCTATGTAGCCCCCTGCACATCAGTGGCGTTACCGCCTTGCTCGGGGTGATATGATTAAAAATACATACATACATATATATATATATATATATATATATATATATATATATATATATATATATATATTAATCGATATTTGGGTAACAACCTTTCTTTCAAACATCTTTCGTTAAATACGGACAAAAAAGATTTAATCAATTTCTTATTAAGTTTTTCAAGCATAACATTTGTCTGTTTTGTAAGGAATATTAAAAAAAACCCCATTACTTTTATTGTGCCAAGCGGTTTCGGCCATGTCTATAGCTATTTCCAAAGGTGATTTCGTATATATATTTTCCTCAGGTTTTGACAGTTACGTAGCAATTCATTTTTGTGTTGCCTTTGAGAAAGGAGCGTTCATTCCACATGCCGTACGCTACTGGAATTTACGTGAGCGTCTTTCACTTAAAAATAAACTACCAACATTCTATTTCCGTTATGAAATACTGTAAGGAAATGCTTGATATATTGGGTTGATCGAATAGTAAGATGTTTCTGATATTGTTTATGTAGAATCTTTGTTTTCGATATATAAGTTTGGTTTATGACCATCGAACTTTGTTTTTTCAGGTCATTTTCATGGTTTCTAAGATATAAATATAAATTGTTTGATGTCTGGGTAAATGTACGCACTCAGACATTGGACAATTTATCTTCAAAATTTCACCGGAAACCAGGATAATTATGCGTACAATAGAAATAATGAAGGAAAAGTGTTTTAGTAAATAAATTTTCGATCGTTTTAAACAAATGTAAAACTGATGGATACGTAAATTGTATCTTTTAAATAATGCGAAAATATATGCTAAATAAAAAAGATTTTGAAGATGTGTCCAGAGTGTAGAGACAAAAAATAAAACTACTGAATAGACTGAGCTGAAATTTAATACACACATAATGTTCCGAATTATAGATAGTTAACTGAACACGATATTTGTCTATATTTCTAAGATGAGATATTGTAATTATTTGCACAATTTACATTGTTCACGGTCCTGGGTATGACGGATATCTGCATCCGGCAGCAAGGCCTCTGACTGGAAGGTTGTGAGGAGCATGGAACCACCTCTTAATTGCTGTAGTTCCAGGTCCACTCTGACCCGGAGTGGTAGCACCTGTTAGGGTCCCAGCTATGGGTAAATAGTTAACTACCAAACTGGGGTCGAAAGTATAGAAATATATACATAAAAATAGATTTTATAGAAAAATATTACTAACAATACGTTTTTGAAGGAAAAAAGAATTATTACCATAACACACTTTTGACGAAAACAAAAAAAATATTGCCATAATAAATTTGTGAAGGATAAAAAAAAGTTATTAGCAGGAATAAATTTTTGCATACAAAACTAGAAGACATCTTTTTTCTAGAATAAAAAAATCCAAAAAAAATTCATCAAAATCTGACTAAATTAACCTTCTCACTATAACCAAACATTTAAAAAAATACCTTAAAACCCCACCTTTTTGACATTAAATAACCTATAGAGATTGATATGCCGTTAAACAAAACTCAAACTCAAATTACATTGTTCACATTCATCTCTGTTGCCAAACATCCTAAGTCGTCTATCACCCTCCTTCTGACATTTCCTATACCCAATCCCTCTATATAACCCCCTGCGCTATAGTGGCAGTGGAATGCCTTGCTTGGGGTAACACGATTTAAAAAAAAATATTCCCAACGTTTCGGCCGTTGTATGCTCCGACCTTCTTCAAGTGATTAGACTCATAGCTCAGTAGATAAAAGCGTTAGTTGGATCCAGAGACTTTATCCAGAGAGTTATGAGTTCAAGACCTGACTACAACAGAGATGAACAAAATATTCTTAGAAAGTTGAGTTAAAGGGAGATAACTAATACTATGATATCTGGAAGAGGCTTGACTTGTGAAACTAAAACAATTTACCCCGGTGAAAGAAATAAAAGGTTCAGTTCGAAATTTTAATCACCTGAAGAAGGTTGGTGCATACAACAGCCGAAACGTTGTGAATATGGCAACAAAGATGAGGACAACTGTCTGTTAATGTAAATAGTGTAAATAATTGCTACAATACTCGTAATAAATCTTGTTCGGTGTTGGTTAATTGCTTTTGATATAGGGTGCCTTGATAGTTTGAAGTTTTTGTTTATTATTTTCGTGATTCTCGATATTCATTTTCTTTTCGTACGATTAATGTCATTACTGTTAACATCTTCACAACTTAGCAAATTGAAAGATATTTTAACTGGCACATGTCCACTTGAATGGATCTAATATTGATTAGCGTTCCTGATTTGGCAAATGATTTTACCACTTAGAAAAATCAATCATCCCTTAATATTGCAACACTTCAGTATCGACTCGCAATGGAGAGCTATTTATCTCCGACGATTAATCAATCCATAAGTATTATAATTATTATTATTATTATTATTAGTAGTAGTAGTAGTAGTATAAAACTGAAAAACCCAAAAACAGAAGCTGTAGTGTTGTGTTGGTAATTCTTTTAATATGTTAGCTTCCTATGCAATAAAATTAATCTTAAAGAGTTTGACAAGGAACTCGTCAACGTTTGAATAAAAATTCGATAAGCGAGATTTTCATTTCTACACACACACACACACACACACACACACACACACACACACACACACACATAGATGAAAAGATTTTAATTTGTACATATATATATATGAAAAGATTTTAATTTATATATATATATATATATATATATATATATATATATATATATAAAATAAAATAAATTTTCAATATTCAAAATTGTTGAATGATTTTTTCGACATGAAATCCCTAAGAGAAATTTCACATCTCATCAGCACCAGTACCTATTTTAAAATGAAAATAAAAATAAAATAAAAAGGGGAATAAAAAATTAAATAAAAAAGGAATAAAAAATGACGGTTAAGATTTGAGAAATTTACGTCACAAAAAAGTCGGAAGCAAATAATGTCTATTTTTAGATTTTACTTTTAGATAGAGTTGTAAGTGAAAAAATGGAAAATTTGGCTTCGTCTAGCTTTACAAAGGGAAGGGGTTAAAGGAATAAGAGGTGTTAAATTAAGAATTGGATTAAACAAAATCGAAAGGGAATGAAGGCGGGAGGTAAGAAAGATAAAGAAAAGGAAAGAAAAGAAAAGAACAAATTTCATTTATTAGAGACGCTCGATACGTGTCAAGCAAAACTAACTTTATAAATGGTTAAAAGTATTAGAAAAAAGACTTTTTAGAAAAAGCATATTTAGGGGAAAAAGTAGATATAAGATTTAAATAAATATGGTGAATAATATGGACAAAATATGGGATAAACTCTGTTTTAAGAATACCAATAACAAAGAAATTTTTGGCAATCGGGGAGTGTTAAAGGAAAGACGGTTTGGAGAATGTAACACGCACAGATCTCATCAAAGGACCAGAAGCTAAAGAAAGCAATGAAAATACTGCTTTATAAATGTTTTATTCATAAGCAAATCTCTAACTCATAAACAGTACTTGAAGACGAATCTACTAAAGAAATAATAGCGAATCCTTTTAACTTATTATAGTTTACTACAGGGGTGGGTAATTAATATTGCCCGGGAGCCACTTTGAGTAGATCGCGTTTAGAGAAGAGTCGTACCTTCTAAAACTGATCATATTTCTTAGTTTACATAAATATTTTATTTAATGCGAAGTGTAAATATAAATTATTTACGTAATACATGTAATAAACAAAACAAAAACATTAACAGTGCATAGAAAATGTTTTAATAAAATTGTCCACGTGCAAATACACACCATTTAATGAGACAAATGTAACCACTTGCACTTTTCAACAAGTCTTTTGAAATTAGGAGTGATGCAACCAGATTTGACACAAGGTCGAGTTTTAAAGTTGGTCTAACTGCCACATCTTTCAAAAATTCCCAAACACTTCACCTTTTGGGAACGCCTCATGCATTGAGCAATAAGACCAGCCCATCTCCCGAGCGAGAGTTAGTTCCTCAGAAGAAAAAAGCCTCCTGAAGCTTGAATTAATGTTTAAAGAAAAAAAAATCACAGCCAAAGGTTAGGATTAGTTTAGTCTTCAGCTGTATGAACTGCTATATATAAGGTGGAGATTTGCATATGAATACAACAATAAGTTTGAATAATTGAATAGCAGAACAAGTGACACAAAGACAAAGAATAGTCATGAACGAGCCAGTATTGCTGAAAGCAACAAATGGAGGGAAGCCGCGGAGAGCCGTCATCACACACCTGTCCGTGAGATATACTACATGAAAAGATTAAAGATTTTGAATAAGAGAGAAGAAAAAGATGGTTTCTTTTTGTGTAATATGTACGTTGTGGTGCAATGGATATCGACTTGGAATAGGAAATCAGAGAGCCGGGTTCGAATTCCAGCTGAATCCGTTGCATTTACTTCCTCGCAAATACAATTGGAAAAAAGGATTAATCAATCTCTTCTCCCTCCTGTCATGGGGTGAATAGCAGGACAGACTGGGTTCCATAGCCTTCGATGGCAACCAGTCTACTACAGAAAGTAATGGCAACCTACTGCGGGAAAGTTTTCTGCCAAGTTAGGTCATGTCTCTTTCGAGACATGATCGCTCAAGCGGATATCACGTATGGCAATTAACTGACTGAATATCCATCCTCTACAACTTTTGTTCGTCTTTTTATGTTATTTTTAAAAAATTGTTGATGAATGACAGAAATAAAAAACTAACGAATTATTTGAAAATGGCTCGCAGAACAAGAACGAAAAGCAATGGTAAGAGTGATGGTAAAGTGATGAGCAAAACGTATTTAGAGCAACAAATAACAGGGAGTTATGAATAGCCATGTTCACTCGCCTCCTCAAATGAAATGACGTATAAACGCATGGAAGAAATACCAGGTTACATTATTGCATAAGAAGGGATGTATTCTTAACGTAACTGAGTTTTATTCTTTTGGATTCTCGTAACATGCCAGTATCAAGACTTTTATTAAAATACTAGCAGTATACCCCGGCGTTGCTCGGGTATAATGAAAGCTTTAAAGCTAATCCATAGTCCTGGAGCTCAGACTCAGCCTAAAAAAAATATTTGTGTGAAGTTTGGTGAGAATCGGATAAAAATTGTGGATTTGTATAAAGGACATACAGATAGATAAACAGACACACACACAAACATCTTGCCTTTTATATATATATATTATCGATTTTCTGCACTATTGTAAGAACTGCAACCTTGAAACTTCTGAATATCGTTTCTTATGTTTTTGTCTATGAGTGTATCACATTTGATTAAAATCGGACCAATCCTTCTATAACCCGATTGTTTCAATTATCGATTTTCGATATTTATCGGCAGTGCCTTGACACAAAACCTAGCTAAGAACACTTGCAGACGCTTATAGTACAACTGTGTAAATTTTCAAGAAAATTGGTTCAGCCGTTTCGGAGTGTATAGGTAACACACACACACACACACACACACACACACACACACACACACACACACAGACAAAGTTCCATTTATAAATAAGTTTAGATGTGGTGGAGATACTGAAAGTAGATTGATGCTTTTTCATAAAATGTATCTGTGCAAATTGAACACAAAACAACATAGCTAGATTTTTAACTCAGTTCGTTAACTCTGTTTTCCGTGATGGTAAAATTAGTTCAGCTTGATTTGTTTTGGGAACAAGATTAGAATAATCCAAATACTGGGAGCAAATCTCCTGCATACAAGTAGAAGATGTATTCAGTAAATACATTAAAATAGGAATTGGTGTAAGACAAGAGCTGTCTTCTCACCGGATTATTAAATCTTTATAGTGAGGCAATCTCCGTGTCACACTTTCCATCTTCAGTGTCCTAACTGAAGATGGAAAGTGCGACACAGATCGAAAACGAATTGGCATGGCAAAGGATGCGTTCCAGAAGCTGAGCAAAATACTAACACACAGGAAAATCTCACTGGAAACAAAGAAAAGAGTGCTGGACTGCTACGTGATGTCAGTTCTTCAATACGGCAGCGAATACTGGACAATATCATCGAAAATGAGGACAAAACTGGAAGCAGCGGAAATGTGGTTCTACAGAAGGATGCTGCGGATATCATGGACTGAGCATGCAAGCAACGATGAGGTGTTGGAAAGAATGGTAGCAAAGAGGAAATTGATACTGAGCATCAGAAAGAGACAACTGAAGTTCCTGGGACAAGCAATGAGGAAGGAGAGCCTGGAGAACCTGATACTGACTGGCCAGATAGAAGGAAAGAGAGACAGAGAAAGGCAGCGGATAATATATTTGCAGGGCCTGATCAGGTTGTTGACGAAACGAGGGTTGACAGGAGTAACGGGAACAAACATACTAGGAGCCACAAGGGATAGGGAGACGTGGAGAACCATGATCACCTACGTCCTGAAAGGACAGGGCACATAGAAGAAGAAGTGAGGCAACCCTGAGAGGATTTATTATTGAAAGCCAGAATCTTAACATAGCGAAATATGCCTTCCATAAACTAAACAAAATATTAAATTATAGGAAAATTTTGCTGAAACAAAGAAAAGAGTACTGAACCTTTATGTAATAACGGTCCTGCTACATGACAGTGAAAGCTTCACAGTTTTCTCACAGACGAAGAAAAGAGTTGAATCAACAGAAATATAGTTCTACAGGAAGATATTGAGAATACCATAGACTGAATATGTAAGCAACGACCAACTTTGAAGGAAAATGAAACCGAAAGGATTCTTCAAGAATCTAAATAAAACAGTAGAAATTTCTAAGGAACATGGCGTATAGAAGAAGAAACCCTTTACGAACAACTCTTTCCCTTCTCATCTCGCTGCTGCCACCCTTCTTTTTCTCTCTCTATCTCGATTAGAGAATTCCAGGCCCTAATAAACCATCTATACATGTGTGGCTATATTTTGATAAGATCATTAAAAAAATTGCTTCTCCCAGAGTGCGACCATAGATGATCCCTACGGCTTTCCATAATTGATTTACACAACCAGTTCAGTTTTATTCTTAATGTTCTCATCTTTTTACCATCGACTTTTTTTTCATCTTCCCAATGACCTCTGAGCGATGACCATTTTCTTTCTATTAAGGCACTAAAAAACATTTTTCTAGATAAACAATTTCCTACCTCTTTTTACTTAACAAGTAGAATTTTGTAAAAGAAATATTTCCAAGCAATAATATTTTTTTCAGTATTTTATTTGAACGTTCCCCCGATCACTCGATTCATTTTTCTCTTTATTTCTGTGGTCGTTTAAGCTGTTGTCTTTTCTTTTCAATTTTCTTTTGCTTTTTGATTCTGTTCTTTCTTTTCTTACTTTTTTAGATTGAATTCTACATCTAATTTTCGATTCTATTTTCTTATTTTTTGCCTTCCATTTTTTCGTTTTTATTATCTAGTCACTTTCAATAATATTCTTTCCTTCTTTCTTTTTTTTTATTATTATTAAAAGAGGCAGTCCGTGCAGACTTTTAAGCTAGCTCCTGCATAGGGCTAATTGGGCCTCTAGCTTAAAATTAAAGGGACCTCTGGTCCAGCTTAGAAAATAGCTATGATAATTTTGAAGAAATAATTTTGAATTCCTAAATGCTGCCCATGGAACTTAAAAACCTCACTTTAACTCTGATTCGGGCTTTAAGTTCGACCAAAAGACTGATGGCCGGAAGTCCGATTTGGGCCGAAATCTGAATTTAGTCCGAAAATAGAATTACAAACTCTGTGGAACTTCAAAAAGACACCTTATCAAACCTCTCACTTTAACTCTGGTTCCTTGGTATTTTAAAGAAATGAACGGATTTCCTCAATTCTCAATGTTTTGGAGATGTTTTAAACTAGATGTGAAAAAACAAAAACAAAAAAAAAACACAATGTTCTTGTGTTTCTTTAGACTCAATATAACTTAAACACTTTTAAAATCCCCTTTTTTTCAGATATTTTAAAATTAGAATTTTTAACTGATCCCTTCTCACCCGGACACAATTCTTATGCTGATTGTTCGAACACTAGATAAAGGGCAGATTTTCAATCCCTGGATTATCCTAATTCCAAATAGTTATAATATGTGTCATAAGTTAGAGTTCTTTTAGGCACACGGAAGAACAGAGAAAATTACCGTTTATTTATTTAGAGTTTTTGTTTTTTCTTTTACGTTCGGTTTCCAATCGTATTTTCCTTTAAATTTTATTTCTATATTTGCCTTTATTTTAAAATTTCTTATTTTCATTCTATTTTCTTTACTCTTTCTTTCTTTTTGCTTTTGTTACTTTTGCGATTGTATTTTTTTCGTTGTTCTTTAGACTGATTTCTTTCTTTTGTCTTAATCTTGATTTAACCTTCATTTTTTTTCATTTTTTTAAAACCATTTTGCCCCAGACAAGGAGATAATGCCACTAAGATGGGATAATGCAACTGAGGGAGGAAATGATGAAAAATAAGTGAAAGAGAATGAGAAAAAAAATGAGAAGAAAGGATATAAAAACAAGAACAGGATTCAAGAACGCAGAAGATGGCGATTGCGCTGCATTGAAATCCCTGAAGATCGTCAGGGGTAGGAAAGCAAGAAACCGGAAGTGAGTTCCACAGGTGAGAAGTGCAAGAAGAGCAACTATTAGAATAGAACTTACTGCTACATCTACATGCTTCAGCGGTAAAATTACGCGTCCTATTTACCAATCTCAGCGTACGCTTAAATTCATGTGGTCGAGGTACCAAGAAGAGCTCATTAGGCCAACTTTAATGAAAATATTTAGAGAGAGAGAGAGAGAGAGAGAGAGAGAGAGAGAGAGAGAGAGAGAGAGAATCCGTGATGCCAAGTCAGGACCGATAGCATTGCAGATCGGTTTTTACATTTTGTTGAGAATTTAGAGATGCATTTTTTCTTTGTTTTAACAATTTTAATTTCGTTTTTCTTTTTTTTCTTTTCTTTTTTTCTGTGGCATCTTTCTTTCTTTACTTATTATTGTTATATTTTTTTCTGTGGCATTTTTCTTTCTTTACTTATTATTGTTATATTTTTTTCTGTGGCATTTTTCTTTCTTTACTTATTATTGTTATGTTTTTTTCTGTGGCATTTTTCTTTCTTTACTTATTATTATTATATTTTTTTCTGTGGCATTTTTCTTTCTTTACTTATTATTGTTATATTTTTTCTGTGGCATTTTTCTTTCTTTACTTATTATTGTTATATTTTTTTCTGTGGCATTTTTCTTTCTTTACTTATTATTATTATATTTTTTTCTGTGGCATTTTTCTTTCTTTACTTATTATTGTTATATTTTTTTCTGTGGCATTTTTCTTTCTTTACTTATTATTGTTATATTTTTTTCTGTGGCATTTTTCTTTCTTTACTTATTATTGTTATATTTTTTTCTGTGGCATTTTTCTTTCTTTACTTATTATTATTATATTTTTTTCTGTGGCATTTTTCTTTCTTTACTTATTATTGTTATATTTTTTTCTGTGGCATTTTTCTTTCTTTACTTATTATTGTTATATTTTTTTCTGTGGCATTTTTCTTTCTTTACTTATTATTATTATATTTTTTTCTGTGGCATTTTTCTTTCTTTACTTATTATTATTTTTATATTTTTTTCTGTGGCATTTTTCTTTCTTTACTTATTATTGTTATATTTTTTTCTGTGGCATTTTTCTTTCTTTACTTATTATTATTATATTTTTTTCTGTGGCATTTTTCTTTTTTACTTATTATTGTTATATTTTTTCTGTGGCATTTTTCTTTCTTTACTTATTATTGTTATATTTTTTCTGTAGCATTTTTCTTTCTTTACTTATTATTGTTATATTTTTTCTGTGGCATTTTTCTTTTTTACTTATTATTGTTATATTTTCTCTGTGGCATTTTTCTTTCTTTACTTATTATTGTTATATTTTTTCTGTAGCATTTTTCTTTCTTTACTTATTATTGTTATATTTTTTCTGTGGCATTTTTCTTTCTTTACTTATTATTGTTATATTTTTTCTGTGGCACTTTTCTTTTTTACTTATTATTGTTATATTTTTCTTTAACATTTCTTCTTTCATTATCTCTTTTTTTATTTAATTTCTTTTTCACTTTTTGAACACTGGGTTAAAAGTTAGAATGTTGATATCCATAGCAAACTAATGGTATACATTCTTGAAAATAAATTATGCATTTTGCTGAGTTTGGCCAGTTAAATTCTGTGAGGCTGTAATGGATTTTCGTAAATCTTATTTTATATTTCATTCTGTGTATCTCAGACAGGCTTCTCATTTAACTGGAATGTTTTTTTTTTATTGATTATCAAACATTTTTTTTATATGAGTATCACATATATTTTCATTGAACCAGCACGCAAAATTCACGAGAGAGAGCGAGAGAGAGAGAGAGAGAGAGAGAGAGAGAGAGACACACACACACACACACACACACACACACACACACACATACGTCATACATCGCAGCAGGTGTGTGGAAGTGTGTCGAACATGGAGAGGCTTGAGTTGGGTTTGGTTTTGTTAGCGGGAAATTGAATAGTGATCGCATGCAAAACACAAAGCTAATAAACAATCAAAATCTAGATGTTCCAACAAGAAATGCACGCATCACGATTTGTAGATTCGGTTGATTTTTTTTTCTTCTTCTGCGAAAAAAAAAAGAAAGAACGATTATGGCTTTCTTTTGTAATTTCAAAGTTAAGCAACTATTTCCCCACCTCTCCGGATTCTTCAGTCTAAAAAATGAAAAAAAAAATTTTGTTCAGACAAAAGTTATTTTCCAAATGATACCGAATGCTTCATGTGGCGCCCTCTATTGACGTTTACTTCAATTAATTTGGTCATGCAACCTCAATACAATCAGTTCTTTAGATATTATCTATGGCGGATAAGTCTTAGAATGGAGATAAAACGGAAGGTTAACAGGTAAGTTTCAAATTATTTAAAATTAGTTTCAAGCTAAACTGGATCCCTTTTTTTAAATATTTAAAAGGGATCGCGAACAATGCATAGAAATGCGCGGGGATTGGGTTTCGGTAATTATTCTTATCTGTGCCTTTTCGCTCGCGTGAACATATATTTCACTAAGAGTCGATTAGATCAAACTCACTACAAAATTCTCTATGAGCTTTTGCTTAAAACAGAGCTGTAAGTAAAAGTAAACTAAATCTTGAGCATTGACAAATAAGAGCTCATAAGAACACACACACACACACATAAATATGAGCTCATAAGAACACACACACACATAAATATGAGCTCATAAGAACACACACACATAAATTATAAACGCGTGAGATCTCCTTGACCAATAAAAAACAAACAATACACAACTTAAGTATACCGAGACATTCTGTTCTGCAACTCGTTTCCAAAAATTTCTGATGAAACTTAAATATAATCGAAAATTGTTCAGTTTGTAAAAATTGCCTCTTATTCTCTCTCTCTCTCTCTCTCACACACACACACACACACACACACACACAATAATTGCGTATTTGGGCAACGGCTCATCTTTTATAAAGAATTCATTAAATAAAAACAAAAAGAAAAATATAATAAAAAGCTTAATCGCAGTCCCTTGTCAGTTACCTTTATTGAAACCTATATATATATATATATATATATATATATATGTGTGTGTGTGTGTGTGTGTGTGTGTGTGTGTGTGTGATAATAATATAGTTTAATGTTTTATATTTAAAAGTTAAAGTGCTCAATATCAGAATAGAGTGTATATAAATATCAATACACAGTGGTCTGACGTGCCTTAATTTTTGGTCTAGGTTTCTTTGGAGGGCTTACATGGTCGAACGGTAAACGTACATCAAATCTGATGACGGTTTCTCCTAACGAGAGCAGGTTAGAATTCTAGAGAAGGTCGCATATTTTTCTAAGAAGATTTCTTGAATATTTAGGCTAATAGATATGAATAAATATACTGTTTAATAATACAAACAGAGCAACTACTCAAATATGAGCATCTATAAAAAATAATGGATAAAAAACAAATTAATACACACGTATATATATATATATATATATATATATATATATATATAAGAATGAATCAGATATACAATATTTAGTATAAAAGGGTTTGAATTATTTGAGCTAAAGAATGCTGGGTTGAACCAATGATAATCTTCTAAGTGTCTGGTTTATTTGAAGGTACATTGGATTGGGGATAAGAGCCAAAGTTTGGTTAAACAAATGAACAAGTTGGTTTCTGGTTGTTTTCCGTCTGTTGCTCTGCGTTGAATTTTTCGGAAAAGGTTTGCGTTTCCACCGTTTCGTCAGGATGATTTGACATACATAAAATTAAGTAATTTGGGATATGAATTTAATTGCCAGTGTGCTGCTGGTTATGTGGGCGTACCACCTTACATTTGGAAACGAGGATTAATCAGCATGTGCTTTCTAATATACGACTTGGCAAAATGGAATCGGCTATCGCTCAACATCTAGTAAAGAATATAGCCTGTGCCATGTAAAATAAGAAAGAGTGGTTTAAAATTATACATAGGTCTGGTTCCAATAATCATTTCAAGATTTTAGAATCAGTCTCTATATCATTACGGAAACCTTTTCTCTGCCAACAGAAGGATTTTGTAAAGTCTCTGAATTTGCTGGGGGATATTTTATTTTAACTGTCCCTCGCTAATTATTTACTCGTGAATTCTCATCGCCTCATTATAAGTATATAAATTTATATGTATATTTATTTTATCGTGTTTCCCTCTTTTTTTGCTTTTCATTTTCGTCGTTGTTGTTCATTTCGTTTAATTTAGTTTTTCATGATTTTTCTCCTGATGAGAGACGAAAGGGCCTTAGAGACTGTTAATAAATTCCTTGTTTTTAAAATAGTATATATATATATATATATATATATATATATATATATATAGCTCATTTACGGAGTAAATATTCCAATTAAAACAGAAAATCGTCTAGTAGATAATCATATCATCCCAGCTGCCACGATCACGCCGCCATGTTGATAAATTTTATCAACATGGCGGCGTGATCGTGACAGCTGGGATGATATGATTATCACACACACACACACACACACACACACATATATATATATATATATATATATATATATATTGTTTACGTTTTAATTGTCATTCGCGATTTTTTGGGGAAAGTTCTTTTGTAACTAAAAATATTTCCCAATGGCCCAAGGGAGATTAAGGTAAAGCGTTGATGAATGAGGTTGTTGTTTGGATGTAAGACGAGGAAGCAAGTGCAGATTATGAAGTTATATAGGATAGATAAATGTTGGCCCTTGACTTGAAAAGATTACGATAGTAGTGATAAGGAAAGCGTCCTCTCAGGTCTCTATTTCACAATGAGATTCTTAAGAATAATTTGTCCGAATGTAACTTCCTTCTTATCAATAAAATACTAAGTGAATGAGGATGATTCAACTTTATACGTGACATGATGGGTTTTATCCATAAACTTCAAAAGTTGTGGAACTAACGAATGTAGCTTGTAAGAACATTTGCCATGGAAATAGCGACAGAGCAGCGAGAGGTTAGCGATTCCTCTGTGAGAAAAAGACTGTATGGTTGAGAATAATCCACCATCAACAAGGTCACGTAGACGCTTTTTAAACTTTGTCAAAACTGAAAAGTTAGGATTGAGCAGCTCCAGCCCAAATATGGATGCAATGCTCCATTTTATTAATCTAATCTTATTTTTATAAAAATATGAAAGACAGGTAAAAATATGAAAGACAGGTAAAAATATGAAAGACAGGTAATTCCTGCAGCGATACCAGGAGCGAACAATTTTTCCAACTTATTTAACGATGGATCATATATGTAAGTTCCACGATGTCTCGGGTAAACTTAAATCCCAATAGACATTCAAAGTCTGATTGACAGTACGACCTTTCATCATGAATAAGAGATCTCTTCTTCAAAATACTGTCCAGGTAGAACCAGTTTAGACTAATTCTATAGATGAGCAGATAAGATAATCATTGATGGTGTTAAGTAACAATAATCTATTCAAAGTTTAATTTTCAGCCCAGATTATATGATTAACGTTCATTGCCAGAACTGGTTTTAGTTGTCAATGTAATCACTCTTTTAGATATTTGAGTGAATATGATATATATTTTTTTAATCATTTCACCCCAAGCAAGGTTAGACCACCACTAGTGTGCAGGGGGTTACAGTGAGAGAATCGACTGGGTACAGGAAATATTGAGGAAAGGATAAAAGATGAACGGGATTTAAGAAGATAGAAAATGAGAATCGACGTTGCAGTTAAAATTTGGGAGATTGTAGCTACCCGGAAAGCAAGTAAACGGAAGCGAGTTCCACAGGTGGGGAGTACGAGAAAAGAAACTGTTGGAGTATTTCAAAAGTAAAAAGAGTAGGACCTAGATGCCAATCTAGAAGCGCGCTTAAATTAATGTGATCGAGCCCAGGAAAAAACTCCTCAGAGCAGTTGCCATGGAAATAGTTGTAGAAAAGACAGAAGGAAACCACGTCACATCGGTGAGAAAGTGACTGAAGTCGAGATGCCAAGTCAGGATCGATGATATTGCAGATCCTTCTTAGAAATTTGTCGAGAAACTCGAGATGAATAGCAGATGCACCCGACCAGATATAGCAACAATATTCATTGCACGGGCGACTGATAGATTTATAAATATGCAAGATCGATACTGACGAGAAAAACGTTTTGGCCCGACGCAGTGATCCAACCTTCCTAGCAGTAGATGTCGCTATCGATTCGATGTAGTCGTTCCACTTCAGGTCGGTTGAAAAAAATGAGGCCCATAAATCTGTAGTTTTTATGCATTTAATGCCAAGTAATGCAGTCAATTCCAGGAAAAGAAAAAAAAACGGGACCTGTGCACCTCTGTCCGTTGAAATAGTGTAAGTTACACTATACTTTCATACCCATGACTCTAACATTGCTATAGTTACTGCCTTCGTAGCTTTGTCTTAAACAAAACCAACAACAAGCCATATAGAGAACCGATTCTTAACAGTTATCGAAAAATCTCTTGCAATTGGAAGGCGGGACTGCTCCAATCACGCCGATGTGTACTTTGATGAAACGGACATTTAGAGTTGAAAAATACTTATACCGTTATTACTGGCCTGAATAAGATTTCTCGAATATTTAGGTTGGAAGGTGGAAATAAATAAACATACGGTTCAATAAATAAATAAATACAAAGAATCTACTCAAATAAAGGTATCTATTAAAAATAACGTTTTAAATGAGATAAATCTTTCTTTTAAAATAATATTTAAGGAAAACAGGTTTCTCATGTCCAGTAGCTGTTATCGCTCTTTCCAGTACTGATGAGGGTTTCCTTTCTAACCGTTTATTTGAAATGGTGTTTAATGTTAACATCTTCATTATGTCATTAGTTTCTTTTCTAGTTACATGTATTATCCATTTTATTTGTTGCTACTGTTGATAGTCCTCAAGCGATGTGTTTTCTGTTATTTGGTACAGCTCTTTGTGATTATGTAGCGCCACTCCTCAGCGTTTACATAAGGATGATCTTTACTCGCTCAAAGTCTTTTTTTCTGCAGTTGATCTTAGAAAGCAGTTGTAGACCACGGATAGTTTATTTCTGAACGGGTTTGGTGATATACATGACATCCATATCAAAGTTTTGATTTGAGGCTAGTTAAGAACATGACTCGAGGTATTTGTCTATATTTCTGAGGTGAGCTAGTATTTACACTGTTTACATTATTACTATTGTCCTCACCTTGGTTGTCATTTGTACGAAGATTCGGCTGTTGCGCACTCTGGGAATTTCGAACCGAACCATTTATTACGATCAGTGGGGTCCTTAAGGACACATAGCCCAGTGGATATAGGCGTTGGTTAGTTCCAGTGACTTGACCCAAAGAGTTCGTGAGTTCAATATCTGGCTACAGCAGTGGAGAACATGTAACTTAGAGTCGGGTTAGATAGAGATAACTCATGACTACCAAAAGTGGCTTCACATAAGGAATAAAAACGATATGCCCAGTGATCGTAATTACAGGTTCGGTTCGAAATTCCTAGCATCTGAAGAAGGTCGTAGTGTACAACGACCGAAACGTCGTACAAATGGCAACCAAGATGAGGACAATAGTCCGAATAATATAAATAGTGTAAATAGATCGAGGTTTTAGATTGATGTTTTGGTTTCATAACAATTTGTAAAGTTGGGTGAAATTACCTCTGGCATTGTCCATGTTCAATTTCTCTTTTCTCCTAGACTAAATTTCTTATAAATGATTCATACACCGAGATATTTGAAGTATTTTCTAATTTACTTTGTCAAGACCCTCAGGCTTCCCTTGTTCAAAGCCTTGGACAGATAGGGAGACGTGGACAGAGAGTGAGAGTGAAAGAGAGTAAGTCAATATCTCAAAACATAGAAAAGTGATAAGTTTATTATATCTATAAAACTGCGTTAGAATTAGCGATGCTTTTCAAGTACATCGAGGTAGAGAGTCTGGGAACCCTGTTCAGCTGTGAATCGAGGCTTGAACGTCGAATAAATAGCACTCATGCCAGCCGCTTCTTCCCATTAGCGTTCTGTTCCAATAAAAAGCGAATGGAACATATTTTTGAACAAAATTTATGGCTAAACTGTAACGGGAGACAGGTCGAGGATGACTTTGTTGTTGTTTAAAAAGAGATCACTCGCCATGTTACGCTTTCACAGAGAAACAGAATGATATGGAAAATATCTCCCTCGGCAGCTCAAACACGCAAGAGAGACTGTAAATTGGAAAAGCTTTGAAACCCATGAGTCAGAAGACTACGAGTAGATGGAAAGAAGAGACGAAACGAGTGAAATGTGAAAAGAAATGAATGTTTCCCTCGAGTAACCAACCTTATCACTTTTGTTTATACATACATACATACATACATACATACATACATACATACATACATAATATGCTTTATTACCAACAGTACACTTTGTGTGATATTATATATATATATATATATATATATATATATGTGTGTGTGTGTGTGTGTGTGTGTGTGTGCATTTGTGTAGCAATCTCTATTTAATACATGTTTCATGAAAAATCACTGACAAAATACACCTGTCAATTTATTTTTATTGCGTTTTCCTTGTGTGCACACAAGAGATTACTTTTTTGGAACTTCAGTCAGCTAAGTGCCATACGTGACACACGCTTTAGGCGATCATGTCTCGAAAGAGACATGACTGCTGATTGGGCAGAAGATTATCTCGCAGTAGGTTGCCATTGCTTTCTGAGGTAGACTGGTTGCCAACCAAGACTGTAGAACCCAATCTGTCTTATTATTTAATCCATGACTGGAAGGAAGAGACGGATTAATACCTTTCCCAAGGGTATTTGTGCGTAAGTGAATGCAAGGAATTCAACTGGAATTTGAACTCGGCTCCCCGATTTGTCGTTCCGAGTCGATATCAACTGCACCACAACGCACATCCATTTTGGAACTTACTGCGTGTAAGAAATGTCTAAATGATTGTTCCTTCCCAGTGCTCCTGACAAATCCATTAGCTTATTTTGTCACTATAAATGATGTGCTGGTTGCTTAAAGGTAAACATATGTATTTATATTTCTGAAGTGATGTATTTACATTGTTCGGACCGTTCTCCTCATCTTTAGAGGGACGAGAATAATCTACTCCATTGATCGAAATGAAGGGTTCAGTTCAAAGTTCCAGTCACCTGAAGAAGATCGGAGCGTGCAACGGCCGAAACATTGTGAATATGACAATAAAAATGAGGACAACAGTCCAAACAATGTAAATAATGTAAATATATATGTCAATTATATTTAATGAAACGCGCGTGCACACACACACACACACACACACACACACACACACACATATATATATATATATATGTATATATATATATATATATATAGATCGTACCACCGATAATATGTACATTTACTAATATATAATTAATAGCTCTGTTTATCCAACATTGAGCACTGTTTTATTAACACCTGAATAATATTTTTTATACGTTTGCATTCCCATATGTATATTTATTAATTCGCATAACTATATATATATATATATATATATATATATATATATATATAGATATAGATATATATATTATAAATTATAGTTTAGAACATGTACAAATTACAATTTTGTTTCGACTTTGAAAGGACAATGTCTCATCATTGCAATGTCGAAGCAAAATGCACATTTTGTAGTGGATTGTAATTTGTACATGTTCTAAGCTATAATTTGTAATAAATATTCATAGCTCTATTTCTATATTGAGCACTGTTTTAAATTGATGTTTTGAACGTTGTACATATTTTCTTCTTTCCTTATTCACTTGGATAACTCTCTCTCTCTCTCTCTCTATATATATATATATATATATATATATATATATATATATTTATATATTTAGTATATCGAGGCAGCAAGTAATTTTCTAAACATATGCTATTAAATATAAGAGACAATGAATGTCTATTATGTTTAATCATGAGCCGTTCTAAACGTTGTATTTTTGCTTTAATTTCAGTTGAAAATAAAGACAAAAATTCTCCAACATTTGGATAATTATTTATTGGTTTTCTTCAACATAAACATAATACGTAGAAATAATACGTAGAAATGTTAAACCAGTGGAAAGTAATAATCAAATTAAACTCATTATATATTATAAAAAGTTTAAAACAATTGACCTCATAGTCTATAATAACCCAACAAGCACTAAACTAAATTCTCTACAAAAAAACCAATGTAGTGTACCAATTTACATGCCCATTTAGAGATTGCATCTCTGATACTAATCAAAAACCTAGTACATATATTGGTTTTACTACAACCACGTTCTCCCGTAGACTTACACGTCATCTTTCTGATCAGAGTACTATTAAACAACATTTCTCTGAAAAACATAAACATGTAGGTAATATCAGACAGATTTTGGTCAACAATACGGTGATCCTTACTCATACACACCGTAAGAGGAACCTGCAGATATTGGAGGCCATGTATATCAAATCAAAACAACCAACACTCAATAAAATCAACTTTAAAACAGGAAATAACGTATTACATTGCATTTGACTACATGGTTTTGTTGTCATTTCGCGCTATCCCGCGGTGTGACGTTATAAAACCGCATCGCAAACTTAAGAACTGCGTTTATTATTTTTGGTAACTATTGCCGTTGCCAAGCGGAGTTTTATGTCAACACAAAATAAAATCGTCGGTGATGGTGGATTTTATAATATTTCAGTTTAAACAACATCTCTGAAGATAGCTTATGTGAGCCGAAAGTTTAGAAGAAAACCAATAAATAATTATCCAAATGTTGGAGAATTTTTGTCTTTATTTTCAACTGAAATTAAAGCAAAAATACGACGTTTAGAACGGCTCATGATTAAATATAATAGACATTCATTGTCTCTTATATTTAATAGCATATATTTATATATATATATATATATATACATATATGGGATATCGATATATGTTTTTTATATATCAAGATAATTGTTTGATAAAGTATGCATAACTGTGAAAAAAGTTTTTGTGTGGATTTAAGACTCCATCAGTTTTGTTTACTTTGAAGATTAAATAAAAGATAATATGAACACAAAAGATAAATTTTAAAGAACGACACATTAACACATTAGCCGTTCATCGCAATGAGAATGACCATAATTTTGACATAAGAATTGCTACAAAGTTATGATTAATCTATTGATCTGTTTCTTGCTACGGTTTATTAATCCTTTGTGGGTCATTGAAAACCGAACCATACGTTGACTTGTAACAATAATCATTTTGCGGATGAATATTGCTTTAATATCTTTTTTGAAGAACAAGAATTACTTTTTCTAGATAAAATCTAATAAAATAGCTGAAGAGAAAAGATATATTCATACCTTTCCTAAGGGTATTTGCACGTAAGTGAATGCAACGAACTTGACTTTCCAAATGTCTCATTCCGAGCCGCTATCGATTTCACTCCCTGGCCATCCCTTTGAAAAATTTCAGCCACTCGACATTATTAATTATTAGCAAGCTTGTCTCGCTAGAATCGTTACAATTGAATATTAAGTTCGATTCTTACTGGGTTTCCCATACTTTTGGCCTTGTGCACATTTAAACTGCGATTAGAAAATCACCATCCATTTGCGAAGTAAAACTACGATCGTACTTTTTAAAAATCCTCAAAAAAAAAAGTTGAAGAAAACAGAAAGACTTTACTAACAGTTGGTGACAAGAAAAAAAAACCTCTAACTTTCTGATATGATGCAGATACTCTTCATTTATGTGTCTCTTCAACCATATCATGGCTCTCTACAACTTCCTATCCTTTCTCGCAGTAAGCAATATTTGTTCCCTTACTATCATTTCTAGTTCTTGTTCAACCAGTGGTTTACACAAGCTCGTTACTTAAATTTCCCACTGTCCATCTTGTCTTTATTATGTCCTCTGAGTATCAAAATCTCCAATCCCTTTTTCTCATTC